>CM052700.1:4178654-4222621 GCA_028551405.1 Uromys caudimaculatus | reverse complement strand
CCAGCCCAGCTGAGACACAGGCTGCATGTGTAGACTCTGCGAGTGTGGGTGTGGCCAAGGCTGCATCCCAGCAGGTGAGGAAATGAAAAGCTGTTCAGATCCAACTGACCCTTTGAATTTCTGTGCTCTTTAGAAGTCTCGTCTTACTCATTCAAGATATTAGGAGTAAAGTCTGACTTACTAGAACTTAATCACAGGGCCTGGGTTTTACTGACTTGGGTGAGGTCACACACTGAGCCCGAGGGTGGACAGCCTTGTTCCACACCGTCATTCACTCACTCGTTCATTAATTAATGCGTCAGACATCAACCAGAAACAAGGAGATGAGGGCATTATTGCACACGGCTGAGGAAAACAGCAGCTATGCGTGTGTGTGTGTGTGTGTGTGTGTGTGTGTGTGTGTGTGTGTGTGAATGTGTGTGCATGTGTGTGTGAGTGTGTGAGAGTATTATGTGTGTGTGCATGTGTCTTAGGGTTTTACTGCTATGAACAGACACCATGACCAAGGCAACTCTTTTTTTTTTTTTTAATTAATTTTTGGATATTTACTTTATTTACATTTCAAATGTTTTCCCCTTTTCAGGTCTCCAATTGGAAAACCCCTATTCCATCCCCCCTCCCCCTGACTCTATATGGGTGCTCCTCCACCCACCCACTCCCGTTTTCCCTCCCTAGCATTCCCTTACACTGGGGCATCTAACACCCTCAGGCCCAAGGGCCTCTCCTCCCACAGATGTCCAACAAGGCCCTCCTCTGCCACGTATGTGGTCTGAACCATGGGTCCCTCCATGTGTATTCTTTGGTTGGTGGTCCAGTCTCTGGGAGCTCTGGGGGGGGGGGGTCTGACCAGTTGATGTTGTTGCTCCCTCCATGGGGCTGCAAACCCCCTCAGCTCCTTCAGTCTCTTCTCCAACTCCTCCATCCGGGACCCCACACTCAGTCCAATGGTTGGCTGCGAGCATCTGCCTCTGTATTTGTCAGGCTCTGCCTGAGCCTCTCTTGAGACAGCTTATCATGCTTCCATCAGCAAGCACTTCCCAGCATCCACAAGAACGTCTGTGTTTGGTGGTGTATTCCCAGGTGGGGCAGTCTCTGGATGGCCAAGGCAACTCTTATAAGGACATTTAATTGGGGCTGGCTTACAGGTTCAGAGCTTCAGTCCATTATCATCAAAGTGGGAGCATGGCAACATCCAGACAGGCATGGTGCAGGCAGAGCTGAGAGTCCTACATCTTCATCTGGAGGCTGCTAGCAGAATACAGACTTCCAGGCAGCTAGGATGAGGATCTTAAGCCCATGCCCAGAGTGACACACCTACTCCAAAAAGGCCACATCTTCTAATAGTGCCACTCCCTGGGCTAAGCATATACAAACTATCATAGCATGTCATGTGAATGTGTGTGAGTATGTATGTGTGAGAGAGTGTATACATGTGTGTATGTATGAGAGAGTGTGTGTGAGTGTACATGTGTGTGCATGTCATGTGAGTGTGTGAGAGAATGTGTGAGTGTGTATGCAGGATGTCAGCACAAAACTGAGAAGGCCTGTGTGTGTGAGCGTGTATATGTGTGTGTGTGTGTGAGCATGTATGTGTGTGAAAGTGTTTGTGTGTGAGTGGGGGGGCATCAGCATAGACTCCGAGGAGGCCTGTGAGAATGTGTTTGTGTGTGCGTGTGATGTGTGTGTGCCCATGCGTACAGCATGCAGATCAGATGAAGAAGCACATATCCCAGTGACTGGGATGAGAGCCCATAGGGTCACAGAGGGGGAGCCGTGGAAGTGACATGGCTCTATAAGGTTAACACAAAGACCCACAGAAAGCAGGTGAACTTCTTCCATGAGGGAACACCCACTGCCACTCCTGAGAATGGCTGAGGAGAGGCTGGAGGCTGTGCTCTAGCTTTATGGTTCTCCAAGGCTCTTGCTTACCTTTTGTTCCTTCGACTGTGTATGTGAGTGCATGTGAGTGTGAGTGTGTGAGAATGTGTGAGTGTGTGCGAAAGTGTGCGTGTGTGTGTGAAATTGTGTGTGTGTGTGTGTGTGTGTATGACAGTGTATGAGAATGTGTGAGTGTGACTATGTGTGAGAGTGTGTATGAGAATGTGTGAGTATGTGAGTGTGTGTAAGTGTGAGAGTGTGTGAGAGTGTGTGAGAGTGTGTATAAGTGTGTGTGAGTGTGTGAGAATGTGTGAGTATGAGTATGTGTGGATGTGTGTGAGAGTGTGTGTGTGAGTGTGAGAGTGTGTATGAGTGTGTGAGAATGTGTGAGTATGAGTATGTGTGGATGTGTGTGAGAGTGTGTGTGTGAGTGTGAGAGTGTGTATGAGTGTGTGTGTGTGTGTGAGAATGTGTGAGAATGTGTGACTATGTGTGAGTGTGTATGAGAGTGTGTGTGAATATGTATGTGTGAGAGTATGTGAGAGTGTGTATGAGTGTGTGTGAGTGTGTGAGTGACTATGTGTGAGTGTGTATGAGAGTGTGTGTGAATGTGTGAGTATGTGTGAGAGTGTGTATGAGTATGTATGAGTGTGTGAGTGTGAGAGTGTGTATGAGTGTGTATGAGTGTGTATGAGTGTGTGAATGTGTGTGTGACTATGTGTGAGAGTGTGTATGAGAGTGTGAGTGTGTGTGAGAGAGACAGTCCCTTGGCGCTTGCATGAGTGACTGAAGGGTAACCTGCTTCACGGTTCTCAGAGGCTTTTTCTTATGTACGACTCCCTCTATCATGGTGGGGCCGTGAGGGTGCACGCTGTTGTTGCTTCCCCCTGGATTTGTAAGTATGATTGTCGCCAGCTCCATGTAGTACCAAGCACCAAAGATCAAGGCAGGTATCTCAAGAAAGATACAGCCTGAGGATTTGGGGGCGGGGCGGTAGATAACAACAACAATGTTAAAGTCTCAAAGGTCTGTTATTTGGAATCATTGTTTAGTGTGGGGTGTAGCTAAAATGCCACATTGTCTACTATAGGGGCGTCTGTCTCCCCTTATTAAAAATGGCGGAGGGAAATTCAAGATCTTCAGTTTTTCATGGGAGCCTCTTCTGGGTATGGGCAGATTCCTTTGATCGCACACAAGGCAGTCCTGGAGACACTTTAAGGATAGCAGATTCTAAAAGCAATGATGGAGGGATGGAGCAGTTCCAGTGCTGCTGTCATAATTCAGAGATAGGAAGCAGTGAGGAACATGAGCTCTCAACAGTGAAGTACTCTAAATTACTGATGGACACAGTGGGGCAGGCCCACAGTTTAGCCTGTAAGATGAACTCAGGCAAAGGAAGGCAGGCCCAGGTTCAGAGTCGACCCTGTAAGAATAAAGGATGAGAGGAGGGAGGGAGAAGAATGGAAGAATTTGAGACAAAATAAGATCAGTGTGACACAGTCAAGATTTCACAGCGCTGTAAGTCCACCCAAGGAGACACGCATTGCCGTCATCAGACAAGTATGTGGGTGGGCTCTCTCAAGGACTGGCAGGCAGGCTGGAAGCACTGAGGATACAGAATCTATGATTATAATCTACTAATGCTATTATTTTCATTTTTTCTGGTAGGATCTTATCATATAGCTCAGGTTAGCCTAGAGCTTGTGATGTTTGTCTCAGCCTCCCGAGTGCTGGGATTACAGGTGTACATATACTGACACATTCAAGGGTAATAGAGCCGTGAAGGACTGTCTGGGGTCTAAGCAGAGAATGCTGTGTAGAAGGGGGACTGTCACACAACAGTGAGGACTCGTATTACGGGGAAGCTGAGTGAACACTAGTCTTGGGGAAGGAGGGATTTGTAAATCATTTTAGATGTTGCTATGATTAAGTCAGAAATAGAGTAAAGATGATCTGTGTGGTTTGGGGAAGTCCTGGTCACAGGTTGGAGTTGAAGAAGTGTAAATGGTGGCCGTAGCAACAGCTCCTGGACGCCTGGCTAAGACAGGCAGGAGGCCCTGCGGTGCATTGAAGGACAGCTTGAGAAGCTGAGCACATTTCCCTGTCCTGAGAATGAGCTGGGCCTGCTACTGAATTTGTCACATTTTGTGGAAAACATCTGTCTTTTTTAGGCTTATTTTCTTATATATTGATATTAGAATTTTTAAAAAAGATTTATTTATGTATGTGACACTGTTGCTATCTTCAGACACACCAGAAGAGGGCATTGGATCCCCATTACAGATGGTTGTGAGCCACCATGTGGTTGCTGGGAGTTGAATTCAGGACCTCTGGAAGAGGAGTCAGTGCTCTTAACCACTGAGCCATCTCTACAGCCCTATATTAGATTTTTTTTTTTTTTATAAACTATTTTCCGATTTAGGTTTCGCCTCCCCAACTGCTTCCAGTCCCTCCCCATCTCCTCTTCCGTCCAGATCCACACCCATTCTGTCTCTTGTTAGGAAACAAACAAGCACCTAAGAAACAATAATAAAGCAAAGATAAAACGAATCAGAACAGAACGGAACAAACAGAAGGAAGAAGCCAAAGAAAAAGCACAGGAAACATATACGGACGCAGAGATGCACAGGACGCAGAGATGCACAGGACACAGAGATAGATGCACAGGACGCAGGGATAGATGTACAGGACGCAGAGATAGGTGCACAGGATGCAGAGATGCACAGGATGCAGAGATGTACAGGACGTAGAGATGCACAGGACGCAGAGACACACGGGACGCAGAGACGTACGGGACGCAGAAACGTACGGGACGCAGAGACGCACAGAACGCAGAGACGCACAGGACGCAGAGACGCACAGGACGCAGAGATAGATGCACAGGATACAGCGATACACATGTTCACACACAGGAATCCCACAAAAACACAAAAAGGAAGCCATGGCATACATGCAGAGGACCTATAAAGAAAAAATCAATTAAAAAAACCCTGATACAACATTATAAGACAAAGAACCTGTAAAGATGCCATTGACTTTGTTTCATGTTGGCCGTCTACTGCTGGATATGGAGCCCCACTCTTAAGAGTAGACTAAATTTCCATTTGCAAGTGGTTTTCAACTGGAGATAGCTTCTGGGTTAGGAATGAGGGCTTGTGTTCACTTCCCCTCTCAGCACCAGGACCCCGTCTGGTGCAGACCTGTGCATGCTCCCACAGTCTCTATGAGTTCATGTGTGTGCAGTGTGTGTGTCATGTGTGTGTCATTCATGTGAGTTCATGTGTGTGTCAGTCTTGCTATGTCTGTAAGGCCTTGTTTCCTGGGAGTCCCCCATCCTCTCTGGATCTTACACTCTTTCCACCTCTTCTGTAGAATTCCCTAAACCCTGGGGGGGGAGGGGGGAAGGAAACATTCCATTTATGGCCGTGTGTTCCAAGGTGTACCATTCTTTGCGCACTGTCCGTCTGTGGGTCTCTGTATTTGTTCCCGTCTGCTACAGGAGGAAGTTTCCGATGATGGCTGAGCAAGGCTCTGATCTATGAAGACAGCAGAATACCACTAGGAGCCATTTTATTGCTATGTTCCTTTAGCACAACAGTAGTATCTGGTTTTCCTCTAGGTTCCTGGCCTATTTAGTCTCAGGTTCTTGGCCACCCAAACAGTGTTAGGATGGGTTCCATCTTACAGAGCAGGCCTTAAAGCCAACAAGACCTTGGTTGATTACTCTCATAAGCTTTGTGCCACTATAGAACCAGTGTATCCTGCAGGCAGGTCACCATTGTAGATGGAAGGGTTTGTAGCTGTGTTGATGTTTACCTTTCTCTTTTGGTAGTGTGGAAAATTCCTTTTAGTACCATGAGAACTTGTCCATACGAGTGAAGGCTCTAGGCAGGCACCAGATTGACTTCTCTGAGTTCAAAGAGTTGTGCTGGTGTGGAGATCAGCCAATAGCTTTGGATATAGTCGTTTGGGGCGTTCCCATGGAACCCCTTTGGGCAACAACTCAATCAGATGTAACCTCATCACAGTTCTAGAAGCTTCATTTGGTGGCAAGAATGTCTGCCCAGGGGCCCTGTCTCTCCCGTTACCTGGCGATTTCATTTAGGCTTCCTTCATCCATGGATATATTTTAGGAAGCTTCTACTGTATTTGGTTTCCCTGGAACCCCCCCTCCCCCCGGCCCTTAGTCTTAGCTGTTTCTCCTGTTTCTTCTCTCACACACACCCTTTTCCTTCCCCCTTCTCACTGGATTCTTCTGTTCCAGTCCCCAGCCCTGTGTCTCTCTAGCTGTACTCTATTTCTCTTTCCTAGGGAGATGCACACCATGGCCCTAGTCCTTTACTGTACCTCTGTGGTTATACAAATTGTAGCTTGCTTATCAGTGACTGAACAGCTGACACCTGCATAGACGGGAATACATGTCACATTTGTCTTCCGGGCTCTGGTTACCTAACTCAGGATGATTGGTTTTGTAGCTCCATCCACTTACCTGAAAATTTCATGATTTCATTTTTTAAACCTTATTTATATTTAGCCAGTATTCCCTTATGTAAATGTACCGTATTATTTTCTTCCATTCATCTGTTGGTGGACACCTAAGTTGTTTCCAGTCTTTGGCTATTATGAATAGAGCAGTGAACATGGCTGACAAGTGTGTTTGCGGTAGGATGAAGTGTCCTTTGGGTGTTCCCTCAAGAGTGCTGTGGTTGGATCTTCAGGTAGATAATTTCCCAGTTTCCCGAAGAACTTTGACCCTGATTTCCATAGTGGCTGTACATGTTAGCACCCCCACCAGCAATGGCTGGCTTGAGCTGTTCTTGATTTTGTTGATCTTGGCCATTCTGACTGAAGTAAGATACAGTCGAGATTGGCATTTCCCTGGTGGCTAAGGAGGTTGGACGTTTCTGTGTTTCTTGGCCATTTGAGATTCCTCTTTTAAGAACTTTATGTTTAGATCTGCGCCCCATTTTAATTGGGTTATTTGTCTTCTTGATAGCTAAGCTGTTTTAGTTCTTTATATATTTTGTGTATTAGATCTCTGTTGGATGTGTAGTTGGTGAAAATCTTTTCCCATTTTGTAGGCTACCATTTTATCAGAATTATAGTGTCCTTTGTCTTACAAAGGCTTTTCAGTTTCATGAGGTCCCATTTATTAATTGTTGATCTCAGTGCCTGTGCTATTGGCGTTCTGTTCAGGAAATTGTCTCCTGTGCCAATGTGTTCAAGGCTATTCCCCATCTTCTCTTCTGTCAGGTTCAGTGTATCTGATTTTATGATAAGGTCTTTGATCCACTTAGACTTGAGTTTTGTGCAGGGTAAAAAATATGGATCTATTTACATTCTTCTACATGTGGATATCCAGTTAAACCACCACCATTTGTTGAAGATACTTTCTTTTTTCTATTGTGTATTTCTGGATTCGATATAAAAAAAAATCAGGTATGCTTAGGTGTGTAGATTTATGCCTGGCTCTTTGATTCAATTCCATTGATCAATGTGTCTATTTTCATGCCCATACCACACTGCTTCTATTACTACATCTTTGTAGTACAACTTGAAATCAGGGATAGTGATGCCTCTTGCAGTTCTTTTATTTCTCCGGCTTCTCTTAGCTACCCTGTGGGTTTGTTTTGTTTTGTTTTGCTTTGCTTTGCTTTTTTTGTGTTTCCATATGAAGCTGAAAATTTTCCTTTCAAGAAGAATTGTATTGTAATTTTAATGAGAATTGTATTAAATCAGTCATTTTTACTTTATTAATCCTACTAATCCATGAGCATGGGAAATCCTTCTATCTTTTTGGTATCTGCTTCAATTCTATTCCATTGATCAATGTGTTTGTTTTTGTGCCCAAACCATGCTGTTTTTATTACTATAGTTCTGTAGTACAATTTGAGATCAGGGATTGTGATACCATCCTATGATTTTTTGGTTGGTTGATTGTTTTTTTTTTTGTTTGTTTGTTTTTTGGATTTTGTTTGTTTGTTTTTTTAATCATTCAGGAGCGTTTTCGCTATCCTGATTTTGTGTGTGTGTGTGTGTGTGTGTGTGTGTGTTTCCATATAAAGTTAAATTTTTTTCTCTTTCAAGATCTGTGAGGAATTGTGTTGGAATTTTGATGGGTATTACATTGAATCTGTAGAAATCTTCCTTCTGTTTCTATTTTGTGGGATAATTTGAAGAGTATTGGTATTTATTATCTTTTGAAAGTCTGGTAGAATTTTGTGCTAAAACCATCTGGCCCTGAGCTTTTGGGGATTGGGAGACATTTAATTACTGCTTTTATTTCATTCTCAAGGAGTTATAGCTTATCTGATCTTGATTCAACTTTGGTAGGTGGCTGTATATTGGGAACACCCATTTCTTTTTAGATCTCCAACTTGGTGGAGTGTCCGTTTTTAAAGTATGTGCTCATGATTCTCTAGACTTGTTCGGTGTCTTTTGTTATGTCTCCATTTTCTTCTCTAATTTTATTAATTTGGATCTTGTCTCTCTACCTTTTAGTTAATTTGGATAAGAGTTTGATAATCTTGTTGATTTTTTTCTTAAAGAACAATTCTTTGTTTTATTGATTCTTTGTATTGTTCTATTTGTTTCTTTTTTTTTTCTTTTTTCTTTTTCTTTTTTTTTTTTTTATTCTAACATACTATTCCTTCAACTAGGCTTTATTTTTTTTTCTTTTGATACTTTATTTACATTTCCAATGTTTCCCCCTTTCTAGGTCTCCTCTTTGGAAACTACCTATCCCCTCTCCCTCCCCCACCACTATGAGGGAATTCCATCTCCCACCCACCCGCCCACCCACTCCCATATTCCCACCTTGACATTCCCCTTTAGTGGGGCCTCTCCTCCCCCTAATGGCCAACAAGGCCCTCCTCTGCCACATAAATGGTCCAAACCATGGGTCCCTCCACGTGTATTCTTTGGTTGGTGGTTCAGCCTCTATGAGGACCAGGGGGTCAGGCCAGTTGACACTGTTGCTCCCTCCATGAGGCTGCAGACTCCCTCAGCTCCTTCAGTCCCTTCTCCAACTCCTCCATCTGGGACCTCACTCTCAGTCCAGCAGTTACTGTAAAGTGAAACTTGGGTATTCCAAACGTTTCGGCTAATATCCACTTATCAGTGAGTACATACCATGTTCGTGTTCTATTTGTTTCTATTTTATTGACTTCAGCTCTCAGTTTATTCCCTGCCATCTACTTTTTGGGAGTGTGCTTACTTCTTTTTGTTCTAGAGCTTTCAGGTGTGCTATTCAGTTACTAGTATGAGATCTCTCGAATTTTTTATATAGGCACTTAGTGCTATTGGCTTGCCTGCCTCTTAGCACGGCCTTCACTGTGTCCCATGAGCTTGTGTATGGTGTTTATTCATTTCCATTCAATTCTAGAAAGTCTTTCATTTTTTTATTCAGTATTGATATTGAGAACCCGTGAGTTTGCTGGCTTTCGGTTGTTTCTGTTGTTGTTGATATCCAGCTTCAGTCCATGTGGTCAGATAGAATGCAGGGGGTTAGTTCAATTTTCATGTAACTGTTGAGGCTTGCTTTGTGTCCAAGTATGTGGTCAATTTAGAAGAAAGTTCTATGACCTACTGAGAAGAAGCTCTATTCTTTTGTGTTTGGGTGAAATGTTCTGTACATGTCTGCTAGGTCCATTTGGTTTACAACGTCAGTTAGCTCCAGCATTCCTCTGTTTAGTTTTTGTCTAGATGATCCATCTATTGGTGAGAGTGGAGTATTAAAGTCACCCACTCTCACTGTGTGAGGGTTGATGTGTGATTTAAGCTCTAGCAGTGCTCATTTTGCAAACTTGGGTGCCCCTGTGTTTGCTGCATAAACAATAAGAACCTCAATGTTCTCTGGGAAGATTTTTCCTTTGATGAGTTCATAGTGTCCTTCCCCATCTCTTCTGACTAGTTTTGGTTTGAAATCTATTTTGTCAGATGTTAGAATGGCAATACTACCTTGCATCCTAGGTATATTTGGTGGAATATCTTTTCTATCCTTTTACTCTGAGGTGATGTTTATCTTTAATATTACAGAGTGTTTCTTGAATGCAGCAGAAGGATGGATGCCATTTTTGTGTCTTATATGTTAGTCCTTGTCTTTTTTATTGAGGAATTAAGATCATTGATATTGAGAGTTATCAATGAACAAGTGTTTGTTGATTCTTGTTATTATGTTATACCAGTGTGGGGTTTCCCCCCTCTATTGATTTGATGGGCTTGTAGTCAGGGATTATTTATTCCTTGTGTTTTCTTGGGTGTGGTTAACTTCTTCAGGCTGAAGTTTTCCTTCTAGCACCTTCTGTAGGGCTGGATTTGTAGACAGATACTGCTTGAATTTGGTTTTATCATAAATATTTTCTTTATCCAATTGTAATTGAAAGTTTTCCTGGGTATCTTAATCTGAGCTGGCATTTATGGTCTCTTAAAGTGTGTAGAACATCTGTCCAGGCCCCTCTGGCTTTTAGAGTCTCTATTAAAATGCCAGGTGTTATTTTAATATGTTTACATTTATATGTTAATTGGTCTTTTCCTTTTGCAGCTTTTAATAGTCTTTCTTTGTTCTGTATGTTTGGTGTTTTGAATATTACATGTCATGGGTACTTTCCTTTCCAGTACAGTCTAATTAGTATTCTATATGCTTCTTGTACCTTGATAGGCATCTCCTTCTTTAGGTTGGAAATTTTTTCTTCTATGATCTTGTTGAAAAGACTTCCTGGATGTTTTGTGCCTGTATTCTTTTTTAAGATTTGATATCTTCTTTGACCATGGTATTCATTTCTTCTATCTTGTTCTCAATGCCTGAGATTCCCCCTTCCATCTCTGTTTTCTGTTGGTGAGGCTTGCTTCTGAGGTTCTTGTTTGAGTTCCTAAGCTTTTCAATTCCAGTTTCCCCTCAGTTTGGGTTTTCTTTAATGAGTCCATTCCCACTTTTATGTCTTAAACTCTTTTCTTCATTTCATCCCACTGTTTTTTCATGTTTTCATAGATTTCATTAATGAATTTATTCATCTCTCTAAGAGCCTCTATCATATTCATAAAGGCTACTCTGAAGTCCTTGTCTTAAGCTTCAGCTCTCTTGCATTTCTCAGGGCCTGCTGTGGTAGGGTTGCTGGCCTCTAGTGGAGACATTGTCCTGACCGTCATTGTGGTTTTAATACTGGCATCTAGGAATTTGCGTCTGGGATGATTGTAATTCTAGGTGCTGATATCTGGTCTTATCTTTGTCCGGTGAGTGTTCTGTTCCTTGGCTTATCTTGTCCTTTCTGGTTCTTAGGAGAGTGTGGTAGCTGTAGGTGGCCTGGTAGGGAATGCTTTCTCGGGATCCTGCCAGGTATGGCCACTGGGTTCCAGGTGGAATGTGTTTCTAGGTGCTGAAAGTTGACACTTAGGAGTGAGGAAGGGCTAGAAGGGGGAGCACGGTTGAGGTGGTGAACCTGAGAGAGGAAAGGAAGTTGTGTCACCAGGATCTGCACAGACCACTGGGAAAGGGGGCAGATGGGGAGAGAAGCCTCAACAAGTGGTCTACTACATTAGGCTTATTTTCTAAAGGAGAATTTATTTAGTTTTCTTAGTGTCCCCACTCATGTGATTGTGTCTGACAGTCTCACAAAAAATGACTGTGTGCACATAGTGATCCCACTAAATTTTCCAGAGGAGTGCAATACAACCTGCTTATCCAGTTACACACATGGGTACACACACATGCTTACTATATAATAGTTGGTTAATGGCCTTAAAATATATTTGAATGAAACGATCCATTCAATTATGTTTTAATCAAGTCACCCTAGCACTTGACCGCCTTAGGCAGGAGGGTCACAAGTTTGAGGCTAGTGTGGCTCATGAGCTATGTGTTGAGATTTTGTGTCAAACAACATCAAAACAACCAAGCGATTCTCTCTCTCTCTCTCTCTCTCTCTCTCTCTCTCTCTGTGTGTGTGTGTGTGTGTGTGTGTGTGTGTTCATGTGGAATGAAAGTCTTCCATAAAGCCATGTAGGGCACCTGTTGCTGTAGTCTGAGATGGCTCTGGTGTACCTCCCTCCACCCTGTGCTGTCTTCCCTGGCTGAGGAGCCCCTCTATGCTGATGCCCCTGGTGTCTCTCTCCTCATGCACATCCTTTAGCTTCCTTTGTGACAATTCGTATCACTTTCACATCTTTATGTTTATGTCACCTTGGCCTCAACCAGATCCTTGGAACTGGTCCTGTCTGTGCTGACCTCTACTCCAGTTCCTGGAGTTCTGCAGAACGATTTTGATAGACGTGGGTCACTCAAAAACAGGAAGCACAGAGCACTTTGGTTCTGAAGGACTTCCATCCCATGCATGCCCATAAAAGTTCTTCCAATTTTAGGAAACAGGAGAGGAACTCAGAACCACGGAAGACGGAAGGAAGGGCAGTGCCACAGAAGGTAAGGCGTGCTCACACAGCCAGAGTAAGTGTCAGTTCCCATGATACTCTGAGGGTGAAAGCTGTGTCTGCCACCTACCGGACGCTCAACATCCTGGGTTAAGATCAGCCAATAGGATCAAGCCTTGTGTCCGATTGGCCACACATGCTTCCATCAGTAGCTATTTGACACTAAGAAGGAAGCCTGTGTTGTGAGCTATTGGACACCACTTTGAAGTTTTAGTACCTCACATAAAATCAAATATGCCGAGACTCTAGAAACAGCTCCTGCTTTGCTCCAGCAGGACTTCAGACCCTGCTTCACAGATTCTGGGCTGGGTTGGTGGCTGGTACTGTGGCCTCAGGAAGGTGCTTTTTAACCATCTATTTTCTCTTTTTCAAAATGGAGAGATTGACTAAAAAACATAATTACAGTGGGCTTGGGTTGTGGCTCAGTTGGTGGGATAATTGCTTAGCATCTATGAGACCTTAGGTTTAATTACCCATCATCACAAAAACGGCCCGCTGATTAGCACTCTAATCAGGGCACTCCAGAAGTGGAGGTAGGAGGGTCAGAAACTCAAGGTCAGCCTCAGGTAAACAGGGAGTTCACAGTATCACACAGGATACGTGTGGCCCTGCCTTTAAAAAAAAAAACAACTCAAAACAATCCAAAACCTTATTGAGATTATACTACTATACTCATAGTCCGAGCATTGAGCTGTCATCTGTGTCATTTCAACCCTCCAAAGGCAAGGCGGTTAGATAAACAGTGGTTTCATAGCCTCAGAAAAGCAGTGTAGCATTGCCACTGACATTTGCTGTGACATCCTCATGTGATTATACGATCACATAAAATCACATCCTTATCTTGTAGATGGTTTGACAAGGTCTCAGCTTGACCACAGTCACATGTCTAAAAGCCAAAGCTTGGCTTTAAACCGAATGTTGTCAAATTTAAAGCCATGCTTCAGAGCCGTTGCAGAGAGAACAGTCACAACAGAGAGATTGTCCTCAAACCACAGGGTCAATGTCATGTCTATCAGCACTGTTTGAATCTGTTGCTTTTCTCGGTGCTGTAACAAAATACTCAACTCTAGTAACTTATAGAAGGAAAGGTTTGTACCTTGAAGGATATCATCCATCGTGAGGGGGAAGACATGGCAGCAGGCGCACCAGGCGGCGGGTCCCCTTGCATTAGGAGGCATTAGGATGGGTGCTGGTGCTCAGCTCTACTTCTGTTTATTGGCACGATGCCACCCACATATAGAGGTGGCACCATAGGTGATTTGACCCAACCTAGGAGCTCCCTCATGGATGTTTCCAAGGTGACTCTAAAATCCCATTGAGTTGACACTGTTAGCTACTCTAATTGCTGTGAGCACCGATGCTCTCAAAATCTTGATCCAAGGCTGAGCCAGCTGCAGACATGCGCACTGACCCAGAGGACATCAGGGTCCTCTGACTCTGAGCCATGCTTGGTTTTCACGAGGCACTGGTACACCAGAGTACGAGTCCGTGTGCTCCTAATGGCTTACTGAACTCTTACTATGAAAGCAAGTGCATTAGCTTCCTGTCAACTCAGACATTTAAACAAAACACTTTATTTTAGTGAAGATAGTATCTAACAGCATTGGGTGAAAAGGCCTTTTAGAGGTTGACTATTTTGATTGAATACTTTCGTCTTTCCACAGAAACTGGGGTTTCCATGCCTCCCAAAGCATCTGTGAAGCTAGTTAACTTTCAGCAGAGTGAAAAGTAAGCCCCCTTTCACACCTCTGCCTTCAGCCTTTGTCTTTTAGTCTTTCCTCTTCTCTTGGGTGTGTGCAAGTAAATCCTTTGTCTCCCTCTGCAGTACTTCAGCTAATGAGAAGGAAGTGGAGGTGAGTTTAAAGCAAACACCTACCTGTCTCCTCCTCTCCCCCCCCTTCCCCTGCCCCATCTCCGTCCCCTATCCACGTCTCCTTCCTCTTCCCCTCCTCCTCCCCCCCTCCTTTCTCTTCTGTCCATCTTCCCTTCTCTCTCCCTCCCCTTCCAGCACCCCGCCCCACCCCTCCCTGCATCTCAGATGCTCCCATCCATGGCTTTGCATAAGCCAGTCACCAGACTAAGTGCACACAAAGCCTCCGTGTGCTGCCTAGGATTCTAGGGGAGAAGGAAGTCTCCTCTAATGTCTCTCCCTGTCCTCACAACGCTGTGGCCACAGGCAGAATTCCTCAGGTTGTCTTTGGGACTTAAGTGTGACTGGTTTACGTTGGAGAAGAGGGTGAGGCTTGAAGAGAGGTCCCGGGACCTGGCGGAAGAAAACTTGAAGAAGGAAATCACAAACTGTTTAAAGCTTTTAGAGGTGAGCAAATGCTTCAGGACATTAGTCACATGCTTATGCCCGTGCTTCCCTCCCTCGCTCCCTCCCTCCTTTGCTCGCTTTGTGTTTTTGTTGTTGCTGCGTAGTTAAATAGTCCTGGTTAGCCTGCTACTCAGTATGAATCTGTTGCAGGAAATATTAATTAAGAAGGTATGTGTAGCATGTTTCTGAGCTACGCCCTGGTTCTCTCATCCCGGCGAGCTGGCCAGTCATGCACTGGCAGGTCGCTACCACGCCAGCCCCAGGCTGCAAATCTCCCTGGCCTTAGTGGTGCACATCAGACAAACCCACACTTTGCCGCTGTACCTTTCTCTCTAAAACCCAGACAAACCGCCGTGTGAAGGAAAACACAACACAAACTTAGTTCAGAAACAATAATAGCTCAATCTCTGGGCACATCAACTAAAATCTAATCTTGTAAACCTTATCAAAGTCTGATTCCTCAGGTGGCGAATCCTTGTGGATCCGCCATGATACCAGGAGACTCTAGCAGCTACATCTTACCTATCTGCTTTCCCCATTCCAAAAGCCCTCTCTCTCTCCTGCTTCCTCTCTTCCTCTCTCCGACCTCGAAGTCCCCCTCTGCGCCCAGTGATTGGCTCTTTTATTCATTAGGGGATTGGTTCACAAGAAGTCACAGGTGTAACTCACTCCTTATCTGAAGCCCCTCACAGGAGAGCAGAATTAGCAGAATACAAAAAGCCCCAGGGCTATCCACAACATGAATCCCGGGTTGGCTTTGAAATCATAGCAATCTCCTGCCTTGCCTCTCGGGTTCTAGGACTATAGATGTAGCTACCATGACCAGCCATTTAGTTATTGTCTTTTTGTTTGGTTTTGCACATGGTATAGGGGTCTAGCTCCATACATGGGCACATGCACATATGCACTTCTCTCAACACTATTTCTTGAAGACACAGTCCTTTCTTAATTGTGTATTTTTGGTTTCCTTCTCAAAGATCATTTGACCACAGATGTAAGAGTTGTTTTCTTGGCCTTCTGTTGTGTTCTGTAAGTCTGCATATGTTTGTTCCAGTACTATCCCACTTGAACTACTGAAGGTCCATAGTATGTTCTTTAAAAATTATTTTATTATACATCTGTAGTGTGTGTGTGTGTGTGTGTGTGTGTGTGTGTGTGTGTGTGTGTGTAGGGGGGAACACATGCCATGGCACATGTATAAAGATAGAGGGCAGTTATTCTTATTTGTATGTATGTGGCGGGGGACATGTACAGTCTATGGAGCACATGTGGGTGTAGAAGACAGCTGAGGGAGTTTTCTCCTTCTACCATATGGATCCTGGATTTGACTTCATGTTGTCGGGACTGGCACTATATGCATTTGCTCACTGAGTCAGCTGGGTAGTATGCTTTAAAATCAGGAAGTGTGATGACTCCTACAATTTTATCTTTTCATTAAATTGTTTTGGCTCCTCGATAGACTACATTTATTTTAGGATGGATTTTCTCTTCTTCTTTTTATACCTTTTAGTGGTAGAGATTAAAAATCAGAGTCTCACAGATGTGAAGCACATGTTCTACCATTGAGCTATGCCTCAAGCACCCACATTTCTCTATTTCTGTACACCCCGATGACAGTGTTGAAATTTTGATTAAAAAAAAAAATCACCACAGAATCTTAGATTGCTTAGGTCATCAGGACTATCAACCCATGAATATATAGGTTGTTTTTATTATTTCATTTGTGTCATTATTATTTCAAGGTATAAGTTTTCTACCTCCTTGCTTTGGTTTATTTCTGAGTATTATATTCTTTGTGATACTATTTTAAATAAATTGTTCTCTTAGCTCATTACTTTGAAAGAATGTCAGTACACAGGATACACAGAATATAACTGATTTTTTTGAATTTTGTAATTTTTACTGAGTTTACTAGTTTGAAAGTCTTGTTCTGCTGCTAGAGTGTACTGCAAATAGAAATCACACTGTGAACTATGGGATTCTTTTAAAATTATTTTTCATACCTAATTGCTTTGATTATGGAACTGATGTCATAATATTTGCCTAGAAGTGAGGACAAAGGTCCTTGTCTGGTTCTTGGTTTTGGAGGGAGGGGTTATCTTCTTCCTTTGACTCTGACATTCACTGTGGGTTTCTGGCCCATGAGTTCTATTAAGATGAACCACTCCTATTCCTGTGGTGCTTTTGAAAACATTTCATGACAATCACATGTTCATTTTTACAGATGCCTTCTGATTTTCTTGTTCTGATTCTGCTATAATTGTGTGCCTTTTGTCTTTTCTACCAATGTGGTATATTATCTGAAATGAGACCCATGAGTTGAACTATCTGTGCATTCTAGCAATAAACTCCACCTGGTCATGATACGCTTAATTCAGGATTTGAAGACAGCATTAGAATTCCTCTGGATCCTTGATTAATATGTTCTTGTAACATTTGTTCAACCTTGGTATTGAGGTAATAAGATCTCAGAGAATGGAAATACCCTTTCTTGTTGAGTGTTTGGGAAAGATTTTAAGAGGGTTGGAATGTATGTGTTTTCTTTAGTGTTTGGTGGAATTCCTTAGTGAAGTCATTTGTCCCGGGGTTTTCTTTGTTGAGAACTTTTTTTTTTTTATCACTCCTTAGGTCTTGTCAAATGATCTCTTCACATTTCTGCTGTAGTTAGCCACATCCGTTTTGCTTACACCTCACCTCTGCTCTCCTCTTCTCAACTGGAGGTAGTTACTCAAACCACTGCAGAAAGCTAGACATCTGGCAGTGGTCATCTCTTTTGGGCAACCACCTCTTTAGCTGCAACCTCTGTTTCTGTATGTTTTAAGTGTGGCTGCCTCTTACTGTGCCTGGGCGATAACAGGGGCATGACATCTGATACCTGTCATGTTGTAGGATTATTTGAAAGGATATACACAGCAGACCAGAAAGGTCAAAACTTTGCATTTCCAGAATCATTAAGCAATCTACCACCGTGGTGCCTGATGGTATGATTGGCAGAATTATCTTGTGATATCCACCCCATATGATGGCGCCTCTTTCGGGATTCATAGCACTTAAGATCTGGACAGCCTTAAATATTTGACAGTCACATAGATAGTGAGAAGCAGCTTTGTTTGCTCTTCAGTCTGTTCTTTATTCCTGTTGCGGGAAATATTAAAAAGGATTACATACAGCAAGTTCCCACACTTGAGCCGTGGTGGCAGTCGTCTCGCTGCCTCAGGCTCTAGGCTAGCCCCAGCAGTGACTGATCTGATCAGGTCTTCCCAGCTCTGGTTCGCTTGTTTCTGGAGCCACTAGTTCCTTCTCAGCCATCCATCTCCTGTGGTCGGTGGTCACAATTCCCCTCAACCCAGCAAATCAAAACTCCAGATTATAACTCTTATAATTAATCAGTCAGATTTATGTATCAATAAATTCTCAATTCACAAGATGCGTACACAATACGTTCTGAGCCAATTGATAATGATACAAGCTGCCCACCTAGATTAGACAAGTTATCCCAATTATTCTATTACTTTATGATATTCATAATTATCTGTGACTATTTAAAACCATGAGGGATCAGGATCTTCTTCCTCTCCCTCCATCTTCCTCTCCCCCTCCCCCATCTCCTCTGTCTCCATCTCTGCAACTCTTCACTCTGCCTCCCTTTTCCCTGTCCAATCACAGGTTTCTTGGTGTATTAATATTTAAAATGATTGGATGGGGAAATTCTGTTACACATTCCAGCTGGGGAGAATGACCTTGGAAAGGCATCATCAAGGTAAAGCACATGAGTTTTTGTGAGGCATGATAGCATATGTGCCCAGCCAGCCTGACCACACTTGTTCATGAGAGGATATTGGTTACTCCTTGTGTACTGTGGCAAAATACCTCACAAAAGAAATTCAGGGAGGAAAGAATTTATTTCTTCTTTATATATGAATAAAAGTTTGAGAGTATAGTTCGTCGTGGCCAGAAGGCACGGTGACAAGAACAGTCTAAGCCATCATGTCGGGTGCACGAAGCAGCAGGTCACTTGGATCCAATCAGGAAGTAGAGAAAGATGAGTGCGGGTGATCTGCTGGTTTCTTAGTCACTGTTCTATTGCTGTGCTAAGACACCCTGACCAAGGCAACTTACAGGAGAAAGTTTATTGTGGCTTATAGTTTCAGAGAGTGGGTCCATGACTATGATGGCAGGGAGCATGGCAGCAGTCAGGCATAGTGCTAGAGCAATGGCTGAGAGCTCATATCTCACCCACAAGGACAAAGGCAGAGAGAACTAACTGAGAATGTTGTGGGCTTTTGAAACCTGAAAGTTCACCCCAAGTAACACACCTCCTTCAACAAGGCCACACCTCCTAATCCTTCCCAAATTGTGGTTCCATGTGTTCCAGGCTGGGATGTGCGAACTCTGTGCAAAATGAGAGGGGCTAGGCTTCATTTTACCCTTCCCAGCTCTTCGGCTCTTGGGAAGCGCCAATTCAGTGCTTAGGAGAGGGAGAATGCAGCCTAAGGGTGAGAAATGAGGCAGGCTGAGGCTGAGGAGACAAGAGTTCCCAAACTTCCAGGTCTCCAGTTACTGCTGTAACCCACATGGAGTAGTCAGGAGGGGGCCATGAAGACCTGTTGAGCCTGGGGCCCAGGGGAGGGTACCTCAGCAGTGAGTGTCTAGGAGTTCTGAGGGGCTTTTTGCAGGGGATTTAAGCAGCAAGGCTTTCCCCACTGTAGTTCTTGATGAGAGAGTCTTTGCTTGTCCAAACAGTTTATTCATTGTTTGTTCATAACACTTACCCAGGGTGGACCAGAGGTTAAATACCTTTTACAGGAAGAAATGTCAGGGAAGGGAAGTTTATTGGCTAAACACCTGGTGCCAGCCCATCTAGAGACCTCATTGGCATGGAGAACTCTGAGCTATGGGCTGTGTAACTAGTTGTCACGATCCTTATGTGGTATGGCATGGTCATGTGCTTCAGGACAGGAGCCCAGTCTAGAGCAGATGAAACACCTACCATTCTCAGATATGAGGGTACCGGGGTTGCTGAATCCGTTCACTCTTCCCAGCTTTTGTCAGGTAACAGGGTTCCACTTGCCCCACATCAAACAGTTCCACCAATCAAGGACAAAGTATTCAAATGTATGAACGAATTCAAACCACCATACCTTGCTTCCTCTTTTTCCTCCCTTTAGTCAGTCAGGGATCCAGACATGAGATGGTCTCCCCCACATCAGAGGTCTTCCCTTCTCTCTGGATATGCCCAGACACACACAGTGAGTGGTGTGTCTTGTAGGTGCTTCTAAAACCAGTTTCAGACCAGTTCAAATTATTGCGATTCCCCTCTCAGAAGGCCAATTTGTCCTCGTGTGACACATTCTGCTCAAGGGCATTGTCTGTTCTTCTGCACCTGGTCCTGTGAACCATGGAGGGAAGCCGTGAGTGCACACAGAAGCTAATAAAGAGAAGGGGCGGAGAATAGAGTGCCCGTGACCCAACTCAGATAGTGGCATTTGTATTCATTGCCGGGCCTTGGTGGTACTTTTTACCCTCTGTCAAGATGCTTAGATCAGAATGTAGTTTAGTTGTATGAGAAGAACTTGTTGGATTGTTTCAGTGCTTTGATTTCCCTGCAGTCACTGACACCCCTGTGTGAAGAGGACAACCAGGCTCAGGAAGTCATTAAGAAGCTGGAGAAGAGTATAATGTTTCTCAGCCAGTGCACCGCCCGTGTGGCCAGCAGGGCTGAGATGCTGGGAGCCATCAACCAGGTAATGGTGAAACAGAGGATCCGCGCTCCCAGGGGGTGTGGGGGACATCTCTAAAAATAAGTTTTCGGAACACTTCTGTGCATGGCCAGGTGTTGGTTTAAGTCTCTAAACCCAGCAGAGGCAGGTGGCAGGTGGCAGAGGCAGGTGGCAGAGGTAGGTGGGTGGGTCCCTGTGCGTCCAAACCCAGCCTGGTTTACACAGAGTTCCAGGCCAGCCAGGGATCCATCGTGAGAAAGAGAAAGGAGATAGAGATGGGGTGGGGCTGGCTGACTCAAAGGAGACGCACAGCCCTTCAGCATCTGTATTGTTGGAGTTGGAAGCATATTCAGCATCTCCAGAGGGTGAGGCGTAAGCAGTTTTCTCCCTAAGTCACGGTAGGCACGAGTTCCTCTTTAGAGTATTTCTTCCATGTTCCTCTTGAAAAGCCCCAAAGGGAGTCAAGCTTCAAAGCAAACAAAAGGAGCACGAGCCAGGAGATTGTGAGGGCACAGCCCCTCCAGTGCACATGTGTGCTGACTGGGAAAGTCCCCTGGTGCCTGCGTTTCTGACCCATCGGGAACAACCTAAGTGCAGCTTCAAGGATGTCTGGAGATGCAACTGTAGTCTGCTTGGTCACTCCCTGTCTCCCCACCCATCTGCTTTCATTTGCATGTTGTACACAGAGTTATAGAAAAGTAGGATTTCAAATGTTCGTCATGAGCAGTTCCAACAAGACTCGACTTCTTAAAAGCTAAACAGATAGGCTAAAACATTTCCTGAGGAAGATATTTCATGTGTTAGAGGCTTTAGCCTGACAAGCGGTTATATATTCTAGCTCTTTGTCAACCCCTCAGTGGGGGACGCATGAGGCTTTAGAAACCCAAGCGTCTCTGTCAGCTGCCTCATCTACCCTCACCAGCCACTGTGTGTCTGCGTCCATGTTTCTTAGTCACAGACTCACCAGGCACTTAGTGACGTGTCATCAGCTTTAAACACAATGAATTAATTGCTTTCTTGCTATGGTGATAAACATGTGGTACTTTTGTCAGTCTCTGCCCCCTCATGTCCTTCCCATGTCCCTTACTCTCTGACCTTCTTTCTTGACCAGGCTTTAAACTTTGCAGTCGGACAGAGTGTTCCCTCCCTTGCAGGGACCCGCTACTTTCCATCTTCCATGTTTCAAACCACACATCTACCTGCCCATGTCAGAGTGGAAAATCGTGCATCCCATGCAGGCTTGAACACACTGTGAGCTGACTGAGCTCTTCACTTACCACTGGACACCTCATGTGGGGCCTGGGAGCTTCCTGTCCCTTCTAAGTCAGCTTCACACCTTGTCCTCAAACCACCACCATGCCTTTTCTTGTGTTCTCTGTCAAACAATGACTTTGCTACCAAGAAAACCGAGAAGATCCAGAGGGAAGTAGCTTACCATCAGAACCCACATATGCTGCCCTCCTTCCCAGACCTAAAGATGACTGCTCCCCTGTACTGTCAAAGGGCAGCCATAAACATGGGCCTAAATTCTGCCCGCTGACTCCCCCTTTTTACAGTTCTCCCCAGTCTATGAAATCATTCCCGCTAGTACAGGTGTACATTGTTCTTAAGATGGAGGGGGTAGAGGTGGTATAAAATAGAGGTTGTATAAAGTCACCTCTTCATTGAAAAAGAATACAAGCGAAAGAAGAAACTGGAGCTAAGTGGCTTTGTGCACATCCCAGCGCCTGGAGCAGTAACACTTAAGGCGACCATATGCTGAAGGTCAGACTGGGCTGCATGGCGAGAGCTGCCATCTCAAAGATCAAAGGCCCTCTCTCGCTTTCCTCCCCCACCACAAGCCCCTGCTTTCTTTGGCCACCATCTTGCTTTTCTCTTTCTTTGTTCTAGAACAAGTCTCTCAATGGAACGATCCTCATGTCTAGTCTTTTTCCTCTAGTTTCCTCTTAAGCCTCGCCAGCCCTATGCTACAGCTCCATGAGCCTGCATTTTATCCACTGTCACCTGCACGCTTCCAGGACCAGCGTGAGTCTTTGCCTTCCTTAAGCTACTCTTGAGCTCAGCACCCTCCTTCCGCACCCCTGCCTTTTCCCTCTGCCCTATGGGCTGCTCTGTTGAATGGCCCCACCACTTTTCTCAGGCCTTACAGAGCTGAAGATCTTCCGTTCACCTTCTCAGCATCTGTACTCAACCCGTGTGTTCACAAGTTCCAAGGTGGCTCCCTGACTTATGAGTTTCAGCTCATTTTCTGCCCCGAGGAGCTTGGCATGTCTTCGCCGATGCCTGACACATCCTGTAGTTAGCATTCTCAAGCCACAGACCTTCCAAATCCTTCCCCATCCACTGCCCCCCTCAGTCCTAATGGCCCAGGTCAGAGCCAGTGTGTGGGGGGAGGGAGCTCTGAACACTGCTCTCTCCTCTGCATCAACTGTCAAAGGGTGTCTCATCGTTCTATCTTTAGACTAGAAAGAGAATAGAGCTACGATTTCTGTTGATGTATCTACCATCTGCACCCAAGTCACACCATCTCTCTGTTGTACTAACACAATGGCTTCCAAAATGGCCTTGCTTATGTCTGACCCTAATCCTTCCAACACATTCTTTGATAAGCATCGTGTGTGTGTGTGTGTGTGTGTGTGTGTGTGTGTGTGTGTGTGGCGTATGTGCATGCTGTGCTTGCTGCAGTGCCCTGTGGAGTGTGGAGGTCAGAGGTCAACTTTGAAAGCACTGACTCTTTCCCCCAGTGTGGATTGCAGGGATGGGACTGAGGTGGTCAGAGTCGCGCACAAACACTTTTCTCATGGTGCCGTTCCGCCAACCCTAACTGTGTGTTTCGCCTGAGCAGCGAGGATGGGGCTGTTAATGGGGGTTGGCTCTTGTAGGAGAGCCGGGTGAGCAGAGCCGTGGAGGTGATGATCCAGCACGTAGAGAATCTGAAGAGGATGTACGCCAAAGAGCACGCGGAGCTGGAGGAGCTGAAGCAGGCGCTCCTGCAGAATGACAGGTCTTTTAACTCTCTGCAAGACGAAGGTAACAGCACTCAAGGTGTCGGTGATGGGCTGGAGCTCAGCAGTCAGGAGTGCTTGTCACTCATACTGGGTGTCCAGTGGCTCACAACTGCCTGCAACTCTAGCTCCGGGGGATCTGGTGCCCTCTACTGTCTGTCATGGGCACTGCACTCACATGTACACACACACACACACACACACACACACACTTTGGGTTTTTACCTTTTTCTTTTCTTTCTCTTTCTCTGTCTCGGTCTCTCTCTGTCTCTCTGTCTCTCCTTTTTCACTTATTTATCTTTTGAGACAGGCTCTCTCTATGTAGGCCCTACTGTCCTGGAACTCTCTTATGGACCCAGGCTAGCCTCAAACTCAGAGATCCACTTGCCTCTCCCCTTAAGCACTGGTATTAAAGTTGTGCCTCACTGTGACTGGCCTACATAGATTTTTTTTGGGGGGGAGGGGATAAAAGCTATACTTTTCTAACATTCTCCTCTTTCATGCTCCTTTACTATCTTGCTATCTACTATCTTGTAGAATGAGATCCTTAAGTTAAGGTTATATTAGAAAAATATCTCATTATTTGGTTTTATATAAAATATTAAAAAAGACAAAGGCACAAAAGATCCTTTGGTAATACTCTCAAAATTAATTAAATCAATTTAGATCACTGAGATGAGACAAGGTGCTTAATCCGACTCATTAGGTAGACTGTAGTGTTTAGCCAGGGTGTGTTACAGTTGACTGTAGTGTCTAGCCAGGGTGTGCTACAGTTTATTGTAGTGTCTAGCCAGGGTGTGCTACAGTTTATTGTAGTGTCTACCCAGGGTGTGTTATAGTTGACTGCAGTGTCTACCCAGGGTGTGCTGTTGACTGTAGTGTCTAGCCAGGGTGTGTTGTAGCTGGTTCCTTCTGCACACATGATGATGTGTGTTAAACAAGCCACTCCCACCAGCCGAGGTTGTGGATTCTTGAAGGAGTGACTGATCCTGGCACAGTGAGCTGTATGATGGATTGGAAAAGAGAGGTATTTCATTGCTGTGAAGGAACACCATGACCAAGGCAACTCTTATAAAGGCAAACATTTAATTGGGGCTGGCTTACAGTTTCAGAGGTTCAGTCCATTATCATCATGGCGGGAAGCACGGCAGCATGCAGACACACTGGTGCTGGAGGAGCTGAGAGTTCTACATCTTGATACGCGGGCAGTCAGGAGGAGACTCTCTCCCACCCTCGATGGAGCCTTAGCATATGAGACCTCAAAGGCCACCTACACAGTGACACAAAGGCCACCTACACAGTGACACAAAGGCCACCTACAGAGTGACACATTTCCTCCAGCAAGCCCACATCTCCTTCAACAAGGTCACACCTGCTAAAAGTGACACTCTGTAGGGCCAAGCATTCAAACTGCCAAGACAAATGAGAACGTGTGGTTTCTGTACATTTTAACATTTTTAAAGATGTATTTTCGTTTTATGGGCATGAGCACTTGACTGCATGTATGTGTGTGTATGCAGTGCCCATAGAAGCTAGAGGAGGGCACTGGATCCTCTGATGGTTGTGAGCTGCCACGGGGGTGCTAGGAACTAAGCAAGTATCCTTTGCAAGAGCATCTGCAGTTCTTAACTACTGGGCCACCTCTCCAGCCCCACAATGGTTTTGAGTAAAAAGTATGAGCTTTTCTGAGCAGAATTCTTTCTTTCGTGCTGCTCCCTCTTTTGAAGAGCGGCAGTATTCAACAGTCTTCTGCACACTGGCAGGCACTGTGAGCAACTGCAGAAACAGAGGCCTGCACCTCAGTGCTTTAGATGGGAACCGTTGGGGCTGGAGATGTAGCACAGTAGCTGAGCACTTGCCTCACACATACAAAGCCCCTGGGTTCAAGCCTCGGTACCACAAAAAGAAAATGAACAAATAGTGTCTCTCTGTAGCCCAGGCTGGCTTTTGTAGCCCAGGCTGGCCTTGAACTCAGCAATCCTCCTGTCTCAGTCTCCTACAGCAGCTTTAGTAAACCATTTTTGACTTTTACTTGACTTAAATGAATGTGTGATTTTTAAAATGGAAAAATGTGGGGGCTGGAGAGATGGCTCAGTGGTTAAGAGCACCTGGTGCTTTTTCAGAGTTCCCAATACCCGCTTAGTGACTCACAGCTATCCATAACCCTGGGTTCAGGGGATCCTATGTGATGCACAGACATATGTGCAGAGAAAACATACACATAAAATAATTCTCAAAAACTTTTAATGTGAAAATGTTTTTCCTTTCAGATGGCTGTCAGATTAAAAAGCGTTCATCTTCTCTAAATTCCAAGGTAATTACTGATTTCATAATTAACCAGTGTTGATGAAATGCTCACGAAGTGTTACGAGAGTATTTGAAGTTATGTGCCTTTTACCGTAAATCACAAAGCTGATTTAAATTCACATGCATGAATATATACACGCGTGCCTGTTTATGCGGTTTATGGGGTACAGTGTTCTATTTGTAGGTCAGCCAGAAAGGGCCCAGCAGCTCGAGGAAGGCCAGTGTAGCACTCTCTTGCCTTGTTCTCTGAACCAAAGCTGGGCCAAGTTAGCAGATAGTGGTAGAGCAAGATCCCCACAGACATGTCCCCCTGCGCCCCCATCCCAACCACCCTCAGCCCTGATTCCTCCCTGGGGTCTAACATCTCTACCTCAGAGCCAGGCAGTTTCCTTACTACGAAGTCAAGTCCCAAAGCAAGAGAAAAGGCCAACTCATTCCCCTCTGCAAAACTCGCCCTGGAAGTCCAGAACAACGTCCTAACTTTGTTCTTGGTGGACACTGAGATGGGGACACAGATGGCACCTGTTTCCTGGGCGCCTCCTTGGCCTGTCTAAAAATCAAATTGTGTTGCTGAATAAGGAGGCAGGATGAGGGTGGTACAGGAGGAGAGCCTATGGATTAGCAGCCACAGTCAGGAGGCCCCCGCAGAGGCACACCCAAAGGTGCCCCTCAGCAATGCCCAGTCAGCTGCTTAATGCAACGAAGTCAACCATGGACGCTGATCATTGCAATTCCTCTAGTTTATTTACTATATTTAAAATATTTTTTTACTCATGGGTGATACTTACTGAAGCTACCAAATACTATGTAATACTCTCCCATGCAGATCTCAAGGCTGGTAAACACATTCGTTTTTTGAAACATAACGTCTCATTTATAATGAAGTCTAAAAACATTGCTTACTCCAAGCAATGCTGAGCCTGAGACAGGGGAATTGCCTCCACTACAGAGTGAGTTCGTGCATAGAATGGGGGTTACCCCAGGCTGAGGGAGAGTTGCAGAAGTCCCAAACCTGGGACACTGTTGCTTAGTAGTATAGTTTAAAAAAAAAAAAAGCTGTAGGAAAGTTTTGAAAATTCTTATTCATAATGTTTGAGGAGAGAGGTTTGATCTGACTTAGACATCACACCACATGAACATGTATCAAAGCCTCTGATTTTCCCTTGGTATGTGAATTTTTTTCTCTGTGTCAGTTAACACAAATGTAGCACAAGTTCCGTGAATTTTAAACAAATCAGGAAAATTACAGGAGAAGCTATAAAGGTGGCAAACACTGACTTCCTCTTGAGTTGGAATTTCCTAAGCATGGAAGTGAAGATAACAAAGAGAGATGAAACCAATACATTAGGCTAAACTGCAGTCCAGTTTTCCGTCTATGAAGACATAGAGAAATGGCAGACATGCACGTTGTAACTCAACAAGGAAGGGTATACAGCATAAGCTGGAGACAGATAAATGAAAGCCCAGTCAAGAAGCTTCATTCTTGCTTAGCTAAATTAGAAGTCAAAGGTTGGGGGACATGCAATATGAATAGTTAAATATTTCTGATAGGTTAGTTTTCCATGTAAGATCCTCAGGTGTCCAGCTGCCGCCTGCCTGACAGCTGTGTGTGACAGCACGCAGCATGGCCAAGGATGTTAGGGTTCTCTAACCGTACATTTCTCTCTTGGGTAGCCATCTTCTCTTCGAAGAGTGACCATTGCCTCTTTACCCAGGAATCTTGGAAATGTGGGGATGGTGAGTACCGGGGAGGTCCTCTGCCTCAAAAGTAGACTGGGCTCTGTGACAAAAGTATCAGTCCTTCACTGAGTGCTTATTTCATGATCTCTCAAACCCCCAAAGGTGTCAGGCCTGGAAAACAGTGACAGATTCAGCCGGCGGTCAAGCAGCTGGTAAGTGTGACTTGTGCCCGCCCACCTGCTGGGAACCCACAGCTAGCTGAAAGTTGGTCTCAAGCACATGAGCGTTGATGATAACCTTTGATTCGCTCAGAGTCTGAGCAGCAGCACAGACATGAAAACTGACCGTTGCAGTAGTTGTATCAGGGAATAAGAGTTACTTTAATGTGCAAAGGAAAAAAAAAACACCAAGACAGTATAATGTCTGCGCTGACTTAGGCAGGGAGGGAGAGCAGAGGTAACAGGTACAGCTTTGTTTGACATGTGGCCGTTATCTTTGTTTAGGAGAATCCTGGGGACAAAGCAGGGTGAGCACCGCCCCTCGCTGCACCGCTTCATCAGCACTTATTCCTGGGCAGATGCTGAGGACGAGAGGTGTGACGTGAAGTAGGTGACTCATGGGTTTTCTGTCGACATGATGTGAGCTGTGTGTGCAGAGTGGTGGCTGCTTCGGCTCAGTGGAGAGGGGGGCATCCACTGGCAAAGCCTCCACTGTGAACCCCTTTATAAATGTCATTTGGGAATACGGTGGCTCCTCCAGCCCGCAGGATGCAACATTTTAAGTTAAATAATCCTTGGGATTTCCCAGATCTAGGCATGCCTATTACCAGAGCCATAGAAGGAAACTGTCCACCACCTTAGAGTGCTAACACTGGGAATGGATACAGAACACATGTATAACAGATGCCCCTTTGTGACGTGCGTTCTCGCCTGTCTTGTGTAAAGGGGAGCCATCTTGTTCTCTGCTCAGCAATGTTTGTCTTTTTGATGAACAGGGGCTGCTATGTGTTCCTAGCTGGCCTCAAACTAACAGCAATCCATCCCGTCTCAGCTTCCTGAATGCTGGGATTGCAGGTGTTACCACCATATCTAGCAAATTTAGTAAGTTAAAATATGCTGTGCTTCCATAGTGAAAGGCAGAGCAGGAAAGATGAGCGATAACGTCACCCATCACGCTGCCCCCCTTGCCCCGCCTCACTTTTCTGCTTTGACACCTGTTAAATAGTCTCCCTTGGATCTCTTCTTCTGAGGTGATTTTAAGCACATTCACAGCTCCAGTATCCTTTCCCAGTCCCAAGCAGCAGGGAGAGACAGCATAGGCATCTTGCACATCCCAGGATCCTGTGGCCTGTGCTCCCCCCTTAGATAGTGATGGATCTGTTGTGAGCCACACGGAGAATGTGCCAAGTGCCTCCTTCAGAGACCGTTTGCTTATTGTTCCTACTCAGGCTTTGTGAACAGAGACTGAGACCAGAAACTTACCCGAGTGCGCCTCAGGCCCCTCCTTAGACACTGTCCTCTTTGGCAACTGGGCATGTTGAGCTAAGGACTTAAAAATTCATATCCAGCCAGGAGCCGTCAGTTACAGAAGTAAGTTTGCTTAGGTAGAAGGAGCCCTGCTTAGGTTATGATTTAAAATATACTCAGTGTAGCCTCCTCCCAAGTACTGGTTTGCTTTAAATAGCTTAGCATTTGGAATATGTTCAGATGCTTTTAATATACTTAGACTGTATGCCAAGTTAGCACTGGTCCAAAGCACGATAAAAAAGAATCCAAATCTGGAAGAGTGTCCCTGGGATCCCTGCTCTGAGGACAGAGTCGGGAGGATCTCCCCACGTTTGAGGCCAGCCAGGGCTGACCATGAGACTCTGACTCAAAACAAAGAAAAATTTCCACTACAAATGCACTCAACTGCTTATAGAAGATATTAAAATATGATAATAAACTTCTATTAACTATTCATCATTTCAGGAAATGTGTTATCTACATACTTTTTAAAATATGGTTACAGATGTGCACATATATCCATAACATTGGTTAGAAGTGGTTAAGACTGACTTCTGTAATTCTTCGTGAATTCCCCCTTTGTGGGTCTTACTGACCATTATACTACAGAGAAGTTATTTTAAATTCCAGTAAGTTTGGTGAGCTAACATTTAGAATGTGAAATTTGAGCACTCTGAGTTATGAATGAATCTTGGTGGTGTTTGGCAAATGTGGCATATTGTCATTAGTGTCAAAACTTATTTGCAGAACCAGAGACGCCCCGGAACCGTCAGGAGAAGAGGCAGTAGAGAGGTCCAGGAAGGCCAGCCTTTCTGAAAGGAAAAGCAGCTCATCGGCCTGGGACAGCGGCACAGTGTAAGCTGTGCTTACCGAGGGCAGGGATGGAGAACACAGGGCTCCACCTAACCTGTTACACCAGGCGGGAACTTGACTCAAGCCAGGCAGCCTTGGCTCAGAGCTAGGTTTTCCCAGTCTCTGGCTTCAGCAGTTGCTTTAAGGACACAGTGAAAGCCCTGGCTTGGGCCGACTGTGGAGGCTAGGGCAGAGGTTAGTGAGGCAGATGTAAACCTTGGTTTTCTTTAGTTTGAACGGTAGCACAGAGGGATACAGACTGTCGAGGGAAGCACACCAACCCTGCTTTGGTTGACTGAAGGATGAGCTGAGTGCATGTTAGGAGTTAGTGCCTACATTATGCTCTCAGGGTTGTAGCAGGGCTATTTCTTTCTAAGAGTTATCAATGTTGGGGAGCAGGCTGTGCCCCAAACCAAGAGGCTCCATCCTAACATGCAGCTGAGGCAGTGCTATTGGATGCTCAGTGACCAGTGTCCCCTGGACGAAGGAGAGTCTCCAGGCCCCACTCAGTGACCACCCCCTCTGCCCATTTGTGCTCTCCCCACAGCTGCAGCTCAGTGGCTTCCTGGGTCACTCACCTGCAGGCGTCCTTCAGAAGGGCCAACAGAGCGCTCTGGCTGACCGGACTCTTCATCATACTGTTGGCAGCACTGCTGAGCATCCTCGCAGGCCAGCTCTTCCAGACAGCTGTGGAGGCTGCACCCGCACAGGAAGGGGACTCCTGGATGTCTCTAGAACACATCCTATGGCCATTTACCAGACTCGGGCACGATGGACCGCCGCCAGTGTGACTACAATGTCCCCTTGGATTTTAACATGTCCCTCTGAGATCTGTAAATTAGTAACTTTTTAGTAACTATAGTGCAAAGCTAGGGTCCTCGGCAGCTGAGGTCTTTTAATTCCCCAGCAAAAGCACAGGGGAGGAACGTCCCAAGGGAGGGGACCCCACCTAGGGTATTTTAATGAGCTTTCTGAGTGAGAGACATAAGACTTTATTGAAATGTATCCAAATAAAGACCATTCAGATCTTTGTGCAGTGCAGCTGCAATGCTGGGTGCTCTTGGGTCATTTTAGCGGCTGATTGGAAAGATACCTGATCCCTCTCAGGTATAAGGGTCCGCCACTCTTACACACGCTGTGAAGGCTAGGAATAGCTGAGGACCCGGATGGACAGCAGCATGTAGCACACTGAGTCGATGAACTGGCAGTCTGAACTCCTGACCCTCTCCATTGCCACTGGAGAGGCGAAGTCCTTCATCATGTGGTACAAGGTGGAGTGAAACTCCGTGTCCTCCCTGAGGATCTCAGAGAACTTGTCGTTCTCTTCCTGCATCTTGAGCATCTGAGCTCTGTCACCACTGAACATGAGGAGCGACCAGGAACGGTGCTCTATTTCTTCTGACAGGTATTCCCTCACCTGGAAAGAGAAGGTGAATTCTGGGAGTGCCAAGACATACACAGGGAAGGAGCTGCTGGGCACCCAGCTTGCCCAGCTTGCAGACAGTCTCATGAGGTAGACCAGGCTGGCTCAGCCTCCCCAGTGCTGGGAGGAAAGCAGCGTGCTGGCAAACATGGCAAGACGCACTCAGTATGCCATGGTCCTGACTCGTTTTAAACCATGAAGCATCTTGGTACTTATGGAGTGAGCAGTGGGTGGTACCTGGGTGTTGATGCTGTGCCCAGGTACCGTGCTGGGAGCTGAGGGGGCAGTGGGCACCTGACCCAGAGACACTGGTCCCATCAGTGAGGCCCAGCTCTCAAGGAGGCTGCACTCAGGTAGGGAGCAACAAGGAAAAGAAAAACCATGCCTCAGCTGAGCCTTGGGGGTGGAGCTCAGGGGTGGGGCACTTGGTCCACAGCATATATGAGGCCCTGGCTTCTCACTCAGCTCAGAGAGAAACTCAGTCAACCTTGAGTTTAAAACTGGTGTCCTTCCTACTCATAAAGAGCTGTGTGTTAGAAGTTGTGCTGGACGCCTGGCCCCTTAGAGGATCATGAACCAGACGCTCACACACACACATGGTTTTCCTGTTTGCTCTGGTGCTGCCGTGGGTGAAGGTGTGAGAGACTATAGCTCAGGACCTGAGAATGTTTGGAATGCTGATTTCACATCTTTAAGAGGTGAGGGGTCCACGCACTCATTTCTCGGGTGTTTTCTTTTCAGACGACAAGGTAGGTTCTTGGTTTTTGCATACTTTACCCGAAACACAACTCTGGTGGAATTGCAGACCATGTTCCACCTGCTCCAGGCAAACGAGAAGGCAGAGCTCAATAGGGCTATTTGCCGATAGGCCTTCATCTCCACCTGGGGTACCTGTGCACCGGAGGACACACACAGTCAGCCTGACAGTGTCCAGCAAGTTTCCTCTCCAGCAGACCTCTCTGTCCTCTGTCCTTCACACAGACGGGTTCATTTCAAGATTGAAGACAGATTCTGTGGCTCTACTCTCAAAATTAGGCAATGGTTTCCCTTTCTGCGCACTCCCTAAGGTGAACAGTGTCCACCGAAGCTGTTGTGATCTGACCTCTGGGAGCTGACCCCTGGGAGCTGACCTCTGACCTCTGTGAGCTGACCCCTAACATTACATCCTAGTCTAGCAGTCGGCCAAGCAGACCAGCCAAACTGCTGCTCTCCCAGGGTATGGCTGTGGCTGTGCTTTCCACCTTGAGAGCCCCTTCCCCGAGAGCACCTGGGGCACATGCGCCTCACCCTCCAGCGTTGATTGCCACACACCTTGCAGTCCAGGCTCTCCCCAGCACCCAGCTGAGTACTGTACTGAGTACTGAGTACTGTACTGAGTACTGAGTACTGTAGAGCAGGGACAGGAACAGGGCAGTAAGCATATTTAACTCTGTTACTGAGTCACTCAAACCTTTTCTACCTATGCATTTATGCCCAGCCCCTTAGGACATGACTGACAGGTGTTATACAATCTCTGACAGAGGAAAAGACATCAGAGAGTGGCGGATGTGTTCTGTGGTACAGAGCTCTTCTGCCTACAAATACGCCTTCCGTGATCAGAGAGCGGCTGCGTTTCCGATTATCACCGCGGGCTTTACCAAATGCCTGCACTCTGGGGCCAGGCTGGCTGCAGGCCCTGTTCTCTAGGAGCCCCAGATCCACACAGGAACTCATGAACTAAACCCCTGTGAAGAGCACCGAACTGCACTCAGCCATGGGGGCTGTGCTGAGAGACCAGAAAGGACAAGTTTTTGTGGGCTGGTGGTCCCTGCGTGAGAATGAAGAAGATGCACGGTAGCCGGGCTGCTTTCACTAGAAGTGACGGTGCAGACGGCAGACCCCCTCACCATGCTGGTGATCTTAGACGAGAGGAACCCTGGGTTTCCCGTGTTTTCCCTGACACAGTTTCACTGCAGCATCGTCCTAGGTCCCCACTACATTAAATTTAGGGAGACACATTCTTGCCTTATTGTTGACGACTACATAAAAATGAGAGTATACAGCAGGGAAGACGTTCAGCCCGGCTTCCTTCAGAGCCTGAATGAAGGGTATAGGAGCCATCCATTTTTCCTTCAGATGAAACTCACGGCTCTTGCCTCTCAGTTTCAATGACGCCAACATGCAGAGGTTTTCCTGAGTTTCAAGACGAGAACGGAAGCTGTTAGTCCAGGTCTAGTCTTCTTATCGAACACATTTGAAATCACAGGCTACTCTACACTACATAATGCATCTGGTATGTCTTGGGCCTCATCCGGAAGCCCTGCCACAGGCCCCCATCATTGCTCACTAACTTCCTAGGCTCCCTCTGGGTGCTTGAGAGATTAAAAATGGTATCTCAGATCTCTCTATTTCATAAGATGTGAAAGCACTCTGTTCATTCTGAATTAAAACAGCCATTGAGACAACCATGATTGTACTTTTAAGAATTATTCTTAACACATGCTCTAACTGCCCGTTTTTGAAGGGACACAGAGGCGGTCCTTCCGTATCCTCTCTGTTAATAGTTACTGGCCACTTAACCTAGTATGTCTAAGAGACCTCAGCATCTATTCAGTACAAAAATGGAGTCAAATTCTTTTCATACCAGATGCTCAAAATCTAACACAGATTTCACAGTTGCAGCAGACATCGGTTTGGACTGGCTGCATCTTACTTAAGAGTTTAATCATCACATGCAGGAAGTAAGCTGTAAACCCTGACCTGCAGACACACACTCTACTTCCTGCACATTCATAAACCAACACTCAGTAGGTGTCAGGCCTGCCTATCAGATTAGCACCCTGCACGGTGTCTCCTGGCCACTGGGAAAGGGTGGTTGGAAGCCTAGCCAGGCCATACCCAGTTCACCCAAAAAGTCAATGCTCTCCTAACAGACTAAGGGAAGGCTGCCACTGTTTTAGGGGCCTTTGTGACAGTGACAGTCCTGAGATGTCATCCAATAACCACAGAGGCTTTTTCTATTTATTTTGTTTGCTGGTTTGATTGTTTGTTTGAGACAGGGTCTCACACTGTGGCTCTGGCTGGCCAGGATCTCACAGAACTCTGCCTGCCTCTGCCCCAGTGCTCGACTATTCACTTGATGAGCTGCACTAAGCAACCACAGCTCCAGAGACATCTTACATGCCTGCTTGTGGACGCACTACCTAACTATGGGCCGTGGGTGGGCCGGATGTTACTCACCTTGATGTGTATCTGGAGCTCAAGGTAAACCGCCTTCACGATTATAAGGACTTTGTTCGTACTGAGGGGGCTCAGCTCCCAGTACTGGTAAGGCATGTTGATGTGGGCATCCTGGATCAAGGTCACAGGGCCCAATGTATCCATACTGAAGGTTAGGAGCCTGTCTTCTCGGTTGTAAAACACCCTGTTGATGCCATCTGACCTCCAGCGTTTACCTTTGTGACAGAAGACGGCGACGTTAGTTTTATGTTTGTCCTATGAAAGTAAGTAAGAACATCTGGGAGATCCCTGCCTCCAGGGTTCAAACTCCACACATTCTGCCTGGCACCAGAGGGGACACTGGACTCACTGTTTCTGTCCCTTGCTATTTCACACACCTATCTTCAGCCCTACTCTTTATTTATTTATTTGTTTATTTTGGTTTTTCGAGACAGGGTTTCTCTGTGTAGCCCTGGCTGTCCTGGAACTCACTCTGTAGACCAGGCTGGCCTCAAACTCAGAAATCCACCTGCCTCTGCCTCCCAAGTGCTGGGATTAAAGGCATGCGCCACCACTGCCCTGCAGCCCTACTCTCTTGCTTTCCTAAGAGCTTACCCACATGTGCCTGCGCCTGAACAAGCTGCCATCTTCCTAGGTGACTCTTCCCTAGCCCTGTACAGAGGCCCTTTACCTGTTTTATTTTTAAAGTTGTTTTTTTGAGGGGGCGGTGGTGGTTGAGACAGGGTTTCTTTTCTCTGCGTAGCCCTGGGTGTCCTGGAACTCACTCTGTAGACTAGGCCTGGAACTCACACAACTTGCGCTGCCTCTGCCTCCCAAGGGCTGGGATTAAAGGTGGGCACCACCGTGCCCAGCTAGAGGGCTATTTATTTGTTTAAGATTATACTTTCAGGGATCATTTCTAAGTTTGTTACTCATTTTTATGTATTTTTGCCTGCATGTACATGTGTACCACCTGCATGCAATGCCCAAAGTAGCCAGCAGAGGGAACCAACTCCCACGGAATTAGAGTTACAGAGGGTTGTGAGGGGCTCCATCGCTGCTCAGAACAGAGCCAGGACCTCTGCAAGAGCAGCAAGTGCTCTTAACCGCTGGGTCATTCCCCCAGCCTTTTCACTACTGCTTTAAAGCAACTGTAAAGCCGTTTCTGCACACACAACCTTGCTTTTAGAAGACGGAGGCAGCTGGGTAGCCATGGCCCTGATCCAATGAGGCGTTTTTTAAATCCTTCCCAGCGAGAGACCCCTATGTACGGCCCCTTCAGAGCTCATTTCCAGACTCATCTCTGGGGTTCTGCCTGTCACCCTTCTCACAGGAGTGCACTCGTGCATGCAGTAGGCAGCACGCTTTGCCCCTTACAAGTCAGTAATGACGATCCACTTTAAATGGGGGTGGGGGCCACTGGGCATGGTAGCACTGTCCCCATAATCCTGCCACTTGGAAGGCAGAAGTCGGAGGGTATCGAGTGTGAGGTCAGCCTGGGCTATATGCTTAGCTCAAGGCCAGTCTGGTACGCAACAAACTAAAATGTGGGGAAATGATTCAAATAAACATTTTACCTAACAGGATGCATGCAATGAGTAAACAGAACATAAAAGCACTGTTCAGGACACTAGACAGATGAGGGCAGAGTCAGCAAGGGTGTGTGATGCGGGCAGAACTTGTAAAATGGTACAGCAGTGTTGGGAAACAGGAGTCTCTCAAGGTGATATTCACTCGCCACTTGGGAGCAAGGGGTCAGATGACAACTGCAGGTCTTGGTCCCCGGATACCACCTTACATGAGCCAGAATCCCTCCTCCTCCTGTGCAGGGCAGGCTGGTTGCCAGTGAGAGTGTGGAGTTCTCTGGTCTCCATCTGCACCTCACTGCAGGAGCACAGGGATGCACGCTCTCTAGTCTAGTGTGGGAGGTTTAGCTAAGGTAGTTAGATATGTTACTCTTAAAGTGACTCTCCTGGGCAGGCATGATGCAGGTTGGTAGGAAAGTGCTTGCTGAGAACCCCGAACACCCAAGTTTAGATCTCTGAAGTCTTGTGGGGTGGAAGGAGAGAACTGACCCCTGTAAACTGTGACCTGACCTTCATGAGCGCTGTGGCAGCAACGACCCCTGCCACCAAAACAAATCAACAACAAGTGTAAACTGAGCAGAGCACCTCCCCAGCATCCTGGGCTCTATCCCAGCCGTTAAGGGGCAGATGCAGGGAGATCAGAAGTTTGGGGCCATCCTCGACTATACCTTGAGTTTGAGGCCACTCTAAGATTTCAAAACCCTGTCTCAAAACCATGAAAGAGAGAGGGAAGGAAAGAGAGAGGGAGGGCTGAGGGAGGGAGGGCTGAGGGAGGAGGGAGGAGGGAGGAGGGAGGGAAGGATGGGAGAGGGAGGGATGAGGGAGAGGGGACAGAGGGATGAGGGAGGAGGGATGAAGGAAGGAGAGATGAGGGAGAAGGGAGGGAGGGGTGAGGGGAGGGGACAGAGGGATGAGGGATGAAGGAAGGAGAGATGAGGAGAGAGGAGGGAGGGAGGAGGGAGGAAGGATGGAGGGGTGAGGGGAAGGCGACCTGCTGCAATTGTGTGCACTACCCTCCTTGCTGCACGAGTATCGAGCTGCTGTGGTGTGGCTGTACCTTCAAAATCCCACCTGATGACCTTAGGACGCTCAAAGAAGATGACACTCTCATGGATCTCCAGTGTGACCTCTATGGGTGGAAAAGCACTTTCTAGATCAGGCTCCTCTTCGGTTTCTGGAGGATATATAAACTTCTGCAATCCTTCTTGGAGTATCTTTTAAAAGTGACCAGAATAAGGAAAGTCAGAAGGTGGCGGCAGTGGCCAGACACACCTGTTACTAACAAGCTCCACTTGCTGCCACAGGCCATCTACAGAATGAACAGGAAACATCAGAACCAAACTCAAAGATGAACGGCTGAGGGAAAACATTGACAAGCACACCCATAACCTCAGACCCTGCTGTGGGACAGGCTCCCGAATGCATTCTTCAGTGTCTAGATCCTAAGCCCCATGACAAGACTGTGCCCAGCAGAACTGAGAACCAAGGCACAAGAGAAATCAGGAGACCTGCCAAAGACTACAAGACTTCAAGTTCACGCCAACATTCAAGTGCCTACCATGGGACCCAAAGTCACTGGGCCTAACATTTTAATAAAGGACACCCAGTCATTTCCATTCACAGGAAAAGGCCCGTGAATGGCCCGGAGCAGCACAGGAAGGACTGGGTGAAGGTCTCCAGCTGACAGCAGAGTCCTAAGGTTAAGGTAGGGCTCTGAACCATTTGAATCAATAGAGAGAGAAGGCACCAAAGGAAGACGAAAAGCTTAGAAAACCCAGAGGAATATTCTCACAGAATAGACTAAAAAGAGACCCGCAGTTAAGGGAGCCCATGCAGTCCCTTCAGGAGCCTCAACCGGACGTGCAGGAGAATTCTGTGGATTCAAGTGCTGAAGGCAGAGAGGCAAACGGGACACTGACAAAATCCAAGAATGGATTGTCGGGTGAATTCGTGAAAACTCAGCTTCTTTCCCAGGTATTGGAAATGGAAAAAAAAGAGGTGTTCTTCTTTTTAAAGTTTTGTTCCCCAGATATAAAGGTTTTTTCACTTGGGGCTATTTGTAGCTATGGTGCAGAGGGCCATAGACGGAATCAACTCCTACAAACAAAATAAAAATAAAATCAAGCTACTAAACATTAAAATAAATGAGGTGGGACAGTGCATGCTTATGATCTCAGCACTCAGGAGGCTGAGGCAGGAGGATTATCCCGCCCCCATGCTCTGATAAGCACACCTGGACTAGTGCACTGCCAGAGTGCCCACTCATTTCCTTCAGAGGCTTCAGGGACGAAGAGGGGGCCTCGGGTTCTCAGTCAATGTGGCCTACCACAGTGGAAATGGTTACCACCTGACCATTTCATAGAAAAAAATTTTCTAAGCTCTGATGGAGACTGGTAGTATCAAGGGCCAACTGACACGCTGGGGCACTAGGATTGAAGGTTTACAAGTAAGTTAATAGGTAAGAAGTTCTCCTAAGATAGGACTAGTGTGAATCAGATGCTGAGGTCATGGGGAATGAAGTCATAGCGAGGCCATTTCACCTGTAATGGATCCCGAGGGGTCTCTTACCTCCACTAACACCCAGCCCTTCACTGGTTTGCACTGAGGGGGCAGCTCCAGGATATCCAGGTGGTACACGCCGCCCAGGGGGGAGAAATGGCACAAGTCCACCTCGTAGGGTTCCAAGGCTTCTGGCATTTCCACAATATTCTCTACCAGGCGCAGCTGTGCTGAAAGGAACCACAGTGCAGGTTCAGAACCGATCGCAGCATTGTCTCATCAGGGAGGATCTAAAAACAAAATCCCAGGACTGCTAAAGGGTTGTCTTTAGCCACTAGACTTTGTACAAGGTTCTCAAAGTGTCTCACTAGCCAGCCTTGAAGTGGGAGCAGGGTGTGTGTGTGTGCGTGTGTGTGTGTGTGTGTGTGTGTGTAGTAGGGCTAGGAAGTCTCTGCTTGCAACACACACTAGCATTGTAGGAGGCTACACATAATAAGCATGTATTACTGGTAAAACTATATTCCATAAAAGACAAACAGCTTGACTAATTACTAAGTCCTTAAAACTGGACATTATCAGACGAAAAATCCAAAGAGGGTGGGTGGGAAAGTCATGGTGGAAAAGTAGATTTGGGGCCATATATATGAAAGTTGGTTATTTCAACAAAAATAGGCCCAGCTCAGGGAAGTGAAGAAGTGAGAATTCTGTGGGAATTGTACAATCTAGTGACGAATGCAGACAGAAGTGACACCTGCAGTCACCATGGCAGGGACCATTCTCACCTCCACCACCAAGACAAAGTTGGCCACTTAAACACATTACCCTGAGCAGCGGTCAGACTTTATTCGTGCTATGCAGATTGACAGGTATGCTGTACACCTCTAGTCCCAGTTCTCAGGGGTACAGGCAAGGGGGTCAGACAAGCTTGGTGCTAGGCTAGCCCCTCCCCACAAAAGCTGACCAATACATCCCCTCCAAGTTTCCTCAACCATCCAATCCACACCAGTTAGTGCTGTGCAACAGAGCTTGGAAGGGGAATGGGAGGGTAGGTGTGGGCAGGCAGCAGGCAGGCGGCGGGCAGGCGGCGGGCAGGCAGTGAGACACAGGGATTGGTAGTGGTGTTTAGTATCAGTTTGCTCCCATGCAAGAGGCCCAGCAAGGCTCTCTGAATGTAACCTCTGGAGAGGACACTGAAAGTTAATAGAAACAAGCAATAGATAGATGGATGGATGGATGGATGGATGGATGGATGGATGGACAGACAGACCAGAAAAATAAATCAAGTTAAGCATCTACTGGTCTCTTTAGACTCTTTAATTTTTAAATATATTTAATTTATGATTTACTGGCCTAAAAAGAAGCCAGAAATACTACTGTGTCTAAATTTAGATGGTGAAGACATCTTTGACTTGGGAGTCACCATGTAGGGAATTGGGGTGCTCATGACAGAAGTTCCACAGCCTACTCTAGCATCCTAAATTTAGAAAGAGAACCCCTTGCCTGGTATAAGCTGTAGGAACATTCCAGGGATGGGGGAAGGGATGTAAGTAGAAGGGGGTGTGCTTGCCTAGAATGCACAGGGCCTTGAGCTTGACCCCAGCACCCCAGAAAGCCAGCTGCATGCTTGTGACCCCAGCACTTGTGTAGGTACAGCCAGGCAGATCAGAAGTTCAAGGTCATCTTCAGCTACATAAAGCTTGAGTCCAGCCTGGGCTACTTGAGACAGACCTCAGGATATACAGATAATTGAATAAAAGGGTACAAAGATTTAAGTATGGCAAATATGCTTAGAGAACAGGTTCCTCTGACGTCACTGAGAAGGAAGAGCAGTGAGAGTTAAGAGGACAGATATCATCAGACAGATACCAGGCCTGTGAGATCACGTCCACCTTGCCAGGCTGCGTCCAGTGGCACCTGCCAGGTGGAGACTGTGAAGGGTTCAAGTGTGTGTGCGCGTCCAGGTGTGTGCTCTCATGAGTGTTCATTGCAAGAGTGAGGACAGAGAAGAAATCAGACGTAAGCTCACTAGCAACAGGGACTTAAGTATTGTTCCCTTGTTTGGGTAGAATTATGAAGCTACTTTAATTGATGAGGCAGGTTACCAATGCATTCTGGGATCAGTGCTGAATGCCATTTGTCTAGGACATATAGTTTTTTCCTAAGTACATAACTTAATAGTGAGTAGAAAAATATGATTATTGACAGGAGGTTTTTAAAATCTGATGTGCTTCCACAGTTTTATTGAAACAAAAAAGATGCACAGGGAGACAACAATACTGTTAACATTGCTTCTCTTGGGAGAGGGAGTGTGAAGAATTTCTGCTTCAAACATATTCTTTCTACAATGGCCTTGCCTTACTTTTCTGTGAAGGAACTGTCCATTGCACACTGAGGGTGGGGATAGAATACCTGCTGAGACCGCTTCACTCAGTAGCCTCATCTCCTGTACAGACTGGGTGACTTGGAGCTCTTCCTCTTCAGAGTCGGAAATCTGCATAGAGAACAGACGGCGGTGAGCAGCGGCATCCTCAGAAATTATTCTCTAACTGCAAAAGGAGGACATTGGTCCGTAAAATAGCCCAGAGACCAGGGTGAGGCCCTTTCTCAAAAACCAAACCAGTAGAAGAACAGAACTAGCAGGAGAGCAGCAGCAGCTGCAGCAGCATTTTTTAGCTCTTAGCCTAAGTGCCGTCACTTCGGGGACAGTCTCTAGCCTGTTGGTTTGATTTGTGCGTATTTTGCCTCTTGCTCATCATATGCAATCTCTTCAGTACACACGTCAGTGTATATCCAGAATATAGTAGGTTGCTACCCCTCCCTCTACAAGACTGCTCATTAGAGACAAGACAGTAGACTGGGAGGTGGCCCAGCTGGCAAAGTGCCTGCCTAGCATGCAGGAGGACAAGGTTCAATCCCCGCAACTGCACAAAACAGGGTGATGGTTTGTGTCTGTGATGCCAGCACTCTGTGGTGAAGGCAGGAGGATCAAAAGTCCAAGGCCATCCTCAGGAACACAGCCATTTGAGGCCAGCCTGGGTTACATAAGATCCTGTGTCAAAAACTCTGAATCCAGACAAATGACAACAAAGCAAACAAACAAAACCCCCAAGATCATTCAACAGGTAGAACCCTGAGGTCACATGGAGTCTTAGGTTCACTCTCTAGCACCAAACAGACACAACCAAAGAAAAGCAGCATCAGGCTAAGTTTCTTATAGCAGATTTCACCTGGGAGTTAGACTGTGTGTGTGTGTGTGTGTGTGTGTGTGTGTGTGTGTGTGTGTGCGCGCTTGCATGCATGTGTAGTGTGTGCATGCTTGTGCATGTGTGCCTCTGTGTGCTTGTGCAGGGTGCTTGTGCACACTTGGGCATGCACATGTATGCATGCTCTCGAGCGTGCGTGTGGAATTTGCCTTTCCTCTCCTCCATGCTTGTTCAGTGTTTCTCTATGGAGGACTGGGGATTTAAGCCAGGGCCTCATCCATGCCCGCTGAGCATCGCCCCTGAGCTACATTTCCAGGCCAGTCAGTCCCTTACTGAGACACTTTGTAACTTGAACCTTCAATTCAAAGACCCATGCCCATCTATCTGCTTGTTCCTCAGGGTAAGGAAATATTTTTGAAACTACTATTTAAAATGTACTGCTTTGAATAATTTCTCATAATTATGCCATACTCGAATTAGCCCTTTCTAAATATATTGTGCCAGGCAGTAGTGGCGCACGCCTTTAATCCCAGCATTTAGGAGGCAGAGGCAGTCGGATTTCTGAGTTCGAGGCCAGCCTGGTTTACAGAGTGAGTTCCAGGACAACCAGGGCTACAACAGAGAAACCCTGTCTCGAAAAACCAAAACAAATTTAAATATTAAATTTTTAAATATTTTTTAAAATATTTACAATATTTTAAAAAGCCATTCAAATCAATTAAGCGATGGTATTAAGAGCCCTCTAGCGGCCAACTTCTTAATAAGCTCATGAAAAAGAAACCTACGCTGTCATTTAATGTAAGAGAATTAATTTTCAATTTACATTAATCTTCACCCTTAACTCGACTAGATTCCACCCTGAACATAGACTTGCAATTCTGTGAGATGATGTCGCAAACTAAACAGAAAGAGAAGAAAAAGAGAGCTGAACACGGACATCCATCTCTCTCTGCTGCCTGGCTGCAGAAGCCCGTGTATAGCTACGTCTACGTCATGCTCCTGCTGCTCCCATGATGCACTGTATCCCGTCATGCCATGAGCCAAAACAGTCCCTTCCTTAAATTACTTCTGTCTGCTATTTTGTCACAGCAGTGAAAAATGAAAGTTAACACAGAAAATGCAGTAGTGAGGAGCAGTGCTGTCACTGCGAGCAACCTGGCCACGTGATCATAGCTTTGGAACTGGTTTGGAACGAAAGCGGAACAGCCTGAAGACGGAGGCCACAGGAGCCCTAGAATTCTGCAAGCAGAGCTCAGTGGCCATCCTGGTGGACGTTTGGGAGAGGAGGGTACTGAGAAATCAGTAGAGAGTGTATGGCTTTTCAGACAAGGCACGGTGTGAGGCTTCAGAGAGGAGGAGGAGTCCTGGGAACTAGGCTAGAAGCTGCTTACGTCACATCCTGGCAGAGGATCTGGCTTCAGTCTGCCTATTTCCTAAGAGTCTGAATGAGGCTGGATCCAAAAGTACTGACATTTTAAGACAGAAACAGCCAGCTTGGTTGTGGTCCCTGCTCACAGTGCTTAGAGTCACAGTGAGTGAGTAGAGGGCTATAAAAATGTCCAGTTGGCTAGGAAAGGGGTAGTGAGGAGGGTGGCGAGGAAGGTCACCGTGAGGCAGCAGCCCTACGCTAAAGCTCTCAGAGCCGCTGATGGAAAACTGGGACAAGGGGGAGGGCACCAGAGAGCAAGACCCCACCCATCAAAGGTTCTAACTCGGATCCTGCCTAGGCACTTGTGCCTCTGTGGACATCCTACACACGTCCTCCTTACCGTGTCAACCACTGCGGGGCTGGAGGTATGATAGCACGCATGTGTGATGTGTTAGGGGGAGGGCTCCTGGAAATGCCCCTCTCTCATCTTCCCACGTCCTCAGTGTAAAGTGCTTACAATCCTAACTCCCAGCCCACCTTCACAAGCTCTGGGGAAGCTTATGAGGTTCCTTGCAAGTGCCTGCTTCAGGGTTCTGATTATCTACTGGGTATGCCGCAGGTGACCCTTCGGAATCTTCACAGTCCATCAATCATCACGCCAACCGGAAACTGCCCAGGACAGCATTAAACGATAACAGAGAGCAGCCAGGCTTAGCCACGTTCTTTGTGGCCATTAGGACTAAGGATCGAGGGTCTCTAAGCTTGGTCCTTCCAAGTTCAGAGAGTAGTTCAAACACCTGCTGGGACAGGTGTGAGACCCTGACACACACAGGTCCTGCTAGTGTTGTTATGAATTCATAGGCTTAAGCTTTTAATGTAAAATATTCCCGGGGGGGGGGGGCTCAGAGCAGGCAAGAGCACTTGCTGATCTCCCAGAGGACCTGAGCTGTTTCCCAGAACCTGATGACATGGCTCAAACTCACCTATGGCTTCAGCTCCAAGG
>CM052700.1:4098574-4169571 GCA_028551405.1 Uromys caudimaculatus | reverse complement strand
TTAACAGGACCCAACATTTTGCTGCATACAGGAAATGCACCTCAGTGACAAAGACAGACATTACCTCAGAGTAAAAGGTTGGAAAACAATTTTCCAAGCAAATGGTCCCAAGAAACAAGCTGGAGTAGTCATTCTACTATCGAATAAAATCAACTTTCAACCAAAAGTTATCAAAAAAGATAAGGAAGGACATTTTGTGCTGGTCAAATAGAAATATTTAAGGGGTAACTTCAGCAAGTGTTATAGGTATCTGATGAATCTCAGTGTAATGGCCTTGGGAAATGCAAAGGAATGTTGCTCTTTGCTCAGAGTGAAGCTAACATATCTTCAAGGGAGAAGAACATCGGCGGTATTTGAATTTTATGGTCACATTAGGGAGGTGAGTCCTGTATATTTTAGAAGACTAATATTTATTTTCTCTGAATTTAGTCAGGAGTTGTCAACTTATTTCTAGTTGAGTGTGACAGTAGTAAGGTTTTCAAAACCTACTGAAAACAAGTAACATTAAACGTGTGAGTTATGAGATTAGGTTGTGTGCTATTTTGACTGAAGTCAACGTTCCTTTGTCATTTCATAGAAGAAAAAATGAATGGCCTATAAAACTGTGAGAGTTGATCTCTCAGAAATAATTTCCAATTCCATAATGCTTTTACAAAGTGATTTATTTTAATCATATTTATAATGTAAAAGTATAAGATGATATCAGTTTCTAAAGTTTTACCCTAGAAAATAGCCATTTTAATTATTATAGAAGTGTCTACAAGTAATTTCATAATTTATTACTTCTGTATTTAATTTTGACATGTTTCTCATAATTCACCATTGTATATAATACTGTGGTTGATATCCCACAGTACATACATATTTCTGTCAACATAAATTCCTAGAAATAAGTTTACTAGATAAAAAAAATTTTTTTTTGGTCTTTCGAGACAGGGTTTCTCTGTGTAGCCCTGGCTGTCCTGGAACTCACTCTGTAGACCAGGCTAGCCTGGAACTCAGAAATCCACCTGCCTCTGCCTCCCGAGTGCTGGGATTAAAGGCGTGTGCCACCACTGCCCGGCTACTAGACAAAATTTTATGCACAATTTAAAAAAATAGATAAGCTTACCAACCTTATTCATAACTTCAACTCTTCCCATTGATACTCTGTACTCACAAAGACAACTGAGAGTTTACCAACCTTTGGCTAGAGAGTATCAATCAGTGAAAAGTTATCAATTTGTCAACAGGAATGTAATTACTATTAGAATGCACTAAGCAAAAAAATTTAAATAGTTTATGTTTTACAGATTATATTTTAATCTCAGAAAACTAGATGAAGAAAAAAAATTTCACAATAGCTGAGATCTAGTTCAAAGATCACTGACAGGTTTTTGTTGTTGCTCTGGGTTTTTTTTTGTTTGGCTATTCTTTTTGTCTTTGTTTTTTTGTTTGTTTGTTTGTTTTTGCTAAATCTAATGGATAGTTTTCACCTGAATTCAAATAAAGCTACTCTTTGAAGAGAGAGAGAAGAAAAGAAATCTCAGTGGATATGTACAACCTAAAAATGATGAAAACATATTTCTAGTCCTCTGCAGAGTGTGTTTGGTCCTATTGTACATAGTTTGAGGTTCCAACTGCTCTGGTGAATTTTGTTCTCACTGCCGCATTGCTCTGTGCGTGCCTGTGAAGGAGTGTGAGCCACTAGCAATCATAAACTGTAGAGTATCTATCTGCAATTCCAGTGGTTTCCAGAGTTTCCCCATGGCCTGAAGAATTTCACATTTTTAAAAATGAGATAATATAAAGTTACTTTTTTTCACAGTATTTTTCTTAGATGAGTCTATCCATCTTATTTGCAGATACAGAAGTTAGGATACTGTGGCCATTTTTACCTTCACTAAGAAGGTAAATATGAACAAGGTGCAGCAACAGGCATGAAACTGTCACAGGGAGACTTAAAAGGTAAGGAGGAGGAGGAGGGAGGGAGGAGGAGGAGGGAGGGAGGAGGGGGAGGGGGAGGAGGAGGGGAAGGAGGAGGAAGAGGAAGAGCAAAAGGGGGAAGGGGAGGAGGAAGAGCAGGAGGCGGAGGGGGAGGGGGAAGAGGGGAAGGGGAAGGGAAAGGAGGGGAAGGGAGAGGAAAGGGAGGGGGAGGAGGAGGGGAGGAAGAGGAGGGGGAGGAGGGAAGGGCAGAGCAGAGCAGAGAAGTTCCAAGTCTGGGAGAATCCCAACATTCCCTTAAGAACACACACTAATGAAGCCATTTCCTTCCACCAGAACCCAATTCCTAAAAATCCCAGTACTGACCAGATAATAGCGTCTGGCCTTTGGAGAAAACTAAAAGCCTACACCATAGCAACACAAGTCAGCTGGGAATACAAATCTCCAGTGTACCTCTGCACCAGCTACACACATAATCTGATCTGCCTCCGTGAGATGGAGTAGGAAATGCTCAGTGTCCAAGCTCTGCTGTGTAAGGTAGATTGAGGTGGGAAGAGAATGACTTGGAAGCACAGGCAGGGCTCAGAACGGCCCTGCGTGTTAACCAGCGCCGTCAAGCACTGGGTGTGGAGTCAGGCGGCCGGCCGCAGTACTTACAGACAGCACCAGTTTGCTTTTCTCCAACACTTGCTCAAAGGTCTCAGTCTTCTCCTCTTCCCACAGGCTAATGAATGTGTTCATCTCCTGAGCAACCCAAGGATCAGGGCTCCCATCGCACTGGGTGTAGTGCTTCCACTGGGGATACAAGTGTGTGAGGGTCACACTCAAGAAAACACAACCAAAGAGGAAAGTATCGTTTAAAAGTTGTGGTTTTTACTAGGGGAGGGAACATGTATACACTACCGTGTGCACTTGCAGGTCAGAGGACAACCTGCACGAGCCAGTTCTCTCCTCCCACCAGGTGGGTCCTGGGGATTGAACTCAGGTCGTCAGACTTGGCGGCAAGTACATTTATCCATTGAGCCATCTTGCCAGTTTCTAAATTGTTTTGTTTTGTTTGAAATCTGAAGCCTCAACATAAGTACCACAATTTACACAACCAGTAATGATATAAACTTTATGACCAAAGAAACCAATTCAAATAACCAGTCTCCCCGCCTCCCTCCACACATGCTCCCTTTTTTGAAATCAAGTCTAACTCTGTAGTCCTGGATGGCATGGAACTCCCAGTGTAGACCAGGCTGGCCTTGAACTCACAGAGACTCCCCCTAAATGCTATGATTAAAGGCATGCACCACATATCCAGCCCATTAGGATTTCCAGTCTCCAGGGTTCACTGGGGCACTAATTCTATTTACTTCCATGTGTTTGTTTTGAGGTTCTGTGAGCAGTTTTCTTTCTGTCTGATCACGGTGCTCACGGGGTCAAGGTTTGTGCTTTCTCCTTTTCCAGTTCTCTCCGATTGACAGCTGCTACTGGCATTTCCAGAGTCCTCTCTCCAGGCTGTCCATATATACTTTGCATGTCATCACGCTGTGTTTATTTTGAACTCTAATTTCGTGTCCTGTTTAATGCTGAGTTTCCCACTGGTCTTCTCACAGTTGTGTTGTCTCCAAAGTTATGATTTCTGATTAAACTAAATGACCTGGAACATTCTTATATTTATTAACGTGTGTGTGTGTGTGTGTGTGTGTGTGCATGTTACATGTGTTTGAGGAGGATGCTGGCCTTGTAGGGTCCAAGCTTTGGTCCTTATGGTCACAGTGCAAGTGCCTCTAAACACTAAACCATCCCCCAGGCCTTATCCCTACACATTTTATTCAGGGTCATTTCCTCAGAAAACCCACACTTCAGAGAGACTGTAGATTTGCTTCCAAAATCTACCAGAAGTAAAGCACATGGAATTTTTGGTCTCCCAGCATGTGTCAAAGTTGCACTTATTTACGCTGTGATCTGGTAAGTATGTGATACTTATCTATAGACACTTATGTGTACACACACACACACACACACACACACACACACACACACACTGATGCACATCAAAATAAGCCTTAAAGAAGCATCTTTCCAGCACCAATGCCTTCCATCTGCTACATGTGGTACTGTGTGGTAGCATCTTACCCACTGTCAGGCCACTTTCAAAGCTAGAGTCTCCTCTTCAACCTCAATAGCATCTTTGGTAAGGCAGTCCAACTGTCCATCCTTCATCTTTATCGGAAGAGTAAGGGTGACAGGGCCAGGGCCAGGGCCACTGCATTTAACTGCTTCACTATAAATAAATCAGTAAATACGTCCCTCTGCCAGTAGAAATCTCTCCAGGAATGCTCCCCAATAGAGACACTTCAGAGTAACACTCTTGTTGCTGTTATGACCTCAGTCTTCCTGCATGGAGAGCTCACAAGAGTGACACAAGGAGACTCATCCTATCTCATCCATCTTTCCCCTTCGTAAAGGCAGGCGACAGCCAGGCCATAGAGACAAGCCACCTAGAGCACTGACCTCTCACCTCGTTACACATCACGCTCCCGATGCCCGGATGAGATTACTAAAGGTGCAATGGAAAGTTTTACAGTAGGCTTATGGTTACTTAGTTTACTCATTAACGTCAGGCCTGTCGCTGAGGGAGAACACTGTGGTGGATTTACAGAAAGCAACGCCCCTGCATGAAACCTCTGCGAATGAACTAAGGAAAGACTGGAGTCGAGCATGGAGGAGGCCACACTTATCTTGCTACAAACCGTCTCTCTTCATCCATGCATCCGTCCATCCGTCTGTCCATCTGTCCATCTGTCCGTCCATCCATCTGTCCGTCTATCCATCCAGCCAGCCAGCTTGCCCTTCTTGACTGACCTCTCTGATTATTGCACTAGATGTCTGCTCTGATGCCTATGTATTCAATTTCATGTCTTATCACTGTCATCTACCAGGGCAGAGAGTCAGCACAAAGTCTGGTTAAGACCAAATGCTAGCTGAGGCTTGTTACACATGCAGACCCGGGCTTTCTGCCTTGCCCTGTATAAACCCCCAATGTCTTACTTCTTCACCTCTGCAGAGAGAAAAGTGCCCAAAGGGAGGACTTCTCCACAGCTGTAAATTCCTTTCTCTAGTTAGGTCTCAAACAAAGCAAGCGGTTTCCCAATACAGCTGTTCTTTTAACCGAGGTGCTGACTGCAGGGCCATGGACTGCTATGCTACACACTGCTCTGCATTTGAGTCCAACCGAGGCACAAGGTAGACAAGGCCACCACTGATCCAAGGGCCCAGCTTCTCCAGTGACTCATCCAGCTTTCAAAGCTTGCTTGCTAAGTTACAACTCGTTTATTTTTAAAATTATTTCTGTATAATTCCCATCAGGCAAGTGATCTTACCCAAGGGCATCTTCCTCATGGCGGCTGCTCTATCTTCCTCATGGTGGCTGCTGCAATCTCACCTATTTCCTTAGTCATGAATGCATGAGACTAGGTGGAGTTTCCAATGGAGTTTTAGACCAAACACACATCCCAGATTCTGACTGATTCAGGCAGCCAGCACAAACCCCAGCATTATAGGCCCTTCTGTAGCACAGAGCAAGTCTTGGTAGGACCCCAAGGTTATGTCCCATAAGTTCAACTTAAACTAATCCTAAAAGAAGCTCTGAGAGATGGGCTTCCAGTCTGCAGATGGACCCATGATTGCCTGTCATTTAGGAGTCTTACCTAAGCTTCATTTTTTCCTGTCACCCACTCAAATGCTGGAGATGTCTTTACAGGGACATCCTTGTTCCCACTAAAGCCAGTTCTGTATCTGCCTGACACATTCAGACACCTAACACCTCCCTGCTGTACTTCTGGACCAAAACATTTGTTCAAACTCAGCTAAAGTCAAACCCAGAGACTTCTAATCCAGAAGAGAATTTCCCCACAATCCCCAGATGCAACAGAGAAACAGAAGCAAACAAACAAACAAAAACATGGACTTGAGGGTAACCTATGCCTGGATACCTGATGCTTCTGAGTCTCTGAAGCTCTGCTTCCAGTCTGGTAAACCATCCCCAAGTAGAACCATGGGAAGGAAACATCTCTTAGGTTAGGAAGGACATACACACCTTATCTATGCAAAGAACACATCAAACCAAGATTAACCAAATTGGATGGTCTCAGAACCACAGGAAGTAGTGAGAACCAGAGCCAGAGAGGTTACTAGACACCATTTACCGGACTGTAGGAGTAAGGCACAGAGAACAACTTCACTAGCTGCAGTCAGTCAACCCACTGGCCAATGTGTCTCAGCCTTCACCAGCTAACTAGCCTCAGGGCCACAGGAGCCAATCAGAGCTGCTCCTGGCTTGCTCGTGCATGGATGCAGACCAAATCCTCAGATCCCCACAAATTTTATTTTCAATGCACATGGAGTCTTTAAGGACAAGAATTCCATGAGGAAGCCTCTTCCAGCTTCAAACTTTGCTTCTGTGGCTTCCTTACCTCCTGGTCTTCACGGAAACAAAGAGCCTGGCCTTTCTCTGGGTTAGGCCTTGGTTTAAGGGTGGTGGGCTAGCCTGGCCTGTCAGGCCTTGGGTGGTGGGCTGGCCTGGCCTTTTTGCCATGTCAGCAGTAAGGGCTGATTTACTTCCTTGCCATGCAGCACTTTAGCTTCTTCCAGAACTCTTCTGCAGTCTCAGTGTGGTGAAAGGCCTGGCCTTCAGCCTGTCCTGGCTTTGGATTTGGCTTCTTCTCCAGGCTCAGTCATTTGACTTGTGCCTGGAAGTGGGGCTGTGCTGTCACTTGGGTGCTTGGAGGACATTGGGCCATTCACCAGGAGGTCTTCAATGCTTTTATGTCTCAGGGAGTAGGGAGTCTGAGGGGGGAGTGGGGCTAGACTGTGGGGCAGAGATAGGAACAGAATCCGTACCACTGAAGTTTCTCACCTTCTAGAAACTCAGGTGATGACAGTACTCCTAAACAGTGAGAGTAGTAACATCCAATATCACTACAGAGGGACCAACACACAGATGTGATCATGAACAGCTTGCATGCTTGGAAAGTTGCCAAAGTGTTGCTCAGACATGACGTAAGCCCCTCCTGCAAATGTAGCTCAGACATGACGTAAGCCCCTCTTTCCGAGAAAAGGGTGCTGAGAGGTATGCCTGATCCAGGGTCCTCACACACTGTCCAGTTCCATATACATAAAGTGGAATGGTACTGAAGCAACCCAATGGATCATATAGATTTCCAAGTGAGCAGCAGAGGAGGGTGGACATCCCAAGTGTCCCTTTACTGGCAATAGCTTTCTACAACTGCATCATTTTCCTCCGGAGCAGATGTGGCAGATATGTATCAAATGAGGGATTTTTAGAAGATTTTTTACAAAATTTATTTATGTGTTCCTGTGTATACAGTGCCTGCAGAGAGCCCAGAAGAGGCCATCAGACACCCCCGGATAACTGGTGGTAACTGTAGTAACTGGTTGTAATGGATGCTGGGAACCACTCAAGTTCTCTACAAGACTATTGCACACTTTTAACCACCAAGCCATTTCACCAGCCTGGGTTTTTTCCTTAATAAAGTTTCCCAAGATAAAAGTTAGTACCAGACTATAGTTCCCTCGAGATCCCAGAAGTATGAGTATGAGCTCAAGAGAGGAGCTTGCGCCTCCCCTGAGCCAGGACTCTCCCCCCCCCACCCCAAACCAGGCCCCCCCCTTCCCCTTAACCTGGGCTCTCACCTCCCCTGAGCCAGGACTCTCCCCCCCCACCCCGAGCCAGGCCCCCCCTTCCCCTTAACCTGGGCTCTCACCTCACCTGAGCCAGGGCTCGTATTTCCCGCTTCCGTTTCTCTGCCTCAGGAAAACAGCACTCCAGGAAAGCAAGCTCTTCAAACTCTTCGCTTCTCCTTTCTAGGTCCTGCCGCAGAAGAAGGCACATTGATCTCTCTTGCGTGGCTTTCATGGGGTGCATTTAAATGCCATGCGGCTGAATATATAGTTCCAAAAGAAAGAGCTGTTACTTTGAATACAACTGCTAATACTGACTGAAACAGTAGCATCACAGTGGGACCTTCAGGTGCTTGGAGGTCCATCTGTGTGGGATACTATTTGCCCAGTGGTGCGAGATGATACAATTCTAGGTGTCTTGGCCTGAATCAGAGCAGTGGTCCCCACTACACTAGCTAGGGGGCGGGACCATGAGGGGCGGGGTGGCTACAGGCTGTGGATGTTCAGTAGGCAAGACCATCCTGATGAAGAGAGGGCAGGAATTAATTCACCAGATCCTAACCCTAAGTATCACATGGTTTCACCTTATGTGGTAAAATGCAAAGTTATTAAGTGCTCCTCTACACATCGAAGGCAACAGTGTCCCAAGAAATGATCTGTATAGCTGAGTGTTTTGAGAGATGTGCTCTCAAGAGTGTATCAGCTGGACACAGCAGGTCAGGGGAACATCAAGACCTCTGTTTGGAGCCACGAGGTTCAGCATTCAAGCAAAAAAATTAGGAAAAAAACTAAACAAAAAAAAAAAACCCCTGCATCTAATGAACAGCAAATCTTTAAAAACTTCTGGTTTGATTGGCGATGACACAAATATAAGTGATATTGGTTTTCTTTTTCTTTCCCCCGGAGTCAGGTTTTCTCTGTGTAACAGCAGCTCTGGCTGTCCTAGAACTTGCTTTGTAGCCCAGGTTGCCCTCAAGCTCACAGAGATCTGCCTGTCTCTGCCAACCAAATGCTTACAGATGTGCACCCCCATGCTTGGCTACGATATTGTTTTTCTTTGAGATGGGGTCTTGCTATGTAGGTTTGGCTGGCCTTGGACTGCTATGAAGACAAGTCTGCCTCTGCCCCCTGAGTGCTGGAATTAAAGGCATTCGCCACCATGCCTGATACATTTGTGATGTTTGATAATGGAGAACAAGATACTTCAGCATTTGGAGGTAAACCAGTCACTGACCGAATATTTTCTAAGAAAACAGCACCTGATGTTGCATACCAGTGCTTGGCTGCCAGAGGGTATGTACCGCTCACAAGGGCATGTGTTCATTAATGCAGCTTCAGATTCCACATCAAGAAGCTCACTTGTTAAGCTTGGGAAGGCGGCATGTGCCTGTGGTCCCAGCTACTCAGGAGGCTGAAGCAGGAGGACCACTTGAGATTGGAGTTCGATTCTAGCTAGCTTCAGCAACATAGCACAGTTCTGTCACAAAAAGGAAGACGCAGATGCAGCTACCATTTGTTTAGTTTAGGTGTAATATCCAAGAATACCACAATGGTCTGAAAGCTAGGAAGATGTTTTCCCACTTTGTAGATACAATCACTTGTGAAAGTATGTGTGTGTATGTGTGTATGTGTGTGTATGTATATGTACACAGGCAGGATGTGTGGGTGTATGAATGTATATGGGTGTGTGTACATGCAGTGTGTGTGTATGTATGTATGTATGTATGTATGTATATGGGTGTGTGTACTCGCAGTGTGTGTGTATGTGTGTATGTGTGTATGTGTGTATGTGTGTGTATGTGTATGTACACAGGTGGGATGTATGGATGTATATGGGTGTGTGTATACACAAACACAGGCACATGTGTCTGCACCTAGGTAGTAGTTGACGTTAGGTGTTCTTCCTTGGTCCCTCTCCTTTATGTTTTGAGGCAGGCTAGCTCACTAAACAGAAGCCTGTCAGTTTGACTAGGCTAGCTGGCTATGCGCTTCAGGGGTCCATCTGTCTCAGCCCCTTAGTGCTGGAGCAATAGGCAGCTGGGCCACCTGATTTTCATGTGGAGCTTAGAGCTCATGCTTTCAAAGTGAGCATTTTCCCACCTGAGCCATCTTCCGGCCCTGTGTCACTCCCCCCCCCATTTCTGTACAAGGTGAGTTTGCTTCCATATGCTTCTGCTGAAACATATGACAAAATGCTGACGTTAACATAAGAACCCAGGTGTCTTCTGTTAAGCTAGATGCTAAAGAGATTTTTAAAGACATGGCCAATGTAGCCAGGTATGGTGACATGTGCCTTTAATCCCACACTTGAGAGGCAGAGGCAGACAGATCTCTATGAGTTTGAGGCCAGCCTGGTCTACACAGAGTTCCATAACAGCCAGAGCTGCCTAGAGAGACCCTGTTTTAAAAAAGAAAAATGCAGGCGGTGGTGGCACATGCCTTTAATTCTAGCACTCAGGAGGCAGAGGCAGGTGGATCTGTGAGTTTGGAGCCAGCCTGGTCTACAGAGAGTTCCAGGACAACCAGAGCTACACTGAGAAACCCTGTCTAGAAAAATAAAAAAATAAACAAACAGTCGAACAAACCAATGACGTTCACTTCTCTAACTGAAAACACGTGAGAGGTCATGCTCACATGCAGCTAATAGGGCCGGGCATGGTTGCAGCCCCAGCAGGGCTGGGCATGGCTGCAGCCCCAGATGCAAGAGTGGGGGCCCCCAGCTGACACTTGCACTTACTTTCTTTTCCAGCAGATTCCACTTCTCTCTCTCAAGCCGCTGAATTTCTTGCCTTTCCTGTTCTTCTTTTTCAAATTTCAGTCGAGCCTCCTCTGAAGAACCAAAAGGAATCAAGAATCAACTGTAGGGATTGGACCACAGTGTTGTAAATTCTTGGAGTTCCTCTGAGTCTTCCTAACACAGAGTGGAACCTTTTATGGAGGTCACAGCCTATTTCCAGCCAAGAAACCCATGAGTCAAACACATTACATCCTTGTATAAAAGCATCCTTTTAAAAGCAGTGCTCTGAACAGTGAATATCCGTCAGCTTAAAAGTGAACTGGGTGCTGGGCAGTGGTGGCGCACGCCTTTAATCCCAGCACTTGGGAGGCAGAGGCAGGTGGATTTCTGAGTTCGAGGCCAGCCTGGTCTCCAGAGTGAGTTCCAGGACAGCCAGGGCTACACAGAGAAACCCTGTCTCAAAAAACAAAACAAAACAAAACAAAACAAAACAAAAAAAAAGTGAACTGGGTATCAGTCCCTGATAATGAGGAGGTCCACAGTGGTAACCCCAGCAGCAAGGAATCTGATGAGCTTTTCTTGCTTCCAAGGGCATCTCACACACATGGTGTGCAGACAGATGTACAAGCAAAACACTCAAGCATGTAAGATAAAAATAAATCTAAAGAAAAATTACATTGATAGTGAGCTGGCGAGAGGGCTCACTGGGTAAGGGTTCTTGCAGCCAGGTCAACCCGAGTTCAATCCCTGAAACCCACATTGTGGAAGGAGAGAGCAGCAAGTTCTCTAAGTCATCCTCTAACCTCCAACACCACATTGGCTAGCACATGTATGCGTGAGCTCGCACACACACACACACACACACACACACACACAGGGGTGGGAGGGAGAGGGAGAGAGAAAGCATGAAATGAATAACACAATAGCAATTCAATAATGACTTTAAGCTATGTAGCCATTCCATCATGGCTGATTAAGGGGAAATCAGGTTTTCAAAAGTCTATAGTTGGCATCAATACTGTCAGAAAACTATCACCTTAAGCTTCTCCTGCTCTCACTATTTAAAATGAAAATATGAAGTATCAGCTCTATCGAGGTGGCTCAGCAGTTTTGGCTGCTCCTGCAGAGGACCTGGGCTCTATTCCCAGGATTCATACGCAGCTCACAACCATCTGTAACGGGGATCCACTGCACTCTTCTGACCTCCTAGAGCACTGTATATATGTGGTACACAGACACAGATGCAGGCAAACACTCATACACATAAAATAAATATATCCATGTATATAAATTCTATGTTGAAAGACATGAGATAAGCCCAGGATATAGATCCTGGTTTTTTTTTATTTTTAGTCATTTAAAAGGGACTAATAAAGGCCCACAAGATGGCTCAGACGGTAAGGGCATGGGCATGTTTGCCTCCCAGACCCCACCTGTGAAGGAAAGGACTCGACACACGTTGTCTTCTGACTTCCACATGCATGGCAAAGCATGAGTGTCCCTCAATAAATAAACAAACCTATAAAAGTCATTTAACAAACCACACAATGTACTTTATTATTTACAAACAGCATTTATACATTAAAACTCAACGGAGTCCTTAAAAACCCTGAATATAAATCTACAGACACTGAATTCTAATAGCTGTAACCTTCAGGACCATGCAGTCTTTAAAAAGCACTTTCTAATAATTTAATTTGCCAATGCTTTTTATTACTGTTTAATATTAATGAATGGGATTTCTAGTTTAACTAGCAAAGAGAGATTGTTAAACGTTGAGAAACTAGGCTCAGGAAGTTGAAAGCATGCACTATTCTTGCAGAGGACCCACCCAAATGTAGTTCTTAGCACCCACATCATGTGGTTCACAACTTCCTGTACCCAGATTCTGAGGAGCCCAACACCTCTGGTCCTTGTGGGCACCTGGACTCACTTGTGCATACACATGTTCAGACACACATACACACATAACCAAAAATAAACAGCATAAATCTTTTAAAAACCCTCAGGGTTTAAAAAAAAAGTTAGGCTGTTGTATGTAGCTTTTGCTAGTATGTACTTCTCATCGCTAATAAATTTTAGGTTCAGGATTCTTACCACACAGTCTGCACCACTGTGCCCATTTTTCATCAATAGATTATAAACACTTTAAGGCAGGCCAGACAAAATCAGCAGACAAAAACATGGGCTGATCACCTGAATTTGAATTTCTGAGAAGCAAGAAACATTTTTTTATTTTTTATTTTTTTGCTAATTTAAGTGCCGCCCAAATATCAAAAGATCAGCTGTTTGTCAGAAGCAGAATTCTACTGAGTTCTGAACTCTGTCAGCATGAGTTCAGTGCACACTCAGATGTGGCTGTGTGCACTGGTGGTCTACACTCTGAGTAGCAGGAATCCATGATAAAATTAAAGCGTGGTGAAATGATGACACCACGTGGTTGTGTTGGTATGAACCCATGGCTAGCGCTCTGTGCTATGAGATCCAGCTGGGCATTCAGTACCTTCCTCCTTCAGGCGTCTCTCCTCCTCCTCCTGCATAAGCCGCAGTCGCTCAGCTTTGGTCATCTTTTTCTTAATGGGAGACTTAACAAACACAACAAAGTTAAAGAGGCTGCCAGCATGCTTCCACATGACTAAGAATGCCTCGCTTCAAATAGCAGGCAGGAGCTGCCAGAGAGAGGGCTGGGCAGGTGAGCGCACTTAGGCTCTTCCCAGGGCCCACAGGCAGCCCACAACCACCTGTAACTCTAGCCCAGGGGATTCAGTGCCTTTCTCTGGCTTCTTCTGGCACTTGTGGTGCAGATAAAATCACACAGGCCTGCACTAGGATACATCCATTTTAAAGGTAAATCTTGAAAATAGCAATTATGAAAATAATTATTGATTTTTATGAAACCAACTTTTATATACAGCAAATAAACAAGACAGCTAACTCGTGTCAGCACAGACTTTGGGCACCGCAGGGACTAGTTTGAAAATAAACAAGAAAAACAATCATATAAAGCACTCCACAGCAGGGACGACACTGGCAAGAATGTGTGACTGAAGTAAGCTTTGAGCTTCCAATTTGGAGACGTACGTAATGCAGCTACAATGGCAGACCATCAACATCAAAGACGTTTCTGGGACTAACAGGCTGTCAGTTTGTAAGTTTGGAGGGAGGAGATATTATTTTCAGTTCCACGGATCAAGTCTATGAAGCAACTGGTAGTTCAACTTGTTCAAAGACTTCTTACATTCAGGAGAAGGCACGTAAGAAGAGAGTAATGCAGCTGCCAGGTAGGGAGCTGGAAGAACAGCAAACTCAGTGAGTTCAGGGAAGACTGCACAGAAGAGGCAGGAAGGAAGTGATGGAGCTCCGGCTGAGGTGGAGAGAGGGTGGTAATGCATCCTAGTAACTGCCACACAAACACAGACCTCTAGCAACAGCACTTCCTGAAGAAACATTTAACTGTATAAATCCTGAGTACGGGGCTGGGGAGATGGCTCAGCGGTTAAGAGCACTGACTGCTCTTCCAAAGGTCCTGAGTTCAATTCCCAGCAACCACATGGTGGCTCACAACCATCTGTAATGGGATCCGATGTCCTGTCTGGTGTGTCTGAAGACAGCTACAGTGTACTCATATACATAAAATAAATCTTTAAAAAAAAATAAAAACAAAAATAAATACTGAGTACACATTCATAGAAGCATCTCTTCTGAGTTATCAAGAGCCCAAATGGCTTGACTAGAATTCAATGGCTTCCACGAATTTCTTCAACAAACATTGATTCAATTTCCATGATAGATCAGGCACTGCACTGAATGTTATAGACACAAAAATAAATGTGATATGGGCTGGAGAATACAACTGAGTGGTGGAGGATTTGCTGGCTGTACTCACCGCCCTAGATTCAATCCCCAGGTGACATGCTCCTGGTCATAAATAGCTCACAGGCTGAAAGTAAATAACGGGCCTGCAAGATGGCTCAGGAGGTAAAGGCACTTGCTGCCAAGCCAATCTCTAGGACTCACATGGTAGGAAGAGAGAAGGGATTCCTGTAAGTGATCCTCTGACTGCCACATGTGTGTCTTGGCATGTCTACAGGAACTCAAACATGTACATATATAATATGACCCAAGACTTACAACCGAGGCACATTTTCATATGTGTTGAAAACCCACAGAGACAGTGAATCCTTAGCATGCCCTGGATACCAGTTTCAGGACCAAAGTTCACATACTCAAGTCCATACATAAAGCCACAGTATTTGCAGGCAACCATATTTACTGTTCAGGAATTGCTTCACAGAAAAGTCTGATGCATTCACTGCAGCTGTGATTTCACAAATCTTTATCACCCAAACATTCCAAAGTGTTTCTTCTGGCTTACCGGGACACACGGGGCATGCTCCATTTTACCACATTTATTTTAAAAAATTGTATGTGTATAAGGGTTTGCCTGAATGTGGGCCTGTTGCTCATAGAGGTGTCAGATGGCCTGGAACTAGGGCTATACAATTGAGAACCACTGCATGGGTGCTGGGAACCAGGTCCTTTTCAAGAGCAGCAAGTGCTCTTAACCACGGAGCCATCTCTCTCTAACCCCCATCATCTCTGTTGTTGTTGTTGTTGTTGTTGTTGTTGTTGTTGTTGTTGTTGTAGCTGAGGCTGCATTAGAGCTTGTGGTCTTTCTGACACTGGGATCACAAGAAAGCACCACCATGCCCAGCATTCTGGTCACACTTCTGTGACAGATCCCATGTTTGTTTTAATCCACGGGTGCAGAAACCATAGATAAGGAGGACTGCGTGTAATTGATATTTCATGGGAGAATGGTGGGATTTGTGGAGAACAGACCACTGAAATAAAAGGGATACATGTTAGCTCAGCCCCTGCTGTGGTCAGGGAGGCAACAAAAACCGGGTTCTGACCACAGACAGGATGACGGCAAGGTCACCATGCTTTTTACATTCCTGGAGGTGGCCTCTGCTGAGCCCCACAAACTGCTGCTTTATAGGACCTCAGGCCCAATGTGATCAGTTTCCATGTGTCATGACTAGAACAAATCAAATTTCTTTGGTAACTGCTTTTTAATTGTGTTATTACACTTTTGGGGGGGGCGTTATCTGGCCATACATGAGGGGTTTTGTTGTTGTTTTTGGCCCAAGCTGGCCTCAAACTCATTATCTGCCTACTTCAACCTCCACTGTAGCTGGGATCACAGGTGTGAGATACTATGGCACACTTAAGAATTGATATAAAAAAAAAGAAAGAAAAAGAAAAATTTTTTTCAAGTAAAAGACTCTGTTGGTAGGCTAAATATGGCCTGTAATTAGGAGATTAAAATGATTGCTTTAAAGTTCTCAATCTACAAAGCAAAGAGGGGGAAAAAAACATCCCGGACATATAGGGTTGGTTGTATGTCCTTTATCCAACCTCAATTTCTACCCTCTACAAACAAAAGCAGGAAACCACAGTGTGTGCTGGCTTGAAGCTCCTGTTTTAGTCACAGCAGCTGTAACTGTGGTTTATGTTTATCTAAAATAAATAAAAGGAAGGACTAACTTAACATAATCTACAGTACAAGAAAAAACTGAAGCCTCAAAGCCAGACGCAGGTCAGAACTAAAAGCAATTTATAAAGTGTTTTTCAAACTAGAAATGCCATCAAATGGGAAACACATCTGTAATTATGAAGAATTATCCAATGATGTAAACAATATTATTATCTGAAAGGTGAGCATAGTAAATTCAATAAACTACGACTAGCTAGAAAATTATTATAACATTCCATAATGCTTTCATGTGTACAGTATGTTCATAAAACTATTTTGAAAACATAATTTCTACATACCTTTTTCGGTTTGGGACCCTAAAAAGTTGGGAAACAAAAGAATTGACACATTTTAAAAAGAATTCAGATACATTCAACAAAGCGTCACAAAATACACGAATGAGGAGAGGCTGGAGGAGAGGGAGGGAACTTTGTGTCTCCATTGTAACTTTTCTGTGACTCTTTGGCTACTTTAAATGGAAGAGAGACTGTAAAAAGAAGTCAGAACAAACTGAAAGCACAGGCAAGAAAACCCACAACATTTCTCAGGAAACATCTTTTTGAGGTAATCAATACTATTTCCTATGTCAAGGAGTCTATAAAAAGAGAGCCAGTTAAAAAAGGACTGGTGGTAAAGATTCCCCAAATCTCCACACATTACTGACTATGGGTACTATTGCAAATTTGCAGATGTGGCGGCTGTCTCAAAGAAACCTTTCTATTACATAAGATTGATAGTTTTTTTTCTTATGGGGAGGAAATCAGGTTTTTCAAATTTGCCAATCAATGATAAAGTGAAGACTGTCCAGCCACATGTTTTAAAGTCGGTCTGTTCGTTTTAGAAAGCTCCATACTTCAATACTGATTTACAGTTACAAGTATTTCTCTGTGATACTATTTGTAAATTCCTGAGCAGTCCTGTGTGCTCATCAGCTTTCTGGTAAAGAATTTGTAAGAGGCTGTGTGAGTATAAATTACACATTTTACATATCTGAAGAGCTACACATAGGAAAGGCTGGTTCAAGCCATAGGAGCGGCATTCTAAGATGCCAGTGCCAAAGTCGTCTCACATTAGACGAGGCTTAGACGACATCTTCCTGTAAGGTGCACACGTTTCAGAAATTCTCTCCGTAGATATCCATCGGGGAGAGAGCGACAAAGGAGGCTTTGCTCTCATGTGATTTTTACAAATGGTTTTTATCCTGGCTGTGTATTCTCTGACACAACCATTAACACATTTCCATCTTGAAACAAATACTGCATGGCAGGCTATGTAAATATCCGTCTCAAATAGCATACCCTAAAGACAATAGGCACATCTTTATCTCTCGTGAGTGTTTCTAACATGAAACAGGCTTGGGGAAAGTCCCACTTTTATCCTTCATGTAAACATAAGAGCCATCAGCAGCAAAACTTCTCGACATTCGGGCAGCAAAGGGCACCCTGCCAAGCTCTCTGAGAAATCTGCCCTCCTGGACTTACAGGGAAGTTGCTTCCCTTCCTGTATTATACTTCCTTATATTGACGGGTGGAATTATGCATTTTCAAATTCATATACTAAAATCTTAACTTCTTGTGCGTTAGCATTTGACCTGCTTAGAAAAAGGAACTGTAATTATTTCACCAAATTAAGATGACCTGATATTGGAATTGGGTGGGCCTCCAGCTCAATATGGCTGGTACAGGTTACAAAGAGGAATCTTGGATACAGACCCTCATGAAGAATATAAACACCGTGTGAAAAAAATGAATTTACACTGCTATACACCAAGGGATTATTAGAAGTAGAAGAGAGATCTGAAAAATCCCTGCCCCCATGCTGACACCCTGACCCCAGATGTTCAGTCTCCGAATGGTGAGGGAGGCAGTTTCTACTGTTTAAGCAACCATGTTTATGGTCCTTTGTTTCCCGGAAGCCCCATGATACAGTAGGTTTGAAGGTGTGACCTCCTGGGATCTACACTTTAAATAAACCCTCCGAGTGGCTTAGAACACTTTGAGAAACAGCGTTGCATGGTCAGTCTTGGAGAAACAGTGCTATGCAGATAGGGGGGAAATTAAATCCGCCTTTCCATGGAGCAAACAAGTGCTTGTTCTTGTAATTTGCCAGCAGTCTTAACTTGACTTATGGCCCATTGGGGGTCTTGCCAGGGGAGTCCTCCACTACCCATTTCTTCCTACCACTTACAGAAATACATATTTATATATTACAAGAGGTTGAAAAGCACCACTCTTTTTTTCTCTCCCCATCCTTAATAGCTTGTTTACTCTGCTTTAGATACACCAGCTGTTACCCTGGTAAAACGTGTGGTAGTTACTCTGCTTAATTGACTGCCACAGGAGGGCTGTCATATTCTCCTTTATGTCTCTGGCTTCCAGCCAGAAAACACAAAGACTGTACTCTGAATTTCCCCTCAATGAGTGCATTACGTAATCAGTAATTGTATTCTCCACGTTCACTGAGTGTAATAATAGATGATCTCTTGATGGAGAATGGGAAACAACACACGACATTAGCTCCATATTGTTCTCCCTTCTTCGTGAAGACGTGAGAGTTGGAATGAAAACATCTTACAAGTTGCAGTCGGAGCAAAAGTGGGAACGTACATCACTGGAAGTTAGTAAAGTTTAGTTACTGGAGAGATCTGGATCTCGACACCTCTGGTTCGCCCTGTCCGCCCTCGACAGCGCTGAAGCGGAATCCGCACTTACCCCTTCCCATCTCCCTCACTTTCATGGCTTACCATGAGAGAAGCAGGACCTTTGCCTAGGGAAAAGTGAACTCTGCAGAGCCGCAACGCTCACGGTTGTCAGGACGACAGGCCACGCCCACTCACAATTCCAGCGCTCTGGGGAGGTCGGCCTGCGCAGCCGCACTGTAGCCTTTTGGTGAGTCTTGCCCAAGTCGTGGACTAGTTACACAAGCCACACTTCATAAACAAGGTGAGCCCACACCATGGCTTTTACCTAAACCCGCCCACTTCCGCCTGATGCCCCGCCCCACCAAAGAAAGCGGCCCCATGCCCCACACTTCTGCCTGTAGACCCGCCCTAGCCCCACCCCGTCTCTCAGCTCCGCCTACTTCCGGCAGACGGCCGGCCCCCTCCAAGGGCCGCCCCTGTCAGAGCTTTTACGGCCGTGGTGCCGCAAAGCGTTGGAGTGTAGCTGTCTGAGCAACCTGTCGTCGGGATCCCAGACCTGCTGGTGGTGAAGTATGCTTTAGAAGAGGGCTGCCGGGCGTGGGAAAAGAGCTCTTTGTTTCTCACACTGTAGCGCAGTAGCGCAGGCCGACCTGGAACTCGCGGGCATTCCTCAGCCTCCTCCTGAGAGCTGGGATTATAGCCGAGGGCCGCCACGCCCGGCTTTGTAAAGGGGTTTCTCCCTCGCTGCTTCTGCGTCTGGGCGAGCCCTTCCCGGGGGATCTGGGGAAGGAATGGCACCAACCCACGACTAGGTGAAGCCATTTGGTTCTGGGCGGGTCCCCCAGGGAGTCATCTGGCCACTTAGGCGAGCTCCAAGAGGGTCGTTACCTTGAGACTAAAGTAGTACAGATAAGTGGTGGTTTCGTTTCTGTGCAGAACCTTCGCGCCCCCCCCCCCCAAAGGTGCGCACACACTTGTTTAGTGACCTCTAAGAACCGGCAAGCCACAGTTGTCTCAAGGTCACCGAGTTGTAGCAGCTTTCAGAATTTCAGCCCCTCCCCATATGAAAAGGCACTTCATACGTAAAGGAAATGAGTTCTTTAACCCAACCCCAGCTTACGACCTGTCTAACCCATTAAACACAAGATGGAGTACTTGTTATATCCCGTGCCTAGTTTCCATCTTAATGTTTCCATCCCTTACACACTCACTGACTAAATGTTCTGTTCAGTAGTGCTGACAGCTAGTTTTTGTGGGTTAAGGTCATTGGTTGCACAACACTTAAGACCTTACTGCCCTCTGAATCTTGGTAAGGAGAGTAAAAACTTACCATCTACCCGCATATAAATTCAAATTTTGTTTATCATAGCTGTTGAGTATGGAAGTTAGCTTTTGTTTTGAATTATTCAACAAAGCAACTACTAGTGTTTAGTGACAGAAAGCCTCAGTCTTAACTAGGATGTGGTGTGGAAGTAATTAACATGGTGACTCAGGAGGAAAGGCCTTACTCAAAATCACTTGTCACTATCAGCTTCTCTCCTAAGGAAGAGGAAAACTAATAGTAGAGATGTGTTAGATCCATAGCACAAGACTCTGTAAATGTTTTCTTGAGCTTCTATGTCCTCTAGTCCGTGTGCAGGATTTGTGAGTGGTAGGAGGGCTGCTTTCTGGTGTCTCTTCACCTCCACACAGGGTACTTGTATCATCTACCAAGGTGTGTGGCAGTTTTCTCTCTGGTTGGTTGCACAACCTCTGGTTCTGGGAACTTTGACGGAACAGTTTTTCCAGTGCAGTCTGAAGGAATACTGTCCAGTCCACTAGACCACTGAAAGAACACACTGCCTTTCTGTCTCCATTTCCTTCAGCTTTTTTTGTCACTTGAACATCATGGGGCAAAATAACATCATTAGGCATCAAGCCCTTATATTAGAAAATAATAGTGTCCTACTAAAATGACAACCCCATCATTCCTTTACTCAAAGTCCCCAGGGAGAAAAGGACTACAACTCCTCTTTGCATATATCCATGTTCTTGGACTAGACTGTGACTTTGAGCCATGCACTCACCTAACTTTGATAACATCCAGGACTTCATGAAGGTCTCTGCAGCATTTAAGTTGTTTCCTAGTTTGCAAACTAAAGGGTTTTCCCTGCAGCAAAAAAACCTAAAAATTTCTGAAAATCAACTATATCATAAATTAACATGAAAAGTGCCAGACTAACCTACCTGTTAGATGAATCTTTTATTATTCATAATTTGTGGAAAAAGCTATTGGGAAGGAGAACTAAGCCAGGTCTCTAAAAGCTTTCACAAGTTACAAATTCCAAATTTTATCTATATAACTTTAAACCACGAAGTTTTAAGTCATTCTTAATAAGGCAGACCATCCTGGTAATGACTCTGCCTAACCCCCCGTCCCCACTGTTAATATTATGGGTTAAACATACTGGTTTCATTAAATCTTCAGGGAAAAAAACCATAAAATTAAAAGAGAAAAAAGAGATGATTATGGCAGTAAGACTTTGGAAGCTGGAGAACATGGGTGACTAGGACTCAACCCTAGAAAACCTCAGTGGACACTATCATTCTCAAGAGGAAACAAGCAGAATCAACTGGGATCTGTATACTTGAACACTAAACTGAACACCGGTCACCACAATTATCAGTGTTAGTGACAGGGAGTCACTATGTAACTTCAATCATAGCTCTCCTTGAACTAAGGGTCTTCTCTGTCCAGCTCAGCACAATAATTTTTGGATGAATATGAGGCTACAATTTTGAGAATCTCCATTTTCTGCTAGTTAATTGTAAAATAACCCTTAATTCATCTTTGAAAATAATCTACTTTAAAATTTTGTTTTTCCTGAATAATTCAGTCTAAAATGTTAGGTGGCTGTCTCTAAGCAAAGGCAGCAGCCAGAAGGGACAGAATGAAGGGCTGAGATACCTTAAGAATTCAAAACAAGGGAAACAGGTCTCGGATAAAAGTGGTTTGTGACAGTAGCCAAGCACAAGAGGACACTGATTGGGTGGAGAGGGTGGTACAGGCTGTTGGGAGGTAGGACAGGGTGAGCTTTCCAGGAACAAGGAGGAGGATCTGGGAAGGGAATGTGCCAGGTGGTGACAGTGGTAAGAATTTGGTTCTAGTAGAAGTGATGATCCAAAAAAAAATAAATTATTGAGGATAATGGGAACCAGCTTCTTCACTGTTAGAATTACTGACAGGAAGCTGAAATAAAAATAAATCTTGTAATATGGGAACTAGCTGTTAACAGATTATATAAAGGTCAATGTAAAAACACACACAAGCACCCATGTGTATACTGGAGTCTACAGGTGCACACCTTTACTAGGTATTTAAGAGGCCCAAATGGACAGCCCCCAGCATAGTGCTTCTACTACAGCATCTCTCAACCCCTGGGCCCCAGCCCCTTTGGGGTCAAAGGGTCCTCACAGGTGTGACCTATGATTGTTATGATCCGTAACAGTGCCAACATTGTTACAAGGTAACAATGAAATAATTGTATGGCTGGGGAATAACTTTCCTCCGAGAATACTCTTTTAGATTTGGACTCTTAGTTTCTTCTAAATAATCAAGCCAAGCCTTGAAAGCAGGGTAGACAGCTTTACTTTTGGTTAGGAAAACATGCTTAGAAAAGTGGTGTTACCCCCGGCCTCAATAAAAAAGCTCTCAGCACAAATTACCATTTTGGGGGATAAGAGGTCTTAATGGTAAAGCACTTGCACAAAAAAAGAGGATCATATAGACCTTCAAGTTTGTAATCCCAGTGTACATACAGGGAGAGGAGAGGTAGAGAGGATCCCTAAAGGAAGGGCCAGCTGTTTGAAGCAACAACTAAGACCATCTCAAATTCTGTGGAAAATATTGACACCTGAGGTCATGGCCTCCACATGCACACTGTGGCAAGTGCATGCCTGTACACAAAAATGAAAAACCAGCTTACCATTTCACCAATGGTAAGATCTTTGATTCTTTAAGATTACAGTGCAGTTATTTGCAAAAAAAAAAAAAATCTTCCTTTTCTTTAGGTATGTCATGTATAAAAGTGGATTAATTCCATGTTAAATGAAAATGGCCAATTCTTTACGAGGAGAAGTACTGGCACTTTATAAAAATGTAAGTAATTTATGCTGCCAGCTTGATAAATGTTGTTATATAACAAGGACTGCTTAGAAATGCATCTTTCTTTTTAAAGCTGCTGTATCTTGGACGGGACTATCCAAAAGGAGCAGACTATTTTAAAAGGCGTTTGAAGAATGTTTTCCTTAAAAACAAGGATGTGAAGGACACAGAGAAGATCAAAGAACTTATTGCACGAGGAGAATTTGTGATGAAGGAGCTAGAGGCCTTATACTTCCTTAGGAAATACCGAGCTATGAAACAGCGTTACTATTCAGATACCAAAAACTGACCAATCATTGCCACCAGCCTAGCTGACAATCAGTACCAGCTGTTTGCCTGTACCAACTATTATAAAATAATTCAATTTAAAAGGGCAAGATATATGTTTTTAAAAAACAAGTTGCCTTACTGTACTAAAATAGGTTTCAACCTTATTGAGAGCTTTGCCCATAATTCTTTTACTATTGAAATAGTAATAGCACTTTTCATGAGAATACAATTTTGAAAGAAAATACATCTAATTTTAAAACATGTTATAGCCAATTATTCTTAAGTCTATTTGCTTGTTTACTGATGAAATTGTCATTAGCAAATGGTGTCTGGCAGGCTTGCCCTTGAGCTTGTGGAGTTTGTTTTTGTTTTTTGTTGTTTTGTTACCCCATCTAGTATACTGAAGTGCAAATTCAAGGCTCTCCACAGACAACTCAAAATGAAAAATAAGATGTGTGACGGTGACTTTGATCTTGAGATGCTCAGAGGATGAGTAGCATTATGTAGCTATTATTCCCGTTATTCTCTGGGCTGCTGGCCTGCCTTACGTTCTGAACCACTGGTGTATTTTGTGTCTACCTGTAACTGAGTTCATGTGGCAGCACAACTAACTCAGACAGGACTGTAAGTTTAAGCAAACACTTAAATGTTTATGTAATGTTCTTAGCAATTTTATAAATAAAGAACATTTCTAACTTAAAAGCTGCAAATAGTGTCACATAAAGGATTCTGTATCAGGCTGGAGAGATGGCTCAGTGGTTAAGAGCACTGACTGCTCTTCCAGAGGTTCTGAGTTCAATTCCCAGCAACCACATGGTGGCTCACAACCATCTGTAATAGGATCCGATGCCCTCTTCTGGTGTGTCTGAACACAGCTACAGTGTACTCATATAAATAAAATAAATAAATCATAAAATCATAAAGGATTCTGTATCAGCTACCCGGCAGACATTCCAAATTTCCATCAAGAAATACCTACAGTCAGGATGGGGATGAGGCTCAGTGTGAAGTGCATGCCTAACAAACACGTGAGGCTCTAAATCTGAGCCTTAACCACAATTAAAACTATGTAATTACACACTTCGTAGTCACCATAACTATTTTTATTACATTACAATGATTAGGAGCAGTACGGTTCATGACAAAAATATTACAAATTTCAGATCACTTCACAGCACATACTCCTATAAACATTTAAAAGTTAATTAAGAGTGGTCATTTTTAAATTTAATGTTTGATATGACCAACATTCCCTAGGTCAGCGCAACCAAAGGATGGAGAACAACTGGATCACACTGCATTATGTTCCACAACAAACAAACACAAACAAGTAAACAAACAAAAAGGAATGGAAGGAAGGAAAGCACGATGTACAAATGTGCATGTTTCAGTTTACACTATACAAAAGTAGTTAAAACACATCCCAGGTAAACATGTGACATTAAGAAATAGCACTAGTAAGAGATTGGCACTCAAATAAAACTGCAGAAGTGTTTTCAACATGAAGACATGAGACAGTGGAATTGGGGACCTGGAGATAAAACAGCGCAGAGCCCACTCAGCTGGTTGGGGTTGAGTCTGAAACTGGCATTTTTGCAGAACTTTATTTTTCCCAGATTCATCTAAAATGCCTACCACCATCCCAAACAGGCACTTCAAACTACTGAACTAAACCACAAATCTGAATCTAATTAATAACTATTCTTTGAAAACTAATGTACTTCTTTAGAAATAATTTTCATGTTTTGACAGGATTTACAGCTATTGGGTGTATCTGTTCAATTTTTCAATGCAGAACTCATGCTACCCAGTATTACACAGAAGTTATTAAGTATAAATTCACCTTTAAATAACTTTTTGGTTTTAAAAAGTGACTACACAATTATCAAGAAATCACTACTTTTTAACAAATGGAAATTTAATTTTTATTGCCTACAAAAAAAACCCTTCATTCATACACACACACACACACACATAATTGGGGAAAATGGAAAATCAGTGGAATACAAAATGAGATGAATTTGTGCAAACTGTAACTTTTGACATGCCTCACAGAACTTGTATGTATGTTAGGATGAAATTGTGCAATGGTGGCAAAGGTCTTGATAACCTATAAAAGTTAGGATCTAAATTCCTATGCAGTGTGACTCAGTCAGTAGAGCCTAGAATTCCCTATTGAAAATATTTACTCAAATTGTATTTACCATCTATATTCTTCCCACAAACATGTTAATGCCTATGACTGTAACTTACCATTGGTTTTCAACTTCAACAAGGACTTTAAGGCTGCAGTAATAGATACCATGTTTGTTTCTAGGATTCTTTCCCATTTAAAAGAAAAAACAACTCTACAAAACCCTTTTGTTAACCACAGTGTAACACAATTCAAAACTTACACAGTGGTTAATTCCCACTACTTTAACACACTGCTCAGACTCTGATTATGTACTGCAGCTCTTTAAGCACACCTGTACCTCTGTACAGAAAGGAGAGTTATTACTAACTGCATTTTAAGACTTAAACTCCACCCAAAGAATGTTCTATGAACACATACAGTTTAGAACATTTCAAAAAAATAGATTAGGGAATTTCTGTTCCTTTTGAAAAATGAAACAATTATATAAAGTAGTTTGATTTAAAAGTTGCATTGGACTCACAGCAAACAATTCTTGCTAAACTGAGGGAAAAAATTGTAGGAACCCAAACTCCTCTCTGCAAAAAGTAAAATCATGTATTTCATTATGTCTAAGTTATATGCCATATGCCTTACCTAGTAGTATTACAGATCATTACATACCACCGGCCAAGGATTGTGTCCCTTCTTGGGGATACCAAACCCACAGTGCCTAGTATAATGCCCAGAATATAACAAGCACTGAATAAATGCTGAGTAAATAAAATTATCAAAAAGCTTTATGATCGAAACTTTAAGTGTTTTTCACTGTTAGACTGTATTTATTAAAACAATAGAATCTATCACTTACCAGATGATGGCTAGATGAAGATTAAGCTCACCTTCTACTGGACTGTGTTCTGTCTGTTCACATTAAATTTGAAAATTCCTACTGAGGCACCAGTGGACTGGGCAGCAGGAATGAAGTCCAAAGGACAGGCCCTGAAAACCAGCTATTAATTCAAATCCCACTATGGTGTCTGTTATTTTAAGTCCTGGGGAAGAAAGCCATAGTGCAGCTTTGATGTACCTACCTTAGTGGGCAATGTTCATGAAGCTGTTCATAGTGGAAACAAAGTGTGAAGTGGGGGAAATCATTAAAACTACACTAAGTCATGGGCACATGGGAGACAGGCTGAAAGCCAGCATAATGTCGGAGGGGAGTCCTGTAATTGGAGAATGGACACTGAAATGTAAATTTTACCTCTTGCACAATTTGCCCAAGACTGGCAGTGAAAATGTTAATCCATGTAAAACAGTTACAGCTTGTGCTGAGCTTGACAACCAGGTGTGTCAGCATATAAACTGACTATATGTTGTTACACAGCTGTGAAGTTAGCGTCTCTGAGATGATTCAACACTAAGCAGACAGTGATTTGCTTAAAACCAGACTTCTAAAAGACAGATATCCAGTCCTCATAGTTCAGTGATATTTCCATCTCATTTCAAATTATTTGAAAGAATGCTTTAAATGCGTTGAAGAGATTGTTTTTCCTGTTATCTACTCTTAAAGCATTAGATAGATAATTTTAACTATCTATCAGATGTGGGAAGTACTTAGGAAATGTCTGTTCACTGGAGTTGAGAGACTAAGTCAAGCCTGCATTTTCAAACTTTCTTACTTCATTGTTTTAAAGATTTACTCCTTGTAGCCTCCTACCCCAAAATTTCAGCCTTGAAGCGAACATCGAAATTTATTTTAAATTGTTTTTTATTATTATTATAAACAAATTTCTTGATTTGTCAGTAGGACTGTTACATGGTAAGAATGCATTGTACTAAGCCATCCAACTCCCCTCATCCCATGTTGACCAAACAATACATGGCCAACATTGAGTGCAGCAGTGCTACATACCCAGTAGCGTCCATCACAGGTTCGTGTAAGGCCCAACCCTGCAACTCTGGTCTCCTCAACGCCTGCTAAGCTCTAACTGTCTCAAATCATCTTCAGCTTCACAACCATTAAAACTACTTTCAACAACATAAATTCAAAAAAGACTTGAAAGTTAGGATAATAACAATCTGACAAAGGGGAATTGTACTTAATTCTTATGAGAACTTTTTATATATGTTAAAGTTGTTTGAATTATTATAAAAATTTAGTAGCATGTACATATAGCCCAAATGGTTACTATTTCATATTGGGTCTGCCTTACCAGGAAAAGCTATTATAGGAATCTTACAGTAATTTAGCTAACATGGAAATTGAATGGATTTCAACGTTTTCCATTGCCTTTTTTTTTTTTCATTTTTCCCCTTTTCTAGAAAAAATATACTATTTGGGGGAGTGACCAAGATTAATTGCAGTGGAAAGCTAGAGAAAGCCTTTGTGAACAGTCTAACTATACTTACGAAGGATGATAAACTCTAGGACATGCTGGAAGTGAATCAAAGGGAAGCCCATAAATCTGTGATCCCTTAGTCTTAGAAGAACCAACCACAAGGTCTCAAGTGAAGCTGTAATTACTAATGAATCCATTTGATGCTAGATGGAACACAGAGCAGGGATGGTTCAAACGCTTCATTATTCTGGTTCACACCAATGTTCACAGTTGGTAAGAGAACTAGCAAGGAATCAACTGCATGCACCAAAACCCCAAGACAGAGTCTCGGGTCTTTAGTCTCTTCCACAGGCATTGCTAGTTTAAGTCCAAAACCCAGGGAATACTGGCACTTAGAGAAAAAAGGTTTCCACTGTCCTTTTAAAATAAGCATTTAAGATAAAAGCTGACAGTTTGCACGAACAGAAAAAAAGATTAGGTAATGCTAAAACAAATGCTAATAATTTAGTGTAATGTACAAAAATCACACTTTTACTTAAGTGTGCCTTAAGAAAGAGTACAAACTATTCACATAACTATACACCTTGTCCTCGACTTCTTCTTCTTCTTTTTCCCATCTTTGCTCATCTTTTCTTTATGTTTTCGAATTTCTCGGACTAATGTATAGAAGGCATCGTCAACACCCTGAAATATAAAAAAAGGTATACATAAAACATGTTAATACACGATGGCTTGATATCTCAGATGACAGACTTCTGCTGTCAGCGGAAGCTTGAGTACTCATGAGAGTAGTTCCGTTTTATGCTGATGTTCTGGCAACTGAATGGGTTTAAGGATTCTTTAGGATAAATCTCTTCATGGATATTTTGATATTATTAAAATTTTAAATTATTTAAATTTAGGTATTAAAATACCTAACAAAACACCTGACACTTAGTAATTTAGATATTTAGTAATTTCAGAATAATTACTTGTATACTTTCTTACAAAGCAAAGTACCTGGCATTTAAACAACTTTATTTTATGGTATGAGTGTTTTGCCTGCGTGTATGTCTGCACCATGTGAGTACAGTGCCCAACAGAGGCCAGAGCAGGATATTAGATCCTCAGAGACAGGAGTTCCTGACATTTGTTAGCTAGGTGCTGGGTGCTCTTAACCAGTGAACCATTTCCCAGCTCTGGTATGCTGATATTTTAAATAGGAACTCTGACTTTCCCAACAGGCAATATAATAAGTAGTGCACAATATATAAGTTTAACAAATGACTTTTTTTTCCCCAAAAGGACTTGATTTCTACTCATTTTTCTCTACTAGCAAACTTAATCACTCAATTCCCTATGTCTGCCTCTAGTATGGTAGATGTGCCTTTGTATATATAAAACTTAATTGTCCCCCAAGTTTCTGGACTTTATAGACAGTAAGCCACATTATCTGTAAGATACTGGTGCCTTAAAAGCTGTGATGCCCCTGACCTCTGGTGATGAGTGAAATCATCTGAGTGGTGGTATACCTGAACACCAACCAAAATTTTCTTATTACCGCTTTACTGTTTAGCTATTCAAAATTTGTCATATAAATACCCGTCTTCAAAAATCATTCAACATTAGTCATTAAAGCCTACATCTATGTGTCATTAAAGCAAAATACCTAAATAAGTTGTGACTAAAACTGATTCCATCAGAGTAATTCCCAACCTCCTAAACCCTGGCATGACAAGTGCACACTAAAGTAGGAGCTTGAAGAACCAACTTTAGCCCTTCAATCATAACACAGTGGAGTCAAAGTGAAGCTGAAGAAAGTGGCCATGCGTTATTTTAGCCATTCACCCTGATAGGAAGTGCTGAAAGAAATCTTAACCTACTAATGCTTCCAAACCTAGATACTAGAGGGAGTCTGGAGAACAAGTACCCAACAAACCTAAGCCACTTTAAAAGTAATGGCACACTGGGTCTTCACTCTTGTGCTTCACACCTGTTTCAGTATTATGAATTGTGTAAGTAGCATAATATGTATTTAAGCACCCTATGTTAAACACATTATCTTCAAGATAATTGAGTATCTTAAGTGGCAAGATTTTTCCTTTACCATATTACTGTGATATTTTGTAATTTCAAAATAATTGCTTATATACTTTCAAGATTTTACAGTTAACTCATTTGGACAACAGATCTCTAATTTAGGAAAACATGACCAGTCCTGTTGAAAATTTACAGCAGCAATGAAGCTTGATCACATTTAACAAATTGAAATGGATAACGTCAGTATCATCTATTTAAGTATCAGTGAATAAACATATATTGCCCCAACGCCCAATCTGTACTTATTGGTGCTTTTCACCTCCCGAGATCCATTCCTGATACAACACAAGCAATACGGTCAAGGCCTAACTAGATTGTGAGGCCCACTCATATAGATACAGAAAACAGACATTTCCTTCTGTGCTATCCTTAGCACATAGTGAGAAACTCTTCCAATGACATAATGACATAATAAAAGTAGCTATAATTCAACAACACTGTACAACTTAGGACATAGACACTTGGAACAGGATAGTATCTTTTGTCTACATGTATGCATGTGTGTGAGGGGGTGGGTGTGTGGTGGGGGACCTGTACATTTAAGTGGAGGCCAGAGCAGGACACTGGGAGTCTAGTTCCCTCACTCTCTACCTTCTTCCCATGAGGCAGAGTATCTCAGTGAAACTGGAGCTAGGCTGGTAACCAGCACACTCCACCAGTTAATTCTGGCCCCTGTCCCAGCACTGGGGTTACAGGTATTTTCTGGCTGGCTATTTGCCTGAGTTGTAAGGATCTGAACTCAGCGTTCATGTTTGTGCAGCAAGCATGCATATTTTCATTAGCATATTCATTAATGAGAACTATCTCCCAGATACTCCCCCAAAATGGAGTCTTACCTAATCCATCATGAACTCCCTTGGATCATACATTATGGTATCTACTCTATTTCATCTTTTTAAAAAATTACATCCATTTATTTTTCTGTTTGTGTTCATCCCATGGCACAGTATGAAGATCAGAAGACAACTTAAGGTTCTCTCCTCCTACCAAGTGGATCTGAAGGATCAAACTCAGGTCTTCAGTCTTGAGAGCCATCTCATTGGCCCTCCAACTATTTTTACAATGAAGAAAAATACCAATGATACTAAAACAACGATGCAGAAAAATAAAAATTCTGAGAAAGATAGCTGTAAGACAATTTTTAAGATGGAATAATATACAACCATTTAGGAGACAAGGAACAGAGAATTTGACAGCATTTACCCTCTTGTCAAGTTCTGACAGTGTGTGAGATTCCAGCTTCGTTAATTCTAATTAGATGACTTTGATGTCAGAGATATGTCATAGCTAATGTACAAAGGGCAGTGGACTCCTTGTTCTGGGAACCGATTCTCATAAAGTAGCATCCTATATTCTGCTAATTATTTTGTTTAGAGTTACCCCTTTCCTAATTTGTATATATTTATCACTATCAAATACAAACCTTAAATTTTTATCCCACTATAATTTTAATTATCATAAAATACACTTTTTCTTTATGTAGAAAGTGCTATGTGCACTAAAATTAGTGATTCAATTCATAGGGTCTGCTATTAACAGAGCAGTCACTGCTGCAAACTGCGTCATTTAGACAGAGCAGAGTGCGTCAATGTTTGCTTGAATAGAATGTAAAGTGTACCACGTTCTCCAAATATTGTTCTATTTTAAAATCATCTAAGAGTGAGGCCATAGAAAGGGGAATAAAGTTAAAATTATCATTTTAACCTGGTCATGGCCGTTATTTCAAAGTTTAACTTTTCAAATTACATTTTAATGTTCAATTGTACCACAGTTTCTAAAACTAAAGTATGGTTTTACCCAATCATAAAAGTTTTAAGAGTTCATAATCCCATTAGAATCCCTGAAAGTATTGCCCACTGCTGCCACATCTACATCTCTTAGTCTTAAACACTGTGACTGCTTCATGTCCTCAAGGAACACATTTATTACAAGAGCCTCCAGCAAAGCACAACCTCAACATGAGGTTTTATCACCTGAGTGAAGAATTTGCTCAGTTAGACAAAATGTAATCTGGGTTGATTTAGACAGGAAAGTCAAGAGTCCGCTCAATCTTTACTAGGAAGTACCTATATCCTAAAATCTCAACATGCAATGGGCACACAAAGATAACACATATGGTCCAGCTCTCTAAGATTCTCTTGTCTAATAAAGGAATGACACTTAAGCTATTTTAGTGCAACATAGGAAGCCATATAGTTAAAAATAGTATATTGGAAATACACAAAGCCACAGTGGCCATTTTAAGGGACTGCAGAGATTCTTAGACAAGGGAACAACATGTTAGCTAATTAATCAAACTAGGGATAGGAATACAGGTGATCCAAACAAGAGGCAAGACTAAAGGGAAGGCAGAAATAACGTGTGTGTGCGGACAAAACGGGCAAGGTGATACTGTTTTAGATATAAAATTTCAAAAGGCTAGAGAAAAGGGAGGGCATTAAGGACCACATTAGATGTGTTTAGAGATACTGACAGTGCTCACTGTGCAAATCAGTGACTAGATTTACAGGTAAGAGACTGGCATTCCTCTGAAGCAGCCTGTACAGTGAATGACACCATCTACAAGTAAATAGTACAGGAGAAATCAATAACATAACAATGAGACAAAGCCACAGCACAGGAATCTACAGCTGCTTCTGAATGGGCATAGGAGTGGGCCTTGTTAGGCCTTTCCTACCTCTGGGCCATATTATTATTATTATATATTTTTTACTTAAAAACTGCGGGTTATCTTAAAACTTAAATCTGATTACCCTCAAAAATAAATTATCAGTTTCAAATGTTTAGCTTACTTAAAATTAATGAAGTCAATAGAGCTTTTGAAAAATGCAGATTAGTCTACTGTAGCCATCAAAAGGGTCAATTATAATTTAAAATAAATATACTCATTACAGAAACAAATGACAAGTTTCATATCTTTTAACACTTCAAAGCAGAATACCACATCTAAGTGGTTCTCACTGCTTTGTTACCTTTGAAAGACATCTGCTTTGTACCAAAATGAATATGCTGAACTTACCAGATTACATTATAATGCATTTTTTAATTTTCACACAGCCAGGAGTCTTTTCTTCTTTGCTGATTTTTTTCAATCTGTACTGTCGGATCTCTCTCACCAATGTATAAAAAGCATCCTCCACTCTCTGCATTGTAAAACACAACTTCTTTAAAGTCTGTTTCATTTGGAAGAGTAATTTACTGGAATAGCCATGTGTAAGACCTTTGAATTATGAGCTTTACAGTTGAGAATCTGTTTTTTGGTTTTTGGTTTTTTTTTTTAAAGCAGACACCAGATTGAATAAAATTGAGGATGAAGCATTAAAACATGAGCTAGAACCTGGTTTGTTCTCATGTGTTTACATTTTTTTGGAATTAAGAGTTTAAATGAAAAGCCTAACTATATGTGTATGTTTCTCGATACGATAATTTAAGTCTGATGAACTGCAGTTAGGAAAAGTTAAGACTTGCCTTGGATAAAGGGAAGACTTGTGATTGTCATACACCACGGATGCCCACCTTTTACCCAGTGGGGAAGCAGAGTGAAAGGCAGACTAGAAACATGAGGCCTTGTTAAAACCAAACCCAAAAATCCATGTCCTAACCAAGGTGAGTCCAGGTATTCCTCCTATAGGACCACCAGTGTCATCTTCAATTAGATGGTTTCTAGTCAATTTCTAGGTCCCTAAGTCCATCTGAGACTGCTACCACAGTGAATGGGAAATTACAATATTTAAATGAGAAGTGAAACGGGCCATTTACCAAAACAAGAAAGCTTCACAAACCATTTGAAATATATAAAATAGGAGCAACATATGTCTCCTTATACAAGTTTCAGTCTGCAGAGCACTGTTCAGACATGCTGCTGTGTGCCTTCTGTTTTATGAGTTCTACTTTTGCTGTATTTTAACTGCATGAGTGCTTTGCCTGCATGTATATCTGTGCACCTTGTGCATACCTGGAGCCTTCATAGGTCATAATGAGTCAGATCTCCTAGAACTGGAGTTAACAATGGTTGAGAGCCAGCATGTGGGTCCTGGGAACCCAGATCCTCTGCAGGAACAGTGCTCTAACTGCTGAGCCATCTCTTCAGCCCCTCTAATGGGAGGTTCTGGTTTAGAGTCATAAATAGCCTTTACGAAGAAAAAGGTGTTCAACTTTCTCAAAGTAAAAATTAGGCAACAGCATAAAAAGTACAAAGTACTTATAACTGTAATGCCAATTTCTTCAGAAAAATTCAGAAGTTTTTATCTAAGAGCAATATCCAGAAACTTCACATATATGTAGTACAAATTTAACTTCAGATATAATACTGATGTCCATGCTTCTAAAAAAATAAATATTTATGTAGTAAAATATGCCAGATTTCCTATTTAAAACATTTCATTTTAATAGTGAATTGCTTATGTAGCTGACTGGTTTATTTTTTATTTTCTACAATTGGTAAAATCAATGTTTCCACTGAACCACAAATGATAAAATACACCTAGCACCTACAAAAATAATATACTAAAAACTTGAAATCAAGCAGACAGAATCAGGCACTCTGCCGTAAGGGCAATAAGCCAACAACTGGGGCTTAATTTTTGCATAAGTCATTTGTAGCCTTCAACAGTTAAGAAAAAGATAGCTCAGTTATTTAGGGCATATTACGTTTTACAAATCTCTAGAGTATATTAAGAACTGAATCAGTGAAATTTAGTAATTTACCTTTAAAATTCATAAAATTTAGTTTCAGCAAAGGAGGCACTTAAATATGATTCCATATTAAAGTATATACTTCTATCAAATATTGTGTGCCATCCAGTGAAAACAACTTTAGAGTATTGTTTTTATTTTCAAATTATGTTTTCATAGTTTTAAAATTATTTTCTAATAATAAAAATTATTATAGCCTCAGAAAAAAAAATCTTCTTTAAAAAATAGCGTGTGTGTGTGTGTGTGTGTGTGTGTGTGTGTGTGTAGGTTGTATAGGTGCTTTTGGAGGCCAGAAGAAGGTAGCAGATGATCTGGGGCTGGAGTAACTGGTAGGTGCCAGCCACCCAAGTAGGAGGTAGGAACCAAAGCCAGGGCCTCTGCAAGAACAAGCAGCACCCTTAGCCCTGAGCCACCTCTCCAGCACCCCAACATAATTTTATTTTAATGGAATCAATTTAATACACTATTTATCCTACCAAGAAACATTTTCAACTTTTAAAAAATCATTAAATGTTGGCAGTTTAAACAAAACCCTTACTTGTCCTGAGTGTACTAGTTCTTAGTAGTTTTATCATCCATTCTCAAGACAAAAAAGCTTTACTTATTCATTTACTCTTCTATCACAGATGTCTATATTATAGAAAGTAAGTTATTTAAAACTTGCAAAGTGTTGAAAATGTAAAGTATGACTGACTGGTCAACTTATATTTCATAAATAATTATTCTTTTTAAATTTGAAAGTCAATGAAAAAATTCTCCAAATATTTATGCATTTCCTTATAGAAAGAGACAAACCAGGCAAAAGCTCATATTTTCTTAAAATCTTAAAAGAATGTAGATATTCCTTCTTTTTGAAAACAAGTTCCACGTCACTGTAAAGGCCGATGTGCTATGAAGGGAGGAGAGGGGGCCTTTGTCCTCTAATGTAACAGAAGACAGTGTGAGTGCAGCCTCCTTCCCAATCAGTTTGATGTCTGCTGCTGTGTGAGCACCCCCATCACCAAACCAAGACTACGATTGTTGTTTCCAGCAATGCAGAGAGAGAATTGGAAGCCAATAATTAAAGAGACAAGCAACCACCCATCACCAGGAACTTAGCATTAGGATCTCAGTAGCCAAGAAAATTAAAACCAAGAAATATTTACTACTGAAAAACTTTTTCTTTCTTAGCTTTATGAATATGAAATTTAAATTCATTTAAAAAAGTTATTTACCACATTTTGCATACTTAGTTATTCCTTGAAAATAAACTTCAAACTTACACCGATATCAAGAGAACTTGAGAACACTGTTATTTATCCTTGCCCTACCACCAACACCGGCTCTTATATTAAATACTATATAAGCTATATCATTATAATATGGAATAGATTTATTATTGCAAATTTTGAATTAATTTTTAAAGATAAGGCAATTATGTCTACTTGCTTAATCCCTAAGGACACAGTGATATATCCTTGAGGCTATGACATACCACCACATTTGAACACTTTCAAATGACACTTAGTAAATAAACTCTAAGGGCAAATGAAAATATCTATATATAATCAAGAATATCCAAGTTTAAGAATGTAATTCCTTTTTAAACAAAGAGATCTGACAATGTTTTCAACTCAAAGCAGACTGAGACTATGGAAATAGAGCACCTCTGTAATGCCCTGTTAACAAATAATAGTCTTTATCTGTTCTCAGTAAGACTATAATTTATTAAGTATTTCATTCCTGTTGAATCTGTAAAACTTGCAGCAATCTGTCAAGGAAATGAGATATACATGTAGCACCAACTATGACTCCACACAGATGCAAGAGCAGCAGCTTTCTGAGGGGAGGGACCAGAGAACCCAGTCATATTTCTCAGTACCAACCTTGTGTTCCAAGATTTTTCCCAAGAAACCCCACCAAACTATGACCCATCTGCAGAGCTACCGAAGTGCAACAACATAGCAAGTGTTCCGTAACTGTCCACTTCTAACTCATAAAGCTCAAAGAATCATTTCATGGCACCTGAGGTTTTAAAAACTGTCTTGCTTTCTTAAATAGCTTTATGATAAACTTTCTTTCAGAAATGCCTTCTGTCAACTAATTTCATATCTCTAGAAAGTAAGTATAAACCAAGAAATTCATTAGTATTGGGTAATTTTTAAGTTCTACACTGCTCAAATTGAGAGCAGCAAATGTAGAAAGGCTGGACCAGCCCTTCTGAAAACCCTGCTTGTCATCACCTGACCCAAGCTCACACTGACTTTTGGTTTTAGCAGCCTGGCAAACTCTCAGCCTTTCTTTCCAAGGTGCCTGTGTTTCAGGTGCAACAGATTTTTCTAGTGTGCTGTTCAAAGAAACCAGAAAAATCTGTCAATTACTAAGTGCCTTGATAAATGTGAAGTAGCACTCTTATATACGAGGACTATCCAGGTCACATACTAGAACACCAACAAGAAAGGACCTCCTTTATCCTTTCAAAGGAGTAATAGAGGGAAAGGACTAAGACAAAACCTAGCTCGGTGCAGTGCCACACATCAGGAACAAGAGGCAGGGGGATCACTTGAGTGCATGAGTTCCAGAATACTCTGGGCAACACAGCAAGACTGTCTCAAAGTGGGCAAAAAGCACACACCCACAATCTATTAATCATTACATACTAGCAAGGTACTATACATTTTAAAATTAGCAAGAAATGTACAGATAAAAATACATTTTTTTTTTCCTTGGTTTTTCGAGACAGGGTTTCTCCATGTAGCCCTGGCTGCCCTGGAACTCACTCTGTAGACCAGGCTGGCCTCGAACTCAGAAATCCGCCTGTCTCTGCCTCCCAAGTGCTGGGATTAAAGGCGTGCGCTACCACTGCCCGGCCAAAAATACATATTCTATAACCTCTATCTTAAAAATAGAATATAACTTCTTTCATTAAATATACAAATTTTGCTTTAAAATGGTAAAATCAGCCTGTGAGTTTTAGGCTGAAAGTCTTGTGCATCTACTAGAGTCTCATCAGTTGTCATCCAGAGAGGTTGAAACTGGCACACTACAACCTACAGGCCAAGAACAGGCAAGGTCAATTGCTCTGGTATTAGCTGACAAGGAGTTTTAATTTTCAAGGCTACTTAGGGAAAATAATGTGTAAGATACCACATTGCTATCTGGGCCTCTGGAGAAAACACTTGCCATGCCCTGACTTGTATCTCTGAGAACTTTTGAGTGAATGCTCAGTTCCTATTACCTATTATCTTTTGGTGCTTTTGTTAAGCTCATGAAAAACAACAAAAATTCAAGCAGAAAACAGGTTGCTGACAAAATACAGTAAAGACAGGTATACATACCTAAAATAACAAGTAAGCAAATAAAAGACAGTAACAAAATACTCCCTAAAGGAGCTTCAAATCTTGGAGAGGTAAAATTTATTAAAATGTACCTCAGATATTATAAATTACCAAAATAATTTGGAGTAGCTCTTTAGAATCTTCTAAAACTTTATAAATATTAAATTATTTTTAAGAACCATTAATGATTTGTCAAAGAAAATTAGTTTCTAAATAAAATAAGTCCTCCAGTGAAAAGTGAGCATCCAAGTTATAGTTAGGCAACATACTGTTATATAAAGAAATCCATAAAATGCGAATCAATACAAGATGGGCTAAGCACTGCTTAAGAAGTCTGGATATCTTACCTCTTACATGTTAGATGACTCACATTATCTAAAAATCAAATTTAAGTTCATCTATTTCTATACCAATATGCCTTTAAACTGACAAAGTGACCTGGGCATGGTGGCATTAAGCCTGTAATCTCAGCACATGAGAGGTAGAGGCAAGAGTTCAAGGCCAGACTCTACTACATAGTAAGTTTGAGATTTGCCTGGGCTGTCACTGTCAAAACACCAAAAACCAAACACAAATGAAGAAAGCAAAACAATTTTTAAAGGTGTAGGTACTGTGTGTGTCACAAAAGTTAAAGCTAGAAAGCTATTTTAAAAGGAAAGTAGGTAGTGTTCTAATCAATAATGAACCATAGGACACCACAGCGTTAATATCAAACACAAATATTAAATTAAATGCAGTTATTTAAGGCCACACCAAATGAGAAGTAAAGAGTAATCCAGAGATGATAACTACGAGACTTCTCTCACTGTGCTCTATGGCTTCTCTACTCAAACTGTGGCCCAACTCTCAAACCAGCACTACCCCACAGTGCAAAGGAATGCACAATTCTGGGCTTCAACACAAAACCACTGGATTGAAGTCTGGATTCTGACTTTAATAAAGTCAGTTAATTTGTGTGCATATTCAGGTATGAGGGGCTCTTCTGTGATTACACACAATCCAGTCTCAGGCTTTCCTTTTTCTCCAAGAAATGTCAGCTCTGATGTTCACTAGTATGAAAGAAACTTTTACAAGGTTTTTTTTTTTTTTTTGGTTTTTTGAGACAGGGTTTCTCTGTGTAGCCCTGGCTGTCCTGGAACTCACTCTGTAGACCAGGCTGGCCTGGAACTCAGAAATCTGCCTGCCTCTGCCTCCCGAGTGCTGGGATTAAAGGCGTGGGCCACCACTGCCCACACCTTTACAAGTTTTAATAGTGGAAGGAGTAAAGTGTTAATGGTAAAATTTATATAGTATGTTTCCAATAAAATTCCTCACATTGAATTATTTCATAAGAAATCTTAGGGGAAAGTTACAGATATTATATTTTCTGGGCTACTTCTAAAGAAAATCAAGAAGACTTGGAAATAGAACACAGAAACAAACCTCTTCCTGGCTTTGGAGTATGGGATGGACTTGAATACAATAGCTCCTCTACCATGAAGCCAAGTGATGTACAGCAAGTGTCTATGAACCTAAGTCAACTGTGAACAAACTGTACATAGGAGAGACCCATGTGACAGAAACCATAGAAACTCACTTTTTAAGAATGTCTAGTTACTTTCTAAATATTCCCTTATTTTAATCACAACATTCTCCCTAAAGAATAGATTCACAAAAACTTTCTGCAAAAATATAATTCTTCAAATATAACAAAATTTAATCTAGAATCAAATCCTTAAAACTACTTCTAAGATAGAAAATTCAACCTTCATTCCATCATTCTTTGTCTTTATCATTTCAGTGGGAAAATTTTTCTACATTTCTTGAATCCTTAATGTAAAATGTACTTTAAGTGGAAGAAACAAATTCAATATGAAAAGAAATCAAAATATCAGGCATAGTAGAGTACACCTGTCATCCTGGCACCTGCAAGACAGACTTAGGAGATTGAGAGTTCAACCCCAGCCTGGAGGTACACAGAGAGACCAATCTCTCTCCTCTCTCTCTCCCTCTTTCCCTCTCTCCCTCCCTCCCCCCCCCCCACACTCTCACACACTCAGAGAGAGGATAATAGACTGGAGAGTCACATTACATGATTAATTAACATGTAGCAATAGTTACAGTAGCACGTGTGCCCCCAATGACGCCGTTAGGAAATGAACATCGGTAGTGAACACCTTTGGAGCGCCCGCACAGCACAGGCTCACACCTCCCAGCGGTACTCACCTGTCTTGTCTTCGCTGAGGTCTCAATGAACGGAATCCCGTAACTCCTTGCTAACTCCTGAGCCTGTTTCGTGTCTACTGTTCTAGAAGGCAAATCACACTTATTCCCTACTAGGACCATAGGCACATCTTCAGAGTCCTTTACTCTTTTAATTTGTTCTCTGGGGAAGAAACAAATTGAAGCAGAAGCATAAGTAACACAAAAATACTTCAAACTTTGCCCTCAACTTCGTCTTACAAAACTTTATTGAATGGTTTCTTCATATGAATCCTAGTTTCTACCCTACCAAATTCTCCTCACTTCTCCTATTTTTCCCTCTAATAAAAAAATCTTACATATCTGTTCGTTCACATGGATATGTAAAATAAGAAATATACTAAAGTTTCAAACCAAAATGTTTAAAATTATTATAGGAACATGATACATATATTTAAATGTGTATGTATACAATTGAAAATATTTTCATCCAATGGATATGGTGGCTTATGCCTTCAATCCCAGCATTAAGTAAGGCAGAGGCATGAGGACCTCTGTGAATTCCAGGACAGTCTGGTCCACGTAGTGAGTTCCTGGCAAGCCAAAGCAACATAGTAAAACCCTATCTCAAGAGAAAAATGTGTTTGTTCTTACCCAATCGTGAATTAGCAGCATCAACCTAACTCTGACATTGCAAAGGACTCTTCCCTATCATCTGTGGGTAAATATTCTGAGAAGCTTGAATGAGTGCTTGAAACTGGGGATAGTACCAAACTCTTCATATACTATTTTCTCCTATATGTACATGTCAATAATACAATTTAAATGACAATATAGCAAGAGAAAAATAAAACAAAAAATTACAACAATATGTAATAAAAGATATTCAAATCTTAGAAAGCCTTTATTTTTTGAAATTTCCATTTTGTATTTTCATATTTAGGTGAGGTGAGCATGAGTGAAACATCAGACCACAAAACTATGGGTAAGGGGACTCCTGTACCACTCAGATACAAAGGCCATCGTTAAAGACTGATCTCAGTTTTAATTTTTAACCACGTCTATATGTGTCTGTATATGCATGTGAACTCAGGTGCCAGTGAAGGCCAAAAGCATTGAATTCCTTGGAGATACAGTTACGTGTGGATGGAGATGCCTGACATGGACACTGGGAATTAACTTTGGTCTTCTGGAAAAGCACCATCATCAATAATGCTGAGCCATCTCTCAAGCCCTGAAGACTAATTTTTTAAAAAAAAAAAAAAAAAAAAAAAGAGCAACGCCAGGCCGTGGTGGCACACACCTTTAATCCCAGCACTCGGGAGGCAGAGGCAGGCGGATTTCTGAGTTCGAGGCCAGCCTGGTCTACAGAGTGAGTTCCAGGACAGCCAGAGCTATACAGAGAAACCCTGTCTCCAAAAAAAAAAAAAAAAAACAAAAAAAAAAACAAAAAACAAAAAACAAAAAAAAAAAACAAAAGAGCAACACTAAAGGCAATACAATGTGTATTCTGTTCAGAGTCCTTTTTATGCTTTGTTGTCAATGTAATGTGTAAATAAATTCTAAATTTGGGGTGGGGGGGGTGTATTCCTTCACAATTTCTGTGAATATCCAAGATGCTAACTGGAAGGTTCATATCCCCAGGTCTTCTATCAACAAAGTTCACCTGAACACCTCTACAGAAAAGTACTCCCCCAGTCACTTCACCCTAAACCCAGGCAACTACTGTTAATAAAGATGATACACTTAACTAGGCTAACACACAGTTATGAGGCACAGCCAGGGAGAGAGATAATTGCTTAATAAGCAATGAATACTGTAAAGTACCAAGTAAAGAATGTAAAATACATCTCATGTAATGATTAAGCTTATGTATATTTCTCAGACTCTTAAAATAAAAGCCAGTAATTGTTCTAATTCTTCAACCCCTTACAACCATCTAAACATATTTAAAAAAAAAAAAAAAAACAACCTACTGAAGGCCACTGCTTATCCAACCAATGAAATTCTGTAATAAAATATGATTATTTTTAAGACCATTCTAGTGGCACCATCTCAAACCTTTCCATGTTTCTGTTTCTGTTTGATACTTCTATGTATCTAACAAAGTAAAAACCCTTACTTTTCTAGTGCAAGGTAGGTAGGAATACAAAGGCTCTAGCGTCAGACAGGCCTGGTCTCAGCCAGCACCCCTGCTCCCTGTACAAACAGGGTCAAGTTATGCAACTGCATTTGTAAATCAGGAATTGTGCATACTTGACACAAATGTTCTCAAATTAAATAGAACATGCAGGCATAACAATTAGCAAAGAATCAATAAATGTAAGCTATCATTACTTCACATGCCAACTTTCATATTCAACTTAAACCCACCTATAATGGTGAATATCTTCAAATGATTTAGTATTATTTATGGCAAATACACAAAGAAAGCCCTCCCCAGTTCTCATGTACTGGTCCCTCATTGCACTGTACTCTTCTTGACCTGCTGTGTCGAGAATATCCAAGAGACAGGTTTCTCCATCAATTACTACTTGTTTCCTGTAGGAATCCTGAGAAGGGAGAAATACAGTCTGGATTATTACATTGTATCTTTTAAAAGGTGTATATAAACAACTCAGCAATAGAAGACCTCATTCAAAATAGGCAAAGCACTTCAGATATTCTCCAAAGCAGATAAGTGCGCAATAAGCACTTGAAGAGATTAAGAGAACTGCAAATCAAAGCCATCAGACACCATTTAGCACCCATTAGGGTGGGTACTGGCAAGCACCTTGGGAGGCAGAGGCAGACAAATCTGTGAGTTCAAGGCCAGCCTGATCTACATAGCAAATTCCAGGCCAGCCAAGTTTACATAGAAAGACCTAGTCTTAATGCACTCCTGGCCAAAGAAACAAAAACAAAACAGAAAACAACATATTTGAGTATTAGAAGGGATGTGGAAAAACTAATTGCTAGGAAGTGCTACTAGGAATGCTAAGTGGTACAGGCATTACGGGAAAAAATAGTTTGGCTTTGAAAGTTAATGTAGCATTGCTGTATGGTCCAGCAATTCAATTCCTACACACACACACACACACACACACACACACACACACACACACACACACACACACAGGGGGGGGGGAATGAAAGCAGAGACTCTGTAGCCAAAACATAGAAACAACCTAAGTGTGTACTGAATCACAAATGGATTATCAAAATGTAATTATATAAATCAATAGAATATGGTTCAGTCATGAGGGATAATATTCTGAAAACATGCTACAACAATAGATGAATCTTGAATACATATGCTAAGTAACATAAATCAGACATCAAACATTTTATTATTTCATGTATAATAGACATATAGAATAGGAAACCTCAGAGACAAAAGAACAGAAGTTCCCCTAGGAACTAAGGAAGAAGCAAAACAAAGCTAGTGGCAAACTTTGATTTACACACACACACATTATGTGAAGATTAAAATTTGTAATTATATAGAGTAGATTAAAAACGTATTAAAAATTAATACTATAAAATAGCTCTTACAACTCTTATTCATGATGACTTGGACGTCATTTATAAATAGTGAGCTCAGATCACCAGGCTTGACGGCTAGTGCCTTTACCTGCTGCGCCAGCTCATCAGCCCAAGCAGCTCGTGTCCTTGACAGAGGTAATTTCTACAGAGATTCAACTTTGCTTGTCTCTCTTTTGTACTGATGCTAAATATATATTTTTTGTTTAGCTTTTGCTTTTACTTTCTGAATTCGTTTTCTTGATGCTGAGGATTAAACCAGAGCCTCACATCTGCTAAGCATATGGTCTATCCCTGAGCTAGAAGTATAGCCCCACACTTTGGTCTCTTCTACTTCCTAAGTTATCAGCATTACAGGTATGCCCCTGTACCTACCAACTTACAAAACTTTCAAACTCCATTTGACAGAACACACATAAAATACTAGCTGTCTCTGCAGGTATTTTATACGATGTTTCTGTAATGAACATTCAATCATTCACACAGACCAAGACACTGGGAAAGCTGTCTCACTCTGCTCCCTTCCTGATGTATACTGACAGCAAAATTCTGAGCCACATGCAATTGTCATAAAGTGTAATCCACAGCCTACTTATAAACAATGCTGCTAATTGCAAACAATGGGTTTATGTTAAAAATTCAGTCACTGTGAAGTTATTTAACTACAGCCAGTATCCTCAAAAGCATGTAGTCCCTGTGCTACATAAAAGACAGGGCAACTTGACAAAAACTAAGGGTCAAAAGTGCTAAATAACAAAGTGTGATCTGGAAAGAAGCCACAGGTCTGAAAAGAAAGCAAAAAGCAAGCAGAACAAAAAGTGGTATTTAGGGATGAAGAGACGGCTCAGCAGGTAAAGGTAGCCGTCACTAAAGCTGCCAACCTGAGACTGGTCCCAGGATCCCAGTCTCACAGTGGAAGGAGAGAACCAACACTCACAATTTGTTATTTAACCACTACATACACCAGAGTATGCACACTTGTGCACACAGAAAAATTTTAATAAATTAACTTAAAATGATATATGTACACTAAATATTTTGTTCCAATTTCATGTTATTGACAAAAAGTAGGGAAAAACAAAACAAAACTCTGTATCAATGTAGCATATAAAACCCCAGGAGGTTTTAACAAAAAGCTTAACACACTTCCCTACAGGCTAAGATCTATCTTGCCCACTATTTTGTATGCCCCAGGAACTAGTGTTTACACACTGAATGATTCTGAAGCCAGGAACTCCGAGACCCCGAAGATGATGTGACAAAGACTCATGTAGCCCTGTGGGTAATCTGTCAAGCCCTGTGGGTAAGCCAGTAACTTCATAAATTTGAAGTATTCTGAAAACATTTATTTCCTTTATTAAAAATAATATTATCAAAGTGCACATTATCAAAGTTCAACCAATCTAAAAATAGATTCGACAAGGTAACTAACTAGTTAATGATGGAACAAAGAAATGCACCAATATTTCACATTTTAAATTAGTGTTATTTCCTACCTTCGAAGAAAGCACACCGGTAGTAACTTACTACTGTCCTCAGGAAATTAGGACAAAATAAAAGTCACTTAAACTCACTGAGCACAATAAAAGAACAAATAAATAAAAGTTATTCCATGTAAAGGAATTATCCCCAGCAAAAGTGACTTTTTTCCCATCTGTGAAGTAGTATAAAACTTTAAAATGTACTCTGCTGGCAAGAAGGCACTACAGATGTAATGAAATCATTTCTGGTGATAAAATGAGGCACATCCCTTTCAGAAAGCAATTCTGTATTTACTTAAAGTAATATAAATCTTCATAGCCTTTGACACAATGCCATTTATGATGATTTTAAGGGAGTAACAGTTTAGTTAAAAACGACAAGTTATACACTAACAAGGTATCTTAAAAGGTCTTACAAAAATTTACATAAGTATTCAATAACTCATATTATACCATTTGTTTATTTTCAAAATATACCACAAATTCAGGCACCCACCACCACTACTACCCCATCAGTCACCCCTAGAACACATGAAGATACTGACTTGGACACTTAGTCCATGGCACTGTCTAGTCTCTATTTGTTCTCTTCAAGGAAGCAGAGGACTGTTCTTTAAATGTTGACCATGATCCCACAGGGATTGGCAGATTACCCACAGGGCTACATGAGTCTTTGTCACATCATCTTCGGGGTCTCGGAGTTCCTGGCTTCAGAATCATTCAGTGTGTAAACACTAGTTCCTGGGGCATACAAAACAGTGGGCAAGATAGATCTTAGCCTGTGGGGAAGTGTGTTAAGTTTTTTGTTAAAACCTCCTGGGGTTTTAGATGCTACACTGATACAGAGTTTTGTTCTTTAAATGTCATCTACTTAGTCTCTCAATTCTATTTCCCTTCTATCTTAAAAACAAAATCTGAAGAACATTCCTTCTCCAACATTTTAATGTTTCCTTTGTGCTATGTATTCCAACTGTGTATTTATCTAAGCTCATGCCTGTCCCACCAGGCTTTAAACTGAAAAGTAGCAGTGCTAAGTCTTAAATATTACAGGAATCAGTAAATATTTGTTGAATGGATGCATCTATTTAATATAAATACATGCAAATACAAAAAACCTAAATGTAATTTTAATTACAATTATATTAATGTAAACACAACAGAATTTTTTAAAGATTGTACCAACCTCTCCTAAATATTCTGTACTAAAGATACTGCTCATCTGAAATGAAACCACATAAAACTATTGCTTTTATTTTTATTAATTTTATTAGTTTGCAAGGGTTTTTTAAAAAAATTAACAGTTCAGCTTTAAATATTCTTCAGTGTTTCATGTGTCTTCTAAAGCTAAGTATAATTTTAAGATAAATTGTTAAAAGATTTCATAAATTTTAATAAGGTAATAGTCATTTTTAATTACAAAACACTAGCAAATTTAATATATGGTACTTTCATTCAAATCATATAATGTTGACACAATCAGAATAATATACACTATTTTAGAACATTGATGATATTGAAAAAAAGTAAAACTGAGAAAGCAGAGGTTTTTCAAGTATCTTAAGGTTTCCAAAGTATCTTAAATTTTAGACCATGAAGAATGACATTGAGGTACAACTGTTAAGATATGACAAAACAGCCCAACTTTGAGGCAGACATATGTAATCCAGGGGAGAGGGGAGACCAACCTGAGCTATTATACAGTGAGTTTAATACTAGCGTACCTGGGAAATCTCAATATTGAAAAAAAAAAAAAAAAGACAAAGTTGGTGCACACAGGCTATGCATTACATCACTTTCCCAAGCAACATTGAGAACATCACTAACAAAAATTTTGTGTTTCTATTTTGAGAAAATGTTTCCAGACAGTACAAATGTTTGTGGTTTTATTTGAGGAATAATATTTTTTGAATTCTCATACTTTTGCTATGCCTTGATTCCTTTGTATCTTTTTTGTTAACTTGTACGACTTTTTAAAAAGTGTTTGCCTGCCTTTATGTTTTAATGAACATAAACTTTATCTGTAGTACCATTAAGAGGAATTGGGGACAGGGTGGGAGAACACTCAAGAGAAGAAAAACTCAATGACCAGAATACAGTCTGTGCAACTCAATTATATTTAGTATGCTTATTTTTTAGAATAATCAACTTGGGAAGACAGGCAACAATGAACAGAAAACTTAAGCTAATAAAACTTTCACTGAAAGGACTCCTATTACGACTAATAGTAATTACAGCAGCTGATGTGTACTGAGCCCTTACTTATAGGCCAAACAGTGGGATAAGCACAGTGTGATAAGCAATCTCTACCTTCAGGTTGTGCCTTTGTCTTTCTTTATGAATAGGGGTGCTGAAATATCATCTCATGTGTTATCTGGGGATTTACTTCTGCAGTGTTTTGCTGTTTTCTTAATATGTATTACAAGTACTTTTCACTGTTTAGTAACACCTATGGGGTTAAATGGCTCCACTTTATATACCTTTCTAAAGATTTAAATCCATTAAAGAATGATATGTTCCACACCACTGTTTATAAAGATTGTACACTCAGTTCTCAAAGATAGCTAGAAATATGCACAGTGGCTGAATATGACTAATAACAGAACAGAATTAAAGAGCCAAGGCTGGGGCTTGGGTGACACGTGTCTAATCCCAGAACTCACTTGGGAGGCTGAGGCATAAGGATCAGGAGTTTGAGGTCAGAGTCTAGTAAATTCAGCATAAGGCCAGCCTAGGGTACATGACACTCATTTAAAAACTCCGGTCAACTGCAGGAGAGGGGAGAGTGTGAAGTACATAAACAGATTTATAAATTCATTCCTACTTACTATGCTATACTCCAGGAATACTTATTGTGATCCTAAAGGTCACATTTTGTGCTAGGAATTATAGCTCCTTAATCTAAAACAGAAATGTTCTAAAGTCCAAATTTTTGGATTAGGGATGTTCAATCAGTAAAATTTGCACAAACATTCCAAAATCCTAGAACTGAAATTTGAAAAATGTTTGGTTCCAAACATTTCATGTAAGATATTCAATCTGTATATAGTTTCAAAAAGACACCAAAAAATTTTTTATCTTTCTTTTTCTTCTTTATTTTTCCATGAAACAGGTAGTCCTGGAAGTTGCTATGCATAACAGGCTGTCTAGAACTCAGAGAGATAAGCTACCTCTGCTTCCAAGTGTTGGGATTAAAGGCATGCACTACCATGCCTGCCTGGTGGGTTTGTTTTTCTGAGACACAGTATCACTGTGTAGCCCAGACGGTTCTCAAATTCAAAATCATCCTGAGTCCTCCAAGTGATAGAACTACATGTGTGTACCACCACAACCAGCTCAATCTGTCTATGGAGGAAGCAGATCCAGAGGAAAAGAAATGTATGTAAACAATTAATAGAAATAAATGTTAGCACTAAGCAGGACAAAGTGGAATGGTACCATACAAGAGATCAACTTTGCCTATATGACTTAAAGACAGGGGAGAGGAGGTCACTCAAGACAGGAGCAGAAAAAACACACAAGTACGAAATAACCACACCGAGTACTACAGATTCAAAGAGTTCAGTTCATCTTAGCTTAGTGAAAATAAAGGTAAATAGCAGGGAGTAACAATTGAGCGAAAACCAGCTTCTGAGAGTCTTAAATACTGAACTTAAGGAACTGCACTTCATACTGTCCAGAACTCTGAAATGTTCTTAGGTAGGAAGGGGCACTTAGACTCTCCAACCTAACCGCAAACATTGTAACAAACTGTGGAAAGGGAGAACTATTTTTTTGCCCTTCCAGATACTGCTTCAAGCTCAGCACACATACTCAGAGGTACCAGCAATAGTTACAGGTGAAGACTGAATTTTTAATTCCAATATCCTCCAAATCATTGCTGCAGTCCTTGAATACCAGGGGTGGTAGTTACTTCTTGATGTTATATTGTATTACTTTCAGTGTTGTCTTTTTAGTCTTCTCATACCTAACTAACTAGTTCTCCATATGAAGTTCTCAGTGTGGAAGTATCTAGTGCACTGCTGACTTCAGTAACTGTCAAAATCAAATGGGAGAGGAGGAACTGAGGGAATAAGGAAGTCCTTACAAGAGACAAGAGATTACTAAGGTGGCAAAAGCAGTAGAGATGGAGAATACTTAGCTGGTCTAACTGGCACAGATGCCCAGGAATGTAGAAAAGGTAGCTGCTGTGAACAGTGACTTGGCTGTTCCTCAAAACGTTAAACCTGGCCAATCTCAAAGGAACTAAAAGATAGTCACACAAAAAATCTGTATATAAATGAACAACAAAACTATTATTCAAGAGTTCTAAAGAAGAACCCAAATGTCATTAACTGATGAATGGATGAACAAAACATGAAATGTCTACAAAAGAGAACTACCTTCCCATAAAAAGAAATGAAGTGCTAATATTGTACCAAGGACAAACCCTGGAAACATGTATGTAAAAATCAGACACAAGGCCAAGCAGCAATGACGCACACCTTTTAATCCCAGCACTCAGAAGGCAGAATTCTAGGCCAACCTGGTATACAAAGCAAGTTCCAAGACAGTCAGAGCTACAAAGAGAACCCTGTCATGAGACTAAATAAATAAATATCAGACACAAAAACTACACTGGATGATACATGATTCCCTTAAATGACATATTAAGAATATGCACATGCGCCGGGCAGTGGTGGCACAGGCCTTTAATCCCAGCACTTGGGAGGCAGAGGCAGGTGGATTTCTGAGTTCGAGGCCAGCCAGGTCTACACAGAGAAACCCTGTCTCGAAAAACAAACAAACAAACAAACAAACAAAAAAAGAATATGCACATGCAAGCGGACAGTAGTTAGTGGCTGCCAGGGGCTGGAAGGAGAAGGGTTTTGAGAGTGACCACTAATGGGTATGGGGCTCCTTCCTGGTGTGATGGAAATACCCTGGAACTAGATAGCAGTGATGACTGTAACCCTAAGAAAGAACTAGCCATCACTGACTGCATACTTTAAAATGTTATTTTGTTCTATGTGATTTTCAGCTATAGAACTTTCATTCCTTTTGGTATGGACTTGTCAAACTACTTCATCTCCCATCTACTCCCAGCCATTGTTCTTTCAGTGATAAAAATGGTTATACTATCCAGGTGAGGATTAAAAACAACAAAAATCCCTTCATAAAATGAAGTGTTATACAAGTCCATTACAATTCTTTTATATAGTACACCAAAAGCGTACTCCTACTGACCACAAAGTGAGATCCAGATCTTTGGCTATTAGTGACTTCCCAGAAGCACACCTTGTCCTTATACAGTCACTAGACATCTGTACTTAGAATGGTCTTTGCAGTTCTACTTATCATGTCAAAACACAACAGGTCTGGACAAGTCCCAGGAAAAACAAGCTAAAACTGACAGTTCAAGATTTCCATTTTGATTGGTGAACAAGGATATTAAAGATCTTGTTTTCATGATAAAATATAAGATTATAAAATTCTTTCAAGTAGGACTAAAGAAAACCAAAACTTATTTTCCAAATTCTAAGTTCTTGGAATTAGGATAGCTGAACTTTAGAGAAAATAAAATATGTACTACTACTCCTTAAGAGACAAAACTACCGCTGGGCAGTGGGTGGCGCACGCCTTTAGCACTTGGGAGGCAGAGGCAGGCGGAATTCAGAGTTCGAGGCCAGCCTGGTGAGTTCCAGGACAGCCAGGGCTACACAGAGAAACCCTGTCTCGAAAACCAAAAAGAGAGAAGGGGGGGGGGAGAAAACTACCATTAGTTTAAAAAATCTGAATAAACTGAAATATTAAAATCAGAATTTTGAAAACAAGAATGCTAAAAGGCATATAACAAGCACAAGCAAGCAAATTCAGGGTGTACTGTAGCTTTTAGTCCCTTCATCCAACAAGCTCAGCCCAACCCGTGTTCACAGAGGAAATGCATCCTGTGCTCTCCTACACTGCCTCTTTTCCTCTTACATACTAATTACATATAACACTCTCAAGTAAAGTTGATAGATTTATAAACTGATATAATCACAGGTTGTATCTACAAGTTAAAAATACAAAAACAACCTTGAGGTTTCATTGTTATTTATTACAAAGGCAAGTAAGTTACCAGTAGAGGGCGCTCAAAAAAGGGGGAAGAGCTGGCCACAGCATTAGAGGAAAGTTTTCTTCAAACAAAAGTGCTTTTAAAATAAGACTATTTCTAAGTCAAAAAGTTTTAATACAACTTTAGAGTAAGATAACATAATGCACAGTAATCTAACTTTATAAAAAGTGAACTTTAAATCTATGTCATACTCGAAAATCAAAGTAAAAGTTATCACTGGGACATAAATTTGATAATCTGAGCAATGTTTAAAACTGTATGTAGCACAAAAGGCTTTAGCTCAGAACTGCTGATATTCTGGGCTAGTTCTTTCTTTGCTATTTCTAGTTGAGTTGTGTAATAACCATGTCCCACTAACAAGTTAATTGAAAAACTAGTGCACTTCATAAAAGATAAAAAATTTCAGAAGTCAAGGTGATTCGCAAATATACTATCCCCAATATTAACATGTTCTATGGTAGCTTTCTATTATGTATCTGCCATCAAGCAGTCATTGGTAAATTCAAGTTACAGTATACTGATGCACAGTCTAGAAGATTATTAAATATTTTCTTAGTTTGAAAGACAGCTACTTTTTCACTTATCATAGTGGAAATATCACTTGTTTCACAAAGTTTAAATTCAGTCTTTCTACTAACTAAATCTCTTTAGGCAAGTTAGAACACCTTACAAGTTTATAGAAAAAAAATCAAAGAAGCAATGACTGCTCTCTTTCACCTCCTAGGATATTTTATAAATTGTAAATCACTTTTAAAAAGTGATATTAATTATCACTTAAATTTTTAAAAAGCTTCCTGCCATTTTTTTTAATGTAAAGAAGCCAATGGAACCCCAAAGTGCAAGCACTACACCAGTGGGCTATATCTACAGCTCCTCCTTTATTCTTCACGTTAAGACAGGGTCTCACCAAGTTGTGCAGGCTGTGTAACCCAGGCAGGGCTTAAACTGGAAATCTTTCTGCCTCCTAGTATCAAGTAGCATTTGCCCCCAGACCCAGCTTCCATGCTCTCATTTTCTCTCTGACATTTTTCATTGATTGAAACTTTTTATACTTGTAGAAGTTGGCATTTTTAGTCAATCAAATCTCTTTCGCTCTTTTGCCCTTCTTATAGGTGAACCACACCAAGAAAGGACAATGTCAGCTTCCTCAGACTCGCCACAGATTGTGAGATAAGGTATAGACTTTTCTCCATCTGTTAAACCACCTGGGAGAATGTCAGGGTCAAAGTACACAGGTTATCAATGCTCCCCAGAGTCAAGTCTTCTGGCTTGGCAGAAATCATAATCAGAGTTAGAAACTTAAATTTATAAACTTTTTCTACCTTCTTCATACATAATGAAATTGTTAGGTATATATTACATGTTATTAAGTGTGAGCTAAAGGCTTCCTAAGCTCTATTTTACCATGCTCCTACAGTTCTGACTTCACGCTGTTTACATTCAGGATGCTTTCTGACCTAACAGAAAAAAGCACAATGGAACCCCTCAGATTTTCAAGGAAAATTGAGGTTACTTCTGCTGAAAGCAAATTCCAAATCCCAGGAAAACTTCCACATTTCACATGCATTCTATTAAAAGTTCCTTTTATATGTGATTTAAATGGTAGAACATGTCAAGTAATCTTGACGCATTTAGAATACCAGTCAAAATGGGTGAACCTTTTGATCTTTCTTGAAGAAAAAGGCAGAACTACATTACTGAACTGACCTGTCAAAAATAAATGTACGAAGAAAGTACACAGGAGCTCTACTTCACTGACTTAACTTTAAACTTGGAAAGCAAATAAAGTCATTTTTATATTTAAATGCCATCTTTTTGGAGGGTCTGGTATACTACTACTAAAACTACTTGACACTTCCTAACAATTAGTTAATCAACCTTCAATGTTCTAAGTTATATAACCATCTTCCCAAGCTCCCTGTTGCCCTCAAAACCCAACACAGCACACTGTTTCTTAAAGACATAACAGAGACCCACACCAGGGCACTGTGACCTACTTGAGATTTCATAGCTATGGATTCTGAAGCACTATAAAAATTCTTCAGAAGTCATTTGTTTTTTCTTTTTAAATTGGTACATAAAGTAATGATGTAGATTGGTGAATAGAGGATTGCCTACCAAGCCAGAGGACTTGGGTTCAACTCCCCAGCCCAGCCTAGAATGAACACGGAGGCACACAGGGCTGTCATGGAGCCCTGTCACTCAAGGGGTGGAAGCTGGATGATCAGGGCTGTACGCTACGTCTCAGCTACCTGACGACCCACCTTGGGGTACATTAGAAACTATCTAAGAACTGAAAATGGTACATTAGAACAAAGAAAAAAAGGTAAAGACCGAGTTATCATCACACTGCAGTAAAGATGCCTAAGAAATAATCTAACAATAAGGCTATTTCAAAGGCAAAGTAACACTTATTTCACACTTCATGAATATTAAATTTAACGTATTTAGACTACACATAAATATGTGAACAATTGCCTTGTGAAAAATGAATTAACAAGTACAGTATAGCCCTTTCTGCTAGTCTTGGAGGTTAAATAAACTCTTCTTTGGTCTGGAAAACAGGATATACTACCTGATTTTTCAAAATCTCTTCCAGGTAGTAATTCTATTATTTAGCAGTTGGCCTTTAAATGGTTAAGATTCTATGAAATGAAAAAAAATGTCTGAAAATAATCCTGAAGGTCTTACTCATCAAACTGTATTAAGCTTAAAAAAGCTCAATCATCAAGTGATTCTATTTTTCTAGTATAATCAAATTTTCTCATCACACCAACATTCCAAGAATTCCATAACAATAAAATGTTTTCAAAAGACTAACTTTCACTGTACCTGGTGGTAAACACCTTTAATCTCAGCATTTGGGCGGCAGAGGCAGGTAGATGGATCTCTGTGAATTCAGAGCTAGTCTAGTCTATATAGTGAGCTCTAGGACAGCCAGGGCTACATAGTAAGACCCTGTCTAAAAGACACCAAACAACAACACAATAACAACAAACCCATAAAACAACAACAACAACAAGAACCTTCCAGGAACAGATCAAATGCAAAGTTATATTCTTAACTCTCACAAAATCATGAGATAATATTTATCAAAATGCAAATACAAAGTACAGTTAGCATCCTGGACCTTATTCTCTGTGACATGCTCTCAAGAAGTGGGGTTCCTTGCACCTATGGTTCCCTAACACTCAGTTTAAAGCCTTGGAACTAAAGGACATCATATATAGCTGAAATAACTTTCAATATAATTTTCTAATAAATATAAAAATGATAAAAGATATCTTTTCAAACAAAGGATGGCAGTCTCCTTTACAAATTGTATGTAGAATATAAAGCAACGTTTACCTCTATCGTAGGATCATATTCATCCACAAAGTGGTTCTGAATTAGCTGTATCGTCAAGGCACTCTTGCCTACGCCACCAGCTCCAACTACCACAAGTTTATACTCAGTCATTTTCAGCAGGCCTTATAATAAAAATAATAAAATATAACTAAATTAGAACATGTCTCACACAAGATTATCAAATACTTTATCAATATTTTAACACTCACCTTTGTATGTAAAACTCTTAAGGTATTCTGAATTCAGTGACTGCTGATGTACAGAGTAACCTGTATGTCACTTACAACTTCCCTCATCAACACTTAATAAAAAAACAGGGAAACCAGTACTTTCATCTTCTATTATTTAGCTTGTTTGATCTAAACAGCCAGATTACTGTTTTGTAGCAGCTAATGACTCTCAAAGGAATGTATCATGACTTCACTCAGTACAAGTATCCTGCACAGTCCTCTTATACCCTGTGGACACACCCGCATGAGCTTGTTGACAGCTGTCCCAACACCTACCCTTGCAGCATTCTTTGTTGACTGGATATTAAAAGTTAGGAGTTAGGTAGCCTAAGAGCATCTTTGTTGGAGCCAACAGTTGCAGAAAACTGTTTTAAAGCCATCAGAGCAGTTCTGCAGTGATGGGCAACAAAATAGGAAGCTGGTATCAAAACTGAACTGTTGTGGGGAAAGAAATGTTTAGGCAATGAAGCAAATAAAGATAATATTTTATGACATTTGAATATATAAACTATCTGTGGGGCATGGGATTAACTATTTGGTGTAAGATCAGATCAATTATAACATATAATTCTTTGAGTACTAAAAACAATACCTCTGTACAAGAAAAGAAAATTGAACAAAATTCAGAGATAAAGACTATTTTTGGCTTGGCAAGAAAAAAAGCGGTGAAGGATGTAAAGAGTCTCAGTAACCCCTGTGACTTCTGCCTTGCTTATAACACACTGTACTCCCAACAGGTGCACTAAATACTGGCAATCTATACAGTTAACAGCCCCAAATAGAAGACTGTTATTTTCTAGTCTGCTATTCCAAACATTTTTGAAATAAAATTAATATATTCACTTTATCTCCTTTCCCTTATATAACATATATTATTACAAATAAAGAGACATATGGATGCAAAAGAATGGCACTAAAGTCACAATTTATTATAGAATAAGTAGTTCCAGGTCAACGTAAGTATATATAGTGGAAACAAAGATAAAATACAGTCTACTCATTGGTGACCAAGAATTGTTCAAACAGGCAGCAAGAGGGGAAAATGCAGTTTGTTTTTCCAACACACTGTCCTCCTCACCCTGTGCCTGAGGCCCTCAGTAACAGTACCACAAGGTCAGAAAACCATTGTTATCAGACCTTCATCCAACTCCTGCCCTACTTTGCCCCACCTATCCTTTCTTGAAGCTTGTCTGGGGCTATCCTGTGAGCCATTACTAACCTAACTTACCTGTTTGCCTCCAAGTTTATAACAAATGTAGACCACAGCAAATGGGATAGATGAAAAGAATCACATGGAAATGTGACCTTTGCCCCTCCCTCATGCAAACAGTGTGGCTAGCTTACTAGAGCAATTTTGGGTTCCTAAAACTTTGTGTGGAAGGGAACAGGATTAGGAGGTTAGAACTATTTTTTAAAGCAATTGTTTTTTAGCCTTCTCTAGGCCCTATAATCACAATAAAAAGAATGAAGATGCAGATATTAGATGTAGATATGAAAGAATACAGTTATCTCCTATGAAGACACAATTAAACAGATTGCTAATGTGTAAAACAAAGCCACTCTAATTCTTTGTTCTAGAAAAGTTTATTTTTTTCATTAAAAATGCATTCATGTTACCAACAGGCCTTTTATTTCTAGTTCTAAGTAAATTGAAAAAAAATGTTATTTCTAATATAGTAAATACTGGCATGTCCCCCCCAAAGGATTTTTGAGACCTTCAATAATTTGTTTACAGGTGTAAAGGGGTCCTACAGACTAAATGTTAGCTAATTTAGGGTATACTGTGTACAGACATTGAATCATTTACACAGTAGCTTTTACTGAAAATAAAAATTCTTGAATCGGGTTTTAAAAACCTATTAATATTTAAGTCCACTAGAAAAAAAGAAGTCTTACTCAAGGAAAACCTTAAGCCAAAAAAGGTCCCCTCCAATCCAGTTACAAAGGTAGTAAAGGGGCTAGATTACAACAAAAGTGTAAAATTAAATTACTATCCGCCATCTCTTAAAACCAAGGGTGCTTGTGAATGGCTACAGTTTCAAATTAAACATAGTGATGCCTAGCATATCTGATGTCTATTGTCTATCACATGAGGGGTCAGCGATCTGTCCCTTGGTCGAAGAGTGACACCAGTCATTTGGTGGCAATTCCGAAGTGATTATTATGAGCAGACTTTTTCAACATTTCTTCTCAGATGATTTTTCCAGGACAAACATAGTATGCCATTCTGCTTTTAAGTCCTCGCATTGATGATAACCAAGCTTTAACAAGGCTGGCTCAGGACTTGGGCTACTACCCGGGCCTGTGAGGATTTCAGTGGTCCGCCCGAATGCTACAATGAACTCTGGAGTATGGAAGGGGCAAGGGACAAACCGCAGAACTGAGGGGAGAGGACGGCAGGCGATTCAAACTTGACTCTGTGAGCCGAGCTGCCTGCGCTCCACTCGGGGAGAGCCCCCTGCCTCGGCTCTCGCCGTTCTTTCCCCCGTGTTTTCACGACACAAAGCCACTCAGACTTGCCGCATTAACTTTTCTGCTTCCGTGCGGTTCGCTCGCGGGCTTTCCGCGCAGGGCGTGGGCCACCTGTTCTGCCAGCACCATCCCTACCTCCACCTCCTCCTTTGTGGCCGCGGCAATGTCACAGCCTTTACAGGCGTGGGGGAGGGGAGCGGTCGCGAACTCCGCGGCGGACGCCTCCACCCCCTCCCCCGAGAACCACGGCGCCCTCCGGCCACCGGGTTCGAGCACCTCCCGCCGCGACCTCCCCGGGGACCCGCAGCCCGGCCGGCCGGGGGCAGCGGCGTCCCCGCACAGCCCGCGCGCCCGACAAGTTGAGCCGGGCGCGGGGCGCCGGGCGCGGATGCCGGGTGCAGCCGAGGCCGGGCCAGGAGGCCGGGTAAGCGCGGAGGACCGGCCGCGGCCGGGAAGAGGAAGGAAAGCTGCCCCGTCCGGGAAACGGCGGCGGCCCGACCTCGGCGCCCCGCGTCCGCCGCCCCAAGCCGGCTTCATTCAGCGCCACGGCCCCGCCCGGCCGCGCCGAGCTCCGCACCGGGCAGCGGCCCAGGAGCGCCGCCCGCGCCCTACCTCTCTCCGCGCTGCGGAGCCGCCGCGCCTCAGGCTCCCGCCGCCGCCTTCAGGCCCGCGCCGCGCTCGCTCCGGGTCCTAAATGGCGCGGGAGCGGGACTCCGGGCCGAGCCGCCGCCGCCTTCCCCTGCCGTCTCAGCCGCCGCCACAGCGCTACCGCCTCAGCCGCCTCAGCCGCCGCGGCCGCCGCCTGCCGAATCGAGCCCGGAGCGCGCGATGGGCCCGGCAGGCGGGCGGGCGGCCACAGAGTAAGCCGATCGATGCGCTCGGTGCTCCGCGCTGCCTCGGCCGCGCGCGCGGGAGGGAGCGGCCCCGGCGCTGCGAGCAGAGGAGCGCGAGGGCGGGAAGCGGCGGCCAGGACGGGCCTGGGCGGGGGCGCGCGAGGGTGGTGCCGAGAGGGCGGCGGCCCACGCCGACCCCCGACCCGGGGCTCGCGCTTCCGATCGCCCCGCCTCGCCGCTCGCACGCGGCCACCCGCCCCGCTGTTCCTCGCGCGGCGCCGCCGCCGGGGGCGGACCCCAGCCGCTGCCCTCGCGGTCCCTTTGCCGGACGGTCTGGCTCCTGCAGCCTCCCAACCCGGTCCTCGTCTTTTTGTTTTGAGACGGGGTCTCTCGATGTAGACCAGGCTGGCCTTCTGCCCGGATACCACAAGGAGAGCTGGTTTGTAGGAAGTGCCTTGCTCCACAGGACAGATCTGAGGAGACCTCTCAGGACGCGAGGTAGAAGACATTCATCAGTTACCACCGCAGAGTCAAACAGGGAGGCAAATAAACGTGCATTCCTATAGACTGCACTGATACCCCGTCTAGAAAATTCCATCGATTGAGTCCTGCAGAGCCAGGGCCCCCGCCCAAAAGACTGCCCACCCACCCACCGCCGTCTGTCCTCTCAGCCACATCATCAGCCACCCATGGAACTGTTACACTAGCTCTCTGAAGTGATGTCACTCTTTGCACTCCCTTACCTCTCCCTCCCAGCACCAGGTGGGAGGCCCAGGAAACAGGAGGAAGACAGGGAAAGAAAGAACGTGCCTATTCTGTGTCAAGTAACTGCTAAATGTTTTGTACATACCGTATTTAATTATCACAACGCCCCCGAGAGTTAGAATCGTCTCGACTATTTTACAGATGAAGGAAGACATTTATGAAAAGGAAGAAATGGCGTCCACATTCACACTGCTAAGCTAAAGGATCCTAACAGAGAGTATCTCAGTCTTCCTTGAGCTCCCCCGTGGCTCACATTCCAAGTAACATAAAAGCAAAATTCTAAAATTCTGTGCTGCTTTTGACTACTTGCTACCTTATCTTCTGCCCTTTCTCAAACTCCTTCGTTTTTCATGTATTCACCTTGACTCCTGGTGGTGGAGGCTGGCTTCTCCCTCTGAGACTGTTCTCAAAACCTGTCTCCTAAACTACCAATACCCAGAGCCTCCTATAATATATATATATATATATAAATGTCTCATTTCTTAAATGAGAGCTTTCTTAAAGGCGTCTTTGGTACTGCAGTCTCCCCTCAGTCCCTGAACACTAGTCTTCTTCAGGATACTAACCACCATTTACTCTCTTAGTATTTCATTTTAATTTTCTTTGCTTTTTGTTTGTTTGTTTTGAGAAGGTCTCTATGTAAAACCAAGCTGGCCTCAAACTCATGGAGCTCCTCCTGCCTCTGCCTCCTGACTGATAAGATGGAAAGGCTTATGGTACTATGCCCTGGCTCTCTTGATTTTCTTAACTCTTGTATTTTCCCCAACAAAAAATAAACTCTGTGAGAGTGAAGATTCTGGCTTGTTTTGTTGACTGCAAAGTTCTAGTGCCTGTGACAGTCCTCTCTTACAAATAAGACATTCAGGAAGACATGAAACGCTGGATGAACAATCCAGGCACCCTCTTTATGAACCCTGAGACTAAATCCTTACTTAGAGTTCTTTAAACCGGTCAGTGTCGGCCTTTATCATCTTATGCAATCCGCTTTTACATTCACCAAGGTCACCTTCTGGTGAACCAGTGCTAGGGTGACTAGAAAACTATCTGCGGCCTAACATGCTCTTTGAATTTGTTAAATTAATTTGTGCTTATTTGAACATTGTTTTGTACTAAATCACAGATTATTCTGTGGTACTTTAAGTCCACGATAAGCATCTGTCGTCCCCCCCCCCCCCCCCCCAGCTAATGCAGTGCCCTCTGCTAACCTTAAAGGGACTGCAGTGCTCTGTAGAGCATTTCCATGCTGATTATAAATATTCTGGCAGCAGCAGAAATCTAATCCATCCACAGGGTCTCAGTTACCAACTTGGCTCGTGGTTCCCAAAATGAGTTCCTTTCTAGTTTCTTCCTGTGACTTCAAGAAAAATACACTGACCAAAAACAACTTAGGAGGAAAGGGGTTTACTTGGCTTCCAGGTCACAGGCCATCACTGAGGGGTGTCAGAACTGGAACTCTGGCAGGAGCTTGAGGCAGAAGGCATGGAGGAACACTGCTTGCTGGCTCACTGCCAGGCTCATACTTAGCTAGGTAGAGCCAAGGACCACCTGCCTAGAAATGAGTTGCCCATGATGGGCTGGATCCTCCTAAGTCAATTAACAATCAAGGAAATTCCCACCTCCCCCAACCGCAGACATGTCCACTTCCAGTCTGATCTGGGTAATCCCTCAGTGTAGGCTTGCCTCTCAGACAATTCTAGGCAGTTCCAAATTGACAATTAAAGCTAAGTAGGACAGTTCCTTCTGTTGGTCCTGTGAACCCTGCTTTCCAGCTTCACCTCACAGAGGATGTCTCCTTTCATTCCCACAGCAATTCTTACATAAGCTATACCAGGCCTTTCCACCATCCACATCCTGTGCTCTCTCAGGAACAGCTACCTCCCCCAGGATCTTCCCTTTGTTTTCTTAACACTACAGGGTCCAAGGTAGGAGGGGGGTGCGTTTTCCATGGCTCCTAATCATCTGCCATGCTTACATAATTTAAATTCCTAGTCCCCCCCCCCCCAATCAGGTATGCCACACAGTTGGTGGAAGGTAGATCAGAAATCTTTTTTTGCATATCGAGATCTCAACCTAGCAATTAGCACATTGACCCTCCTGGCAGCCTTCCTTTCTATGTCTATCTTCTGGGGAGGCTTTTCCTCAAGCCTAGTGGCTGTACTACAGAGTCAACCTGTCTGCCTGTTTCCACAGTCTTCCTGAGAACACCCAGGAAAGGATCCTGAGATCACAATAGGAAAGGAAGAAGGAATAACAGTAAGCATAAATGGTACCCAGGGCTTGCTGCAAGTCGGGGGGGGGGGGGTGTATGCCCTCTATTGTTAGACTCTTCCAGAAAGTTAGTTACACATGCACACGCACACACACAGCCTTTTGATCTGTCTTCTGAGGATCAACTGATTCCCTTTCTCCATGGAGCATCTTCTTCTGCAGATAGAATCAAAACCAAAAGAAGAAGAAGAAGAAGAAGAAGAAAAAAAAAGCCCCAAACAACAACAAAACATGAGTATTGTGTTTTTTAGGACTTTAGAAGATGTGACATGCTAGAACACTGCACCACAAATGTTAGAAATTTATTCTAAATAAAGACATCTGAAGAAATACTATCAGCTAGGTTCCTCTTAATCCCAGTGAGAATAAGGCAAGCCTGGGCTACATAGACCCTATATATAAAAAAAGATGAAATAAAAACAAAACTCATGTCTTCGGCCAGAAAATGATTGTTCAGTCCAGGAACAACTGTGCTTTCTGTGGTTCTGTGGTGGGATCTAAAGCCTCACCTGTTCTTTAAAAGGCATCTATTCCCTGAACTCTGGTAATTCTATTCATGAGCCAGCCTGTCTGGGCTTTTTTACATAGTCTCTTGTACTGCTGTCTAGGCTTCTGGTGTCCACTCTCTATGACACATTCAAGACAACCAGAAGAGGATCTGTCTGTGCTGTGTTTGCCACTCACTGAGCAATAAGAAGAGACTCTGTAGGACTGTTTTTCTGATGGGTTTCTGGCCATCTTTATATCTAACTAAAGAACTACTAACATTGTGCTCAATCCTGAGTCCTGACACTTGTGGCCACAGTAATATGACACAGGATAGGAAAGTTAAACGCCAGGAGCCACCTGTGTTGCTTTCTCCGGGACAATCTGGTTTGCTCTGGTAGGAAGTGGCATAGGTGAGCAGGGCCTGATTAGTTCACTTGGTCAGCACATTGCCTCTTCTACACACAATTTCTTTCATGAGACTGAATTTCGTTTTGGCTTCTCTGCTTTTCTCACTGGACTACACAATCATCTAGGCCCTATCTACTGAACTCTAGATTCCTGTAGAGCAGCTAGCTCTTTGTATATTTGCTGAAGTGAGTGAATTATAACAGAACCTCAGCCCTGTCTCTGCAGAGCCACTTTGCTTCTAGTGAGCTGGTCTCCTAGGTTGTCTCTAAATGAATATTCTGCCATTAAGCCTGTCTTGTGTGTTAAAGCACAGTGTGAAATGTCCCTCACAGGCTCCTGTGATTGAACACCTGGTCCCTGGCTGACAGAACTGTTTGAGGAGCTTGTGAAACCTTCAGTAGGTAAGGCCTTCCAAGTGTGTCACTGAGACAGCTGTTCTGAGGCCTTAGTTTCTGCCCAAGGTCTCCTGATCTGCCAAGATATAATAGACTATATCGCAGGCTTCAAACACCATGGACAGAGCCTCAACTATCATGTCTGCCCTCCTCGATGAAATGTGTCCCCTTAAAACAGGATCCGAGATAACCCTCCCCTCCCTCAAGTGTGTCTATGAGAAAAGCAATCAGTATCCCATCCCAAACCAAACTCATCTTACTCTCCTGAACTAATTCTCTCACTGATTTCTTCCATCATCCCTGACTGGTATCATGGCTTCCCAAAACATTAGACATGAAAACTTAATTTTTAATGCATTTTCCCATTCAAAGCTCCTTTGATTACATTGTCAAAGTATTTATTTTTTATTTTTTATTTGTGTGTGTGTGTGTGTGTGTGTGTGTGTGTGTGTGTGTGTGTGTGTGTGTGTGCCATATCCATGGAGGCCAGAAGAGTACTCAGCTGTCTCTCCTGGAGCTAGAATTACAGGCAGTTACAAGTCATCCAGCACAGTGCTGAGACCCAAACTTGGCTCCTTTACAAAAGCGGTATATACTCTTAACCACTGAGCCATCTCTCCAGGCCCTATTTTATCATGTCTGCTTCTTCCACATTCCTTCCTTATGCATTTCTGGAACATCTCACCTCCTAGATTTATTCTTTTCCATCCAGACCACAGGCTATTGCTATATAAGTCTTCCTTATGCATACCAACCACCACCACCACCACCATCACCGCCGCCATCAGACATTACTGTGTACCTGCTCCATAGAGGCTGCACACACATAGGATATGTAGTTTTTAGTGCAAGGAGTTACATGCCAAGTTCGTAATAACTAAAGATGATTAATAACCTAAAAGCATAGTGTTTAATAATTATTAGTGTCAGCTAAGCCTTACCTAAGTCTTAGTCTTGCTTGCAAATCTTTAATGACTTCTACATCCAGCAGAATCAAATCCAAAGCCTTGGTACCCAACTTTGAGGGCATCTAAAGTCCAGCACCCTTCTTACCCTATGACTTTGTTTCCCAGACTCACAAAGCAAAAGTTCTCCTCTCTTAAAATGGTTCTCTCATGTATTCTCATTCTTCCTCTCTGTCTCTCTCTCTCTCTCTCTCTCTCTCTCTCTCTCTCTCTCTCTCTCTCTCTCTCTCTCTCAAGAAAGCATAGCATGTGTCTTGTTTCCTTCACAGAGCTCCCTCAGCCTCACTGCTAAGATTCTTTTTCATTCAAGCCCTACCTTCTCCGTGGGCCTTGTTAACCTACCGCCTACCTGATTCTATCATTTCATGTGTTTTGTTTTTTGTTTTTTGGGTTTTTTTTTGTTTGTTTTTCGAGACAGGGTTTCTCTGTGTTGTCCCGGCTGTCCTGGAACTCACTCTGTTTAATAGCATCTGCCCAGGTCCGTTCTCAGAAAATCCTAGAGGAAGTAAGGGCTGCATCTCAGGTGTGTGAACCACACCCACCAGACCAGACCAGCTTACTCCTGTTGCTCAATAGCTCCATGAATACACATATGAGCTTATCAGCAAGGTAAACACGAAGAAAGCAGGGTTTGAGGGAGATTGCCATGGCAGCTACAAGCAGAGAGATTGAGAGGGGAAAAGACCTGAGGTAAAGCATTCTGAGGACCACAGCAACATGCCTGCTGGCGGTGGGAGTGGGGACCTGGCTTCATTGACCTACCCTGTGAGCTCAAACAAACCCATGGACATCTGAGAGCTGCGTGTTTGAGTGAGACCATGCTGTTATAAAATACCTTTAATGAGACAAGCCTTCCACACCTGTAGAGAGCCCCGTCCCCATCTGTCTCCCCTTGTCACGTCTGCCCTTGGAGTTCACTCATGGTCACCAGTCCCTAGAGAGACAGACGGCTGTTCACAATCTCCTTGCTTCTGGCTACAGCTACACACCCCATTCCACAAGGAGAAGCTGGGCTGATTCCTACAAGTGAAACATAGGTCACATGGCCAGAGCCAGCACTCCAGTGACTTCTCAAGGGACTGGAAAGGAAACCCCAATTCCAAGCCATTCAAAGACTTAGTTTTTGCCAGCTTCTGAGCACACCAAGCATAACCGTAGGCCTCCCTAGGCTCCAGTGCTACCAGCCCCCTTCCCTTCCCAGTGCACACCGGGCACACCCACTTCTTAGACATGTGAGCAAGAACAAATCTGTCTGTGCACTTTGCAAATGACAGGTTTGTCGGTTCTCTGGGGGTTGGGGGGATGCTCCTGCCAGAGAGCTCATTTCCCTCCATCACGGCTCAGCTCACTGCTACCACTTCACTGAGTGACCCCAACACCCTGTGTGAGTCAGCCCCGCCCATCCTGTTCCCTAACTCAAACATACAACTAAACTTTTAAGGCCATGCCCTGCTTTGTCCTTTTGATTCAAGGTGTTCACATCTGAAATTACTTCAATGGTTCCCTCGCGTGCTTGTCTGCTTCCTCCTGTGAACTATAAACTTCAGGAATCAGAGACAACTGAATCCTCAGGGCCCCAAGAGAAGCTGTCACACAGAAGTTACTTCATGAAAATATGTCACCCGTGTACCTGCTCTGTGACATATAGCAGTGGCTGGGGTTATTCAGGGTCGTTTGGACTGATGTTGATCAGGTTGTTTTCTTTTAAGTGATGAGTGAGAAGCTAATTTTAAAAGATAGCTCTAGGTATCACCACAGTGACAGAATTGTGCTGTTTTCTGGGATTTTGCTTTTGACTTTTTTTTAAAAAATGGAACATTCTGGATATCTCCACAATTTTGTTCCAGTCACTGCAGAACCTGGAAAGCTGATGCTGCCACTGCTGCTTCTGCTTCTGCTGCTGCTACTGCAGAATTTACTGCTGTTGTTTGCCATGTTGAGGTGGCATGCGGAAATTAACAGGCATATCCGTCTAGAAACAATTGGCCGTAATTTTCTTTCATTTGTGCAGAGGTCATGTACTGTATTAAAAATGTAAGATTCACCTATGTGGGAGTGGTTATAGAAATTAATAAAATATTTTTATATTCTAACTAATATTCTAATATATTTCATTCTAACTAATGAAAAATGTTGAGAAGTGCTACGAGGTAAACAGCAGTAATAATGCCTCTTAGAGAGGGCTCTGCAGGTCGTTGTGGTTTCTTTCTCTATGCTCAATGTACTCAACTCAACTCAACAATATCCACATTGTCTTTACGAATATTAGAAATCACCACAGTGTTTAAAAAGTTGTTCTCCTCTAACTTCCCCAAGGACATACTCACTGGATCTACCTCCTGGAAGCCTGGTTTTCTGGTTTCTGTGTTTTTTTCCTACCTGTGGTTATCAGGTAAGGGATGAGGATTTTCTGTCCCATTCATGGTACTGAATATTCAAACATAGTCCTGGGTACATAGGATGTTTGGGTAACAGCAGACTACATATGTGTTGCATGTGCCATAGAGCCTACATATATACGGTAAGCTATACCCAGCCTGGTGTAGGGACATGAAGTGACACACTGGCACTATTGCTCTGCCCCTGACTGTGGGGCTGTCTTCCTGTTTGTAAACATTCACTCATTTACTGTGGGGTTTGCTCGTGTCATGGCACATACGTGGAGATCAGAGGACAACTTGTGGGACTCGGTTCTTGATGAGGGTCCTGGGATTGAGCTCAGGGTCGTCAGGCTGGTGGCGAGCATTTTTACTAACTGAGCCATCTCACTGCCCGTAGAGCTTTCTTACGATGCCTCCAGTTACCACTTGGAGTCCAGCATCGTGAACTCATTTAGGATCCGTGAATCCTCAGCTGAACGAAGCGAACCTGTTTTTGTTAAATTCTTCTAAACTCTCTGGAAGATCACTGTGCTTGCCAGATGGTTTCTTCTGTCTGGGGTCTGTTAACGTGGGGAGGTTTAATTGGAGACAAATAACAATTTCCCTTTATTCTGAGTTCTTTCCATGGGTAATTCTGATGCTTGCGTAAAATAATCCTGTCCAAAGAAAGCCATTGCTTCAGTTGATAACCTCAAAAAAGAGGAGCATGAGAAAATACCTATTAAAGTGTTAATATCAGTGTTAAAACCCAATAAACTGTGTGTGTGTATAACAGCTGGTGTAATCTGAGAAGAGCTCCGTGCATGCCCTTGGTACTGTGAGCATCCCATATGTGCCAAGCATGTTGGGGTGTCCAGGATGTACTGACACACAAGCCAGACTGAACCTCTACTTTCTTGGAGCTCACCTTGTGAAGAGATGGACTGCAGGCCTTTTGATTTCTGAGTCTTTTTACATACTTGAAATTATGTTACCATACACGAATTGTTACAAGATAACTACATTTAAAAATAATAGAAGGTACCGTTAGCTTTAGACAGTTTCATGTTTGTTTATCTTGAATGTGTGTTGGCATGTGCAGAGGTGTGGAGGTCAGAGGCCAACCTTCAGAAATTATGTCTCTCCTTCCACCAAATGGGATCCAGGAATTGAACTCGGGTTTAGCAGCAAGGACCTTTACTAGGCAAGCCTTGCCAGCTCTCCTTTTGAACCAGCTGTATTGAGGATTGCAACATATTCATCTATGTAAAGTGAAAATCCAGTGCTTTCCAGTGCGTTCACAAGGTTGTATAGCCATCGCCATGGTTGATTCTAGGACAAGAGAAACTCGATAGCCATGAAATCACCTCTGCTTCTCCCTGTCTGTCCTGGTCCTGCACCTCCTCAGGCATTCATCTCTTTTCTTTCTGTCTACACATCTGCATATTCTGGACATTAGAAAACATCATTCCCTCTACCTGTACTTACAAGCCCCCTGGCCAGCATCTCCCCACACCCTAGCCATCTAACTTCAGGTGGCCACCATTCTGCTCTCCTCTTATGACACTGTCGTCTCAGACAACACACTTTAGGTTCTAGGGCTGTGATGGTTTGTATAGGCTTGGCCCAGGGAGCGGCACTATTAGGAGGTGTGACCTTGTTGGAGTAGGTTTGTCACTGTGGGTGTGGGCTTTAAGACCCTCATCCTAGCTACCTGGAAGCCAGTATTCTGCTAGTATTCAGATGAAGATATAGAACTCTCAGCTCAGGCTGCTTCATGCCTGCCTGAATGCTGCCATGCTCCCGCCTTGATGATAATAGACTGAACCTCTGAGCCTGTAAGCCAGCCCCAATTAAATGTTCTCCTTTATAAGACTTGTCTTGGTCATGGTGTCTGTTCACAGCAGTAAAACCCTAAGACAAGGACTTTTGTCCTTCTGTGTGCCTTAGTCAGGGTTTCTATTCCTGCACAAACACCATGACCATGACCAAGAGGCAAGTTGGGGAGGAAAGGGTTTATTCAGCTTACACTTCCACACTGCTGTTCATCACGAAAGGAAATCAGGACTGGAACTCAAGCAGGTCAAGGAGCAGGAGCTGATGCAGAGGCCATGGAGGAGTGCTGCTTACTGGCCCACTTCTTCTCCTGGCTTGCTCAGCTGGCTTTCTTTTGTTTGTTTGTTTTTTCGAGACAGGGTTTCTCTGTATAGCCCTGGCTGTTCTGGAACTCACTTTGTAGACCAGGCTGGCCTCAAACTCAGAAATCTGCCTGTCTCTGCCTCCCAAGTGCTGGGATTAAAGGCGTGCGCCACCACTGCCCGGCTTCAGCTGGCTTTCTTATAGAACCCAAGACTCCAGCCCACAGATGGTACCACTCACAAGGGGCCCTCCCCCCTTGATCACTAATTGAGAAAATGCCTTACCGCTGGACTTCATGGAGGCATTTTCTCAACTGAAACTCCTTTCTCTGTGATAACTCCAGCTTGTGTCAAGTTGACACACAAAACTAGCCAGTACAGTGTGCCTGGCTAAGCTCACTTAATGTAAATGTTTGAGGGTTCGTCCACAGCATCACGAACGCCGAGACTTCACTTTGTTTTACAACCACCTAGCATTCCATTCTATACACACACCACATTTCCTTTGCCTGTCTGCCCATTGGGGCACACTTTGTTGGACTCATGGTCTTTGATTTTTTTTTCCCCCGTATGGCACTGGAAAGAACCATGAAACAGCAGTTATCTCTTTGAGATTCAGATTTCATTTAATATGATAGCACACTCAACAGTGGGCCTGCTGGATCATACAGTAGTTCTGTTTTTTATAGTCGGAGCTGTTTCATAATTGTCTTTTCTATAATGGCAGCTCTTCCTGCACTCCCCACCTACCATGGCAAGGAGTCCCGTGCCTCCCCACACTCAACAGGACTTGTCATTCTGTGCGTCTCAGACAGTGTGAGGAGGTACCTCGTGGTTTTGAGTTCTGTTTCTCTACTGAATGATTCTGACTGTTTCTTGTGCTCCTGGAGGGGCCGTTCTTCTGTCCTCTTTCATGGATCGTCTATGTAGGTCTTCTCAAGCGTGACACTGTTTTAACTTGCTTGTAAATCTCTATGAAGTCTTACTTAGTAGAAAAACCTAGGCACCCCCTATCTGCCCAACAGCCTATCTGTTTAGATATCACCATAGCATCCGGAAAGCCTCTTATATGTTCATGAGAAACATGAAAAAGGAACAGGAGAATAATACTTCCAAATCCTGATGAGGCCTGTATAGACTTGACTTCACCAACCTCTTGCAAAGGTCCTAGAATTTCTAGAGTGCTTATGCCACACTTGGAAAACTGATGTGCAAAACACAGCTGTAGCCGGGCAGTAGTGGTGCACGCCTTTAATCCCAGCACTTGGGAGGCTGAGACAGGCAGATTTCTACAGAAATACAGCCTGGTCTACAGAGTGAGTTCCAGGACAACCAGGGCTACACAGAGAAACCCTGTCTCGAAAAAACCAAAAAATAAAATAAAACAAAACAAAAACAAAAACAAAACCCCCCAAAAAACCAACCAAACAAACAAACAAAAAACCACAGCCGTACTAACAAAAGCCATGCAATAGTGAGCTTTCCTGAACTTCAAAAAGGCCAGATCCTCATTGTATAGCATCGACAGGAAAATACACCACTAAGACAAACACAAAGGAAAACAGACATGCAAGCGATATGCTCACATTCTGTCACCGAACCCCCCTGTTTTTAGATCAGCCTTGGAACCATGAGGATCTTAAAGTATTTTACAAATATTAATTGATTCAGCTTCCCAGACTGGCGATGAAATGTCTCCAAGTGAAGTTGCTGTGCACTTTGAGGGTAGTGACAACTGACAAACCAGGTGCTGTGCAGTGGTTCCCAGCCGTCCTAATGCTGCAGCCCTTTAATACAGCTCCTCGGGTTGTGGCAGCCCCCAACCACACAATTATTTTGTTGCTACTTCATAACTGTAATTTTGCTACTGTTATGAATCCTATGTACATATTTGATATGCAGGATGTCTGACATGCAGCCCCCAAAGGGGTTGTGACCCACAGGCTGAGAACCACTGGTGGTAGGTCTTTTCTGGCTTGAAGGAGGCCCTGCACTACAGAAAGATGTGTTATGATTGTACGAGACTCTGTGGGCTCCGGGCTTTTGAGTTTGCCAGGGCGGGCCGCAGTGTTGTGCTAGGGTTATTATGGTTACTGTCTTCATTATTCTTAACTTTCTTCGTGTTTTTAAAATCTTTCCCTCCCCAGTGCTTCCTTCTTTCCTTCCTTCCTTCCTTCCTTCCTTCCTTCCTTCCTTCCTTCCTTCCTTCCTTCTTTCATTTACTCCTTTCTCCCCATCTTTCCAAACCTTTCCTTTGCATTTTCAGAAGTTCTAAAACTAGGAAACTCCCCAGACTTAATCTGATCCCAACCCTTGGTCAAGGTCACATCTGGCTCTTCAGGGGGGCCTCCTACTTCCCCTCAGACTGGTGTTTAAGGTGCTCTCAAGACTTCTCATTCAAAGGCCAAACCTATGAATGGTGAACAGGGGCCCCTGCCTTTCCAGCTGTGTGTCCACTCTCCCCTGTGTAAATCCTGGTTGCCAGCCTGGCCTCCTCTCGACAGGACCACAGGTGCTTTGCACAGCTGTGTTCACTGCCGGGGGGGGGGGGGGGGGGCTCTTCGAAAGCTGCCTCCTTTTTCTCTTCTGTTATCTTTAGCTCTTTGCTAGAATGCTGCTTTCCCCTCAAGGTCATCCCCAACCACCTTAACTGGTTTTGTTGTTGTTGTTTTTATTTTAAACCAACTTCACTTCCAGAACTCGGTCTTCCCTCCCTCATCCCCCACCCCCGTCCACATTTCTTTTTCAAAAGAACCTGCTACCACCTGCCACCCACCGTGTTTCGTTTATTTACTTGTCTACAGTCTGTCTTATTTGAACTAGGAATTAATCTGGGATTTTTTTTATTCTATTTTTCTTCTATTTTAGTCTATTTTATTCAGTGTGGATTTTCCATCACCAGTGCACAAAACAGTCACACTAAAAAATTGTTTCATGGAAAAATGTTAAGAAGTCCAAAAATACACGTTGATGTGTGTCAGAATGAGTAAGAATGTGGTCAACCAAGAAAGCATGCTTAACTAGATAGTGAATGTGTGTTTCCAGAAAGTCATCCTGAAATAAACTATTCCACTAACAATGAAGGGCAAAATTCTCCATTCGACTGTCTCTGCTAATGGGAAAATGCTTTCATTCGGGGTGATTAAGTGCCCCTGAACCTATTCTGAATATTTTTCTTTCCCGTTAAGATATAAAAAAGCTGTTAGTCTGAAGTCATTTTTCTTTTTAAGCAAAGCAAACAAAATTAGCAAACTTCCAATAACCAATCTAATTTTATATCCTTTCTCAAGTAGCCTGCACATTCTACCAACCCGGTTCTATCCTCAGCCCCAGTATACTTTGCTAAATGAAATTTTGCTGTGTAAGTGTTCATACAAGGCCCAGGAGTGTGGAGAGTGTTGTCTCTGTAGTTTTGAAAGTATTTGAAGTCAGGAAAATCTAAGATTCAGAGATTAAAATGAAAAAGGAAAGTAGGAATCTGCGTCATATGCTGGGTATGTGCACATGAGTGTGAGTGCTGGGGTGTGTGCGTGTGAGTGTGAGTGCTGGGGTGTGTG
>CM052700.1:4067477-4098474 GCA_028551405.1 Uromys caudimaculatus | reverse complement strand
AAGGGGGTATGTGCCAAGTGTCCCTTGCACACACCGAGCATGTTGGATCGTGACAGCACTATAGAGTCCAGCAGCCCTTAGCTAGGCAAACTGTTGAGACCATGTTTGGTTGTAAAACTTTTTTTAAAAAGGTTTATGTGTTTTTCCTGCATGTATGTTTGTGTAGCACATGCATGCAGTGCCCATGTGGGACAGAAGAGAATGTTACCTTCCCTGGGACTGAGATTACAGCCAGGTGTGAACTGCCATATGAGTGCTAGGAGCCAAACCTCTACAAGAGCAGTCAGCTCTTAACCACTGAGCTACCTCTCCAGCCCAGGGTGAAAGGGTTTTCATAGTCATTTGTTACTAATGTTAAAGAACTTCATATTTGACCTGGCACTGACGTTTCTAATTCACGTTCAAGGCTGTGACTAGCACAATGCCTCCGTGGCTGACTTGAGCATCATAGGGTTCTCGAATGGGAGTTGTTCGTCCTTAAGGAAAATGTATTTATGAACATAATGGTCTTTTAACATTTCAGAGAAGACTGAAAATTGTCTGATTCCTTTTCTATAAAATAAATACAAAGAAGGCATTGGTCTTGTTCCCAGTAAACTGTTGGGCCATCTTTTTCAGGTCTTTCTAGAGTAAAACATTGGAAAGTCATTCACCATACACTGGTTTCAGATCACCAGACGGGGACCATATGCATGGCTGACGGTGACATGTGAGTTATAAATTTCAAATGATTCTGTGTAATACCCCAAGACATGAACACACGAAACTCAATGCCCCCAAAGTAGATAGCTTTCAGAGTTTGGGTTTGGTTTGGTTTGGCTCTGTGCTCTAAGAAATCTCAAAGCTTCTGGGGAAATAAAAATGCATTTCTTGTTAAGAATAGGAGCCCTTTCTGGATTCAGCAGCATCTCCACACACAACAGCAAGCAATGTGTGGAGAGGTTTTTAGTTTCCCTTCAGTGCCATGGATGAACGATTAAAGTCTGTGGCTCTTGGGTACCATGTCATGGCTGTAAAATCTGTGTGGTGCTGCCATGGTACTAACTCGCCTCGGAGAGCTTCCATAAACAAACACGTGATGGAAAGGTGCAGCACAGGACACCAACACCAATTCTCAGCAGTAATATTCAAAGAGCGGGCAGCTGATATTGGCAGTCACACTCATTGTCTACCGAGCATGCAGGCTCCCACTGGGTTCCTAGCTGGCTCCTCTAAACTGTGATTTTTTTCCCTCCCAACTCATACTATGTTCAGATTCACCAGTGTCTCTTCATTGTGTAGAATTTATAAATGCCTCCAGCACAGATGTCTGCATCAAAACATTCCAGACTAGATCTCCTTTTTCCAATCTAATCTCCTTTGCTACTAATACTCCTCTCAGGTGCCTTGCTTAAAGATAAAGTATCACAGAATTGGAGCTGGCCTTGGTCTCTCAGGCCTTGAGGCTCAGTTGCTGAGTGGTGCCGTTAAATGCCCAGGTCCCCACCCTACCTGCAGTTCCTATTTCCAAATCTTGAGTTTTCCCTGACCCTTTCCGCATTAGTAAAGCAGATCTTGACAAGGAAGGTGCAGTCTTTACTCTTCTTACTGCTGTGACGAAGACCTGACACAATCAACTTAGGGAGGGCTTGTTTTGGCTCATGGTTCGAAGGTGATACAGTCCACCGTAGCAGGAAGGGAGGGCAGTCTTGGCTGCAGAAGTCTGGGGCTGCTGGTCACACTGCACCATCATTGCAGAGAGAGGATGCTGCTGCTTGATGCTCCATCTATTTTACTTTCTTCCTTTGTTCAGTTGAGGATCTCCTACCTAATGGTTCCTTCCTCCTCCAGGGTGGGTCACCAGTTAAACCCCTTTGGAAATGCTATACCCAAAGACTGGTTTCAGGTGATTCTAACTTGTCAGGTTGACAATGAAGATGACCCGTCACAGAATATGGACCTGAGTGTACTACCTATTTCTTGGGTCTGTGGTGCAAGTTGTCACAACCCTTCGACAACTATGTCACAGTGTTCTCTCTGGCATTTTAAATATGGCTTTTGAAACAGGGCAACATTGTACCTCAAAAACAGCTTCCAAGTCCTAGTCTCAGAGTTTTTTTTTGTTGGGGGGGAACTTTCTTCCCTCACTTCTAATGAGGCGCCCTCTTACATGAAGGTCCAGATGACATTGTCTGATAAACCTGTGTCTGGTTCTCTGTGTGAGACAATGCTCACCCCTCTCACCTCACATTCTGCTTGTTCCTGCATCTGTGTGGCTCCCGTCTGGTGCTGATGATGTCACCCTTTTGTGTGACACCCTTATGTTTGGAAGGGACTTTCTAGAGTGCAAAAAAGAGGCACAACCAGGCCACTCCCCAATAAAGAGGAATGTATCTCTGTGTTCTGTGGGGAGGCAGAGAAAGAGCAAGTGGCACTCCAAGTGAACAAAGTCTTCCCTGGGACAGCACGGGGCTCAGACCCACCAAGAGGCTCAGACCTACCAGCCACCTGCTTAGGGAGTGAGTCATCCTTGTCTGCCTCCTCTGAGGACATGCCACCAGAGTCTCCTGCTTCTGCTTTGCTGAGATCCTGGTGTCCTAGCAGCCCCCCATCCCTGCTTCTCTACGCCATCCATGCTATCTACAAATTGACTCTCCTGGAGCTCCCCCATCCCCTTAAAGTCTAGACGGCGAACTTCAATGACCTGGCCACTGAGTAGCTTATCATAGGACACCTGTGTTGAGCAGAGCTCATAGCTCCGACCACCCAAAGCGAGACATATGATATATTCATCTAAAGAAAAGTTGAAGTTATTTTACTTTGAATGGGACCATATGTATAGTAGGTAATCAGAACTCCTCCTTAGACCAAAGCAATTTTATTGACACGCTGTTTTCTGCTCCTACTTGACTTTAAGTCCTGGAGGAATGGTCTTACTCCACTTGTCTCTGTGTTCTCCATAGAGAGTGAAGTAGTTAGAAGTCCAATAAAAATTCTTTACTCTGTACCTAGATCATACACTCTGTGTACATCCATCCTACCTGGCAAAATACTGTGAATTATTATCTGGTATTGGTTTCCTCAAAGGAGGATTACCCACATTCTTAGTAACACTCGTGTTCAGATAGTTTCAGTCTTTGACTGTTGTTAGAGCCAGGCACATTCAGGAGGAAGCACAGGTGGGGGTCATCTCTCAGTATTCTTTTCTCTGCACAGAAGACTATGGTATACACATTTTAATAAGGTTTCAGTAAAGCCTGGGGCCCCTCTGTGTATAAGAGATGCTGGAATAATTATCAGGTGATATTTTAAGCACAGCACATCCAGTGTAGAGGATTTGAGGACTGGAGACGGGTTTATACGAAGACCCCATGACTGGGTTTCTAGTCTAGCTGATTGGTGGCCATCCAGCTGCAGCACATGAAGGCATAAGTGACGTTTTAAAAAATGAGACTCACTAGCACATCCTCTATTTTATTTTTCTCTGAGCAATGTGTTGTTTCCTCAGATCTTCTAGCTTATATGTCTGGCAAAGGTCCTCTACTTATATACCACAAAACACTTTTGCTCTTATTGTCCTAAATACAATGTTGCTTTCTGAAGCCTTTTCACTTTTGCTCTTATTGTCCTAAATACAATGTTGCTTTCTGAAACGCTCTTTTAACTAGGCTCTTCCTTGTCGGCTCTCACAAAGTCTCAAGTGTCTGTTTTTTAAGATTTCTTTCTCTAGCACAAATTATCCAGAAGTAAACTTTGTCTAACATAGGTCAACATGAGCATAGCTCCTTCAGTAATGACTCTCCTGAACAAACACCATGAAGATAAGCTCATGAAAGCACAAAACACTTAGGTAAAAATCTTACTCTACTTTCAAATCACTTATCATATATGAATGACTTTACCCTGAAAGAAATGCTATCATAGCCTTTCATTCCTGATTACCTCAATGTGGAGAGAGAGAGAGAGAGAGAGAGAGAGAGAGAGAGAGAGAGAGAGAGAAACTTATTCTATCAGATATTTAGTTTGATTGGTTTCCATTACAGTCAAGGTTGCTTGAACTAAAAGAATGAGAGAGATGAATGCTTCACACACTATTCACACCCTGTTCACACACTATTCACACCCTGTTCACACACTATTCACACCCTGTTCACACACTATTCACACCCTGTTCACACACTATTCACACCCTGTTCACACATTATTTACACACTAAAGAAAATGTTTATGGTTGGATAAAACAACACTGGCCCACACTTAAATTTGAAGTATTCCAAAATTAAAGATATGTATATTTTGCCTCTTTACTAGAGATATAAATTCTCTTCAAAGTGACTTTGTTTCTTCATTAAAGCCACCAGTTTTTTTAGAAAAATGCTTTAAAGATTAAATTATGAGTCTCTCTCTCTCTCTCTCTCTCTCTCTGTGTGTGTGTGTATGTGTGTACATGAGTGCAGATATCCTTGATATCCAGAAGACGGCATTATATCCCCTGGAATTGGAGTTAAAGGTGGTTGTGAGCTGCCCGACATGGGTGCTGGAAACTGAACTCGGGTCCTGTATTAGAGCATCTAGTGCACTTAACCACTGAGCAGTCTCTCCAGCCTGTAATCCACCAGTTTCCCCTTCTGAATTGACTTCAGAAAGTATGCATGTAGTTTCCATATGGAGCGTCTCATTACCCATGGGAATGTCTGTGTAAGTCCTTGGTGTCATGCATAGTATATGACCATCCTTCACCTCTCTGTGCTAAGCAAGTCTCTGTTGCAAAGCTTTTGGACCATTAACAGAGACAAACATCCTTACCCCAAACTTTACATATGGGTCAGCATTTTCCATCATGAAAATGTAAATAGTCTTAATGGCTTAAATGGCATTCTGTGTTTAACAACAAATACTCACCCATTATTTGCAGATTCAACCCTGTCACTGCGGGTATCCACTAACACCCTCAGCAATCAGAGACAATTCAAGAATCTCAATCTCACACAGTCTGGGCCTTGCTCCTGTAGGGCCCCATGGGAGCTGTCAGCTCGCTTAAAGCCAGAGCCATCCTTGGTGCAGCAGATTACTCTAAAACAACTCTCTTCTGTGTTTACTTGGGAACAAGGACTCATAGTGCACTGTTAAACTGCACAGTTTGCTTTTATTTTAAGAGATGATTTTCACTCTTAAAGAATTCTTCCTTTGTGGGACTGAAGTGGAGCTTTACAATGCAACACCAGTTACTTTACAAGGTATAACGGAGGAAGCAGAGCTGACAGCCCAGGCTGCTCTTCACTCTTGTAGTTGGTGTGGGAAGATTCAGGAGCTTTGATGAGTGCTCATTTCCTACTTGTTTACTGATAGGGAAATTTCCCTTCAAGTGTGAGCAGTTTCAGAAGTTAGATGTACACGAGAGTGAGCCATATATACCCTTCTGTGGGTTTGGAGCCCAAGATTCTGTGTTGTTATGTTTCCTCTTCTTCTTGGCTACCTCACCTATAACCGTGGCCCCAAATGGACAATATCCACACCAGTGGTTTTGGGTTTTTTTAAAGATATTAGATATTTAAATTATTTATGATAATTTATATCTGGAATTCAATGATATAGTCTAACATGGAAATGGTCATTTTAAAGACCAGGCCTAAAGAGATGCAAAAGTCACAGATACACTCTTAGCACAAACTCCTTTTGACACTGTCTCCTGTGTGGACTGGTACTACTGGGAGGTAGAAACTTGGTTCCTCTACCCTTCTACCACCATTATAGCCTGGGACTGACCAAAAAAGACCAAACCTTAGTCCTCAGCCTTTGTAAATCACCTCAAGACTGCCCTGCTCCCACCTCGTTTAACTCCATGGGAGGACTTACCACCACATAGTCTTGTTTTTAGGTTGCTTTTAGAACAGGGTTTATGTAGCCCAGGATAGACTAGAAAGTACTATATAACCAAGACTTCCCTTGAACTTCTGATCTTTCTACTTCTACTCCTTGAGTGAGGAGGTTAGAGTTGTGGTGCATTCAGATTATGCAGAATGTTGTTTGAACCCAGGGCCTCCTGTATCCTGGGCAAGCACTCTACCAAGAGAGCTACATTTCCAGCCACAAAGAGTCATATTTTGTTCCTCATTCATTGATTCATTTATACATTCAGCAAACATCAACATAACACCTACTGTGTATATCAGTCTATAAAGGATCTAGCAATAAAATCTAAAAAAAATTTAAAATAAAAATAAAATTCCCGCCCTCACAAAGCTTATCAGCTAGGCCACTGCACACTGCTGCTTTCTGACTTGCTTGACCACATGTTTTCCACACAAGGATGTCTCTGTGCCCTATGTGTTTATTCCCTGACACACACTCCAGCCTTGTTTAGTGCCTTGTGGTCAGTACACGGCTATAGCATTGAATCAGCATTTATCTACGTTTAGTGGAGATGTCCATTTGGCTATAGAGTGTCTCCCGAAGGGTTATGGACTGGAAGCTGAGCCCCTAGAAGGGTGGGATTGATGTAGTGGACAGTTAAAGAGAGATGTAGCTAGCACAAGACAATTAGGTGATGAAGATGTTCCACTGGTCTCTGGGATTGAGTTCTCTCACAAATACATGCTATAATCAGGGTCACCCCACAGATATGACCTCTTCTACACATAGATAAAGGGATCCCCGCCAGAGGTCAGACAGATAAGGCCAATTGATCTAGCTCAGTCTCACAGAGCCCCTTTATTTATAAGTTTACCTACCAGAAAGTCCAACACGTGTGCCACTGTTACATCCGTAAGAATTTCCTGGTAGACCAGATGTCATTGTACCTCTCGGGGTTCACATCTGGGTAAAGGTGTTGATGACTTTCCTCCCTGTTTCACAGGAAGACACACACACTTAAGACTGCAAATATGGCCAAGAACCCACAGCTGGGAAATTCACAGGCCACAGGGATCAACCTGCTACTATTGTTTTGCTATTGGATGTAGAATCAAACTGCCTTCTAAACACACATCTCTCTAGCTGTAGACTGGGGCGGCTTTGAACTCATCAGAGAAGCTTCTTTGTGTAGTAGATGGTTCAAGGGCAGAGACTATGTGTCTGTGGAAGGCTCAGGCACAGTGAGATGGCCATGTCACACCACACCAAAGTTCAGAGAGCAGAAAGATTGTTAGAGCCAGAGGTAGGGAGGACTCAGTAAGACAGTGTCTTCTGGACATGGCAGGATCGTCATGTTCAAGAACTCACAGTAGCTGTGGCTGCCTGCAGGGATCAAGCTAGTCAACATTCCAGCACGTATGGGGGAGGGGTTTGTGGCCCTCCCACATGCCTACCTGAGGAGCATTAACAGTGAACAGTTCAGAGAGGAAGATGAGGTTTTGTTAATGGTGTGGCCCCTGGTACACCAGTCTTGCGCCAGTGGTTGGCCCACACCATGTGTATTTGGTACCACAAGTCTTGAACTACAGATGACAAACTGTATGAAATAAAAACTCCTGGTGCTGGGGAGATGACTCAGTGGCTGAGAATATCTGCTGTGCAAACATCAGGACCAGTGTTCAAACACCCAGCACCCACATAAAAAGTTGGGCATGACTTCACTTGCCCTGGGGCAGCAGAGACAGGGCTCTCTGGATAGATAGCCTAACTCAAATGGTAAGCTTCCAGTTCAGTGAGAGATACCCTGTCTCAGCACAGTAAGACAGAGCAGGGTAGAGGAAGACATCTCAAAAACTGCTCTGGCTTTTACATGTGTCCATATGGCATAGTCATGAGTGTGCACGCACACACACACAGATAGATATACACACATAGATACATACACTCACACATACGTAGATACACGCACACACACAGCTGCATAGACACACATAGATACACAAACATATACTCACACACCGGCACACACAGGCATCCATCCACACGCATAGGCACATACAAACGCTTGTACATGCACACACATGCATGCACACAGATGAAGACACATAGACACACAAACACACATGCATACACACTAAGGCAGAAAAACTGCTTATGCTTAAACTTAATTTCTTTTAACGTTTATGACAATACAACTACATATGGCTTCTAAAAACAGAAATAACGAGCTAAGAGAATGGAGTGAAAAAGTCCAAGGATCCTCTTGTCTTCTTTCAATTTTTTTTTTTTTATTCCTAGAGTGATTAGGGATAAAATTCTTAAAGAATACTTGGCTTGCTCTTTCAAGTGATAGCTATTCACTAAGCACCCACTCAGGGCAGATCCTGTTAGCTCAAGGTGTGCCCGTGAATGGAGCAGATGTGGTCTCTGCTAGAGCAGAGCCCTGAGAGGAAGAGCAGAGCAGTCTTAGTCCTTGACCATCAAGGAGCCTGGCTTTGGTCCACACTTTGATGAAGCTGTCAAGTGAAGTGCCCAACAACCAAGGGTCTTCCCACCACGGCCTGGGCTCCCACAGGTTGTCCTTTAAATTGTCACAGTTCCCCCTATTAATGTTCTCTCTCCCCTTGAATCTAGCAGTGCAGTAAGGACTTTCTCAATTGCCTTCTACAAATAAATATTTATCCATTTGAAGGAGCAATTTTTGTAGCGCATCTTAGGCAGTACGGCCAGTAAATGCAGAGACGGTTAAGGGGCCAGTATGTGGGCGTTGGCGTTGTGGTGACTCATTTCCAGAACCCCTCACCTTGTCCTTCAGTCATGTGCCATTCCAGCCCTAGCCTGGAACTATAAGCCGAGTGCTGACTGAAGACTAGAATGCAGACGATAGCTGGCCGTAGGTGATGCCATTTCGACCATCAACCTGACAGGCTTAAAAATCATGCAGGTCATTCATGAGGAACACCACCCGGATGACTGTGAGGATATGGGTGTTTCCAGAGAGGGTTAAACGAGAAGACATGCCTGAATATGGGCAGCAGTGTCCCACGGGCAGAGCCCCAGGCTAAGACAATACCAAGAAGAAAGCCATTGGAGTGCCAGCATCCAAGTCTCTCCACTTTCTGATCTACCTACATATGAGCCAGCAGCCACATCCTCCCACCGCCATGCCTCCTTTACTGGGATGGACTGTGTCCCCTCATGATGTGAGCCCAAGCTTTTCCTTCTAGAATTGAGGTATTTGTTCAACCTGATTTTTAAAAGCTGCAAATTATTAGATATCATCAGTTATTTGATGATATCTACCCATTGTATTCCCCATAGACTTCCAGGAAAAAGGGAAGCTTCTGGCCATTCATTCAACACATTCATTATGCACGCTCTTATCTGGGATTGATCTGAGGGACAAAGAGCAAGCAGGCAACACCATACTAGATAATCAGACGATCACATTTACGCAGTGGTTCCGGTCTTCCCAGCTCCAAGCCTCAGAATACTAAGGCCACAAAGCACAGGTACTTTGCACTGAGTCTGAGACAAAGTGTGTTTGTTTTCCATATTCTTTGTGTGTGTGTGTGATCTCTGTACCCAAGTGTGAGGGTGTTCATGTCCGTGTGCACCCGTGCACACATGCAGAGGCCAGAGTCAGATGTCTTCCTCTATTGCAGTCTACTTTATCACTTTGAAACATGGTCTTTCACGGAACCCCGACCTCCCCGTTTTGGCTGGGCTGGCTAAGCAGCATGCTCCAGGATCCACTTGTCGCTGCCCGGAAGTGCTGGAGTTACAGATACATGCAGCCCTATCTGTCTTGTTATGTGGGTGCTGGGGACTCAAACTCACTCTTCCTCCCCACTGAGTCTCTCTGATTTAATTTGATTTTTTTAAAAAACAAGTGTTATATTTTAGATCAGTTCTAGATTGACATGAAAGCTGTGGAAACTGGTTCAAGCACGGAGCTCATTGGTGGATGGCTTGATTCTTGAGCATGAGGCCCTGGGCTCAATCCTCACACACTGCAGAGAGAACAGCTCTAGAAAGGACTCCGTTTGGTAATCTTTGAACATGTTCAGCTTTGAGCATCTGAGGTAGCCTGCTTAGCTCTCAGTGTCCTTATCTACGAGATGAGTCTACAGAGCTGTCTTTATGGGTTTGCTGTAACTTTTTAAAACCTCCATTCTTTTTTTTTTTTTTTTTTTTGGTTTTTCTAGAGAGGGTTTCTCTGTGTAGCCCTGGCTGTCCTGGAACTCACTCTGTAGACCAGGCTGGCCTCGAACTCAGAAATCCACCTGCCTCTGCTTCCCAAGTGCTGGGATTAAGGCGTGTGCCACCACGGCCAGGCTTAAACCTCCATCCTTGTTGCACAACAAATGTCAGCCTTGCCCTCAGCTGCGTGACTAGGTTTCTTTAAAGACTGCTTGTCATTCCTGGATGGATGGGCCAATCATTTATGACTTCGAAGCCTCTGTGTCATATGTCCCAGAGAGGGCAGTGGCCACCCCCCTACAGGACCCAGATTACTTAAGAGTTATGTCCCAACTAGAAAAGGAAAGTTCTTATTCTAGGAATTACCATGTCACCGTGAAATTGTAACCATTTTAAAAAACAGCTGACACACTTAGAAGGCTGGGAGGAACTAGAACCAAATGCTTCATATTCTCCGGCGTGTTTGCTCCCGGCCAGCTGGATTCACTGAGAAATGAGTAAAATCAAATGACTTGCTAGTGTGAGGAGAGTCAGCCATCAGACCAGAGTAAAAGATTTCCAAGACCCTGTCTCCTGGGATGCTTCAGGCTGGGCTGAAAAATGAGCACAGATATATATATATACTTCTTTTTTGCTAAAACCAAAACCTACATCTCTTCGACTTTTATTTGTAAAGAACCTTCCTAGTTTTGAAAACTACTTAGAATCATTATTATGGGTAACTACCCGTTATTATTTCTTAAGATATTTTTTTTTTTTTATCTTAGCAGTATACGAAGAACCACGCCAAAGGGTTCACGTGGTATTTTTGAATCAGCCTCATCATGTCCTCTATGCAGATGGCCCTGTTTATGGGCCCGTTTCCAGAACATGTGTCTTTAGGCCCAACAGTGACTGTTAATGAGGCTTTAACAAATTCTCTGGGGCTGACCACAGGTAGGAATACCTTTGCTGGGTATCAGTATGATGGTGTAGACAATCAGGAATAAGACAGACATGGACCCCCACCCTCACAGAGCAGAACAAAGGTGAGACAACCCAGGAGCTGTTGTAATAAAATTTGATGAGACTTATAAAGTCTGGAGTCTCAAAGCAGTCAGGTCAAAGTGCAATTAGATGGTACCAGTGTGACGAGCCGGCGTTCACCATGAGAAATGTGAGTTGTTAATCCACAAAACCTAGTCCTTTAACAGCTCCTTTCTGCTCCCACACTCTTACCTCCCCCTCCCTCCTCCTCACCTCCAATTGACCCCTGATGTGTTTATAAAAAGATAAAGAAATATATGTTCTATGGGGGTGCAGTCAGGTATGGGAGAAGGGGGTGTCTCAGCGGGCCCACGCAGAGGCATCCCTTCCCCTGAGGGACCAGCCACACCATGGTATAGTATAGAATGGGGAGGGGAGTTAAGAGGGTAGTAGGGGCAGAGAAAGGCAGAGAGAGAGAGAGAGAGAGAGAGAGAGAGAGAGAGAGAGAGAGAGAGAAGTAGAGGCCGGCCATGACCATGTGGAGAGAGGAGGACTGTATGGGGAAGGGAGGGGGAAAGGAAGAGCCCAAGAGGGCAGGAGAGAAGCAAGAGGCAAGAGAGAGAGGAGAAGGGGGCAAGCAGCCCCTTTTATAGTGGGCCAAGCCCACCTGGCTATTGCCAGGCAACTGTGGGGCGGAGCATACCTGGCTGTTGCCAGGTAGACAGAATGCTAACAACCCCTTTTCTTTTTACGCCTAAATTAAGGACATAGTTTCTTCTCCATTAGAATTCAAATTGCTAAATAAATAAGCAAATAAATAAACGGGAAAAAAAAGAATTCAAATTGCTATCTCTTTGTTTTTAACTGGAATTAGGGAGCTTCCTCAGATCAGAAGGCACTTTGACCAACCAGAAACAAACTAACCAGAAACTGAGTTCAAACACTAAATGAGCCTTTATATGATACAAACTTAGGCAAAATGAATCAGAAATAAGCATATCGCATCCCCTGAGACCATTTGAACTCTAATTAGTATTTTCTATTATTATTAAAGTAGTTCACTTTTTTTGTTTTTTGTTTTTGCCCAGCCCAAAATATTGGAAAAGTAATTTAAAGTATATTCTGAAACTCCATATCTCAAGAGGTCTAGCCATCCTCCAATTTGTTAGAACAGGTGTCTTATTTCCATACCTAAATTTATGCAGTTTGGGGCTTCACCTAGAAGGGGGAAAAAAAAAAAAAAAAAAAAAAAAAAGCAGACTTCCTTGCAAAAACTAGCAAGCAAACAAAGGAATTCCCCCACCTCCACTCCCTGCCCTGCACTTTAAAACTAGGTAAAGAAGTCACCTAACAGAAACTCCAAAACAAATGTGGCCTTGGGTTTGAGAATCAGTCTGAAGGTTTGGGACTGGCTTGTAGGACCCCCAAGGCCACACACAGGTGACTTCTGTTAATATCGTGTTAATTTGACCCTTTCAAGATGCAAAGAATTAAAAATAATCACCCGGTCATCTATTCCAGGCTTGCTTAAAAGCGAATGATATGAAAAATAGGTAAAAGATGAAGGGCTCGTTGTCTGGCTAACGGAGAACTCACTAGCCTGGCTTGGCCATCAGGCGAGCACTGAGGAACAGCTCCAGCGAGCTTGCCTCCGCTCCTCTCCCGTGACGTCACAGGAGCCCTTGGCTCCTTGCCACGCCCATGACTCAGCTCTAGCCTCTGCATTTCTCCACCTGGTTATTTTCTAATTACTACCACTGACTCCGCTCACTTTCTCCCCGTCTTGTGGCTTTGCTTACTCATGGCTTCTGTTTCCTGTCTTCCTTCCCTCCACTTCCGCATTTACCCAGGGTTGACCCTCCCAGGATGTTTCCTACGCAAACTCTGCAAGACAGAAGAAACTGCTACATTCCAGGGCTGAGACTTCAGGTCCCATGCACTCCCTGTCCAATTAGCAAGTCTCAACAACAGCAAGGACTTAGCAACACACCTCTAAGGAGCATCTCACCAAGCCACTGTGATGCTTTTCACCGGAGAGCCACAAACTGCCTTGACCAAAGAAACTTAGCCTGAAAGGCTGCGCGGCTTGTTAGTCGAGTTTGAAACTAAACAAAGCCTGGTGTTAACATATATATGACTGTGCTTATGGTCAAGGTTGTCAAACTAGTGGTCCTCACCACTGAAGAACCTAGCTAATACGGAAAGCCTAAAGCTTGGTCAGTAAAGATAAGACTTTGGCCAAATTGCCTTTGTTAGGAAAGTGGTTTGGTATACGCACTGAAGGAAGATGGCTGACTTTAGAAAAAGCAGAGTAGGAAGGGATCGTGATCACACCTTGGATGCTACAGGGAAGTGGGAAGGCCGAAACAGGACTAGGATCAAAAGCACAAAACCAGGCTACTCACCCGGAACCAGATTTTCTGGGTTGGGCTTCCTATGTGCACAGATGTGTATATATATATATACACACACATATATATATATGTATATATATACACACACACACATATACATATATATAGCATATATATATACATATACATACACACACACACACACACACACACACACATATATATATATATATATATATATATATCTAGAGGAAGATTCCATGGTATAACAAAGAGTTTGAAACTCTCATTAGAGAATCACCAATCCCAGCTCCAAGCGCTTTCTAGTTCTGTCAATATGCTTTCATCACTTCTTCCGCTTAAACAATCTGAGTGACGGCAGCTCTGCCAAAGGTTTGATGTGTGGGTATAGAGAAACACCGCGGGCCACATATCAGGGCGAAGGCTTGGGTTAACTCCTGTCAAATGCTAAGCTCCTTCACTCATGCATTCATCCTTCACGACTGACTGAGAGGGGCAACTTCCATCCCACCCATGAATAAAGCTGCTGGCTGTGGGCTGCCCACAGTGCCTGGTAGAGAAACATCTGTAAGTGATTTGTTATACGTATATTCATATCTATTACAGACATCGATTTTGTAAAAATCTGATGTTTTAAGCTTTTTTTTTTTTTTTTTTTTGGCTGTACAATCAAGGGATTAGGAAGAAGATAAGGGGGAGACATTACCTCATAGGCTGTCCACACATATCTATATGTAATTTAGTTGTGGTTGTAATTATAATTCCCTAAAAAGCACTCATTGCTTTTCAAATATAGCTATAATCATTTTTATAATTATTAATCACTCCAAACCTCTCTGTATTCTTTCTTAAGAGCATCTGAAAACACTAATTTTATCTGATTGATAAGGTTTTCCTCTCAGATTCTTTCCAGCAATGAAATCATCATGTAAAACCCAGCTCGATAGATATCAAACCTCAGACATGACTAAACGTTTCTTGCTGTTCACCCGTGTGTCGGTAATTCTGACTGATGTCACACTAACAAGAACAAAGTATGGCAAAAAGCGTTTCTTTTGCCTTCCCTTTCCGGAGGGATATAGTCTATCACAGGGAGGGAGACATGACAGCAGACATCCATGAGCAAAGTCATAATGGCAGAGGCCAGAGGCCTCTTGGCTATGCTCCAACTACACTCAGAAAGCAGAGTTTGAATGGGAAGAGAGACCCAGTTACAAAGTTAAGGCCCGCCCCCAAGGACCACTCCCTCCACCTTCTAAAAGTTCCACAGCCTTCTCACACTGGGAAGGTTCCCAGTTGGGAGCGAATATGCAAATACATGAGCCTACCGTTGATGTAATTCATATTCAAACTACAGCTACCAACCTTTGAGGATTCAAGATTCAACAACTTGCTTAAATTCTGTATCGTATTATACTTGTTTGCGGTTCTTATTTAGTAGATGAGGAAATCAGACACAGAGAAGGTATACAGAATCACACCAGAGTTATGGCTGGGGCCATGAAAACGCAGATCTGTTGACTCCATTCACCCACCTGACATCAGGACCAGCAGGCTAACCACACTCACCAGTGACCAGCCACATGTACTAGGGACCAGACAATTCCACCAGTGACCACTCAAACATATCAGTGGATCAGCCAGTGTCATCGGTGACCAGCCACTTACACTAGTGGACCAACTACTCCCACCATTTGCTGACTCATTGAATGGGAAGTATAATTGGACTTCAGAAGAAAAACACAGGAGCCGTAGCAATGGGTCAGCACTTAAAGCCCTCGTTGCTCTTCCAGAGGACCTAGGCTTGTTCCCAGCACCATCTGGACCGGAAATGGCCAGACAGTTCGTTACGGATCAGTTCTCTCATGGGTGTGGGAACACCCAAAGGGTTCGTGTGGGTTGGAAGATCTGGTTCTAAGGTGGATGGCTCACATGGTGACATTGACACTGGCTGCAGGCACATGGCCTTCATCAACCCCCTTAGGAGCTTCTTCATGGGACTACTTGAGTGTCTTTGCAAGATGTCAGGCAGCTACTTCTTTAGTGAGCAGTCAAGAGACAGGGGTAGTACTCTGCTAACCAGTGACAGTAGTCACACACCATCAGTTCTATCTGTGCTTGTCAATCATACACTTCCAAACCTTGGCTTCCGGGGAGGCACAGCACCTGCTTTGCTGTGCTATTTGCCACACGCACAAATATCAGATAAAAATGATACATGGCTCGTAACTTTTAAACTTTGCAAACAGACGTAAAAGGTGGAAAGGAAAGACCTGCACCTTCAAAGGAAAGCTTCTCCAACATTTTAATTCCAACTGGAGAAGCCGGAGGGAAAACTTAGTGGTCAGACACGTACAGTGTGATCATTCCACTGGGCCCTGATTTGGTTGGTCTAACCAGAACCACTTTCTCAGAGCTCAAAGCAAGGAGATTTTATGAAGTTCTTAGTGTTATTCCCAGAGGGAGGGAAGAACTGTGAGGCAAATGCTAAGGGCCTACAAAATCAGACACCTGTTTGTCACAGCTGGGCACTGCTGCAGTTTTCTCCAACTCCCAGTTCCTTTCACTAAATCCAACTGCTTTCTTCATCCAGGGCAGCATCCGTTGTGAAGGAGAAAGCCTCTTATGTCTATTTGCAAAGTTTAAAAGTTACAAGTTATGTATTATTTTCATCTGCTATTTGTGTGAGTGACAAATAGCTTAAATCACCAATGCAGGTGCTGAACGACATGACATTAAAACATCACTCCACAGGTGCTATCGACAGACACAGTACACAGAGTCCAGAGGGGCTGAGATTTGAGAACATTCACCAGAACATCCGAATTGGCTCTTTGTCTATCATCTATCTACCAAACACCATCCTGTCTGTCCGTCCATCCATCTGTCCATCCATCCATCCACCCACCCACCCATCTATCTACCTATCTATCCATCTGTCTGTCTGTCTGTCTAGCAATCATCTATCTATCTATCTGCCTGTCTATCTGTCTATCTGTCATGTTAATCATCTACTCTCTACCTACTTATCACTTATCTAGCTACCATCTACCTGTAATATTCTGAGAAGGGACAATAAATATGCACACTAACATATGGGTATGTATTTAAATGTGTGTTTGTATAAAATGCGCATTTACAAATGTGTATAGGTAGCACATACACGCACCTATTAACACGTGCATATGTACCTATAAGCATTTAATATATTCAGAATGGAGGAGTGAGGAGGAGACAGATTCATCCTGGGGGACGTGATAAACCATTGACGGATTGAACAACTGACTTCAGCTCCCTCCTTTTAGCACAGAGGACTGAACTTGGCGCAGGAGAGTGCAGCTCATTCACTACTGAAGGAAACCTGCTATCGATGGATAAGCAAGAACAGAAAAGCATCGGATGCCTTTCACCAGCTTGGTGCAGGGCATGGTGTGCTAAGTTTCTGAGGAATGACAGCTTCCATCACCACAGGAAACCCTGTGGTTCTTCACTAAGTCTAGCTCAGAAGTATCTCATACCATGAAAGTGAATAAAGCAGAGGTCCTCACCAAACCCCGGGCAGCGGTCCACATGCACATTTCACAGATGTTGGAGGAGAGTGAGGTTGGGTGCAGGGCATGGCTGGCATACAGACAGACGCATATGACACCTGGAGAGAACCTGGGGGTCTTTCTCGCCGGACTTGAACAACCTCTTGTAGGAATCTGTATGATCTGCTGTCCATTTTGTATGTCTGAGACTAGGTCATTGTAAAGAGAAGAAGATGATCAGGGTCACAGTTTTGGAGAAGGGGACAGTGAATGAAAAATAAGTAAGAAAATAAATAAATAGGAAGACACGACTACTTCTCAAGTATGGAGAAAGTTTAGTATAGATACAGGAGAAAGCATAAGAGGTAGAGGTGTCCAGGAGAGTCCAGACTGGACCGTACCAGTAGACTGAGCCAGCAGGCCATGAGAGGAGAGAGGGAAGGGGGGGGAGTGGAAATGCCAAGAGGCCATGAGACCAAAGGAGAAGCCAGGGACCAAGAGAGCAGGGAGCCAAGAATGTGACCTAGCCAAAATGTCTGAGTTATGTGGGGGTTGGGGAAGGGGAATCCCACCCCAGTATCCGGGCTGGGGAGTTCAGGGTAAGGGGCCCCAGGAACTTACTAGCATTCACTTGGATGTTGGTGAGCACCTTAGACCTAACACCCAGTACCAGCATTAGCTTGGCTCTCATGGTGCCTGGCCTCACCAGATAAAAACCTCAATCACCTATTGCCAGGTCCTCTGAAAAAACAGACTCAGAAATGAAAAGGCAACTATACCTGAGACCTTTCTATGGCTATGTCCCCAGGTCCTAAGCGCTTCCTGTAGGTCTACCTCTCAAGGGTCCACACCATCTCCCAACACATGAACACAGGGACAAACCACAGTCTAAGACCTAAATATAGCTTTCTCACAGGGTTGGGAATGTGGCTCAGGTGGTGACTGCCTGCTTACCATGCATGAAGCCATCGGTTCAATTTACAGTACTGCATATCTGAATTGCTGATACATATTGGTAATCCAGCACTCAGGAGGTAGAGATAGGAGCATTGGATGTTCCCAGTCATCCTTGGCTGTGTAACAGGCTCAAAGCCAGACTGGGCTACAAGAGGCCCTGTCAGAAAAAATAACAAGAACACACACACACACACACACACACACACACACACGTATGCACATGAGTGTGCACGTACATGAACAGTACATGGCTCTGTGTATACGTGTATCCCTGCATCAGAGTTTGAGCCTATTTCTCCTCAGTGTGGGCTCAAAGCAGAGAGTTTCTTTCACAATTTGAAAATAAAAATAAGTCTGGAAAGAAATAATCATAATTTATAATGAACAGTGGGCTGGAGACACTGTGACCAAGCGGTGAATGTCACATGGCTGTAGTTTATGCTCTGACACCGCACGACGATGATGGTCCTTCACTTCTGTGCGATTCTTTCCCAAATATGCTTGCTAAACTGTGGGAAAACATCAGTCAGAGCTCATGAGGGATGCTCTATGGAACCTGGTCCATCCTCTTCATGCCCATCAAGGTGATAAAGGTCACAAAAGACTTAGGAAGGGAGGGGACCAGAAGACGTGGTGGTTAAGTGTCACGTGGACTGCAGGAGAAACATTAGCAGAAAAGCTGGTGGAGTCAGAGTTTGAAAAGCACACCGTGATGATATAAGGTGCTAGCATTGGGAGACTGATACATGAACATGTATAGAGAGATATTTCTAATGATAAGCAGATGGCATAGGTACCCACAGATATAGTGGCGTCTGAACTAGTCCTACTATGCTTAACTATTAAATACAGAGCTGGAGAGATTGTTCAACAGTTAGGAGCACCTGTTGCTCTTGCAGAGGACCCAAGTTCAGTTCCCAGCTCTGACATAGTGGATCACAACCACCTATAACACCAGTTCCACGGGATCCGATGCCCTCTTCTGGTCTTCCAAGTCTCTAGGCATGCTCACGGTACACAGACATTAACTCAGGCAAACACTCATGCGCGTACAATAAAGTACATCTAAACGTTTTTAAACAAACAGATAGGAGGTATTTGCTTGTCCTTGGGAGAGCAAATATATAAAAAATAAATCAGATATAATGGTAGTTGCCTTTGAGTAACAGGAACATAATATAGTACTTAGTGTCTGTCAGGTGCCACTCTAAAAAGTTTACACACGCATGTAAAAAAAAAATCACTTAATTTCCCCCAAATCTCATGATATAGATCTTGTATATTCATAATTTTTCAACTTTTTGAGATAATTTAGGATTCATGGTAGGTTGCACAGACTGTATCAAGGTCACGTATGCTCCTTCCCTCGCATTAATGTCCCATGTGGTGGGCTGAGGAGATGACTCAGTCAGGAAAGCGTGTGCACATGCACTCAGTGCCCAGCACTCACATAGAAGCAGGGTGGTGCTGGAGGCAGGGAGTGCTGGGAGACAGACAGGAGGATCCTGGGGCTTGCTGGCCAGCCAGCACCGCTGAATCGATGCGCTCGGGGCTCAGTGAGAGGCTGCTGAATCGATGAGCTCGGGGCTCAGTGAGAGGCTCTGCTTTAAAAACTGAAGTAAGGAACAATAGAAAAAGAAACTTGGTATTGACCTCTGACCTCTAGACATATGGGCACAGCACACATCATACACGCACACGCATGCACGCACATGCACACACACGTGCACATGCACACACGCACGCGCACACACGTATGTACACACGCACGCACACGTGTACCTTTGGCACAATATTAAAATGAATACATTGATGTTGGTGTGACCAGCACAGCTCCTTTAGGCCTTCCCATTTATGAGCTCGCAGCTCTGTGTGCTTGTGTCTAGCTCTGCGTGGTATCCCCACATTACTGAAGAGAAAAAAGGGCCTGTATCTTTCCCTTGGTCATTCAGTTTGCATAAGGAGAAGCTAAGACCTGGGCAAGTTGCTACCAGAGTCAATATACTGCTTTATCTTAAGCCCTACTGTGTCTCACTTTAGCGCTCTTCAGTAGCCAGGGTGAGTGGGTAACAGACCCAAAGAAAAGGTGGTCACAAACGCATGTAAGGATCAGGAGACTAGGAGAAAAAACACTAAATTGTCAAAGCAATTGTACACACCTACACCTGTGTGAGCAGATGTGTGCACTCTCCTCACTGTCTCCCGCCCATGGCTGACAGGTGCCCATCTGTATGCACACATTCTTGACACCATCCATGATGAGAAATCAGCTAACCACACAATGCCTCGGAACCCCTCTAATGACCTCGGGTTGCTGTGCACCCTCAGGACAGCATTGTGAAACCAGTGCTACCTGCTGCTCTTGATCTTGTCCTTACATCTCTGTCTGCTGTGACAGATGGCTGTGCTATCAAAATAACCTTTTATTGAGGCCACCAGGTAAGTTTATCATTCCAAATCTTCACAGTTCAACCTTCCGTCTGTCGTTTATTTGATCCATCTTCCTAGGATTCCTGGACACCTAAGTTCCTCCTTCCCAAGCCCTTCCTGTTCCTCTGCCCTCCTCCAGCCCCATGGCTCTGTGTGGGTGCCACTCGCTGACTCCTCATGTACCTACTTCTGACCTTCTTCTGAGTTCCAGAGTTACACATCCAGTCACCCAAGTGTCTCAAAAATCAACATTTAAAACCTGTGAGTCTCAGTATCTTCTCCTTCCCTCCCTCCTGCCTCCCTCCTCCCTCCCTCCTGCCTCCTTCCTCCCTCCCTCCTGCCTTCCTCTTCCCTCCCTCTTCCCTCCTTCCTGATTCTCTCTTTCCTCCCTCCTGCATCCCTCCTCCCTCCCTCCTCCCCTTCCCCCTCTTTCCTCCTTCCTCTCTCCCCTTCCCTCCCTCCTGCCTTCTCCCTCTCTTACCTCCTCCCTCCCTCTTCTCTCCTTTCTCCCCTCCCCCTCTTCCTCCCTGCTCCCTCCCTCCTGCATCCTTCCTCCCCTCCCTCCTCCCCCCCCTTGCTCTTAGTGCCCATATGCACACCTCCTCTCAGTAAAAGGTACCATAATGCACCCAAGTCAGAAAACATACCGTCCTCGATCCCTACTCAATTCCCACACACAACTGACCAACAGACATCATTTCCAACACATTCCTCCCTGAGGGTGTCTAGGCCTCCCCAGCTGCTCTCCCAGCTCTGTCTCATCCACACAGAGCACACACACTATCTGTGGACGTGGATGAGTCTCTTTTCATCACAAGGAAAACACTTTTTTATTGCAACACCTTCTGCCCTAGACCTGCCTGCTGGCTCCCGCTTCTGCAGTGTCTTGCTCCCCCCTGCTGCCTATGTCTCTCTGCCTTATGTAGCTTACTCTGTTTCAAATATCCCCCCACCCCCGGCTCCGCTGACAGAATGACACCAATTCATTTTGTCAAGTGTCCGCTGGAAGAAACTCTCCCAGATGCTCTCTTTGCTAGGCACACTTAATTGCTCAATAACTGTTCCTTCCATATTCTGAGCTGGATTTCAAGCCTCTGCCCTTCCTGCTTAAGACGACTGTCCCCTCACTTTCTTAGGGGTGTTCTGCATTTACCTTTTTGTTCAGCCTTGCTGTCTCTTTCTCAGTCTCCCACTACCTGAGTAGAAGGGATGATGACCTGCTCCCCAGTCCCTCTACTCCCAGTCTGTCCCCCACTGTCCTCTACCTCTAGTCTGTCCCCACTGCCCTCTACTCCTAGTCTGTCCCCCAGTGCCCTCTACTCCTAGACTGTCCCCACTGCCCTCTACTCCTAGTCTGTCCCCCACTCCCCTCTATTCCTAGTCTGTCCCCCACTGCCCTTTACTTCCAGTCTGTTCCCCAGTGCTCTCTACTCTCAGTTTTATCTCTGCATCATTGGGCATTATCTGTGATTATTATTATTATTATTATTATTATTATTATTATTATTTCATCTTTTATGTTTGTCTGCAAGTACACACGTGCATCACCTTTGGTCTAGTACCCATGGAGGTCAGAAGAGGGCGTTAGATGCCCTGGAACTGGAGTCACAGTGGTTGTGAGCAGTGGAATGCATGCTGGGAATGGAACCCAGGTTCTCTGTAAGAACAGCAGGTGCTCTGACATGCTAAGTCATCCCTTAGGCCCTATCTATTTGTAATTGCTTAATTCATTACCTACATGGGTTGGTTTCTAAGTTCCCCACTTAGGTATATATTCTAGTATTTGGTAAACCTGAAATAAAAATTTTAATGAATACAAATTTAAAAGTAGTTTAGTGTGCATCATTGGGCATTGGAGACACTTGTTGGTCTTCTGAAACTTCAAAGCTGACCCTGTGACACACATCCTCCAACAAGAGCACACCTCTTCCAACCAGGCCACACCTCTTACAACAAAGCCATACCTCCCCCAACAAGGCTACACCTCTTCCAACAAGGCCACACCTCCTCTAACAAGGCTACACCTCCTCCAACAAGGCCACATTGCCTAGTCCTTCCCAAACAGTTCCACCAACTGGGGACCAAGTATTCAAGTGTATGAGCCTATGGGAGCTCTTTCTCATCTGAACCACACAGTTTTGTTTTCCATGAGTTATGGGGAATTGAACTCAGATCCTTATACTTGCATAGCAAGCAGTTTGCCAATGGAGCTCTCTCCTCAGCCTACAAGAAGTCCCTGAAGAAAAAACATACACAGATTAAAAACAAACAAGCAAACAAACAAGAACCTCATGCAGACACAAAATGTATGTGTTGATTAATAACATTAAAATAATAATCCAGTAAATTTTTAAAAAGAAATGAATACCTGGCCATAAGTATAAGAAATACAAATTACTTATAGCCCAAACTTGCAAATAGCAAAACATTTATAATTTAGAATTTCTGGTCCTTTGTACTTTTTGTGTTACTCTCATAAATATAAAAATAAATAGATACTGGAAGCATAAATGTCAAGACAGATCCTTGTCCACAGGATGGTTTGAGTTCTCACAAAGCACTAAAGCAATTGTATGGGGAAAGCATTCTTGCCAATAAATGGCTTTAAAAAAACATCTTTCAATATGGGAGAAAAATGAATCTTTCTACCTCATATAATACCCAGGAAATAAGTCAAGTGGGGTTACAGTTCTAAACATAAAACCTGTCCTTGTTACCTTCTACTATCAGCATGACACAGTAACCTAGGAAAGGAGGCTCACCTAAGGGTTTTCCCAGATCAGACTGATCCAGGGCATGTCTCCATTGCCAACTGATATAGAAGGGTTGAGTCCACCGTGGGCAGAACCATTCCCTAGGAGGATGGTCCTGGGCTGTGTGAGAGAGTAAGCGAAGCATGATCAAGCTAACAGGTGCATTTCTTTATTGCTCCTGTTTCAAGTTCCTACTTGAGTTTCCATGTAAAACCCCTCAGTGATGGACGGCAATCTGGATGCATAAGTCAAGAAAAATCTTTCTTTCCCTAAATTACTTTGGGTCAGAGTATTTTATCACAACAGACAGGAAACTAGGGCAGAAGCCAAACCTTCAGGGGAAAACAGTATCTTTGTGACTTGGGAACAGGCAAGGTTCCCTTGGTAAGATGGGGAAAGCAATAACCAGGAAAGAAACTTTGTATAATTTAAACCTCGCAAAATTTAACATCTCACAAAATTATCAAAAGACAATCAGTAGGCACACCGAAGACGGATGGAAAAAACAAAACACAAAAAACTTAATATTACAGTTTTTGACAAAGGACTGTGAAACAGGATTGTAATGAATTCCTGTAGCAAATAATAAAAAAGATAAAGATTTGAACAGACACCCTGAAAGGAAGGAAACAGACTCATGGTGCCCATGTGACACATAACAGTGTTAGCCACCTAGGAAAATTCCAATGAAACCCAGATAGAATTGTGTACTCCTCAGAAAGGCTAACATGAGAATGTCTGCCACATCAATGCAGGAGCTATCAGAACTCTCACATTCGAGAAATGTAAACTCAAGAACAATCTTGGTGTTTATTTATAAAGAGATTTGCATATAATTTGCAAAGTTAAATATACACCTATGCTAGCACCTTACGGTTCCACTATTTACTCAAGAAAAATGAAGACATATTTCAAAGAAGACATACACAGGAATGTTCACGATGTTTATTACCAATAGCCACACACTGGAAACACCTCAGCTGCCTGTCCACAGGAGAATGGATAAGGGAATTGTTGTGTTTATACAAAGCAGACTTTTCTACAATAGAGGAGAAAGGATAGGTGTACTTGACCATTCTTAAAAAATAGTATAACGCTTCCTGAATATGTGCACATGTGTCTGTGTGTAGATGTGTGCACAAATGAGGGCAGGTGTGTGAGTTGTCTAGAGGAGAGTGTCAGATGCCCGCAAGCTGGAGTTACAGGGCATCCGTAGGGGTGCTGGGAGTCAAACTTGTGCCCTCCATAAGAGCAGTGTGTATTCTTATCCACAGAGCCATCTCTCCATCCATATGTACATTTTTGCCTAAAAGGAAACTCTAGGGTCAGAAACACTGATCTGGAGTTCATGAACACTTATGCTGAGTGGGGGGTGAGGGGAGGGGGAGACTCCCTGTGACATATTTACTTTGATACATAATGAGAAGTGCATTTGTTACTTTTCCTTTTCCTTTGATACATTAGGGAAAGTACGTTGGTTACTTTTCCTGTCACCCTGACAAAACACTGGATAAAAACAAATTAAGAAAGGAAGGAAGGGCTTAGTATGGCTCACAGTTCCAGGGTTGCGTTGGTCATGGTGGGAAACATGGTGGCAGTAGCCTGATATGACAGGTCACACTGTCTACAGCCAGCGAGCAGGGAGCATTAACCGTTGGTGCTCTTTTTTTTTTTTTTTTTTTTTTTTTTTTTTTCGAGACAGGGTTCCTCTGTGTAGCTCTGGCTGTCCTGGAACTCACTCTGTAGACCAGGCTGGCCTCGAACTCAGAAATCCGCCTGCCTCTGCCTCCCAAGTGCTGGGATTAAAGGCCTATGCCACCACCGCCCGGCTCCGTTGGTGCTCTTTAATTCAGCTTCTTTAGAGACACCTTTAGACCCGCTCAGTCTCCATGGTGAGTCTAAATTCTGTCAACTTGACCGTGAAGACTGGTTAACTTTCACTAATAGATAGATAGATGATAGATAGATAGATAGATAGATAGATAGATAGATAGATAGATAGATAATAGATATGATAAATTAAGTGTAATATAATACAAATAAATGCCAGGATAAGGATATATGTTTGCTTTCTATAAACATTTTTTTTAAAAAAAAACAGTTTGAATACATTGAAAAGCCGGGCTGTAGTGGCGCACGCCTTTAATCCCAGCACTTGGGAGGCAGAGGCAGGTGGATTTCTGAGTTCGAAGCCAGCCTGGTCTACAGAGTGAGTTCCAGGACAGCCAGGGCTACACAGAGAAACCCTGTCTCGAAAAACCAAAAAAAAAAAAAAAAAAAAAGAAAAAAGAAAAAGAATACATTGAAAAACAAATGCTGGGACAGACAGCAGCATGGTGACATGAGGGACATAGGCAATTTCACGTGCCATCTGGTGAAGAAAATGTGGTAAAAAAGATGAAGGTGACCAGAAGCCTTGTTATGGGATATCTGATCACACTGTGAAGCCGAGACTGTGTTATTTTCTGAAAAGAAAATCTGTTTCTAGTTGTGGTGTAGCACATGCCTTTAATCCCAAACAATGAAAGCAAAGTTAGTTGATAGAAGGAAGCAGCCATGTTTGAAAGTGATATCTAATTAAGGGGCAAAGTGAAGAATCAGAGAAGAATTTGACAGAATAAGTCAGAGACAGGATATACCCAACTCTCACAAGGAGAGACCAGATGGAGAGGCGACTTGAGAGAGCAGTGCAGGGATAGGGGGGCAGTTTTCCTGAGACAGTTATAGAGAGACAGGTTGCAGAGAGAGAACAAGCTAGACACAGGTGAAGACAGCATGCGCCAGAGAATGAGAAGGAGCCAGAAGATTGGAACAGATTGACAGAGTTAGTCTGAGACCAAGCAGAGCAAAAAGCTAGAGGCCGAGAGAGGAGCCAGATTAAATCAGTCAGCTTGGAGAGGAGTTCGAGCCAGAACAGCTGAGTTGAACCAGCCAGGCAGAATACAGAAAGAACTAGAAAGGGTGAGCTGTAAGTCTCAGGGGCTGAAAACACTCTAGGCCTAGATAGGATTGTACGGAGCCTGGAAGCCTAGGTTAGAAGTCACAGGCAGAAAGCCTTGGAAATGACAATTACATCAGGTGAATAAAAGTCTTTTTTACAAAGCCTGCCTGTGATGAGCTCTAGTGCTGGGTGGAAGAGTTCTCATTTCATGTTGGGCAGAGAGGTTTCTCGACTTTCTCTTCTGTCTCCAGGGTGCTGTTCTCAGCTGTGACCCAGTGATCCTCCCTGTCTTTTTTCAATGAATTTATTTAATCAACTTGGACAGAACCGAATCACTGTGAAGGACTTTTCTTACGTTTCCTGTGGGTTTGCATGCTTTTCCATGCTTTGATGTCCTACGACTTTAAGATATTTTCATATAAGTAAAATTTTCTGTTTGAATGCATTTCTAGAGGAGAGAGGCTTCAAAGACCTTTGTTTCTAGCCCACAGGGCATTTACTTTGAAATACTTTCCCCAAATAAGCAAGGGGTTATTACAAATGGACAACAGAAAATGAATGTATTTATTTATTTTATTTTTCTCTGTATAAAACATCCAAGCAAATGTTGTCTATAAAATACTACAGTGAACACCGAGGACCTTCATAGATGATCTAATTATAAAGACACGCTCCAAGGCTTTGACGGTTAAAATGTTTTCATTTTAAGTTGAAAAGCAAATGTCATTCTTTGAAAGTCTGGTTTGTTCTCCAGAAAGGTGAATATGTTCTGTTCTCTGCTGTCTTGTTTTTTCCTCCTTTCATTTTTTTCTGCTCCCATTTGATAGTACGAGAACTATTTGCAGAGGTGTAACAGGCACTGATGTCATGGTCTTGGGAACGCTGTTTACCATGTGGGGAGACGAAGCGGCAGAGGCCAAGCATAGCTCGCGTTTCCCAGCAGCTCACCCCAAAACTAAAGGCTGGTCTCAGGTCTGGTGAGAAGCCTGTGGAAAATAAACATTGTCTGTATGTACAAATGGATGGGGGAAGCAGAGCCACAATAACTGAGGCTCACCTTTCTAGATATTAAATATAAAACATATAATCTATTCCTAGCACTAGATGATAAAACATTAACTGTCCATGCATATATTAAATTAAGTCTTTTGTTGGTAAGTTGAAGGATACGCATTGCATTTTGTCTGCATTATCTTTTTTTGTTTGATTCATCTTGGTCTTTTGAGGCAGGATCTTGCTACGTAGCCCAGACTGGCCTCCGACTCACTGTGTAGCTCAGTGTGAAGGTTAGATTTTTATTAACTTGACAGAAGCTAGGGCCATCTAGATTGAGAGAGACTGGCAGCTGAGCAAATGCCTCCATCCAACTGGCCTGTAGGTCAACCTGTGAGTCGTTCTCTTGAAGTGGGAAGGCCCAGCTCACTGTGGTTGGTGCTGCCCTTGGACAGGTGAATCTGACTTTGTAAGAAAAGAAGCCATTAAGCCATGTTCTTCATGCCTCTGCTTCAGTTCCTGCCTCCAGGTTCCTGCCTGGAGTTTCTGCCCTGACTTCCCCCTTCATGAATGAACCATGTGGTCTGCCACTCCTTTGCCAGCAGGTTCAGGTGAGAGGAGAGAACCGGGTCCAGCGGGTCTGTCCAGGGCTTAGCAGGAAGGCGAGTGTCGATGGCCCAAAAGAAACATGTCAGGCAGGGAGTCTTGTCAAAGCAGTAACTCACTTTATTTTAACCTAGGCACTTGCTTATATAGAGAAGGCAAGTAGGTGGGCACTTAGGTATGGGGAGAGATGACGTAGGAGGCGGGGAAGGGTGACAGAGGGTAAGGGGTAACTGACAGGGCCAATGGCAAAGCTTCACATCAGAAACAGCCAGGCAGAGGCAGGGCCAAACAGGTCTTGCTGAGTCATCCTGATATGGAAGTGACTGAGACAGGTCTCAAAACTCAAGCCAGGTTTAGGCTCTCCCACAAGGCCGCAGAAACTCGAGCCAGGCTCGGGTTTGTCCTCAAGGCCCAAACCAGGGCCAAAATGGGGCCCAACAGTGGTCAAACGAACCCGTTCCTTTCCAAGTTGCTTTTGGTCATGGTATCTTATCTCAATACTAGAATGCAAACTAGGATACCAAGGCTGGTCTCAAACTCGCAGCAACTGTCTCCTCAGCCTCCGTGTGCTGGCATCATGGGTGTGACAGCCATACCTGTGAAGAACTCTTGGCAACTTAGGACTTTCACACGTGGTACAATTCCCACCGTTCCCATTTCCCCTTAGCAAAATGGCCACATTGTTGGCCTTGTCAACAGCCAATTTCTTTGCTTTTTCATCCTAACAGAACTCCAGTTTTATTTGGGTTCCCATCCCCAGGGCTGGGGCTGCCAGACATATTTACTTCAACAGTTCTGGGTCTCAGTGTTCTGAGTAGCCATGCTGTTGTGCAGCCACAGACTGATTTAGAGCGTTGTAATGTAATTCTCCTAAGGTGGACGTCTGCCTTGGGGCTTTGGGAAATGCCATCCTGGGTGACACACAGAGAGGGTGATGATGTCACCATCTGGATCCTCTTGTGCTGCATTTGCAGTTGGCACCTGGGATGGCCACAGACTGAAGACAGAGCCAGCAGGCAGAGAAAGGCACAAGATAGAGATGGCGGAGGTATGGCCCTGGCTCTGTGTCTGGAGCTTGCCTATGCCTGCCCATAAGACAAGTGTTATAGAAGGTTTTCTAATGCTGGCTACTGGGGCTGAGAGACAGGGCTCCAGGGAACCCACCTCCCCTAAATCTTACAAATTGACCATCTACGAATGGCCAGTATAGGAAGAGAGTTCCCCATAATATTTGGATTTCAATTATAGTTTTGATACTCTTACAAACATGTATTTATTTACCTTGTTTAGTGTGTGTGTGGGTATGTGAGTGCACCTGTGTGCATGTGGGCTTGTTTGGAGGTTCTAGCAGGGGAGCACAGCTACTCGTGCACCCTTGACTGAAGACTGGTTCTCCTCTATTTGGGGAATGTTGTCCTCTGGAGTGGTAAGGGAGGAAGGGGAAACCGCCTAGCCAGCCAGATCACCCTCACATCCCCCTGTGTGCATGCAGAAGTCAGAAGATAGCTTGGAAATGTTGGTGCTCTCTTTCCTGAGAGTTCTGGGAACCAAACTCAGGTTGTCAGATTTGGCAGCAAGCACCTTACCCAATGAGCTATCTTGCCAGTCCTTGTCTTTTATTTTTAATATGGCCTGATAGTAGGAGATGATTCAAAACACACACACACAGTTTCCCTAAGGTGATTTCGCTGAGGCTAACTAAAAGTATAGTGGATTTGATTTTATGAAAATAAAATAAAATTGTTTTTTAAACCAAAGGAAATCTTACTGTCATGTCTTTCATTCAGTGTGGGTTTTGTTTGTTTGTTTGTTTTGTTTTGTTTTGTTTTGTTTTGAGACAGGCTCTTCTGTTGTGTAGGCTAACCTTAAACTTTCTATTGAGTAAAGAATGGCTTGAAATTGTAATCCTCCTGTACTGGCTAGTTTTGTGTGTCAACTTGACACCAGCTGAAGTTATCACAGAGAAAGGAGTTTCAGTTGAGAAAATGCCTCCATGAGATCCAGTGGTAAGGCATTTTCTCAATTAGTGATCAAGGGGAGAGGGTCCCTTGTGAGTGGTACCATCTGTGGGCTGGTAGTCTTGGGTTCTATAAGAAAGCAGGCTGAGCAAGCCAGGAGAAGCAAGCAAGCCAGTAAGCAGCATTCCTCCATGACCTCTGCATCAGCTCCTGCTCCTTGACCTGCTTGAGTTCCAGTCCTGACTTCCTTTCGTGATGAACAGCAATTGGAAGTGTAAGCTGAATAAATCCTTTCCTCCCCAACTTGCTTCTTGGTCATGATGTTTGTGCAGGAATAGAAACCCTGACTAAGACAAATTGGTACCAGGAGTAGGGTATTCCTGTGGCAACCTGACCATGTCTTGGGGAGGACGGTGGAAGGACTTTGGAACTTTGGTCTAGAAGATCCATTCAGTGTTAAGAGCTCTGTGGGATGTTGTGTAGGAGCTTGGAAGATAATGTTGAGAACAGTGCAGAAGATGGAGGCCTGGCTTGTGAAATTTCAGAGGGAAGATTAAAGACTTATCAGGGCCATTGCTAGTTTGATTTAAGATTCTGTGGTTTTGGTTAGCTGGGGCTGAAGAAATCAGCTGTGATTAACAAGATACCAGCACTACTAAAGCGAAATCTTTACATTACTGGGACTATTGATGCTGGTTAACTGGAGCTGGGAAATTGGCGGTGATTGGGAAGAGACCAGCATCAATGAGGTGAAATCTTCTGAGAAGTGTTTTCTGAGAGCACAGAGGCTATGTTCCAGAGATAGCCAAGGTTGTACCTTGTGCGGTGGCTGGACTTGGTAATGTGTAAGAGTCACCCAGGTGCTACTGGTTTTGAAGGTATGAAGGAATCATGAAGAACAGCTGAGGCCTGGGCACTGTGAGAGGCAGTGGAAGGCCACTGATGAAGGTGGCAGCCTCAGTTGCAATTGATGGCCCAGGACTGAAGGGGTCATGCAAAGGAGGTGAGGCTTGACACCATGAAGAGAGGCTGTTGGTAAAGTCTAGTTGCAGCAGAAGACAGCAGTGATTTGGAGATGCCAGTACCATGAGATGACCACCAAGAACAGCAGCAGCAGTGGAGTACAGGCATCTGGAGCCTAGAAGACAAGGTGTGTGCTACAAAGGGCAGAGCTGGAGAAGTGACTCAAGCCCTTGGAGGAATCCAGAAGATTGTGAGTGGATCCCAGACATTGGACGGCTGGAGTTTGATTTTGCTTTTGATTGTGACTGTGCCCTGATATTTTTCCCTCTTAAAGAAAGAAGGTATTTTAGTGGAGCCCACAGTTAAGAGACTTTGAATTTTTAAAAGACTTTGAATTTTAAGATATTGGATGTTTAAAAAGGACTGAAATGTTAATATGTAAGAATTTGTAAAAACTGTGGGACTTTTAAAGTTATTTAGATCTTGGGGA
>CM052700.1:3972219-4067377 GCA_028551405.1 Uromys caudimaculatus | reverse complement strand
AAGAAAGTAAGGGTCTAGGCTTATTGGTGATGTGTTTATGTGTCAAGTTGACAAGGGGTCAATTGTACTGGCTAGTTTTGTGTGTCAACTTGACACCAGCTGAAGTTATCACAGAGAAAGGAGTTTCAGTTGAGAAAATGCCTCCATGAGATCCAGTGGTAAGGCATTTTCTCAATTAGTGATCAAGGGGAGAGAGCCCCTTGTGAGTGGTGCCATCTGTGGGCTAGTAGTCTTGGGTTCTATAAGAAAGCCAGCTGAGCAAGCCAGGAGAAGCAAGCAAGCCAGTAAGCAACATTCCTCCATGGCCTCTGCATCAGCTCCTGCTCCTTGACCTGCTTGAGTTCCAGTCCTGATTTCCTTTAGTGATGAATAGCAGCGTGGAAGTGTAAGCTGAATAAACCCTTTCCTCCCCAACTTGCTTCTTGGTCATGATGTTTGTGCAGGAATAGAAACCCTGACTAAGACACCTCCTGTCTCTGCCTCCAAACTGCTGGGTTTATAGGCACCACCATGTGTAACTTATACAGCACTGGGGCCTGAGCCAGGTCTTCACTCTAAAGACAAACCGTCTGCTCCCTGGGCCTACAATGAGCTAAATTCCCAGAACCATAATATAATATGTCTTACATCACCAGAGCACTGTCATAAAGCTTTTTTGAGGGCCCTAGTTATTTATTTTCTCCTTTCCTTACAAATCTAAAAGGTCTCCAGTAGCTCAGGGAGGGAAGGGGCGTCATGGTCACATGAGGGGCCAATTAAACTGCAGCCGTTTAACAGGATGATGGTTCATACTGTTGTTGATGTCCGGGTAAGCCGAACATGTGACCAGGGGTCAGTTCCCCATCATAGACTCCACAACTGAAGGTTCCTTTGAGTAAATCAGATTCTTCAGGCAATACTTTGAAAAACCCCAGGTCAAGTGACAGGGAAGCTGTTTTTATTAGCGTTCATGATAAAAGGGGCTAGTTTAAAAGGCTGAGGAAAAAAAGCTGATTACATCTGTGTAGGAAAGTCTAGGCATTCTCTGTGAGAGAAGACAACTGGGAAGGTCCTTTCCTCTGAGCCACCTGTGGGGGCTCTGTCCCAACAGGGATGAGGCACCACAGGAAAACAGTCAGTTGTAGAGGAAGTGGCAGCCATCACACACTGAGTACAGAGGAGAGTCTGAAATGGGAGTACCCATGTTCCCTTCAGAAGCAGCTGTCTTTCTTTTCTTATGTCTGTGATAGGATACAGCAACCTAAAGGAGCAGGGTTTATTTGGCTTGGAGTTCAAGGTTACCTTCCATCTCCGATCGGGTCACACTGCATTGCAGTCAAGGAGCAGGGACAGAATGCAAGCAAGTCAGTGTTCAGATCACTCACTCACCTTTGTACAGCCCAGAATCCATAGCCCAAGGAAAGGTCCTGCCTACAATTAAGATAAGTTTTCATACATCAGAAAACAAAATTAAGATAGCTCCTGCCAGCATGCCCAGAGACCCATCTCTTACATGATTCTAGAGTCTGTCAAGTTAACAACCCACACTGACCATTACAGCAGCCAATTCCTGTTCTCCACAGATCATTTTTTTTATTTGTTGACTATGGCTTCTATGGTATATAAAAATTAGAAAAATAATAAGGAAAATGAATTTTATGTTTTATGGAGCACTGGCTATGTGCTTCCTATTCATTCCATGTGAAAATCAATAAGATATGTTGGCCGCTGTTGAAGGGTGAGGGTAGCTACAAAACAATAATCAGGATAGGAACAAGGGGGAGAAGTCTGCTCAGAAAATCAAATGTTTGCTTTGCATAATAAAGATCCAAGTTTAAACCCCCAGAACCCTCATTTTAAAAGTCAGATGTGGTGATTAGTACTTGTAATCCCAGCACTGGCCAGGCAGAGACAAGTGGATTCCTGGAGCTTACTGGTCAGCTTGGTTCTGGGCCAGCGAGAGACCCTGTCTTAAGAAACAATGTAGCCAGTGCCTGCACTCAAGGTTGACCCCTCACCCGCGTGTGCATGCAATGTACACATAGATCCTGCACAGACATGAGCATGCTCGTGTACACAAACACAAAATGTTATAAAGATAGCTCACGCCTACCTACCTGTTGCCATGTTCCTTCCTATGATGGTCATGGGCTCTAACCTTCTAGATCCAAGAGTCCCCAATTTAAAAGCTTGTTTCTGACTGCCTTGGTCATGGTGTTTAATCACAGCAAAAGAAAAGTAACAAAGACACAAAGAATCTGAAAACTTTCACTTCTCTTGGGTCTGAAGATCAAACTCGGAGTTGGCAAGCACGCAGACAAGGGCTCTAGCTATGAGCCCTACCCAGCCCAAATCTGCAAACATTTTAAAGTAAAGATGTAGTCAGGGGTCCAGGGTCTGCTTGGCAGTAGAGAGAGGGCATTGAGTCTAAAAGTCAGCTCAGGGGAACACATAAATGTTTCCCAGAGAGATGCCGGTGTCTACTCACACCACAAAATCACTGAAGAGAGGCCAGCACTAGGAATGACTTTACTAGTTTACAAATAATAGTAGATAACACAATTTAGATGCAGGGCACATGGGATTTAAGATTCTCCACGGAGCCACAAAAGAGAGGACTTTAAATATAACAATCTCTGAAACCCAGTACATACAATGTTGCTACTGATCAGGTCTTAAGAGCCACCAGTAAGAAACAGCAATTGTTTAAAGGTGTCACCTGCACTGTCAGCTAGGTGTGGCCGTTTAACCCTTTATAGCTAGGCTTGCCGGTTTAGCTGCTGTGTGTCTTCCTTACCAGAGAGCCTCCTTGGGCTTCGATCTTACCTGGGGTTTTCTGGCTTCATCTTTGCACATTTTGATGCAACGTTCTATCAGTGAGCACTGCTGGTCAATTTTTTTTTTTTTTTAAAAAGGAAATAGCTAAGTCATCTGGTTCTACTTTCAATGCAGAGCCGGTCCAGACAGGACGGATTGCTTTGTGCAGAGCTTTTTGGCAGGTAGCCACCTGCCCTTGGAGCGTGATATTTCAACTGGGGTGTGCTACTCCAGGATTGTCCCTGTAAAGAACAGCCTTTGGCCCTTGTAGGTATTTGTCTATTGCTATTCACAGAAGTAGCAACTACACGGACACATAGTGCATTATAGTTTTGAAATCTCTTTATGGCTTTTAGCTGTTTCATAATAAAATGATGGAGATATTGGAATTAGACTCTTTAAAATAAAACCTAAGCCAAGCATGTTGGTTCATGCCTGGATCCCAGCACTTGGGAGACAGAGCCAGGGGATGAGGAGTTCAAGGCCAGCACCTATTCCATAGTGAATTTGGCCCCAGTCTGAGCTGCATGAGATCCTGTCTTTCAAAATCCAAAAAGGGAGCCAAGGAGCTAGCTCAGTCAATAAAGCTCAGCTGCACAAGTGCGAGAGCTGGAATGCAGATCCTTAGCACACACATAAACATGTGTGTGTGTGTGTGTGTGTGTGTGTGTGTGTGTGTGTGTGTGTGTGTGTATGGTCTATGCAATCCAGAAAGCCTTGTTAAGCTTTGCTTCCCAATCCCCCATGCACACATGTGCTGAGCCCACACACATCAGAGACAGTGCATGCACACACACCGAAGAGTCACACAACAACCCAAAAAAGTAAATAAAATTAAATCTGGCCCTTTTGTTAGGAATTGCAATACACACACAATAAGATGCATGACACACACAATAAGGTACATAACACACAGGCAATAATGTACACAACACACCCACAACTTGGGGACTTAAGTGTGTAATCACATCTAAGTGGAGAACCAATGCCAGATCCCAAGCACCCCATAGTGCCCTTTCTGGCTACCAACCCAGCTTCTGCTGCTCAGATGATAGCCTAACATGTGCGGCCTAACTTGACTGGCTCTCACACTCTTGCTTGTGCTCCTGAATTGTTAAGCACTGTAGCTTTGGTTGGCTCCTGTTGGGGGTTCCTAGTGTGCTCTGCGTATTCAGACGCTGATTTCTAGTTACCGTGCAGGCATTGCCATGAATATTGAGGAATCTCCTGTGTCAATGTGGTGTTAAGAATGCTCCCCAATTATCTCTGATTAGTTAATAAAGACTGAACAGCCAATGACTGGGCAGGGGCGATAGAAAGACTGGTCTGATCCCAGCCAGGAGTCCAGAGAAGAGCCAGGTAGGAGTTAGCCATGAGAAGGACCATGAGGCAGGTGGGGGAAGAAGATCACCATGAGGTTGGGCATGAGAAGTCGCCAAGGGAGCGCATCATGAGGACATACATGGAGCAGAGCAAGTCAGGGAAATTCAAAATGCAAGCAGCACAGAGTCTGTGGCTGGGATGGAGATAGTTTTGGGGGCTAGAATACCCTAGAACTTGACCAGTCGAAGTGCTTAACATTTGCTAATAAACTTAATGCGTCTGTCTCAATTATTTGGGAGCTAGCCCGGTTAGAAAAAACTGCCACTCTTAAAGTTCAGCCTATAGACTCCCGTGGATTTAAAGTCTTGCCCAAGAGTACAGGTTTACTTTGCACATGCCTTACTGAGATTAAGGATATTTGCTTTCCCTCAGATTCTGTGTATCCCCAACCTCCCGTCTGGAACACAAGACTGAACCCAGGATCACACACCAGGCAAGTGCTCCACTGCTGAGCTACATCTGCAGACTCTGTGTATCTTCGTTTGTTTTCTCCATGTTAGAGGTGACAGCTGACACTCATGACCAGTTCGATTGGATTTGAAATAAAGGAATATAATCCAGAGAGGATTATGGGTAGTGGAGAACTGCCCTGAATGTGGGTGGGCTCGGGTCTTGGACTGAATAAAAAGAAGAGGAGAGGAGAGGGAAGGGGAAGGGAGAGGAGAGGGGAGAGGAGGGAAGAGGAGGGAAGAGGAGGGAAGAGGAGGGAAGAAGCGAGAGGAGGGGAGCAGGGAGGGGATAGGAAAGGGGAGGAGAGGAGAGGCTAGAATAGGAGGGGAGCGGAGGGGATAGGCAGAGAGTCATCTGAGCACCAGCGTGTCTCTGCTTCATGAAGGTCCACTGAGGTGTGACCAAGCAGCTTGCTGTACGGACAGGAGATGGCCCCACCATGGTGGGTGTGCCCCTCATCCTGGGAGCTGTAATAAGCCTGCTCTCCTTGTTTTCTGCCAGCCATTTTGTCAGAGTAACAGGGAAAAGAACTAACACACTAGGGTCCAGTCAGGACAAGGCAAGCGCTGTCTTGTTGAACAACACCCCCGGTGTCTCTGGTTTGCTTTTGAGATGTATCGAGGCTGTTTCTGTCTCAAATTAATTCCTTTCCTCGATGTGAGAATGCACCACAACACGTTCATGCATTCACTGTTGGCTGAAGTTTGGACTGTGTCCTACTTTAACAGAAGGTGAGGGTTTCCATGTCTGCTAATGGATTACAGATTACCACTTACTAGAAAAAATAGCTTGAATGTGTTCATACCTATACACACCACACTCGAGGCATAAGTGGACTTTCTTTTTTCTTTTTCAGGGAGGCCAGAAATAAAAGTCCTCTGGAGCCAGGGTTCCAGGCAACTGTAAGCTGCCCAGTGTGGGCACTGGGAACAGAACCCAGGTTCCCTGGGAGAGCAGGAAGTGCTTTCAGCCACTGAACTATCTCTCCAGTCCTGAACCTTTTCTTCTTCCTCGTGGGTTTGGCTTCTACCTCTCTTGAACGTGAAATGAATTGGACCATTATCACTAGGATCTTCCCCTTACTTAGGTTCACTGGCTCCTTGGATTTGTGTGGTGTGTCGTTGAAACACCTGCTCACTTTCCTTCTGAGTTGTTTTTTTTTGTTTGTTTTTTTTTTTCCCTTTGTTAACTTGTAAGACTAGCCAGGCAGTGGTGGCGCACGCCTTTAATCCCAGCACTTGGGAGGCAGAGGCAGGTGGATTTCTGAGTTCAAGGCCAGCCTGGTCTACAGAGTGAGTTCCAGGACAGCCAGGGCTACACAGAGAAACCCTGTCTCAAAAAAAAAAAAAAAAAAAAAAAAAAAGACGTTAATATATAAAATTTAAAATCTCTTGTTTATTTATTGAGGGTGAGGTGCTCCGTGCATGATGGCAGACGACAGCTCGCAGGAGTCAGCTCTCTCCCTCCATCGAGCTGGTTCTGGGCATCAAACCCAGGTTACCAGGCTTGGTAACAGGAGCCTTAACCCACTAAGCCATCTCACAGCCCTTAACATATTTTATATGAGGAATTCATTATTTATTATCTTACTGTTATTTTCCATAGCCTAGACCTCAGCATTTGTTTTTTGTTTTTTTTTTAGAGGCAGCGGCTTTGAATAGTTCTTAATTTTAGTTTCACCCAAATTTCCAGTCCTTTCGTTTTAACTCTTGTTTGTTGTACAAAAACTCTTTTCCTTTAAAGACATGAAGCTGTGTCATTTTAGGATGAAGAGATGAAGACAGGAAAAAGGGAGTGGGGGTGGAGAGCGGCTCTGTGGGTGAGATGCTGAGAGGTCCGCACGAGTTCACCCCACCCCCAACGTCTCAGCCCTCTGCTCGATTGCCTTCATTAGCTATCATTATGCAATGAATTATTCCATAGTTGGGCAGCTCAGAGCTGTCTATAGGTATGGTCTGGCTCTGGTCTTGGCCTGAGGTGACAGGCACATCAACCATGTCTGTGGTGGAACTGACTCTGGGTTTAACACTTTATGACGTCATCCCTGGCCCTCTCTCCGCTGCTCGACTACACAAGTCGGAACCGCCCACCAAGGGTACTGAGGAACACAGAAAGGGCCAGAGAAGAGACTGCAGGATGCATGCTCCACTAAGAGGCTGTTCACCCAGTGCTCTGCGCTGAGGAGCTGTCCTCCTTGCTCCTACCTGGAGAGGGCTGAGGCTAACCCAGCTAGTAGGGCCCACCGATCCCCAGAGCTCTTTCCTCTCTCTTCAGTAACCTCTACAGCTATTCCTCCTCAAGGCTTCTTGCTATTTAGGGATAAATCAGGAATGAGACTGCTTGCCCACGGCTCTGCCCAAAAACGGATAGTTCTTCCATAATCTTAGTACTTTATTTTATTATGACCATGTGTTTGATGTGTGGGCAAACATGTCAGGTCAGAGGACGACTCTGTGGAGCTGGTTCCCTCCTCCCACCTTCACAGGAGTTCTGGGGATCACCCTCAGGTTGCCCGGCACGCAGGCTCGGCAAAGCGCTTTACTCCTGATCCATCTCATTGGCACCGATTGCCCAAGAGGCATTGTCAGTGGTGCAGAAACCGGAAACAGTTTTCTTAAACTGCCGCCATGTTCGGTTATTTTAATTTTTGATATGGTTTCAGGTCAGTCCAATCCATTGTGAGGGGCTAGAGCTAAGGAAAAAAACAAAACAAAACAAAAAACCAAAAAAACAAAAAACAGAACACAGTTAAACTAAAGCAGCCTAAACCCAGAAGGTTCACTTGATGTGGTGTCTCCTACTGGATAAGCATTAAGTTTAATTAAACATCTTTTCAGAGGTTCAGCTTCAAGTCCATCTTCTGCTCCTTAGTTTATCTCTCACTTTCTCTCTGTGGTTTGCATGTACCTATGACAGTGGCCTCCAGGGTTTCAGGTGGGGTTGAAGGTTGGAGAGGTGTGTGTGTGTGTGTGTGTGTGTATCTCATGCTGTTATACCTTCTGGGGGGTGAATGTTGCGCATAGTTTTAAAAGTTGCTACTGCCTTTGCCCCTTCCTCGCCGGGACTACCAGCCCTCCCATTTTCTCTTGTTCCACCTGGCTTTGCTCTGGGATTGGCCTCTGCCAGCCCTAACCAGACTTCTCTTTCTACCTGCCTTTGCTCTGGGGGTTGGGGGGTCTACCCGCCTTTGCTCTGAGAGGAGTTGCAATACCAGCTCCCACCTGAGAGCCTGTGGGAACAAGCCTGGCGAGGTGGGGTGAAGCCCCACGTGTCTGTCCCGGGGCACTGCGGCTCTGGGTGGGACAGGAGACACCGGGAAATGGCCGTGCATCTTCCCACACAGTCTGGGCAGGTGGGAGCTGTGGGAAGCCTTTGTGGGCCCTGCCTATGGGTGGGGGAGGGGGCCATTCTTGGGGAACTCGAGGCAGCGGTCTCCGTGGGTTTTCTAGCCGGGGACACCACAGTCGCCGAAGGGTGCCGCATATGGACTAGCCAGAGCGTAGTAGCTGAGGTTCCCGCCGAGACCGGTTTCAGCGGCTTGGGGCACTGGGCTAGCTGCTTAAGCTTGGGTGAATGGGTACCGTCTGGGAGTGCTGAGAAGCCCTCTGCGAGAGATTAGATTCGACTCCTTAATCGAGGACTGGATCCCTTGCTTTCCACAGCGGGTCCAGATGAAGAGACAGTCCATAATTCTAAGACGTTTATTGTCATCGCATGGAGCGTGGCATGGATGGAATTGTACCTCCACCCCTCTGGGAGAGGTGAGGCAGATATAGTAACTGGGAAGGGGCTTGGCTAAACCTCTAGCTGTCTCATTAACATGGGGATGGCTTGCAGCTGTGTGGCCACGCCTCTACCTGAGGAGGGGTGGACAGTGACCTTGACTGGAGCCAAAGTCTCCTGGGAGCGTTGGCATAAAGTTTTCCGGTCCCTTGTAGATTATTCCACGGAGTTGCCCAGATTTTACGCCTGTGCTCAACCGGGTGCCAGATTGCCCGTCACAGATCACTGCCCCACAGAGACCTCCAATCCACAATAAAAAACACACAGCTTGTTGCTTTTTAACTTGCCTACTAGGCACAATTGCTGGGCACAGATATCTCCCGCCTTGGAAAAGTGTGCCCTTACCAATTCATTATCTCTGTCTCTTCTTCCACCCTAAACTCAGTGAATTGTTCTACCACTCGCCTATAGTGGAGGCAGCAGGCGTTAGCTGCCCTCAAGGGCTTACATGATTGCTCCATCCGTCTTCCTCCAAAGCATGGCAGGACAAAAAGTCTCTCTCCTTCCTTGTATCTGCCTTTTCCTCCTGGGACCTGGAAGTCCCACCTATACCTGCCCAGCAATTGACCCTTGGCCTTTATTGACAAATCAAGGACCAATTGGGGGACAGGGTTCGCATCAGACCCTCCTTTTACAGGAAAACTCCAGGAGCCTGTCCTTCATCTGTCGTTTAAATCTTTGGGTCACTCACCTACTTTAACTGTGCAAGTATTCTCCCCCTCCTTGGTCGGTGTCTTGGTTAGGGTCTCTATTGCTGTGACAAAACACCATGACCAAAAAAGCAGGTTGGGGAGGAAAGGGTTTGTTCGATGGGCTGGGTCCTCCCCCACTGATCACTAATTTTTAAAGTGCCTTACAGCTGGATCTCACGGAGGCATTTTCTCAAGGAGTCTCCTTCCTTTCATAGGACTCTAGCTTGTCTGAAGTTAACATAACCTTAGCCAGCACAGCTGGTGAAAGCATTTCCTGGATGGAGTCTCAAGTCCTTGAGGGTTGGGTTGCCCCAGGCTGACCAGCTAAGTCTCATGGTCAAGCAGATTCTGCTATTGGGTCTAGATGATCTTGTGTGATTCACACGTCATGGACAGCCTCTGTCTCCCCTAAAACACTGGTGTGGAATTCTGGTTGGTTGCTTGATCACCCACCCATCTAGCCTGAAGATGTAAAATGTCCAATTCTAAATGTTGAGTTCGTGTATGTGTGTATGTGTGTGTGTGTGTGTGGGGGGGTTCAACCATTGGCATCTTCTTCAATAGTCAGCCTCTCTTTGGGGACCAGGGCTTGCCTGCTTGGCTAGGCTAGCTGGCCAGTGAGCTCAGAGACACAAGTGCCTGCTCTTTCCCAGCAGTGGGAACACAGGCACAAGTGGCCAAGTCCAGCTTATCTTTTATGCTTCTTAGACCTCTTTCAGCGGTATGTTTGCATTTAAAGGAAAAAATCTTGAATGACATGACTAACCAGAAACTTAAAAAGGACTATGGACTGGTTGCAAGCATCCAAGAGCAAACACTAAGGAAGCACATTCAGAAGAGGACAATGGTTGTTTTTAAAGCACAGAGCGTGAAGGCGGTTGTCTAGGGCACAACCTCCTGACAGGACTTAAAAGAATACCACACCAAGTATTTCAGGCATTCATGAGAACTCGTTCTGGATGCCCTTGGGAAGAAAAGAGATATTCTTTCCAGCACCCACATGGCTAAAGCCATCCTCCTAACAGTACCCAGAGTTCACATAATTGGCTCGAGATTTTCAAATGCTTCAGCTTGGTCACGGGAGGGAGAACCTTGACATGGTCAGTTCCTCGTGTTCTTCAGTCTGATCTATTCTTAGATTGTGGGTTTTACTAGTCTCTGGGTTAGTGTTCCTGCCCTGGCTTCCTAGGCATATACACAGAGTTGAGAATTCCTCAAAGCATGGAATTCTAACCAGTTCAGTTAAACCGTTTTTGAAGCCCATCTATGTTTGCTAAATTCTTACCTCTGCACCATGCATGAGGGGTTGAGAGACAAAGGAGCAAGAATCTTTGCCCAGGAGAAGGTTCATGCACAGTATCATTTCCTGGGCTTCTGTGAGAGCAACGTAGTCATGGATCCTGACTAAGCTTGTCATAAACTTCTACTTCTAAAGCAATGTGGGGAACTTTTGATGCATGACAAGGACTTTTAGAAAACTACCATAGAAATTAGCTTATATTTGAAAAATCCAGCAACTGCGCTTTATATATACATATCATTTCACAGTGCCCAAAACATCTTAAGAAATATTTTAACATAATATTTATGTTAAATTTCCATATTGATTATTTGGGAATTTCACACAATATACCCTGATTACCCCTACTTCCCAGTCCTCCTAGGTCCTGCCCCATACCCCACACACTCTGTGGCCTCCCACACATAAAAATATTTAAAAATGAAAAGGGGAAAAAAAAGTCTAATTTGGGTTGTCCATATAGTCAGTAGAGCATGGTCAGACTCCTGGTGGCCAGCCACTCAAGAGACTTTTTATGTTCCTACTTTCCAGAACAAATGGGTAGAATCGGAAGATACTTCTTATGATTTGGTTACAACATGCCTTCCAAAAGGTGTCTGTGTAGAACTCAGCCCCCACATGGTGGCTCTTTGGGGAAGTGCCTAGATTGGGCGGGTGCTGTCCCAGTCAATGGATTAATCTTTTAATGGATTCCTACCTGAGTGGATTATTGGAAGTTGGTGGATACTGACCAAGGTAGTCAGGACTTGAATGGTTTCTTGACTTTTCTTCTGTCATATTCTCTCTTGTTTTATGGCTATTAGGAGGTGAGCCTCCCTACCTATCTCTCTCACATGCTGTTGAACCTTGCCTTGGGCCTAAGGCAAGGAGGGCAGCTTGCCAAGGGCTCTAAACCTCCTGACACATCAGCCAAGCCGGCTTCTGCTTCACACCACTCTCCTCAGGTGTTTTCTGGATGCCATGGAAACTTGTGAGATGAGTCACACACCTGTGAGACCAAGTAGGAAGAATGAAAACCCCTATTTAAGCTCAGGTATCTGTGCTTCAAGTTTAGACAAGATGCATATCCAAGAAAATTATCAACATAAGCGGCTTTGATATACAGGAATGCCCTAGCATACAGGGACATACAAATTAATAACTATTTCCTAAAACTAAAAATTTCTTGAATAAAACAGAACTTCCCAAGGTGATTATGCAAAGTAGTCCACTTGTTCCAAAGCTCTATCAAAGAAGAGAGAAAGAAATGTCGATTTGTGGATGGCTCAATGGTTAAGGCTCCCTGCCATCAAGCTCTAGGACCTGAGTTCAGTCCCAGGGACCGACATGGTAGAGGGGGTGAAGGGATACAGGCAAATTGTCCCATGACCTCTTCATGTTTGCTATGGCATGTATGCATCCACATTCACAGACATGTAAACTAAATAAACAAGGGAAGGGAGGGAGGGAAGGAAGGAGGGGGGAACAGAGGAAGACATGTTTGAGTGAGATTGTTTTGATAGCTGTCCTGAGCCATTAAATAGGGCCATAGATAATGGGAGTTACTTCTGCTGAATCGAATGGTATCAAAAGCCAACAGAGACCATCTCTTGAGGGAGTTTGTAAACACAGTTCTAACTGAAGCTCAGAGAGTACATCTAGACATTTCAAATTTTCTATAATTATATGATTTAGGAGGAACTTCGATGCAAGCCTTACTTTTTTTTTTTTTTTTTGGCTTGTTTGTTTTGTTTTGTGGACTTACTCTGTAGCCCAGGCTAGCCTAAAATTCACAAATCTGTCTACCTCAGCTCCCCACGTGCCAAGACTGTGGGTGTACACTCCTGTGCCTGCTCCTCACTTTCTGAAGGTGAAGACATGTGACAAATATCCTAGAATCCCTAGTTCTAACAATTATAATGCCCCCCCCCAAGAAAACCCCTTTGACTGTCAAGTGACGAGAGAAAGTGCTCAGACAGGAACCTTCAGCAGAACTCAGGTGGTTGAGCATGCCCTACGGAGCCTGTACAGCAAGCTTACTGTAGTCGGTGTTGTACAAAATGCTAGTGGGAACACCAACAAGGGTAAGACGTCCCTTGCAGTTGACCAAGCATGACAGTTTCATTGGCATAAGGATTGATTTGCCACTTGGCAAGGTGATCTGCAGCTCTAATTAAAATTCTCATGGGTCCGTTCTTTCAAGCCTTAGCCCTAATTCATTCTCAGGCAGCTCTAGGTCTTGAGACAACTTGCTCGGCTTCTGCAAACACTCTAGAGAACAGCCCAGGCCACCGGACATCTCGGGCAAATGCAATATTCAGAACAAGTTACACAGAAGAGTTCTGTGAGCCCCTCTGCCATGAGCCCTGTCTGTGGAGCACACAAGGACCCAATAGCTAAGTCTGGCCAGTGGTGTGTGCACACCTGGAGTATATGGCCAGTGGTGTGCACACCTGGACTCCCAGCACACAGCAGGCAGAGGCAGGAGCCTAAAGTCAGCCTGGTTTATTTGGTGAATTTCCTTCTAGCCAGGGTTTCATAGCCTGGCGTGGTGGCGAATACCTTCAATCCCAGCTCTCAGAAAGCAGGGGCAGGTGATTCTCTATACGTTCCAGGCCACCTAAGGCTACATAGTGAGACCTTGTCTCAAAACAAACAAATGAACAAAAAACCCCAATAAACTAATAACAAAAATTAAGGGGTTAGAGATGGCTCAGCACACAAAGGTGCTTGCTGCCAAACCTGACAATCTGAGTTCAATCCCCAGAGCCCACAGAGGTGAAGGAGAGAACTGATTCTTACAAGCTGTCCTTTGATCTCCATACGAAAACTGTGGCATGTGCATGCTCACACAGTCAATTGATAAGCCAATTAATCATCAACCAATGAGTGCAATTTAAAAAACCAAACCAACAATGACAATAACCAAACAAAAAAAGCCAACCTGGCTGCTGCATGGGGCTCAAGAGCTGTGTGTGGAGTAATGAGTGGGGTTTTGGTTGCTCTGCTTTTTGAGACATGGTTCTACCCTGTAGACCGGGATGACATCATACTCTGAGTGGTCTCCTTGCCTCAGCCTTTCAAGTGCTGCTACACTGGGTTATAGTAGTGGTTTTAAAGGTTACAAAGAGCCAGGCAGGCAGTAAGAGAACTTGAGCACCCCCTCCCCCATGAGAAACGTGTCACATACTCTATGTGCCAGGTACTGTCACAGAATGGAGGCAGTGCACAAGGCAGAGTTGTAGCTATTGGCTTTTTAGGGGAGGAGGGGAGTGGCTTACAGTTAGAGGGGATATAGTCCATGATGGCACCGAAGTCACAGTGGTGGCAGCAGGAACATGGGATGTGTCTGCTTGCTCCCATCTCAACAGATCAGGAAACAAATGGGCGAGGGGGAAGGAAGAAAGAGAGGGGGAGAGAGGACTTTTTCCTCTTTCAGTTCTGTCTGGGACCCCAGCCTGTAGAATGGTGCCTTCCACATTCAGGGTATCCCTTCCCTGCATCAGTTAACCAACCCTCTCTAGAAAAGCCCTTGTGAACACACCCAAATGTGTGTCCCTCTAATCCCTAGGCATTTCTTAATCCAGTTTGGCAGTGGATTTATCCACTTAATCCAGTGTGGCAGTCATCACAGTTGGGTTCCTAGCCTGAGGGCACGACTCTAGAATATTCACAATAGGGATCAAGCCCCAGTCAGTCTGGGCTTTCTTCACTGACTAAATATCTGTGGAGAATGAAAAGTAAAGTTCCGGGCTTCCAGTGGCTCCCCAGCCTGAAAACCCATCAATCTAGAGAAGAAAGTTCCGAGACAAACAGCTTCATTTCACCTTAAATTGTTTTAAGAACAGGAGAGGAAGACAGAAAATTAACAAAATGGAATACATAAATCTCCCAAGAGAGAGCTGAGACAAAAAGATGGCGGAGCAAGATCTAAAGCATGGCATTGTGGTGCATGAAACAAACAGGAAATCAGATCAGTTTTGGCAAACTAGGAAGTTCAAGTCTAGCCTTGGCTACATAACAAGACCCTATCCCATTCAAAACAGATCAAAACACCCAATGAAGGTTTGATAATGTCAGTCATTTTCTCCCTCCTGTGATAAAACACCGGGATTGAAGCAGCTTCAAGGAGGAAGGGTTGGTGTTGGTTTGCAGTTCCTGAGGGATGGAGTCCATCCCGGGGGAAGGTGTGGTGGACGGAGGCAGGGGAGAAGCTAGCCACATCTTTTCCGCAATAAACAAAGGTGAAAGAATCCACTAGAGCTTAGCTTGCTTTCTCAGTTCACGTAGCCCAGGATCCTCTGCCCAGAGAATGGTCCTGTGCACAACTAAGATGAGTCTTGGCACGTCAGTTAATGTAATTAAGAGTCACAGGGACGTTCAGAGGCTCATCTCAGCAGGTGACTCTAGAGCCTATCAAGCCGACACCCAACGCTCCATCACAGTGACAAAGCATAGCACATTAAAACGGGGCTGGGGAAGAAGGGGCATGCAGAGTCAAGAAAGAGTGGCCGAGCTGGGAGGCGATGAGAAACTCCGGGGTGAAAGACAGTGATGGAGGCCAGGAAAAGCCTGGAAAGGATGAAATCAGAATGAGTGAAGACATTCCCCTGGAGAGGAAGTAAGTCCTAAGCCCCCCAGAGGTCCGGGGGAAAGCGGCCGTGGACCAGTCATGGTGCCGGAACCTGCGTTGCCTGATGGCTGTTTCCTCCAAGGGAAAGAGGAAGAGAGCGGGAGCAGCACGGGGTAGGGGGGACTCCGGCGGGGCATTTCATTCTCATCGGTGTAATGCTCTTCCTGACTGCAGCAAGCTGCATAGTGACCCACCGCGGCTAAACTCCCTTGTCAGCCTCCTGTGAGGCGCACAACTCCTCCTCCGGATCTTTGTCCGGTGCTTAAAAAAATACATATATAACACTTCATGAAGAACCGCAGTGCTGGGATTAAAGGCACGCACCACCACCATCGCCTGGCACTTTTGGGTAATATTTCTAAAACTTCATTTGCCGTGCCTCAATTCATGAAGAAGCATCTCTTGGCGATAAAATCCCAGCCGGTGACAGCTGTACCGTAAGCACACCTGGATCCCTCAAACTGCCTGCGCGTTAAGGACGGAACTTCAGAGAGAAGGCACTTGAATTTACAGAGCCCACAAAGCCAGCTCGCCCCCTGCTAAGTACCCCCATACTTCGTTTTCTAGAATCCAGTGTAATGGGCAGTGGAGAATGCTCAGAACGTCTTTGCGATGCTCTGGGCCCCCTCGCCCCATCCCTCCAGCACGTGAGGCTGAGCAGAGTGCAATGGCTTCTAGCCCTGGGAACCGCAGAGACAGGAGGCGAGGGGGATGGGTAGCGAAGGCTTCCTGTGTGGTGCGGTTCTGATGTGCCTCAAAGAACTGATGAGAATAGCACTTCACAGTCCTTTCATCTCGGGAGCGCAGACATTTTTAACCGACTGATAATTCCATTGTGCAGACAGGAGCACGAATCCGGAAGCGGCTGAAGTGGGGCCTCAGTCACTCCGTGTGCTTAGCAGGAGCGAGGATTCCACACTGCTGACCTCTTCCAAAGTGTCCTCCCAGCAAGAGGCCCCTGTTGACTAGGCTTTTATGCTAACAACCCAGAAAGGCAGCCTTATCCCCTCGGTTTTATAAGCTAGCTCCACTAGAAGACAGATATTTTAAGGGTTATATACCACAGCATTGATCTTAATAGAGTTGCTCTATAAATTGGGATCTTTAGCAGCAAGCAAAAAATAACCTTTAGGAGATTTTAAATTTAGTTCATTAATTGTTATTGCGCGCGTGTAATATGTGTGGGCGTGGTGGAGGTCAGAGGACCACAATGTGACTCTGTTCTCTGCGCCCACTCTGTGTGGGTCCCGAGACTGAACTCAGATTGCCTGACTTGCTTGGCTAGTGTCTTTTCCCTGGAGCCGCGTCACCAGCCTCATGAGGCCATTTTTCCAGGAAGAAGCCTTCACTTGGGACTTATTTATATCTTGTAAGGATGAATTAAGATAATTCATAGTGTCCTTGTATGCACAAGATTAAAAACATCAAGTTTATATACAATAACACTCGTGATTAAGGTGGCTCATATAATAGAAAGAAAATAACCTTAATGAAAGACGTTGGGAAAAAGAAATCTTTGGGCTATTGAGATGGCTCAGCAGGTAAAGGCACTGGCTGCCAATGACGAGTTCAATCCCTGGAACCCACTGGGAAGAAGGAGAGATGGGACAGTTAGGCCCTGGTCTCCACTTGTGCACCATGGCGCGCGCGCGCACACACACACACACACACACATATACACATGTGTACACTCACACAATTATAAATATATTAACTCTGTAATCGGATGAATATAGACATATTGTAAATATACAAAAATAAATGTAATTTTTAAAAATTAAAAAAAAAAAGTCTCTCACTAGGTACACAAACTTGAATACAAAGTACCTAAGAATATTTAGGATTTTTCCTTAGGCAAATTATGCATATTTTCTCCCCTATGTGGAATCGAGATTAGTGCCCATGGGAATGTCTTAAGTAGAAAGGGGATTGAGAAGGAGGAGGAAATCTTGAGTGGGAGAAAAAGAGGCAAGATGATACATGTGACATAAAAGCAAAAATGGGTCTATTTGGGGAGAGGGAGGGGACTGCACCATCATGGCACAGGGGAGGGGGTGCAATGAAGCAGCGGTAAGAGCAGGATGGGGTGTGTGTGTGTGTGTACATGTGTGTGTGTGTACATGTGTGTGTGTGTACCTCTGTGTGTGTTTCTCTGTGTGTATGTATCTCTCTTTGTGTGTGTCTCTGTGTGTACATGTGCGTGTGTGTGTGTCTGTGTATGTGTGTGTGTGTATGTGTCTATGTGTGTGTGTGTGTACACACATGTGCACGTATGTGTGTGTGTGTGTGTGTCTGTGTGTGTGTCTCTATGGGTGTCTGTGTGTGTGAAACGCCACACCAAGGCCTCTCTGCTCTGTGTGTAACCTGAAACATTAATAAATGAAAAAATTTTGAAAAGGTGATGGTTTCTCAAACTTTAGACTTTATGGATTTAAAAGATAGCTTTTAAAAGCATTCATCAGATCTGATAGCAAAGGCTTATAAGTACTTGGGAGACTAAGGTAGGGGACTCCTGAGTTCAAAGTATTTCTGGCTACATAGTCTCAAACAAAACCAAAAAACAAAGAGAAAGGGAGAGCAGCTAAAATGATGGTTAAATCATCATCACCATCATCATCACCACCACCACCACCATCATCATCATCATGTAAGGTTAAACATTTTAGACCTACCCAAACTGTGAGCCCAAAGTACATTTCTTCATGAAAACATCTAACTGAAAAATCATTTCAGGAAGGAAGGTGTGTTTGCAGGTAATAATCTTTCTGACTGCCCAACACTTTCACTTCCTCCACAGGTCCTTTCTTCCCCTTTTGCCTCAGCCGCCTTGGTGCTGGGATTAAAGGTACAAGCCACCACACCTGGCTACAGGTTCTTCTTTTTGATATCTGACTATTGTTTATTATTTTGTTCGGCCAATAAATATAATGGTGTCGGGCAAACTGTTATCAGGGGAATAACCTCACAGTCTGCTGATGGTCAGGCCCATCAGAAAGGATGCTGACAGACTCTGGCAATGCAGCCTTCTGCTCCAGGAAGGCAAGCTGTCTGTCAGCCCAACCACCTCCTCGTGAGCTCTAAATCCATACACCCAGCTGAAGCCCGTGATTCAATTTCCCCAACGCTCTCCTCTATTCAAACCCTGGGAAATGTGGCTTGTGTAACAGAGTCTGGTGTCATCGTAAGCAGAAATGCAAACAGGGACAGAAACCGCATGACGTGGCTCAGCTGTCAGCTGCTGAGCCTGCGAGTTTATAGCATGTCTATTTTTATCCTCGGATGTGGATAAATGGTGAAAAATTTGCTCTTTGTTTCCCTCATGAGTCTGTGCACATGTATTTTTGTGCATGCATAGGGAGACCAGGGGCCCGCCTCAGGTGTGTCTGTTCTCACTGGCCTGGAGCTTGCTGGGTTACACTAGGCTCGCTGGACAGTGAGCCCAAGGATCTCCACATGTTCTGTGTAGGTTCTGGGAACTGAACTCAGCTCCTCAGGCTCGCTACATTTTACCAGCCAAGCCTTTTCCCAGGCCTCAGTTTGCTTTGTGACAGTCACTCTGGGTGGCAACAAACGCCAGTCAGGATGTGGGGAAAGAGGAACCAGTATCCACTGTTGGTAGGAGTGGAAACTGCCGTAACCACCACAGGGTTCAGCATGGAGGTTCCTCACAGTACTGAAAATAGAACTGTCTGTCACATGACCAGCTGCACCACTCTGGAGCGTAGACCAAAGATCCCTAAGTCGACACGCCACAGAGGCATGCGCCCATTCATGGTTATTGCTCCAGCAGTCACAAAAGTCACAGAGTGGAGCCAGCCTAGATGTCCATCAGATGAATGAATAAAGAAGATGTGACCCATGTGCACAGCGCAACTTTATACAACCCTCGAAACAACGCAACGGTGCATTTGCTGAAAATGGGTACAACCGAAGAGTGTAAAAGTGAAATAAGCCAGACTTAGGGAGACAAGGAGATAAACATTGAGTGTTTTCATATATATATATATATATATATATATATATATATATATATATATATATATATATATATATAATATGTATAATATATATGATGTTAGAATGGGAAATGTATAAAATATATGATGGGGAATGTATGTAATATAATATATATAATATATAATGGGAAATATATAATATATATAATATATTATAAGTATATTGGGGAAATTTTTACTATATGTCTTAGTTAGGATACTATTGCTGTGATGAAACACCATGTCGGGAGAAAAGGGTTGATCTGGCTTCTACTTCCACATTACAGTTCATCATCAAAGGAAGTCAGGACAGGAACTCAAACAGGTCAAGAACCTGGAGGCAGGTGCTGATGCCGAGGCCAAGAAGTGGTACTGCTCACTAGCTTGCTCCCCATGGCTTGCTCAGCCTGCTTGCTTTTAGAACCCAGGACCACCAGCAGGGGGGGCAGCACCACCCACAATGAGCTGGGCTGTCTCACATCAATCACTAATTTAGAAAATGCCCCGCAGGCTTGCGTGGAGCCTGATCTTATGGAGGCATTTTCCTAATTGAGGTTCCTCCTTGTGGTGGTTTGAATATGCCTGGCCCAGGAAGCAGCACTATTTGGAGGTGTGGCCTTGTTGGAGTGGGTGTGGCCTTGTTGGAGGAAGTGTGGGGGTGGGCTTTGAAGCTCTGCCCAATGTGGAAGTCAGTCTTTTCCTAGAGGCCTTCCCTGAAGATGTAGAATTCTCAGCTCCTCCTGCACCAGGCCTGTCTGGACTGCACCTCTGAACCTGTAAGCCAGTTCCAATTAAATGTTATCCTTATAAGAGTTGCCTTGGTCATGGTGTCTGTTCACAGCAGTAGAACCCTAACTGAGACCCTCCACTCAGATGACTTTAGCTTGTGTCAAGTTGATATAAAACTAGCCAGCACACCGTGTTAAAAGCGTTTGGATCCTAATTAACTTCATTTTGCTGATTTCAAAATGCAATTTGGTAAAAGCCAGTCTCAGCAGAAGTGCACAAAGGGAGCAGAGTCAGTTGGTGTGTGTAGTAAGGAACCTCAGGGTCTCAAAGGCAACTCCTCAAAAGCCACCTCACAAGTTCAGGTTCACATGACATGTGAGAGCGTCCCTGTTCTTTGGGTTGGATCTGGCCACAATGCCTAGCGCACAATACATTACATCACTCTCTAGGTGTCCGAGGTCTGGCTGGGATGTCATTTCTCTTAGCCTCAGTGGCAATTCCAGGCATGATTTTGTTGATAACCCCCAACCCCACAGGGACTGAAGCCGGTGATCCTGTCAGAAGCTCAGAGCATTTACCACTGAATAAACATGAACACACACACCATTTGCATGAATAAAATATATGATGGGATATTTTTATCTACAAACACAATAAACACGGTTGAATTGTGTAAACATGGGATGTGATTCTGGTCCGTATTTTTTTCTTCCTCTGGGACTGGACCGTTTGATGCCTGTTTTTGAAGACTGTTTTCAGCTCTGAGATTTTATGAGGTTTTTTTCTGTTGGAAAAAGCATCTGCCTCTTATAGCACCTCATCTGGGAGATTGAATTGGAGTCTGGCTTTGGGGTCGTGGGCATTCATTGTGTACTGTAATTTTTCAAGAATATGTAACTTGCCCATAAAAACATGTCTGTGGGATGAATCTTGGCATATGATGTTTCAGTAAGAGAATATATTTAGTAATCCGTGAATGTTTAAAAGAGTAATGTGCAGAGAAGCTATTTTTAAAAATCTGGGTGGCAAAAAACCATTGGTTGTTATTGCTGCCTTTCGAATGTGTTTGGCCATAACTAAATATCAACTTTAAAATTTATTTTGTTAGAAAATATTTGAGAAGCAAGGATTTGGGTGAGCCCCTTTGCTGACTCACCCCGTCCCGGAAAGCAAATAACTCAGGTCCTTCATTTGGAAACCTGGGGACAAGGAGCAAGGCTATTTGAGGGTGTGGTCTCCCTGGGTGTAAGGTGTATCCACTTCCTCTGCAGTGTTGACTTGAGTCAATACCCGGGTTGAGTTCTTGGTTCAGATTTTGATGGTTAACGATGATTTGATTTCAGTCTTGTTTAGGTCTTCTTTTCTTCCATTTTCTTAATTTAATAGACACGTTGTCCTAGTCGGCTTTAACTTCCGGGAGTCTGGGTTCAGGAATTGTCCGCAGCAGATTATTTTGTGCGCATGTCTGTGGGGGACTGCCTCACTGTTAACTGACTTAGGAGACCCATACCAACCATTACCTAGGCAGGTGGTCATGGATTGTATAAGAAAGCCAAGAAAGCATGTGTCTAAGAATAAACCAGCAAGAAATATACCTCCATGATGCCCTGTAAGCTGGAAGCATGAGCAAAATCAACCTGTTCCTTCCATAAGTTGTTTTCTGTCACGGTGTCTGTCACAGCAAAGGAGTACCACGAACATCCGTACAGTGTTTAGCAATCTTAACTTTAAGAGTATAAAACCTCAGCGCGTGCAGTTGGCAGTCACTATCCTTGTGTGATTGCAACTTAGGAACGGACGGAACACAAGCAGACAGTATTAAGATGTTAACGTTTTGCTCACGAAAGATCTCACGAGAGGGAATGAAACTTAACACACAAAGAATAAAAATGTTTGAAGTAGCTTGGTGTAATAGAAATCTCACTCTCTGGGTCTGAAACGCTACCACTTGGTTTGATAACCTCATTTAGTCTTAATGTTTTTATTTGCAAAACAGGGATAATTATGGCTCCTTTTAGGGCTGCCCTGGAAATTAGATAGACCCAGAGTTCTCAGAAATGGGGATAGCAGAAGGAATGTTGTCTTCGCAGGGAAATCCCCACTGTCGTCTGAGGCTATCGAGAGTCCAATTAGCAATATCAGCAAGGAAGAGCCATTGTGAGTTTTAAGAAAGGTGTTGTCCTGGCAGAGGTGGAGCCTGAGTAGACAGACGTGTAGACAGTGAGTGACAGAGTGGGAAAGCACAGATAGACTTCGAGAAACCTGAAACTTCCCCTCCTCCAGTGCTAAAACCACATGTGCGGATTATTAACATAACACCTCCATGTTGTTTTTAATAGAAAGTCCAAGTAGGATATGGTAATTGTGATGGCTAATCTCACAGTCAGCTTTGATATTCACTATCACTCAGGGGATTGGGGTATGTTTGTGAGGTGTTTCCCCAGAGGTTTAAGTGAGGAGGGAAGATTCAGCCTGAATGTGGGTGGTCCCATCCGCACAGGCTGGGTTTTGGACTGAATAAGAGATAGACAATGATCCGGACACCGGCATTATCCTTCTCTGCTTCGCTGCTTTGGATTCAATGCGACTCGCTGCCTGGCTCTCCTGCTGCCATGCTGACCCTGTCCTGAGGAAACAAACACTTAACCCTCCTTAAGTTGCCTTTGTCACAGCAGAGAGAGCAGCAACCAGCACAACCACAGAGATAAAAAGGCCTTCTGTCCAGCTGTGAGGAAGGCCATTGGAAGCCTCTCAGCACCAAAGGACAGCAGTGACCATCCAGCTACAGAATACATCAGCGCCAGCCATGCAATCATGCGTGTCTATAATGTTATGGGGGGGGGGGATCCTTATTTTAAAAGAATATTTGTGAGATTTGTTTGAGAAGTTATAAAAAAAAGTAGACAAGTCATGAGACATAGCCAGAAATCAATGCATTTTTTCAGCTTCTGTGTAAGATTCAGGTGGCTCAGAAACTTAGAAATATATGAAAAGAACACAGGAGTCTGACTTAAAACATTTAAACAGGTGGATAGCCAGTTTTGTCGGCACCACTGGTGGACTGTACTGCCTTATTTTTAGGTATGATTTTGATGACTCTGTAGGGAATGAAATTAGATCCATTTCTCTCATAGTGCACAAAAATAAATTCAAAATGGATCAGAAACCTCAATTTAAAGTCAGAAATCCTGAAATTTCTGGAAAAAAACAAAAAAACAAAAACACCACATAGAGAACACACCTTGAAACACAGGTCTGGATAAGAACTTTCTGAACAAGACTCTAACACAGGAAATAGCCTCAGGAGTCAACAAATGCAGTACTCAAACAATTTCAAATGTTCTACACAGCAAAAGAAACTATCAGCAGAGCCAACAGTCAACCACAAGACGGGAGGGAAAAATCTTTGTAAACTACACTTCAGACAGGACATTAATATAAGAATGTTTAAATGAAATGCAAAAAGAGAGAGAGAGAGAGAGAGAGAGAGAGAGAGAGAGAGAGAGAGAGAGAGAGAGAAAGGGAAGATGGGGAGAAGGGGAGACATGGACAGAGAGAGGGAAAGAGAGATCTGACAGTCAACAAATGGATTAAGGAAATGAACCCCCCCCCCCCCCCGCGCCATCCCCAAATGTATGGCCTATATATGTCAACAGGTGTTCAACATTCTTAGCCATCACAGAAATAAAAGTTAAAACCTCTTTGAGATTCCATCTCACCCCAGACAGATCAGCTGCCATTAGAAAGAGGTAAAGACACCCAGACAGAAAGGCTGCCTTTAGAAAGCAGTAACGAGGGCTGGTGAGGAGGCGAGGAAGGAGCACGCATGCGCATTCTCTGCGGGTGCAACTGTGACTCAGTGCAGTCCTTCTGAAATCGGTACAGTTTTCTTAGAAAACAAAAGCAAACATAGAACTTCCCTGTGGCCCAGCTCTATGTCACCTTGAAATAGACCCCAAGGACTCTATAGCCTACTACAGAGATACCTGCACAGCCGCGTTAGTCTATTCACAACAGCCAAGAAATGGAAGCAGCCTAGGTACCCATCGACAGATAAGGAAAGTGTGGCGTATACACATAATGCAATTTAATTCCACTGCAAAGAAAGATGAGCTAATGGAATTTATAAGAAAATAGATGAATCTGGAAAGTATCATACTAAGCAAGGCGACCGAGACTCGGAAAAAAAAATCACATTTTCCTCATATGTGGATGGAGCTCATAGCCTCTATGTGCCTGTGGGAACAGGAGTGAAACTACTACACAGTGTGGTTTCAAGAGTCAAATTAAGGTAATAAGATAACTCAACTCAAGGTCTTCGACCAAGTGATATTTATTCAACCATGAGATCTCTGTTGGCTTGGCCCATATCCCTGGTCTGTATGAAACTCCAGCAAAGTAGAAAAAGAATCTGAAAACTTCCTTGGGTGGGCCCCAATCGAAGCCCCTCTCCTCACACAAAGGATTTATAGTCATTTCTTGGTGATGAAACACGTGTAAACCCTTTCATAGTCTTCAACTATGAATGCTTTCATGGCATTGACATTTTTTGTGTGTGTGCCAGGAAATCTGTGTGTACTTAGTAATTTTTGTACATTTTTTCCACATTTATAATGTGGATGGGTATAGTTTACAAATCAAGCTTTAATTACTAGTTAAAATACGTAGTGCTTGGTGGATTTAGACTTGGAGGATAAATTGAAATCTTCTGGAGTTGGCACGTGTGTTACAACACAGTGTTATCTCCAAGCTCTTCGTGCATGCAAATTCATATTGTTTATGATGTATTTAATATCAATAAGATTTGCTAGGTCAATCATACTTTTGAAAAAGAGACCAATAATTTAAAATTGCAAATGGAATTTAAATAATATGGTCAGAGGGGTTCGTTTGTCTGTAAAGAGCCTGAACATTAATTGAGGCCTTAAATAGGACAGTTGTCACTTACGGAGCTTCCAGCAAATCCCACTTAGCTCAACTTCCACACGTCATTGCAGAGCTGCCATTTACAACTTAAACTTCAATTAAAAACTGAATGATCTACGTTTATATTTTGTTTATTTGTTCATCTGTTCAGAGCCTTACTTCATAGTCACTGTATAACCCAGGCTGGTCATGAGCTCCTGGCAATCCTCCTGCCTCTGTCTCCCAAGTGTTGGGATTAGAGCGAGACCTACCATTTGTGGCTGAATAATCTCAGACACATAAAAATTCTCCTTCAAAGATACCAGGAAATTTTACTTTTAGCACATGATTAATCCAAATTACAATTCTAGGATTTTACTGTTTTTGAATTTTGACTTCTTTTTATTAATAATAATTATGCAGGTTTATGGTATATAATATGATCTATGATCCTTTGTATACTGTGGCATTTTAACACTTTTTGTGACAGAATCGCATGATGTAGTCATGGCTGGGCCACAAACTCCGCAGAAATGTATGCACCACCACACTTGGCTACTCACGATTTCATCAATATTGCAGTACTGACGCCTGACGTTGTGAAGTCTCTGGGAGATTTCAAATAACCAAGCAGAGTTATCCCAATATTTCAAATTCTCTCTCTTACTGAATTTTAAAATTTGGGCCTAAGGTGAAAGTTGTGACACATATGAGCCTATTGATTTAATAAAGTTACGGGTGAAAACATAAGCCACTTAAAGGTTGGGAGAAGAAAGTATGAGACTGCCATGTCTTCAGTGACTATACAGATGCATGCTTCACTAAAAGAGGATGCTTCACGGCAGGGGGTGCTTCACGGAAGGGGCGTGTTTCACGGCAGGGGGTGCTAAGAGACCCGCCACCAGCTCAGGAGCTATGGGTAGCTGATGGTGGCTTCTGGAGGTAGGAGAGAGTTTTCTTTGTGGTTGTGGCCCCTGGTACGTTGACTGCTCCAATGGGTGACTCACCCCCATAAATAGGACTTGCTGGATTAGTTGAACCCCAAACAAAGAAGAGCCCCCCAAACAACAAACAATAAACAACAAAAAAACAAAAAGAAAACATGAATTTGGGAAGAGATGGGAAGGTCGGGTTGGATCTGGGAGGAGTCGGGAGAAAGAGTGAATACAACCAAATTACCCGGTATGAAACTCTCAAAGATTAATACAAATATCATATTGATATAAAAAAAATAAAGACGTGCTTCAGATTCTTGAGTATTCAAAAGAAATCTGCTCGTTGGAAATTTTCACATTTCTAGGGAAAAAAAGGATTGAGCCAGGTGTATGTGTAGTCATAAGGGAGCGGACAGCAAGCCAGTAAGTACTGTCCCTCCATGGCCTCTGTCTCAGTTCCTGCCTCCATGTTCCTGCCTTGTGTGTCCTCAGTGACAGACTGTAAGATGAAATAACCCTTTTCTTCCCACATTGCTTTTGGTCACAGCATTCATCAAGGCAACAGACAGCACACCAGGACACAGGTTAATAGAGACACCTATTTGGTGGGACGTGACAGAGTGGGAGTGGGTGGAAGAGAGCAGAGAATGAGCAGCCCTGCCCTAAGTTATACTCTGGGTCGATTTTAACTGGAGTGGCATGGGGCCATTTAATCCTTCCCAGTTTTCACGTACCAGGTCCCGGAGGACCAAGTAAGTGAAAAGTACAAAGAAGTACTTTCTTTGCCTAATGCTAACTTTGCCCAAATGTCACATTTGCCTTGTGCTTAGTTTTCTGAACATGTGTAACCTGGTTCAAAGAAACACCTTTAGAAGTTCTTACCAGAGAGGGTTTCAGGTCAGGGTGGGAAGGAGTTTAAAAGTGTCCTAAATACTCCACACATAGTCATTGATTTAATAAATAATTATGAGGCACTTCTGGAGGCTTGTATTTTTCAAAACCGAGTTTAATAAGGGTATTTAAATGCTTTAACCTCCCTTCTAGCCCACCACCCGCCAGAGGGAGGAGAAAGGTCAGTAGGGCAAAGGCAGATGTGGACCTGTTCAGAATTAGTTCTTTGGGGCAAATCAGTCTGCGTTGTCAGGATCTCAGGCGTACAGTTCACACGAATCAGCAGCAGTTGCTTGATCCACTCACAAATCAGTGGTGGTAGTTTGATTCAGAAGAAACTGAGAGGCTCTGTCAATCGGCCTGAGTCTGAGAAAGCTGCAAGAAGCCTCAGGAACACCACCAGAAGTTCTTTGGTGCATTCCTTTCTACAAAGTCACAACAAACGATGACCAGCAATGTGCGGCAAGGTGAACTAATACCACACGGCGTTGTCCACTGTCTGTTGGGTTATGTTTATAACATCAAACGTGTTCTCTCAGGTGTCTGCTCTAGCAAACTATCACATGACTTTTTTCCAGGCTGTTTCCAGAAAAATATCACATCACATGATATAACTGAGACTCCAAAGAAACCAGAAATTTCCATTTCACATTTCCTATGTCCCAGGCACTGCTGTAGGCTTGCAATGTTTCTTTAGAAGGAATTGTATTCCGTGAGTTAGAAGAACATACACTCACTTTACACAGTGGTCAGGACTACAAAGAATGAGATGAGACCATTTTCTAAACGGGCAAAGCTGACATGGGGAGGTAGTGACCTCTAGACCAAGCAGTACCAGGCTCTTTCTCCCAGGAACGAGTGGGGCTGAAGATCTGGTCCAGAGACTCCCCAAAAGGTCTCAGGACAGAATGCTTCCAGGCAAGTCCTCAAGGGAGGATAGATAGTTGTTACATGAATTCAACCTAGGATCTCAGTTCTTCTGAAGTAAGTATTGCTTTCTCATCTGAAGGTTCAAGAGAATTCAAACTGCACACCTACATACTCTACAGGCTCCCCCTAAAGATTTCAGTCAGATTCAAGGCAATTACAACAGATGTGGTTCTCACAGGAGGGGTTCAAATTCACTTTTTCATTAGCCCCTTAACATCAGTCAATAAATACCTATTAAGCATCTACTATGTGCTGAATAACCCATGTGAGCCAAGCACGCAAAAAACCACATCCCAGAGGAGTCTGCTTTCTAGCAAGAGAAATAAAAATGAAGGAAATAGGGGATTCCACTCAGTCAAGGTACACGACACCTGTTTTGGTTTGGATATGCTCAGCCATTAAAAGATGTGGCCTTGTTGGAATGGGTGTGGCCTTGTTGGAGGAGGTGTGTCACTGTGGGTGTGGGCTTTAAGACTCTCATCATAGCCACCTGGAAATCAGTATTCTGCTAGCAACTTTCAGATGAAGATGTAGAACTCTCAGCTCCTCCTGCACCATGCCTGCCAGGATGCCACCATGTTCTCACCTTGATGATAATGGACTGAACCTCTGAACCTGTAAGCCAGCCCCAATTAAATGTCCTTATAAGAGTTGCCTTGGTCATGGTGTCTGTTCACAACAGTGAAACCCTAACTAAGATGACACCATTTAACATTGTGACCGGAATCACGTGTTTCTGCTACCAAACAATCTCGCTCCTTGTAATCAAAGGCCTCTCACATGCAGTGGAATATTGTTAATTAAAAATGAATGCAGAATAAAAAGTGAAAAATAGCAAAGAAGGGGGAAGAGCTGGTGACTTCAGGGATGCAGGGGAGTTGCTGTTTCAGATGAGAGAACTCATCGGGCAAGGTGACATTTGTGCACAGACCTAAGAGTGGATGCAAAAGTCACACAGATAACCAGAGACAGTATCCCCAGGATAGAATTGCCAAGACAAAGGTCCTGAGGCAGGAGATTGCTAGACATACTTGAAAACCAGCAAGGAACCTGGGCATGATGGCCAAGCAATCTCAGCACTCGGGAGGATGAGGCAGGAAGGTTGTCAAGCGTTTGATGTAAGAACAGCAAGGAAGGTCGTATCGTAAAAAAGCAAAGACTCGGTGTTAGGACATCAGCCAGAGAGCCACAGCAGTGCAGGTCACAAGGGACATTCAGCTGACTTCCCAGTGATGGGAAGACATTAGGGAAGAAATATCAAGAGGCCAATAAGGTACATGTTTGGAAAGGCTGATGTCAGTTTATTCAAGCCTGAGACTCAAGAGAGGAAACTCAAGAGAGGTTGCAGTTGGAAGCCTTAGGTGCAGGTTGCCTGCAGCCAAAGTCCTTATGAATTTCCAGTCATGTGTAAAGAGTTCTGAGGACCAAGCCCTGGGGAGGTCCTGCATTGTACTGTGACCCACACAGGCCAACTATTCCTTGAGGGGTGACTTACTCTTTCTCCTCTGATAACAAGACCCTCGGGCTAAAGTTCTCCTAGACCCAGTTCACTGAGAGGGCCCAGTGGGAAAGCTGGGCCTCTGCTTGTCTCTCACAGCAATTGCTTAGACACGTGACTGTTCCTTGGGTGCAGGGGTCTTAGCTACTTTGTAGGTTCTTCTTTTTCCCACTCCTTACACCACCCCCCTCTCCAGTTTCATGCCCTATCATGAGATAGGAGAGAGAGAAGGATTGGGGGGAGGGGGGAGGGAGGGAGAGAGAGATCTCAGATCTGAATCCATTTTCTTTCTTCTTGTTTCTTCTTTGAGCACAACTACTAATGAACCACAACCAACCCTCCCGAATGACCAACAACCACCCACCATGGAGACAGGGCCCTAGCATTTATATATCCTCTTAAACGTTCCCAGAATTCCAAACATCACACAATTGCAGAAACTGTCTGCAGCTGGCAAAACCATGCCTCTGCTAGAGCACAAGGCAAATCATAGTCAGCTGCTGTCTGAGGCAGGAGGATAGACAGTCCAAAGCAGCCCCACTTTCCTCCATTCCATGTTATGACATACCTAATGGAGTTTATCATCTTTTGCCGGAGGGACAGCAGGAATGATATTGGGAAGGAGCAGACTGACTTATTTTACTTGAGTTGATGGTTGAGTAATATTGAGAAGTAGGGTTAAACTCTGACTTTAGGAGTCCTGGACTTTTACTGCTGCCTCACAAGGACTGGGAAATATCTGGAGGGGAAGGCATGTAGACAGAAGCTGTGCTCAGGACAGAGACAAGTCTATCTTAGAAGACTCTGGAGGCTGATGACAGATCAAAACACTGTTCCCCACATGTAGAGAGAATTCTGGAATTTTGATTTCTTTAAATATTGTAATACTTAATATGGTATTAAATAGCCAATAATTTACCTTTTAAATTTAAATCAAAGGGGAAGAGTCAGAGGTGGGAACATTCACCACCTGGACTCAGAGGAAGTCAGACTATGAAACTGAGGACAGGTAACTAAGCTGCCATGTGACAGATATCTGGCAGATATGCCCTCTGTGTCATTATTTGGGAACTGTGACAGACATGGAAAAGCCCAAATGGTTACAAAACAATAATTAATGAGATAATTGAGTTACAAGCAGTTGTAAAGCAAGCCTAAGTCCGTAAGCATTGTAACTCTACAGTCATTCCTTTTTTTCCAGATGAAGTTTTGGAGAGTCACTTTTTTGAGACAGCCTCTTGATATTAGCACAGGCTAGCCTCAAACTCACTAGGTAGTTCAGAATAGCCTTGAATTATGGCAATCTTCCTGCCTTAGTCTTCTGCATGCTGGACCTATAGATGTGAGCTGTACTACCAGGATTGAAGATATTATTTCTCTTAGCTAAAGTTTCAGAAAATCACTCAATAGCATTGCAGTTATAAAAATATGTACAGGAGTATTTCTTGGCATATCATAAAAAACTAAACGCAAAATGTCTTCCTGGTATTGACGTGTAAGGAGCTAGGACAGAGCTTTGCATCACTGACACACATCACAGACTCAATTCCCAGAACCTGTGTTTTTAAAAAAACTGGCTATGGTGGCTCAGGTTTGTAATCCTGGTGCTGGGAGGGGAGATCTCTGGGGCACAGTGGCCAAAATTTGGTGAGACCCAGGATATTTGTTGGAGGAATGACACCTAAGGTTATCCTCTGTCATTCACACGCATGTTCAAATTTACATGGGTGCACACACCTGTGCATACATGTTCACCTGCATGCACACACAAACACACATAATAAATTGATCAGTGCATCATGAGACTGAAAAGTAGAGCAAGGCAAGTACATTGGCTGGAGTAAGTGCAGGGCATTATGGGAAAACAAGAACACTGTATTTCCCTAATGGGTTACCGTAACCTACCAGGATGGGAGTGATCCCTGGGTGACCTACACACTGACATTCCAAGACCACAGATGAGCAGGCGGTCTCAGACACAGCTCTGAAGTGGAATACGTCATTGGCAGCATGAAAGCCTCACTTCCTTTCTATAGTGGGTCCCATGGGTGAGAATGTGATCCCAACACACGTGCTGCCTGCCACACAGAACTCAAGTTACAGTTCAGAAAGGCAGGTCAGAACCACAGTTCTCATGAATAAATTATCTCCATACTGATCTGCGTGGAAAGATACAGTTTATAAACGTTCTGTCTAAGGAAGGCCAGCCCCGATGCCCTCCAGGCGATCAAACCTCAAGAAATATTTTGATTTTTTTTTCTTTTCCAGAGTCTTTACATTCAGTGGCTTCTGGAAGCAAGTCCCCAGTAGCTCAGCAGCAGGGAGCCTGCTCAGCACAGACAAAGGCCTAGCGCAGATTCTGGGACTGAGAAAGAAAATGACCCAACCAGATACAGTTGGGCTTGGGTCATATCTCAGTGCTTATTTTTCTCTCAAGTTTCAAGGTAGGTCACCAGTGTCCCTCCACACTTGTGTGTGTTTTCACAGGGGTGTGGTGCTTGACAACTGCCTGCAGCCTCTTCCCTTCCCTTGTGGATGCTGTGAACTCCCTTTAGTCTCTCAGTCACAGGAGTCTTTATGATCTTTGCTCATGACTATTTAACAACAGATACAAAAAAAAAAAAAAATTAAATTAAAAAAACATACTATGGGCCAAGCCTTGCAGCCTGAGTTCAATCCCTGGGATGCACATGGTGCAAGAAAGAGCACCCACCAGTTGTCCTTTGAGCACCCCACACATGACAGAGCATATATGTAATAGTGGTATGTGTATATCTTCATACAGGTATACATACAAAAAACAAAACACGTTTTTTTAAAAATAATAGAAACCACCAGAATGAGAATTTAAAATAGATTTGTGGACCTACAGTTCTTTAACAGTGGTTCTCAATCTGTGGGTCTCAACCAGTCTGGATACATCAGATAATTACATTACTATTAGTAACAGTAGCAAGCTTACAGTTATGAAGTAACAACAAAAGTATCTTTATGGGTGAGGGTCACCACAACGTGAGAAACTGTACTAAAGGGTCACGGCATTAGGGAGGTTGAGAACCGCTGCTTTAAGACACCGGCATGGCTGGGCAGGAGGCAGAGGCAGAAAGTTCTCTAAGAGTTTGAGACCAGCCTGGTCTGTGTGGTGAATTCCAGAACAGCCAGGGATACATAGAGAGATCCTGTCTCAAACAAACAAACAAACAACCCCCCCCAAAAAAACAACAAAAACTAAGAAAACAATAAAGAAATAGACTTGACTTGGAAACTATGCTTAATGGTCCAGGCCCATGACCCCAGTGACCTATGGGAGACTCATGCTTGGGTAATTGGCTTCAGATAAAATAAAGAGCTGGGTGTATCTCTATGGTAAAGCACTTGCTTAGTACACTGCAAGACTCAATAAGAAGCACTACAGATAAGTAAAAGTAATTAATAAAATAAATAGATACTGATAGTCCCTAGCCCTTCCTTCGCACGTGGGCACTAAGCCACAGTAGGCAGACGTTAGCCAGACCCCAGGACAGCGGCTCATCACCATCTGATGACCTAAATGTTAAGCGAGTGAGCGTAGAGATTTTTGTGGCTGTTTCTTGCTTGATGTTGTGTTTTCTAGTGTCTACAATTAAATAAGCCAATTTGCCACATGTAACCATTTCCAGTGCGTACTGTCTATGTATAGCAAGATTCCAGAACACTGGGTTCCTGCAGTCGAGTCTTCTTTGTTCTTAACAGTTGGGCGTGTGTTCTTTCTCACATCTTTACTTATCTGCTTGAAGAAACCTTCTGAGGAAATAATCACAGTGGGTCTGAGTTTAGCTGGAGAGAGAGAGAGAGAGAGAGAGAGAGAGAGAGAGAGAGAGAGAGAGAGAGAGAGTCTCATTTGGGAGCAAGTGCACAGAGCCTTAGGTTTAATCCGTAGAATCACATAAATCAGCTATGGAGGTACACATCTCTAACCCCAGTATTCAAGAGGTGGAGGCAGGAGGATGCTAAGTTGGAGGTCATCTTTGGCTGCATAGTGAGTCTGACGCCAACCTGGGTTACACAAGATCCTGTTTCAGAAGAATGAGCCCTGAGGAGTGTTGCCCCCATGAGCAGAAGACATAGTAAGAAAGCCTCTGAGACAGAACAGGAGACTGGCACTCCCCAGATAGACAAGGCTGGAAAGCAGAAGGCCGCCATGGCAGGGACTAGAGCCTGGGCTGGGAGGGACCCTCAGGAGGAGTTTGGTGCATTCTGGGAGGTTTAGAGAGCTGCCCTCCAACTGCTGTGTCTTTCTCAGCAGGGGCATCTAAAGGCCTTAGGCAGAACCCCACAGCTTCCTAGAGTGCTGACCACTGGGAAGGTTTGGGAAGATTTCAAGGGTGAGGCCACAGGAGCATCTTCCGAACCAGGTGCTCCCCGCTTCCAGTAACTCAGCGCCAGCCGCCAAGTCATCACCAGCCGCCAAATGCGACACATTTCCACTGTTGCCACGGGTTTCCTGTTCTCCCTACGCACGTGCGCTGTACCCTTTATAAAGCCGGGCCTTCACAGCCTCGCTGTCGCTGTCTTTCCATCCTTGTTCAAAGGTAACCCTCTATAGAAGCCCTCTCCTTCAATAAATCTCTCAATAAATCAATAAGTCACCTGAGGTCTGCTGCATGGTGAGACTTTGTGTCATTCCTTGGCCCTCAGATCGCTGGGAGGAAAAAAGACCTAACACTTTCCTCTGTCTCCTCCTCTTCCCTGGTTTTCTTCCTTCCTTCCTTCCTTCCTTCCTTCCTTCCTTCCTTCCTTCCTTCCTTCCTTCCTTCCTTCCTTCCTCTTTCTTTCTTTCTTTCTTTCTTTCTTTCTTTCTTTCTTTCTTTCTTTCTTTCTTTCTTTCTTTCTGTCTTTCTAGACAAGTATCACTGTGTATCTCCTTTTGGCTTCAAACTAAAAACCCCCACAGGCAACACATCTTTATACAAAAACTCCCCACATGTTGCAGAAAGTGAAATTTTATATTTTGCACGATTGCATAGATGATGACCCGCCCCACCCCCAGGAACTCCCTGGCTCCCTCCATATCTCTCTTCCACCTTTGGGGTGGTGTTTGGTGGAAGAAGCCGGGCTGCCAAGAACCTGCCAATTATTCCTTCTTCTTCTTCACTGTCTGCTTGAAGGGATTTGGAATCTCCTAGGAGACACAACTCTGGGCATGCTCCATGGGAGTTGGCAGAGAAGTCTTACTGAGCTTGGAAGACCCACCCTGAGTAGGGTGGTGCTACCCCATGGCAGGGCCTCCAGACTGAATAACAGAGAGAAAGCAGCTGCTCCCAGTGGTCTGTGATCCTGCCCACAAGCCTTTCCTACCATGAGGTAGACTGTACCCCTTCAAACCATGAGCCAAAAATAAATTCTGCTCTGCTTAAGCTGCCTTTCTCAGCTGCTGAATAGATACCATTTACCACCTTTGTTTCAAGGCCACAAGACTGGCAATCCATACAGGGACTGGGGTTATAAAATATACACGAGCCTCTGTTGCCATCAGGAGTACCAGCTACTAATCCTGCTCCAATGCCCACAAGCCCTACAGCTGGCACGTGCAAACTAAACTCAAGCAAGAGGGCTAAGATGTGCCACCGCATTACACATCTGTCTGGGCTCCAAGAACACTGCAGGCCTACATTGCGAATTGGACATTGTTGCGATTTCGACATTGCTTTCTCTAGTTGACCCGAATTTATCTTGCACTTTGTATCTGCCTGATAGGAGAAAGCCAACTGAGTCCATCAGTTCAGTAAAAACTTGAAGTTTCTTTCAGAGAAACCTGCAAATCATTCTATAAAACAGACATTTCCAGAATTGTAACTGCTTCTATGTGTTTGTGTGAGTGTTCCTTCCCTTGGCAGACTCAGACAATAGTTACCCTCTCCTCAAAGCGTTGCAAGGACAACCAAATGTTCACGAGGGGGTGGGGAAGTGGGGGATGGGTGAGGATAGAAGGACGACCAATGATTTTCCTGGGCTTCGGAGCTTGGGTGTATGGGTGACCCCAGGACAGCCTCACTGGGAGGTCTTCATCCAGTGTGGATAATGGCTTCCCCTTAGCCTCACATGTGGGAGATCCTCATCAATGAACTGCCCTAGTTGATACACTTTGGCACTTCCAAGGACCATATGCAATTAAGGCTGATTACCTGCAAGCAGCGGGGAGGGGCAGCTGCAATCTCAGGTGTGACGCCAATGACCCTCCTCCACCCCTCCTTCTAGGGGAATGTCGACTGGCAACATGCTGGGGGTAGAGAGCCTGGTACTACTAGCAGGCAGACAAGGCTGTCTTTCCCTTGGAGGACTGAGAGCTCTATGGCAGTATTTGGTTAGAGAAACAAACAAACAAAAATTAGTGGGTGAAAGACAAGCTACATGTAAAATGCAGCGAGAATCCATCCATGAACCGTCACAAGAGTCACTTGTGATGTTCATTAAGTGTGGATTCTGGGTCCCACAGCAAGCTTTGCAGCATAGCAGTTTAGAGAAATATTCTTCCGGACCCTGAGAAATGGTATATAATAAACACCCTGAGTACGCACATTTATATTTTACTTATTTTCCAAAATTCCAGTTTTGAGAACATCTTATTTTTATATTCAAAACCAAACATCTATTTTTAGCAAAGAGGATTCAAGTTGCTGCCCAAGATTACTAAAAACAGTTACTTAGTAGATTTGGGGTTCTAATTGACATGCTCCTGGTAGGTGTGAGCTAGGGCCCATGATGAAGCCCTCTCTTAGGCACAGGACGTAGAACAAGCTAGCTACTACAGCCAGACCCACAAGGTAATGGCACAGCCCGTGGCGAGTGTGAGTGCCTTCACCTCCCTAGCTCCCTGTGGGCACATTCAACAGCCTGGGCTCAAGGTCTATGAGGTGAAGGAATCCAGTGCTGGCCTGGAGAGGTGGTCTCAGGATACTTCACCGGCTAGGTATTTACAGTCCTCTCAAGATAAGAAATTCCATACCACAGGGAGAGGGATGGTTTCAGGGACTCCTAGGAGGGCTTTGTTAACACCACAAAAGCCCCTGGTATTCGGACTGGAATGAGACCAGCACCTTAGGGAGCTCTGAGCTTCTCAAGACAACTCACCCACCTCAGAGGAGAGGGGGCTGCTTTCGACCCAAGAGCATCCAAATTCTGCAGCTTTGTTAGCCAACCAGGGAGTCCGCACTCATTCAGTTAGAGACCTTGCCTCACTGTCTCAGAATAAGGTGGAGAGAGAGAGAGAGAAGACATCTGATGCTGACCTCTGGCCTCCACATGCAGACACACATATACATATATGCATATGCATGCACATTCATACATATTCAGCACCGCCTATCTACACAGGTTCAATATCTCACATTTGCCAGGATGCAGCGCTAATTACCACACAGGTTTCTGTTGCTGACTGTCTCCTCCTCCAGGGATTTAACTCAAGTTACCCTGCTTACATAGCTAGCACATTTATTTTGCTCAGCTGTCTTCCCAGCCCCCGAGACTGACTCTTTAAAGTGGAGACGAGTTTCCAGAGAGCAACAATGACGTGAAGATGCCTACGCTAACCCACCGTCACAACCTGTTTTAGTGTTATTTCAAAACTCGAACCTGTCGTAACTAAAGTGTCTATCAGTCGCTTGCTTGAGTTCTGAGAGCACCACCTCCTTCTGCCTCCTCAAAGCTAACGGGCAGGGCTAAGCATGGATGACATGGGAACATGGGAAAGGTGAGATGGCAGTGAGAGGTCTGAGTGAGGCTCCAGTGAGGTAAAGCTGTGCTGTTCTTGGCCAGAGCACCTTAGACTACCAGCCAACAACCAGGAGTTCCTGTATGCAGGGTTTAGGACGTCTGAACTTTGACCTTTCCTCCCCAGTTGGGGGAGGGAAGCATGACTATTATAACTGTCTCCCAGAATATTCTAATTATTCATTTCCCCAAGATCTGTCTTCAAACCCCTCAGCTTTCTCTTTAAACCATATGCTCATTCAGGAGAGGCTCTCTTATGACAGAATTACAGAAATTACAATTAAACAAACACCAACCGAATTTCTGCCTGCTCCGTGCCTCGCCCCCTTCTCTTACGTAACCCACACAAGCAAGCAGATGGTTCGTTGTGATGAAATATGCATCTATGTGTCTAAACACGTGTTTAGTAATGCACGTATTCAAATTAAGGTTAGGAAAGGGTCTAAAAAGTTACACAATGCAGGTCAAAGGGCAGACAGCCCTTAGGTAGAACAGGGTTTAAGTGTGATGGCTTGTTCTTCCCCCACAACACCTCCTACAGCACACTCAGGCAAATCTCTAGTGCCTGTCTTACCAGAGACCTGCCTACTTGCCCTAGGGGCAAAAATCACTCAAATGTAGAACTGAGGCAGCTGGATTGCTACCTACCCCCAGGGGCTGATGCAATCTTCTTCATCATCATCTTCTTCATCACCATCTTCTCCACTGTTCTGTCTGATGAGTCAGGCCTGACAAACAGTTCTGGGTGAGGGGTTCTACGAGAACTTTGCCTCTGCAGTGTTTTCTCTTTGGTTGCACCCTTCTCAAGGCAGATGGAGCCAGTTCATGGCCTGCGTTTTCACTTAAGTTCCGGGGAAGCCCTTTGGAGGACAATCCGTGCAGTGTCCCAGAGGGCAAGGGGAGTTGTTCCCAGGAGAACACAGCCATGCTCTGTACCCTGTGGAGGATCTGGAACAAACAAGTATTCAAGGTGCTAAATAATATACCCATTAACACTAAACAGCCATTCCGCAGGTCAGGCTGAGCTTATGGAAAAGATCCCTTCTTTGTCACAGGACAAAGAAAACGATTTTAAACTGCTCCTATGGTTGTGCCTCTCCCAGAATACCCCAGCCCTTCCCCAGGCTGTTTTTAGGATGAGCAGTACAGCTGTCTTGAACGGGTTCTGACTAGGAGGAAATTGCAGACACAGTCGATTTCCAGTGTAATGGAGGGTTCTGGCTAGGTGGTTATTTCTAGTTCAGTCAGCCAGACTGCCACCCCTTGACACTTTCCTGAGAACTGGATGTGTCTCCTTTTTATGTTGTTGGAGGCAGGAAGCTCTGACCCCAGACAACACGAGACAGGGTTTTGTATTAATAGTGGTCAAGCTGCGTGCTTCTCAGGGTTTGATGTTGAAACTTGGTATCACTTCAGGGGAAACCACTTAATAGAAACCAAATATATATCTGTACACTTTGTTATATAACTAATATAGTATACAGTGTGTATTTGATTTTAGTCTCCTTAACATTAGCACCTGTTTCTTATAAAGTATATGAACAAATTCAGATAAATGCCTTCTTGTAATGACATCTTGGCTGACCAAAGCCAGTCAGCTGCTCGCTCACCATTTTGGAGGGTGAGAGGTTAGACAGGGTCTCATGGATCCCAGGCTGGCTTCTAGCTTACTATGTAGCCAGCTCTAGCCTTGAGCTCCTGCTCCTCCTGCGTCTACCCGCTGAGTACTGAGGTTGCAGGTGTCAACGCTGGACCTGGCCTCTCATTTCTGAAACAATCCCTTCCTTGACTGGAGACAGCTCCTCCAGATGGGAACTACTTGCTCTCTCACACGGGAACTGGCTAAGAACAGACACTGAGGATCAATTGGGGCAACGACACACCTATGTTGTTGGTGACAGTAATTGTCCAAGAACTGGTGACCAACCCCGTGCTTGTAGACTTAAGTTGAGGAGGAAGAATTTTCTTCTCAGACAGTGATTGTCTGAGGCTAGAGTCTGCAGCTGGCAGCCATGTCCACATTGGGTAGACATGGTGAGCCCAAAGTTGAGGAGAGGAAGTGACAGGGAGGAGCTTTGATGACGTTTTGTTCATAGACTCTAGTTGTTTCTTAGGTTAGCTTTCTCAGCCCTAGTTACATTTGGATTTGTGATCTAATACCCACCCCACCTTGCTATGTCAGTGCAGAGTTTCTGTCACTCATAGTAAACAAAACAAAACAAAAAACAACAACGAAAAAACAAACCAAACCAAACCAACAGCAACAATGAACAGCACTATTGTGTGAAGTTGAAGATGAAATGAAGATACGAAAACAAGTCAGGGGTTGAAGATGTGGCTTGGTTACTAGAGTCCTTGCCTAGCCTGCTTGAAACCCTGGGTTTCATTGCCAGCATCATAGAAATTGGGCCTGGAAGTGCACACTTGTAGTGCAAACACTTAGGAGGTAGAGGCAAGGGGATCAGAAATTCAAAGGTCACTTTTGGTTACATAGTGAGTTCCAGGCCAACTTGGAGATACATGTGACCTTGTCAATAATTAATAATAATAATAATAAATAATAATAATAATTTTTAAAAATGTAAAGTGCTATTTCCCTAACTCCTTCCCGAAAGGTAGTAATTAAGGTATGAACATATAAATAACACAAGTCCAACTTTAATGGAGAACCATTCACTCGTCCAACCAAGGCTAAGAGCAGCAATGGTGGGGACCTGGAACTGGGATCTTTGGGGACAAGTGGCTCTTGACTGCCTCGTTTTCCTCTCCACTCTTCTCTGCATCTTAACTCCATCTCTTGGTCTGGCTGCCTTCCAGTAGGTGTGAAATGGCTGCCAGCAGCTCGAGAGGAATCATCCTGCCTTCAGATTGTAGACATCTTCCTCTCCCTCTTAGAAGAAGTCAGTGAATCTCTGAATAACCAGCATTAGTCAGGGAATGTGCTCTGGTTTGTCGGGCTTGGGTCAAAGGGTCCTCTCTGAATTAGGTACTGTGACCAGTGATTCTCGGTAGCAGAACTGCTCGGTGCCAGAGCAGCCACAGGGAAAGGAAGGCAGACCCACTGATAAGGAGGAGGGGCAGTTAGTTACCCAGTGGATCTGCCTATGCAGCAGGCATGGCAGGAGAGGTGTGAGCCTGGGCAGCTCAGAGGCAGAGCGAGGGCAGGCTGTGTGAGGAAGGCCTGGGCTCCGTCCCCAGCACCAAGAGAAACGAAGGCAGGAGGGAGGGGGAAGGGGAGGGGGAGAAAAGGCGGGAGCAATGAAGGAGAAGAAAAAGCACATGTAGAATCTGCAGGTTTCTGTTCTTACTTAGGCCCATGAGAAAACGGGAACTCCCCAAAGAAAGCTGGAGGGACTGGCATAGCCCTGGGAGTGGGATCGAATTCCATGCCTCGCTTTTGGCAGAGGACGCCATTCTGAAAAGATCTTACAAAGATCACGGTCTGGGAATCTAGGAAACACAGTCATTAGGTATTTGCTGTAAAAGCAATATTTATATTATAAAAATGTAAATTCATATCTATGTGGGTTTTTATATTTGAAAAGGCAATCATGCTTTTGTATTCGTTCACCATTAAAGAGAATCCATAAGTCCCTGTGATGTAAGTGATGGGAGCCAAAGACCTTCACATCCATGGCATCCAGGACTCATGTCTCTGTGTGTTCTGTCCTCACATTAAACCAGGGCTACTAAGTGGAACCAGAAGAGAGAGAGAAAGACAGAGAGAGACAGAGAGAGAGAGAGAGAGAGAGAGAGAAAGAGAGAGAGACAGACAGAGACAGACAGAGACAGAGACAGAGACAGAGAGTATGTATGTGCCACCATGTGTGTGGGATGTGTGTCCCTTCAGTGAAGCATTGACATCAAACTCAAGCCTCTGGAGAAGGAGCTGAGTTTCCAGGTAAGCACTCCTGCCCCTGCCTCAGGTCGCATCATAGATGTTGTCTGAAAGCCACATGTTTCAGCGTTGTTGGTTATGCAGCTACAGCAGCTAACACACAGGCTGACAGGAAAGCTAAGGGCAACAACTGAACACTGAGCCACATGGGCTCAGCCTGCAAAGAGCTTCGCTGCACAAGCTGGCTGCCTGAGATAGACCTTCAAAAGCCATGTAGGGTAGAAGAAGAAAATCAACTCAACAAGGTTGTTCTCTGACCTTCACGTGTGTGCTCTGCTATATGTGCCCCCCCCACATTATTCACACACATACATGCAAAATAATAATAATAATAATAAATAATAATAGTAATAATAATAAAAAAGAGTTTTGAAAAGCTTAGCAATCTATTCCTCTGCAATAGTCAATGTCAGGCTGTGAGATTCTGTCCCATAAATTCTGAGATGTGCATGCTCTCAAGACACTTTTATTTCTAATAATTAGCCATATGAGAACTCTGTTGCAGAGAAAACTAGATATATTGTTTCTTTACTCTAAGTAAAACTTCAAGCTAGGGCTGCTGGGTAATGGAGCCTGCCCCAACCCTGATGACCTAAGTTGTCCTGGGATCCAGAGTGTGGTAGGGATGTTTATTTAGGAGAGAACTGGTTTTCTCAAGTCATCACAGTGGTACCTGTGATTGCACACACACACACACACACACACACACACGCTTACACACACACACACACACACACACACACACACACACATACGTATATGCTCACACATATATTCATACACAGATATGTACACATACATATGTGCTCATACATGTATTCACACACATATCACACATACACACAGATACATGCACACAGGCACACACAGGCATCCACACACAAGAAGGACAATTAGACAAGAAAACCAAGTTCATTTCCCCTCCAGAAGAGCAAAAAGCATCCGTGAGACAGCCAGCACCTCTCTACCCACCCGATGGGGTGCCCTTTTCAAAGCTAGACAGCCCTAACCCTTTAGAAAATCACACTGAATAAAAGCGCTGCTCTTGTAAGTTTTAGAACTCTGGCTGTTTACTGTCACAAAGTCATTTGTTGAGAAACTTCATGCTACTGAAGTATTTTTAGTTCTGTAAACGCTGTTAATTGCTAAAGGAAGGGGTTTGGGGAGAATTTGTGCTAATATTTGCCTTCCTGAGCTCCAGTGTCCTCAGCTACAGGCTCAAAGGAGTCAAAGTAAGGCCTCTATGGAGGAAGAAAGGACTTGGCTCTTCAAAATACCTGTTTTTAGAAAAAGTTAAGTTAGGCTGGGCAGTCTAGGAAGCCGGACAATAAGTTGCCCTAAGCTGCTGTCTAAATGGCAGCATTTAACACAGGTGCATTGAGTAAAGGTTTCTTTTAGCTACAGGGCCAAAAAGGCAAATCAAACCAAACCAACCAAACGAAAACCAAACCAAACCAAACCATCCTTTGGAAAGCAACGACTGAGCAGGAAGACATCCTCCTAGAAGGCTCAAAGCCTGCTGATGACTCTGTCCCTTCCTGTGCTTGGTAAAGCAAGGGCTGAGGGCAAACTTTTAGATACCTCCAAAATAAACTCCTAAAGTGATAATAAGAAATACAACCAAGAGAGGGATTTGAGTGGGACGATGCATGTGACCCCATGCTCAAACATGGCAGACTTTGAGAAGATGCGTGTGACCCCGTGCTCAAACATGGGGAATCTTGAGAAGATGCGTGTTATCCCGTGCTCAAATATAGTAGACTTTGAGAAGTTGCCTGTGACCCCATGATCAAACATGGTGGACCTTGAGAAGATGCGTGTGACCCCATGCTCAAACATAGCAGACCTTGAGAAGATGCGTGTGATCCTGTGCTCAAACATGGCAGACCTTGAGAAGATGCCTGTGACCTCATGCTCAAACATGGCAGACCTTGAGAGGATTTGTGTGATTCCCGTGCTCAAATATAGTAGACCTTGAGAAGATGTGTGTGACCCCATGCTCAAACATGGCAGACCTTGAGAAGATGCGTGTGACCCCATGCTCAAACATGGCGGACCTTGAGAAGATGCCTGTGACCTCATGCTCAAACATGGCAGACCTTGAGAAGAGGCGTGTGATCCTGTGCTCAGACATGGCGGACCTTGAGCTAGCTGTTAGACTTGAACCAAGAGAGCTGCAGAGGATCAGTGAGCACAAAGGCAAACCTGCTATGAGGAACGGAAGGCACCAAACAGCGAGTCTTCATCCGTGTAGTGAGACCACAACAAAGTGGGTGGTTTTGCATTTTCGTTGTCCAGAGACTGCAATTTGCTTTCCCTAGAGGCTCCCTAATGTACGTACTTCCTCTTCATCCTTAACTTTTTAGACTAGAGTATGAGGTAATGTGTTCCATCATGGCACCTTCAGAGCCACGTGTCATGGTCTTTTGCCTTCTTTGCCTTGCCCACACTCCTGCCTTCATTCCTTCTCACTTCCAGCTGGTCCCTCCCTTGACAGTTAGTGCCTCTTTCTGCTTTCTTAGCATGTATTTTACTGGGCTATTCCCACCTCCCTGATCTCTTCTTCCCCTGTCCCAATCCCCTTTCTGTTTCTATGTCCTACACACACACACACACACACACACACACACACACACACACACACACACCCCACATACACACACATACACTTACACCACACATACACACGCACACACACACCTCACACATACACATACCATACTAAACACACAATATTCCTCACACATGTACCACACACATACACACATACATATATCACATGCACACACATATACACCACATATACACATGCACACACACCTCACACATGTACAGTACACATACACACATGCACACACAGACATACACCATACATATATATACACACACACCACATATACACACACATACACACATGCACACACACCTCACACATAGACCACACACATACCATACTATACACACACACACATACCTCACACATACACACACACACACACACACACATACACCACATATACACATGCACATGCACACACACATGCACCATATGTGCATATACACGCACATACTCACACATGTACCACACACACACATATCACATACAACTCTCACCCACAAGTATGCTTGTGTGCATAGCTATGCCCGTTTTTCACAGAGAAGTGAAAGCATGCAGTATGTGTGTTTCTTCGCTTACTTCAATTAAAATTGTGATTTCCAGTTGTGCCTATTTCTTACAAATGTCGCAGTTGTGTGTTTCTTTACCTCTGTATAAAATACCACACTTTCTTTATCCATTCATCTGCCGATGGGCAGCTAGGCAGGTTCCAACTCCCAGCTCCTGGGAGAGGGCATCGGTGAACACGTCGAGCAAATGTCTGTCTCTTGATGTTCCAACAATCCCTCTCAAACACACAAGCTCTGGTTTAGTTGGGTTTTTAGTTTTAACTTTTGGAAAGGTAGCAAGACCATCTTTGAATTAGTCTGTGTTGACTGTCAATGGGAATGTTTTGAAGGGAGGAAAGGTTAAATCTTAAGTAAGTTAATGCTACATGCCAAGTGACAGCTCTACATTATAACCAAAGAGACCAAACTTTTATTATTAAACAGCCCAGAGTCACATTGCAATGAAAGGCAATCTAAGTACCTCTCTCTGACCTTGAACTCACTTTGTAGCCAGAGCCAGTCTTGAACTTGTGATCTTTCTGCCTCCTAGCCTGGCCAAAGACAATATCTGTTCGCATATGTGCATGTGGGCTGATACATTTGCCTGTGTGTGTGTGGAGTCAGAGATCAACACTGGGTGTCTTCCGTCATCATTTTCTACCTTATTATTCTTGATGGTTTTGGAAGGAGCATGGCTTTATTTAGCTGTTGAGTGAGTATTATCACCCTGCCCCCTGCAGCAGGGATAGGTCACCAAATAGGCTAGCCTCCACTGGAAGTTTTGAGACAGGGCCTCTCACTGGACCCGGAGCTCCCAGTTTTAGTTTAGTTTCGTGTTGGCCACTGAGCCTTGGTATCTACCTGCCTCTGTCCTCTCAGAGCCGGGATTGGGATTCGGGCACATCCCATCCACTCAGGTCCTCCTGCGTTTGTGTCAAGCACTCTACCTACAGCACCATCTCCCCAGCATCCCCTACCCCAGCTCCAACAACGTTTCTAATGAAAGAAGTTTAAGACAAAAGACTCTCTTCATGACTTCATGTATCTTGCTTCAAAGCCAAAACTACAGGGACTGAAAAGAGAGCTTGGCCAGGCCTGATGGTGGGATTATAAAGGCCCTGGGGAACTTTGTAGATGACAAAGTGACAGACACTTTATTTTTCATTTCCTCTGTTTAGAGTTGCAGTGCTGGGTATTGAACCCAGGACCCTATGTACATTGTAGGCTAGTGCTCTGAGCCCCCCCATCCCACCCCAAACAGATTGGGCCTGTCATTACATAACTGTGCATGGGTCAAAACTCACTGGACTACACATCACAAGGTGGGGAAATTCTGCTGCAAATGTCACTCAGTTAGTAGAGGGCTGTCCTGTCACATGTGAAGCGTGAGTTCAATCCCCAACACCACGGAAATCAGCGCATGCCTAGAGCCCAGCACTCTGGAGGTGGAGCCAAGAAAAACAGAAATTAAAGACCATTCTCAGCGACATGGTGAATTTGAGGACAGCCTGAGCTATGAGATAATCTTATCAGTACTCTCAATATTCCTCCCCCCACCAAAAATGAAACAAACCAAACCAAAAACAAAACAAAACAAAACAAAAAAACAAAACAAAAAAAAACAAAAACTACAAAACAAAACAAAACAAAACTTAGAAAAACCCTCATACAGAAGAAGGCATAAAAATAACAAAGAAATAAAAAACACATGAATAAAAAGAGAATAACAGCAAAACGGGGAAAATGTAAATATAAGCTATATCTGAAATGATAAATATAATTAAATATGTAAACATTTCATAAATGTGAGATTTAACTATCCATATTGAACAGTCTGTGGTCAGGGTAACTACATGTCACCAGAAGTCCCCTGTGAGGGGCTAGCTAGGCGGTGTAGAACACCGCTCCTGCAGAGGACCTGGGTTCGATGCCTAACACCCACACAACTAGTGGCTCACAACTGTCTATAATTTCGGTTCCAGCAGATCTGACACCTTCATCTGACTTTTGTGTGCATCAGGCATACATGTGATGCACACACATACATATATCAATGCATACATATATACATCTGTTCAGGCAAAACACTCATAAATAAAAATAAAAATTTTGAAAACATAATTTACTCCATTAGGTTCTTAAAAGAGGAAACTAAATCAAGTAAGGTTTACTACTTACTTTATATGATTATAGGCTACAGGAGAATGATACCTGCAGGGAGGGAAGCCTAGGGCAGGGGAGGCCCTGAGAAGGGCTCGGATGTTAGCAGGGCTACAGATACTTGTGACCAGAAGGAAGTCCTGAGGCCAGCATGCACTTTGGCCTGCTCATAGGCACTGCAGGTAGCCATATATCCCCACTGCCTTTTGGAATTTGGGGAATTGCAATTTCCTTTGGACCTGACAGGATTTTGAACTCGTAGACAGCTACAGTGTACTTACCTATAATAAATAAATAAATCTTTAAAAAAATATATAATGACCGCGATCTGTTTTGAAGGACATTGTCTTTAAGGGACGATCACAGCCTCTGTGACAAGTTTCATGGTACTGTCAATAAGAGCACAGCAGGTGTCATGCTGACTGTGTCAGTGTCATGGAACTGCTGTTTAGAGGGAGCACATATAACCCCACCATGTTAGCTGAGGGCAACGTGCCAAAACAGTAAAGGAACTTGCCTGATGCATGCAGGGTTGGCCAAATCTATGTCACAAAAGCGTCTGGCCTGAGCTCGTATATTTTACAAAGGATGTCGAGAACCATGGAGAGGACCACGCAGGGAGAACAGAGCAAGGGGTGCCTAGAAGGAGGTGGGCAGCTGTGTGGTGGACTTCCTAAGCACAGTTTCTGTGAGGCACCCAGCAGGTGGGTTTCTGTGAGTTCTGGGCCAGCCTAGAGTTTCAGACCTGTCTTTTAAAGAAGGCAGTGGAATTAGCAGAGCTGTGATATTTAGTTCCAAGAAGCATGTTCTTTACAAGGTGAAGTGTTCTCTGCTATAAAAGAAGGAACAGACAAATCACACCACAAGTCCTAATGAGCCAGGCTACGACGGCAGAGAATTAAGTAAATGGGAACAGAAGGTCACAGTGATCACCTGACAGACAACTGCCTATATACCTTTTGATTCCAAAATTAGCAGATGAGCTGAGAGACTCTCCATAGTGTCACAGCTGGAGGTGAGCCTGGCTCTGGCTGACACTCATCCCCTGGATTGCTGTTTGGATGCTGAGACCTCTCTGTGGGAAGAAGGACTGTACCCCCACCCCCCACCCCCACCCCCAGTTCTAGGCCAGTAGCAGCATTTCCAAAGGAGTGGCTCAGCTGCTGGCTCCCAGCTGGTGATGCGAGTGACCTTGCTGTTGGCGGACCCATCAGCCCACTCAGAGGCTCATCTATAGGAGCTGTCTCCCAGGAATGAGGTGCAAAGGGTTGACATTCATCTCATTGTCCTTGCTTGGCTCCCATTGGCTCCCCAGTCATACCCTTTCATCTCCAGCCTTCTCCCAAGACATAGGAAATAACACTCTGCAGCTGATCATGGTTGTACATACCCTGTGATCTCAGAGCTTGGGTGTGGAGGCGGAAGGGTCAGGAGTTCAAGGCTAGCCTGGGCTACAGGAGACCCTGTCTTGGTAAGCAAAAGCAATAAATAAATAAATAAAGCCCTTCCTTTGGCAAGCCAGTTATCCTTAAAGAACAACAAACCGGAGCCTGGGAAGGTACTCTAGCATCAGGACCTAAGTCTGACTCATAACCAGTTGCCAGCGCAGGGGTGCACCTGTAATCCCAGAGTTGCTGAGGACTGAGGGATTTCCTGGGCCTTTCTGGCTAGTTAGTCAGTGAGCTCCAGATTCCTTAGAAGCCTTTTTGTCCAGGGGACTTAAACATATTTTGGTTGATGCTCTCCTCCTAGTCTGTGTGACAAGCAGGTCTTGAACACCCACCATTTCCCATACTGCGCTGGGCACCTGGGACTCAGTGGTAAGACAGGCTGATCTCTTTCCCATTGAACGTGTGGCCCACTGCGGTGGTCCTCAGCGGTTCTTCTACCTGGACACATTTGAGGGATACACATGGCTTTATGCAAGCCAGTGACTCAGTGTGACCAAAGCTCTTTCAAATAAACCAGAGACTAGTGACTAGAGACACTTAGTCTCTAGTGTTTAGATGCTATGATGGTGACTCACTCACTGCCTTTTGGGCAAAGTGAAGGTTATCCATAGTGGGAATGGAGCTAGGCAAAGGTCAGGGGCAGCTTTCAGAAGGGAATGACGACCAACGAAAACCGAGAGGAGCGCGGGCTTCATCAGAGGGCATAGGACGGGTGTTAAGGCAGGACAGTATTCTAGCCATGCTAGCACTCAGAGAGACAGCGAAGTGGTGGACTGGGGAGTGTGCAGAAATGCAGGAAGGACAGCTAAGTGTGGACCCCTTTCTCGGAGGATGTGAAGTTTGAGGGTCTGTGTTAGCAATCTTTCATTGCTGCGACCCTAAGGAAAGAAGGGCTTAATATGGTTTATGGTTTAAGAAGGTTGTGCCCGCCTCAGTGGATACTCCCACGCCTGTCCCCTCTAACTGGACTCAGGTTATCAATAACAAGAAAACAGAACTTGGATAGGACACAGGTGGGAGTAAGGGGGGGGATGGCACCAGGAGAAGTTGAAGGTAGTGGTGAATGGTTTTGATCAATTTACACTGTATAAACAAATGTTTGAAGCCTTTAAAGAATAAATAATATTTTTAAAAAAGGGATAGTCTGTCATGGTGTGGAAGGTACGATAGCAGGAGCACAGCTGGTCTTGCGTGTCAGCAATCAGGAAGCAAAAAGCAGACAGGAAGTGGGACTGGGCTATACAACCTCCACCCACCCCTAGAGACCCACTTCCTCTAGTAAAGCTCCACTTCCTCTAGTAAAGCTCCACCTCCTCTGGTAAAGCTCCACCTCCTCTGGTAATGCTCCACCTCCTCTAGTAAAGCTCCACCTCCTCTGGTAAAGCTCCACCTCCTCTAGTTAAGCTCCACCTCCTCTAGTAAAGTTCCACCTCCTCTAGTAAAGCTCCACCTCCTCTAGTTAAAGCTCCACCTCCTCTGGTAAAGCTCCACCTCCTCTGGTAAAGCTCCACCTCTTCTAGTAAAGCTCCACCTCCTCTAGTAAAGCTCCACCTCCTCTAGTAAAGCTCCACCTCCTCTAGTTAAAGCTCCACCTCCTCTGGTAAAGCTTCACCTCCTCTAGTAAAGCTCCACCTCCTCTGGTAAAGCTCCATCTCCTCAATAAAGCTCCATCACCTCAGTAAAGCTCCACCTCCTCTAGTAAAGCTCCACCTCCTCTAGTAAAGCTCCACCTCCCAGAGGCTTCATCCCTGCAAAACCACCCTAGTAGCCGGGGACCCACATATGAGCCCGTGGGAACCGTTCACATCCAGATCATAACAGTGTAGTGGGTATGTAGAGTCAGAGATGGCTGAGTGGTACTGAAAGCTGTCACTGAAGCGGCACGGGGTGAGGGCAGCCCAAGAGACTGTGCTAAAACTCTCATATTTAGGAAGGCACCCTAAAAATTCTAGCGTGTAAGGGACTGGGGAGGAAGCAGGGGCAGAGACATGAGGTGTGAGGCCACTGGCAGGAGAAACAGGTTCATTTCCAATCCACAGATGAGGAAACCAAGCCTCTGGCTTGCCTAGGGCCATCCAGCTGGGATGGGGCCAGTGTTAGACCAATCAGATGGCCACCTTTCGGATCTCTTGTGCTCACAACTGTGGTCTTACAGTTTCTTATCCACATATCGGATCTTAACGAGAGCCCATCCTCCCAAATGAGGCTAGTCCAGCCTGCTCTTGTCTATCAGCGGATAGAGCAGTCACTTCACAAGGGGATCTGTGCACACCCTCTGACCTTGAGAAAGGTTGCTAGCTAAGCTGAGCACTGCTCAGTTTCCTAGTTTCTCTGTACGATTAGTAGGGAGAAGAGATTCCATCACTGCCAAGCCCAAAGTTTAATCATTAAGCAACTTTACAGAGCACCTTTACAAATTCAAGACAATTGGAAAATCAGCTTAGTTCACCTTGTTTTCCCAAACTTGTTTTCTAACTTGCGTCTGACAGCTACCATGTTAAACCGGGCCTAGAGAGCAGGGACGAATAAAGGCGTTCCACTGTCACAGTCCCTCCTCCCAGAGACAGGTGCAAAGGGCTGCTAAGAGGCTCTGAGAATGGTGTGAACTCTGGCCCGGGCTCACATTCTACCGGCCATCAGTTCCAGTGAATCTGAGAATTGTTTTCTTATCTGTAAATTGGACTCAGCTCACCCGATACTGTGAGAGTTTAACCATCTCATGTGTGCCAGAGCCCTCCAAATGCTGCCCACAGGACTGTCCTGTGACCAGCTGTAGCAACCTGCCTTTGTGTTCAGCCTTGCTCACTAGTGTAGGGACTGAGAGTAGAGCCAGTTAGGCTACGGTGGAAGAACCTTGCAGTTGGCAGGAAGCAAGCCCCAAGCCAGGGAGGCAACAGCATAGATTTCCCAGATGTCAGACAAAGGAAGTATATCTGGCTTCACTCGATCCTTGGCTTTGTGCACAGCGTTAAATCCTGCACTGGATCCGCTCTGAGTGTGAGAACAGCCTGTGCTATGTAGCTCCAAGGTAGCCTGGTCTATAGAGATCATCTCAAACATACCTTTCTAAGGAAAAAAACAAAAAACAAAAAACCCCCAAAAACAAAAACCAACCACACACCCACACACAAAAACAAAGAAAGAAAGAAACAAAACGAGAAGGGACCAGGCACAACCCAGACCCTTTGTGGGTAACAACCCAATCCTAGTTTACTGAGAATTGAGTTTGTCAAGGAAGTTGAGGGGCCCTTGGGTCCTGTCTTCTCATTCGCCACCCACCTGTGTGTCTGTTTAGGTGTAATCACAGCACTTTAGGTTAGTTCCTTTCATGGGAGTTCTACAAACCTATCTAACAACCCGATTGTCCTTAAATGAATCCGAGGTCCGTGTCTGTACACTCAGGTGAACAGGCACCCAGGCATGCTAAACTTGGTCAGTGTCTCCCTGGGGCAGCACCCAGTGCCTGAGCCCACCGTCCAGGCCAAATTCTGCTATAAGATAGAGTGTGCAGGGGAGGAGGAGAGGAAGCCAGCCAGCTCTGCAGACACCCGGTCCTATTCAGGGTTCCTCCGTCCTCTGATGTCATGCGCTTCCTGCTTTCGCACTGCAGAGTCTGGAGGTCAGTCGCCTGAAACGAGACGATCACCGCCACTATCTTGCATCTTATTTTCCATGATCACACTGTCACCTAGCCAACTGCCCCGCCCCTATCCCACGACTCTTGGCTTTCCAGCTCGTATTGTCCTCCTCCCCCCACCCCCCAGGAAGGCGGCTCCAACAAGCGCGTACCAGGAAACCCCACTACTGTTGACTCCGACTGAGGCTTGGGGTGGGGTCGGAGTGAATCTTCTGCTTTTGCTTGAGAGTCCAAATTCCTAGCTTAAAAATGATTTAAAATATATAATATACATGTATATGTAAATTCGTATGCATAGTCAAGCTGGGCGTGATGGTGCCTGCCTGCAATATCGGTCTGCAAACTCAGACTAGAGGCAGGAGTTTCGCTGAGAGTTTGTGGACAGGCCAGCTTGTGTTATACAGTGATATACAGTTCAGCTTAGGTTAGAGTAAGATTCTGTCCAAAGAGCTAAAAAAAGAAAGAAAAAGAAAAGAAAGAAAAGGAAAAGGAAGAAACATTAATTGTTCATGTGACAGAGCTCTCTCTCTCTGTCCAGGAGCCCAGGCTAGGCTGCGGGGCGAGACCACTGCACCGTGCATTCTCCGTCCGGGTCCAGCCCCCTCCCCCCGGACACCCGCCACCGCGCAGCTCTGCGCCGCCGCCCAACGAGCGGGAGACTCCCCAGGGCTCTTTAAATACGAGCTATAAATACCACCGGGTTCGGAGCGCGCGTCACCGCCCTGCCGGCTTCCGATTGGCCGCCATGGGTCTCTCATTTGCATAGGGGGCTGGCACAACCCTGCGGCGACCTGAGCTGGAGCGCGCCTGCCCCTCCCCGGCAGGACAGTGGGCGGAGTCGCCGGACCTGCGGACCGCCAGGTCTGAAGTAGGGCGGGGTGTGGTGGCGTGTATCGGCCATCCCTGCATCGCAGAGGCTGAGGCAGGAGGATTGCCTCGAATTCCAGGAGTTCCAGGCCGGCCTGGGCTATGTAAAAATGTCGAGACAAAACTATATCTATATCTATATCTATATATCTATATATCTATATTTATATCTATATATCTATATATCTATCTATATATGCACATATATATACACACACACATATATATACACATATTTTTAATTTAAAAAATGGGGCAGGTGGTGGTCCAGTAGGACGTCCTCCGCCTTCAGGGAACATCAGCTCCGCCTGCCGGTTGACACTGGATCTTTTTGCTTTCTACGAAAAGTTTTCAAGGAGACCCGGGAGCAGATGCTAAATTTAAACCACGTGAGATCTGACCCGCCACGAGTTCTGTGAGATGACTGGCCACTCGGATGTTCAAAACAGACTGCATGCTGCGGTCACTGTAAGACGCAGTGAGCTGGACAAGAAAGCCAGCAGGGCTCGGAGATGCAGGACCTACGATGCCTCCTGGTTTAGACCCAAATTTAAACTGCACCCGAGCCGGGTGCGGTGAAGCTGAGGCAGGAGGATTGAGAGCCACATAGTGAGACCCTATCTGCAAACAAACACCCAAGCCGAATTTAAAAAGCAAAAACCCACAGTGCTTCCCACCAGCTGGGGTTAAAAAGCCTGGTCCTTGAAGCAGGCGCCGCACATCCACGCGGGTCTGCCAGGTTATGCGAAGTAGTCAGACAAAAGGCGAGAGCCGCAAACATCTTACTAAATTATGCTAATCGATGTTATCCCGTGACATCTGTGTAGTCCTAAATAACCCAGAGCTCATTCAGTGACTTCACGGAAGAGTGAAGACAATGCCTCAAGCTCTTTCAAGCCGGCTGCTTGGTAGTTGGCAGTTAAAAAAAAAAAAAAAAAAAAAAAAAGACAAGTAAGCGCATTGGATTTTAGCAAAAGAGCTCCCTCTGCTGGCAAATGCTTCTCCATCATTGATACCCAAAGACAAAGATTTATCAGGGCTATCAGAGCGAGCTGCGTGAGCCTTAGGGTACTGTTAGCTGAAATCACAGATGTCATTTTTTTGGTTACTGTCATGTAAATGAAATCATACAGTTGTGAATATTGATTTACAGATTTTAACCTACATATGTCAATAAAAGCATTTTTTAAACCTTACAACTAACACTGATTAAATTAAAGCAAGAGACAGATATATTATGTAAACATTATTTTCTGAGTTAACTATGTAAATATAGAATATTTGTATCGAAGACACTTTCCAATAGTATTTAATATTGTGCAGGTGGTTTTTTTTTTAAAAAAAGATTTTATTTTTACTTTTAGTTATATGCATCTGTGTGGATGTCTGTCGCCTGTGTGCTGTGTCCACAGAAGTCAATAGAGGAAGAGCCTCTTTCTTCTCTCCTAGAGTGGGTGCTGGGAATTGAACTGGGATCGTCTAGAATAGCTGCTAAGCCATCTCTCTGTAACAGACTGATCTGAATGCATTCTTCATGGTTACCTATTTGCATGCTTAGTAAATAAGAAGGTTTTAAAATGCCCAGAAGGCCCTGCTTTAACACGAGGGAAACCTGCCCAGTGCTGGAAACCTAGCCATCTACCCACAGCTAGTGGAGTCACGGAGTCCGGAGAAGAACTTTCAACAGACGCCTTTTCCCTAACTACATTATGATTATTTGTCCTTATACCCACAGACAAGAGCAATTCTCACTGCTAATCAAGGGAACTTCTTTTTGCAACAGAGGAAGGGCGTTGCCAAAACCCCAAAGGAAACAAAACAACAGAAACTGATAAAGAGAATCAGTGGAGCCCAGTCCCAAGGGATCCGTCACAACACAGCTCCTGCACCCGAGGCTCAGGGATCCCTGTAGAACAGGGTGTGGGAAGACTGTAAGAGCCAGAGGAACAGGAAGTGTGCTGTAAGATCGCGTCCCTGGAAACACAACTTTGGTTACGCTCATGAAATCCTCTCATCATGGCTGCCTGAACAAGAACTGGATGACACCACCACCAATGGACATGCTAACCCGGAAGGAGAAGCTCCAGGGGTCTCCACCCTAGAGAAAGAATTATAGGCAACTAAGAAATGCTGAGAGCAGGAGAAATGGTCTTCCCTAGGTAGAGTACATCAATTGGTTATCCAAAGCTAGTGGTCAGTCCTTTAAAGGGTTTAAAGATTTATTTATTTTATGTTGTGTATAATTACACTGTTGCTGTTTTGAGACACACCAAAAGAAGGCATCAGAACCTGTTATAGATGGTTAGGAACCACTGTTGTGGATGCTGGGAATTGAACTCAGGACCTCTGGAAGAATAGCCAGTGCTCTTAATCATTGAGCCCCTAGCCCTGAGGTTTAAACACAGGTAACATTATCAAGACCAAGCAGGCAAGAAGGCTGTATTTATGTGTATATGTGGTGGTTTGAATGAAAATGGATCCCAATAGGCTCATATTTTTGGACGCTTAGTCCCCGGTTGGTGAACTTTTGGGGAAGGATTAGGAGGTGTGGCCTTGTTAGAGGAGGTGTGGCCTTGTTGGGGGGGGTGGCCTTGTTGGAGGGGGTGTGGCTGGAGTTGAAAACCCATTTTGGCTGCCACATCCACAGCTTGCCACCTTTGGGAGCTGCTTGTTTGGGGGAGGAAAGATCTATGTTCAGAGTTCACTGTTGAGACTGCTCGGAGTTGTTAGGAGTCCTGAAGCTAACCAAAATCAGCGATGAAGAGATACATAAAGGACCCTTGTGTCTCCGCGGCGACAGCTAAGATGTGCGTTAAGTGTCCCACAGTAAGTGCCTTGCCCTCCTCTACAAAACGCTGCGGGTGATGATCACAAATTGCCTGTCGTCTGTATTCTCTCGGCTCAGAGGAGATGATTATAAGAAGTTAGAGAAAGGTTGGGGGCTGAGGGCTGAGGAAAGGGCTCACCCTGTGTCAGCACAGGGTATCCAGCACTCTTAAGGGAATGCAAAGTTCTTTGCTGCCCCTGAACCAAGCTGTGTGTTCCCACCCCTCACCTCTGTTGTTAAAGTCATCCCAGGATGACTTTACATATACCTTGTAGGGCGATGACTGTATTCAGATAAAGCATTCTCTAAAACAGAATGAAATGGCCTTCTCAGTGTGGACTCCTGTGCTGTATGGCTTGTGTCCATAAGAAGAGGGGGATAGAACATGGTCATGGATGCCCAGAAGAAAGAGCATGTGGGCAGTCTCGGGAGGGACCATGCCTGCTGATGACCTTTGACTTCTAACCCCCAGAGTGCATATGCTACATATCTATGCGCTTGCTACTTTGTTTCTGAGGTCCTAGGAAGAGAGTAAAGGCTCTTTCCCTTAGGTCAGAAACCCTGTCTTCTCCACATGTATGGCTCTAAGGCTCCACACCTCAAGCCCATTCTAACTGCCTCATCCAAATATACCTGGTGACTGCCTTTTCCTCTGTTACTAAATGGTGACTACACATGGTTCAGCTGAAGTTCATATTTGTAATACACACAGAGGCAGCTTGGATGCGTAGCAAAAGGCTTTGCCATTGATCCAGCTACACTGCAGTTAGACATGAGCTAGCAGGGTCCTGGAGTGACTGGTGAGCCAATGGTTAGGTTAGCAATGAATGTAACTTTTTATGTTGCAGAGGGTGACCCTGAACTCTGATCTTCCTGCCTCTATCTCCCGAGCACCGGAATTACAGATGTGTGTGCCAAGACTCCCAGTTTTGGGCATGCTTGACAAGTATTCTACCAAATGACCCACATCTCTGGTATGCTAATTTGTAATCAACTGCAGGGCTGGCTCTTGAGTCCCATAGACTTAAATATGGCCCCTCCCTGTCACCCATAGATGCTAAACTCCAGAACTCTTTCTGTGTTGATACATGACTTAAGTTTTGTATATTACCAAGTGAGGTGTGCTCCTAAGTCTGGGTTATAATATCAAACTATTTTAGGTTTTACAAAAAATCAAATTTAGAAAAAATTTCAATTGTCTTAAAAACCCAATTGTTCCTTCAAAGTTATGCCTTATACACAATTTCCTTTAAGTAACTTTGCTCTCTAGATCAGTAGCCCAAAGGACATGTTTACTTTGAAGAATTACCATAAAATGAGATGTTATGACAACAGGGTCAAACCAAGGTCTTTTCCAAATCTTAATGCCATTTTATAGAAGCATCATGGGACTTGCTGTTTTCAAAGAGGGTCCCCAGGGTAGCCATATAACTTGGTCAAAGTTATAGTCAGAACTATGTTTCAAATTCGGTAGTGGGTTGGTCAGATGCTGCTTGTATTCTTGTATTCTAGTGATAAATCCTGGCTTCTCAAGGTGTGGTGTCCTTCTTTCAGATAATTCTAGCTGTGTCAAGTTGACATAATATTAGCCACCACACCATCTGACTTCCAGGTTAACTCCTCAGACACTAGAGAATATTACCAATATATCAGAGATATTACCAAAATCAGAAATAGTATCCATAGGCTGAATACTAACTGCTTTTACATTGCACGCAAGACAATACTTTAGAAATTACATTCAGAAAATAATCAATCCCACATGATACACACGAAACAGCATGAAGAAGAGAGAAAGGACCTGTAACCAAATGCATTCTAGAGATAGTGGATCACATGGAGTTGTTTGCTCGTTTAACGGAAGAAGTCTGCAACATGAGATCAGTGTAGTCATTATGGATCACGTCGTCACACAACGGCTTTCAAGAAGTAGCAAACACTAATGAATAGAGGCATTTTCTGTTTTGATGGGGGACTATCTGAGCTATCCTTGGGCCCAGAGATGGCACAGAATGAGGCTCTTGACACACTGGGATACTGTTCTATGCCAAGTATTGGCACCACCACTTTCTGGCGTTTTAAAAAATGTTGCTTATCTGTCAGAGTAGTTCATTAGTTTTTAGGTGCTTTTAACGCCTTTGGCTATTGTTTATACATCTGAAAGATACATTTGGAAAGATAAAAGGGTTTCTTGTTAAGAGATTTTCCAAATATAGTATAAGGACTTGGGTGTGCTCTGTGACAGTGGCTTTGAACGGGTGGTACAAGCTAATAAGACCTGAAGTCAGCCTGGCAGCCGCAAACTCGGCCTGGTGCTCCTCATTCTTGGCTCGATCTGAGTTCGAGACCACCCAGAGCAACACGTCACAGTCTACAACACCAAGGTTGAATATCTCCTTTTTGGTTGGCCTAAGGGTGGAGTACAGCCCATGTCACCCAGCGGCACTTTGTCCCTTCAATAAAAATTACAAGGAACGAAGTCCGGGGCCTGATTTACTGTTTCTCTACTACCTGCGTCAACTCCCAAGGTCCATTTCCCACGGACACTCTCTGCCTTCCATCTTCTTCCTCATGGCCGCTGCCAAGAACTCCAGAGCCTGGCCAGTTTCTTTCTCTATCTGACTCCAATAAACTATTTTTGGGGTTCCTTCTGAGTCTGTTTTTTTTTTAATTCCTTTGTTAACAGGACAAAGCTAATGGTTGTTGTGACAGGAAAGAAACAGCACGCTCACTTGAGGGTTTTGTTTTTTTTTTTTACTTTTTATTGATTCTTTGTGTGTTTCTTACCCTGCACTCTCTCGCACTCATCTCCCCATCCCCTCATTTCTGCCCTTCACCCTTGCAACCTCCCTTCCAAACCAATCACACAAGCAAACAACAAACAATAAGAGCAAAGCATAGAGGACATCTCAATGTGGAAGCTGTCCTGTGTCACAGAGTGTCCCACAGTACATCCCTCTGTCCACACATCTTCACTTGTTCATTGCAACGAGTCACTGTCTGGTTTGAGATCACTGGCTTCTGTGACACCATCCATATTGGATCCACCTCAGGACTCCTCCTGCTATCCCGTTGGTGCTTTGCGTCACGGAGATCCTGCAGCTTTGGGTCAGCAGGACTGGCCCTTTCACACATCCCAAGTGTTCACAGATGATATAGATTTTGGGGTAGGTCCATTCAGAGCCCTGGATCTGGGCCTGGGTGGCAGCTGAGCTGGCCAGCTCATCTCCAGCTAGGCTATCCAAAGCTGCCATCAGCAAGAGGCAGGTCAGCTCTCCTGCTCTCCTGCCCTGAGGGATGGCTTACCCACAACCATGCCTCCAAAGCCAGCTCCATTGTGTCACCCAATCAAGGTTCAAGGCCTGCTCTCCCAAGGTCTGCAGTCAGTGAAGGATAGGGCCAGCTCTCCTGCTCTCATGACCCCAGGGACAGTTCTCCTGACTGCCACACACGGTGAAGGGCAGGTCTCCCACGCTTTTGTCTTCAAGGCCAGCTCACTTGCACCCCTGCCACCAGGACTCCCCTGTGCTGCTTGGTGGAGGCACAGGGCCCACTTTCCCAAGTGCTGCTGCCAGTAAGAGACGGGGCCAGCTCTCCCTAGAGCTGCACCCCATGCACCAGTTATACACAGCCCCGGGACAGTCACACGGTCCCCCGGCAGTTGCCCTGACCAGGGACACCCCCATATTCTCCATATGAACCATGGAGATCAGCACCTACCCCTTTCCCTGTGGCCCTCAGTGACAGCTCGAGCTCGGACCTCAGCATGGCCCAGGTGGTAGGGTGGCCACTCGCAACAGGCTACTCCTCTCCACCCTGGGAGTCTCCAGTCCCATCTCTCTTCATAATGCTTAAGCTGCCCCATTTCTCTTTCTCTCCCATCTGTCCTTCACATATACTGGCACATTGTGGTGGCTCTCTCTGCAGGCTGGTCACATGTATTGCAGCTCCTAGGTGTCATCTCTCATATGCGCTGTGTGGCTTGGTGATAAGTGGGTATCTATGGCCTGCATTGCACTGGAAGGCAGGTCTGTGGGTGGCATGGCGGTCTGCAGGTCTCTGTCTGTCTTCCACCTCCTGTGCTGTGCTGTAGATGTGGCCTTGTTAGAGTGGGTGTGGCCTTGCTGGAGTAGGCGTGGCCTTGCTGGAGTAGGCGTGGCCTTGCTGGAGCACCTTGGCTCTTTGCCCATTGCCCCGGTGGGCGTCCGGCATTCTTGAGATTTTTAAGAAGATTTTTATGTTAATAAAAACATATTTTTTTCCCCAGGGACATAGGATAGGCTTAGGGACCTTACAAGAAATGTTGAGACATAAGGGATTATGAGCAGTGGGGAATCCCTTGCTTCCTCAGTCTGAGGGTGGGAGAGACGACATCCTCAGGGTGGGGGAAGGTGGGGTCCCCCAACAACAGCTATGGTCAGTGGAGGAACTAGCAACAGTCACAGCAGGCAGATATGCCGGAGCTTGATGTGAGAAACTAACACCTACTGAAGCCGGGAAGCAGAGGGCCAGGGCGAGGGTAGGCACTGCAGTCCTAAGGCACGGAGCAGGGAGCTCAGATGGAGCCAGCTGAGAACGACTGCTTACTATCTATACAGACCAGGTAGTAAGTGGGAATTTAGAGCCAAATAAGTCTCCTTGCTCAGGAAGATCAAAGTAATGTCTAATTGTGTAGGATGCCCTGGGAAACAACGAGACAGCACGGGAGTTATTTTAAATTTGAACAACGGTGGAAGCACCTGGGTATATGGATCACCTATGTGCCGGCCTATCAGAGTACACGGATCACCCATGTGATCAGGATTTCATTTCTTTTGTTTTCACCATTCTTTGTGCATGTTTTATGGGAAACCATTTTTTTTTACATGTATTTTTGTTTGTATTCACAAAGCACCGCAGCGTACACGTGAGGTCCGAGGATAGCTTTCTTCCCCCACCACATGGGCTCCAGGGATCAAACTCAGGCCATCCCACTTGGCGGCAAGCCTCTTCACACACTGAGCCATGCTCTGTTACCAGAAAACAATTGTGATTTCATAAAAAAGTGACAACTAAACCAGAACCTAAAGAAGAAGGAGAAAAATAGGTAAAGGCAGAGTAACATATACTTGCTCACAAGGCTGATGACCTGAGTTTGACCCCTGGAGGGACGACTCCTGAAAACTGTCCTCTGACCTGCAATCCACCCGTAGATTTAAAATAACTGTAAAAAAGATTTAGTAATATTTCTGTATATTTGTATATGCTGGAATTTTTTAAATTAAAAGGTTTTTGTTTCTTAGTAATTTTTTTAAACATTTGAATTTCCTGGGAGAGGGCACACACACGATTCCCAGGCATTTCTGTGTTCTGGGCCTTCTAATCTAGTGTTTCATTATCAGGCATGGCCCCAAATTGTTGTTATTGTAATTGGTCACACTGTAAAGCCTTACACTCAGCAATGCTTAAGCAGCAATGCTTAAGAAGACGGAGATTATTCTTATTATTTTAAACACACATGTCTGTATACACACACATGCATGTGTGTAGCTCTGTGAACATGCAGGCAGGGCTCACAAAGGACAGAAAAGGGCAGAAACACCACTGCGGCTGGGGGACAGGGTGTTGTGATCTGCTCCACGTGGGTGCCAGCAGTGGAAGGGGTGTCCTCTGGAAGAACAAAGTGTGTGCTCTTGGCATCAGAGCCACCTCTCTACCCCCTGCCCGTGTTTCTATAGGATACACGAAGGCTATGAAGAACGGTGCATGTGTACGTGTGTGTCAGTGTGCGTGACACATGGTACACTTTTAACTCACTCTGACTGGCATTGTTCTAATGTGCAAAACCAGCAGAAATGTTAATTTTTACAGGGAACAGGACTGGAGTCGTCCATTCCAAAGGAAGCCTTGTTCCTATAGGGTAGGTGCTGGACCTCACACACGCTTCATCCTGCCTGCACGCCACTGAGTTATTTATCAGTCAACGCTGACATTTTAGAGTCCTCTGATTGTAACCCTGCTTTGAATTTGACAGCAGAACTGATGCTCGGAGGTCCCCACAGGGCTTCGGAGACGGCTTGGGCCGACTGTCCTTCAGAGGGCCACTGCTCTGTGGCCCTGACCTCCTGTTCACCCTTGGCCATTTGCAGACCTCTCCGCCTCACAGACTAGTGAGTCTCTTCCTCTGGTCTCACAAGTTTATCAAATTAATTTTTCTGGGAAAAAAAAAAAGGCAACAGACTCTGATAGCAGTCACCCATACAACTTTAGGTAAAACAATTGTGCATTTCTTTCTTCAAAACTTGCTTTCCCTTAAGATTGGAACCTTAGGCATGAGAAAGGAGGTGTTGAAACAATTTTAAATGGTTACATTGGTGTGCTCAAAGTTGAACTGCCAAAGGATCCCGCCTGTCAGGCCTGGTTAGCAAGGTGTTCCTTCTACCACTCAGTCTTCAGGGATGGGCACTCCCAGGAGGACGCTATCTGCTGCTGTTCTCCTCTCACCCCTGAGGATTAGAACCACAGTCCCCACAGTTCCATCACTGATCCATACCCCTACCCCTACCTCTTCCTCCTCTTTGTACAGCAAAAACACCAGGAAAGGAGAAAGAAGGGACAAGATGGTTTGACATTGAGAAAGGCGTGTCCATGGGAAGGAACACACTACACAAGTCAACTTAGTCCCCATTGTCCTCCTGCTGCCCTGTGAAGAAGCTGCCGGCAGCCTCTTGAGTGCATGCATGAAGAAGGAGGCTCAGAGAGGAACACACAGAACTCGTCAGAATGCAAGCGCGGCTGCACAGGAGGCCTCCTCTCTTCCTCCTTCCCGTTTCCTTCCTCCTTTGCTCTTGTCTCCTCTCCTGCCAGCCCCTCTCCACCTCCCCAGCCACTTTCCCTTCTTGGTCTTAAAGGATCCTCTGTTGTTTTGACAACACCAACGCTGAGGATCTGATGAACTGCAGTAAAGCTAACTAACAGTGTTCACTGCTGCACTTTCTTTTCTGTCACCAGCTCTTTCAGTTAGATGCAAGATTTAAAACAAAAAACCAAAAACCAAGCAATTATCTATGCTTTACAATCAAAAGTAGTTTTGAAACATGTCTCTCATTTGCCTTTATTCAAGAAATGGCGGAGGGTTCTGGAATCCAGAGTCCGCTGTGCTCTCGGGTGTAACTGAGGAAACAGAAGGAGACGGAGGGCAGCTGCGGTAGGTTCTCCTGTGCTGTGCACGCCCTAGCAAGGGAGGCGCAGACTTGCGCATTAGACATGCTCTCTCAGCTCTCCGAAAGCTCAGGATGAGCCCAACAAGCCAGACTTGGCAGAGTGGGTGTGGAGAGAGACGGTGCCCAGGACACAGAACACTGGGCTCCACTCAGAAAGAAAGTCTGTGTTTTAGTGTCTCTGAGAGCTGTTTACCAAGGGAAAGGATGGTAGAAAATGTCCTCAGTTCAGGGCTGTTTGAATGTCTAAACCTGACTTCAGTGTCTAAAGTGAACAGCCTGTGTAAATAAAACTAAAATGACCTCAGGTTTCTGTTTGCAGTAATTTTCCCCTCTCCGTGCTGTTCTAGTTTGGGTAAAGCTCCTGAGAACAACGCCAGCCAGGACTCCCACAGTGGGCCTGGGTTCCATGATCTCAGAGTCCGCAGCTCAGCACACCTGTGTGGAAGTCCGCTTCACCTGAGAAAACTGAACGTTTAAACGTTTTACTTTAATTTTGTTTATGTATCTGTGAATGTATGGGCACATGCGTGAGTGCAGGTGTCGGAGGGCTGTCAGACCCTTTGCAAGACAGAAATCACAGTTACCTGGCAACAGCCAGGTAGGCCGAGCCACTATAAAAGGGTCTGCTTGCTCCCTCCTCCTCTCTCTCTCTTGCCTCTTGCTGCTCTTTTGCCCTCTTGGGCTCTTCCATCCCCCTCCCTTCCATATTCCCCCCCCCACGTGCTCATGGCCGTTGATGTGTTTATAAAAATATATAGAGATATATGTTATATGGGTGTAAGGGAGGAAGAAGTGGGGAAGGGTGTGCAGGTGTGCCAAGCCCAGGCATCCCTTCCCCCAGAGGGACCAGACACACGCAAAGGTAGGTATAGTATAGAAATAGAGTTTATTTAGGGCATGGGGAGGGGAGTTAAGAGGGTAGTAGAAGCAGAGAAAGGTAGAGAGAGGAAGAGAGTAGAGAAGTAGAGAGGTGGAGGCTGGCCATGACCACGTGGAGAGAGGGGGAAAGGGAATGGGGAGAGGTAAGAGAAAAGTGATGTAAGAGAGAGAGAGGGGGGCAAGCAGCCCCTTTTATTGTGGGCCAGGCCACCTGGCTGTTGCTAGGCAACTGTGGGGCGGAGCATACCTGGCTGTTGCCAGGTAACTGTGGGGTGGAGTTTAGACAGAATGCTCACAGCCTGCCTCTATTCTCTACTTCCCTCTCTCTGCCTTTCTCTGCCTCTACTACCCTCTTAACTCCCCTCCCCATGCCCTGAATAAGCTCTGTTCTATACTATACCGTCCGTGTGGCTGGTCCCTCAGGGGGAAGGGATGCCTTGGCATGGGCCCGCTGAGGCACCCCCTTCTCCCACACCTCGCCACACCCCCATAGAATATATTCTCTATCTCTTTATCTTTTCATAAACACAACACCACGTACAGATAGATCATTGGGTTCTAGCCATCCCACCATCCCTGTGTTTACAACCGTGATTCTCGTCCATGGTGCCCTGTGTGATTGAAGGTTTGAGCAGTCGTCCTTGACAGAGTTACCTATTTACTTGCAGAGGGGGTGGGGTGGGGATCTGGGTGCTTTCTTTGTGCTGGGCAGTGGGAGTGGTGCTATGCATAGAGGGCCTGAGATAGGGTTTCTGACTCTGGGCCTGACGCGCTGACACGTCTCAGATAGCAATCACCTAATGTTTGCATGATTATGCTTTAGGTAAACAGCATAAAACACACACAGAGAGACACACATACACACACAGAGACATACACACACAGACAGACACACACAGACACAAACACACAGACACACAGAAGTACACAGAAGTACACACACAGATACAGAAACCCACAGACACACAGACACAGATGCACACACACACACACACACACACACACACGCACGCGAGTGTTATCTAGTAAAATCTGACCTAATTCTGAGAATCAGAGTCATAGAGAAATCTGACTAAAGGTGACCCGTTTTATTTGCGCACGACATTCATTTTAGAATTGTACTGCTGAGGAGGAGCTACAAACAGAACGCGAGGAAGGGCTGGGCTGAGGAAAAATAAGGCACAGCACGTTAAAGAAAGAGAGGAGAAGCTGGTGGCTAGAGCAGAGCATGCAGGGGAGGGAAGGCAGGATGGAACCCGTGAGGAGGGCGGGGCCTTTCACAGGAGGGCTTTTGGGTCGTTTGGGAGATGATTTTATTCTTAAGCAGTTGAGATATTTGAAGCTGAAGAATGATAATACCATTCAATTTAATTTCAAGTGGATAAAACAGGGGCTGGAGAGATGGCGCTGAGGTTAAAGTACCTGCTGCTTTTACAGAGGACACGATTCAGTTCCCATCACCTGCTTCAGGAAGTTTACAGACTCCAGCGCCAGAGGATATAGGGATATGGTGCCCTCTTGTGGCCGTCATGCGCATTGCATTCACACATTCACATGAACGCATTCTTTCTCTCCCTCTCCCTCCCTCCCTCCCCTCCTACACACACACACACACACACACACACACACACACACACACACACACACACACGGTTAAAAATAGACTAAATCTTTATTTTATTCTCCGACTGGGCCTCACTGTGTATGTCTATCTGCCTGGAACCCTATGTGGACTAGACTACCTTTGAACTCACAAAGATCTGCCCTACCTCCCAAGTGCTGGGATTAAAGGAATATTCCACCATACCAAGTCCCCCCCCCCCAATACATTAAAAATGGATAAAACAAAACAGTTCTGGTTCCTACGGGAAGGATGAAGAAGGCTCCGGTGCTTGGAAGTTTCGTTCATAGCCACACCCCCACCTCCTCCCAATATTGGTCCCAGAATCCTACTGCCCTGATGAAGGCTATCAATAGGATTTGTGTAGACTCGACTCTCCCTTGTCACCGACCCTGGGGCCCTAGCACTGTGCTACACAGAGCTTAATCTCTCTCCCTGGTGCACCCCCATATCAGTCTGTTCTAATGAAGATTTCTCTATACTCTTGGTCTTAGTATTTGGGTCAGATTTGAGGAAAATGACTCGTTAGTCTAATTAATACACTTTTTTTTCCTGCACAAACACTCCGAGAGGAGCCCCTCCCCCTTTCCCTCTGGGATTGCTAGTGTTAAGGACCAGACCATCAGGGGAGAGATCAACGAGGGACTCCACCCATTGAGCGGAGAAGGCAAAGACAAATACAGCTGAGCCATGGAGGAGGAGACAGATTTTGGAATAAATTAGGAGAATCCAAGACCTAGTCATCCCCTTGGCTATATGAATGTCTGTCCTGTCTAATCAGAAGCCAGATCGGTATTTGGGATAAGAATAAATGCAGGCTTGCTTGGGGGGGGGAGATAGAGGTTCAGTGATTTGGCATCTCATGTAACCAACCTTTATGGAAGTCAACTGGTCACTGAAAAAGATGAGATGAAAACGGAAGACTCGACAGGGTGAGGGAGTCATCGGCGGGATAGGGGTCGGTGGGGGAGGGGTCTGCGGGGGAGGGGTCTGCGGGGGAGGGGTCTGCGGGGGAGGGGTCTGCGGGGGAGGGGTCTGCGGGGGAGGGGTCGGTGGGGGTTGGAGAGAACCAGAGAGGGCAACAGGGTGAGTCTGATTAAAATAAACACGTATGTAAAAATGTCATAGCAAGGCCCGTTGTATGTATGATTAACATATGCTAATAAAAAAAAGAACAGATGCCAGGAGAATTTGTAGGGGTGTCAGAGCTCCTTTAACTGTGGACTGTGACCCTATGCAGGCTGCCAGCTAGTGACCCAGGAAGGACTGTCACCTCAGTTCCATGCTGAAGGCAGGACCCCTGCTCCTCAAGGGCCACTATGCCAGAGAGGGCAGTGTGCTTCACAGCCTACCATCTGAGTGAACTCCACCCAAAACACCCTCCCAGAACACCCCCAAGGATGCTTGGCCAGAGCTGATGATATCTATTCTTTCCTGTATCCATCCATTGTTATGATTTTTATAGCGTCAGAAATTATAAGTCTACAATGGTGAGACGGCTCAGCTGTTAAAGGTGCCTTCGATCAAGTGTGTTAGACTGAGTTCAACACCTGTGACCTGGAGAGAACAGACTCCAAGTTGACCTCTGACCTCCACCTGGGTGCCACAGCACACACATGACCCACCCCTCTCAGTAAGTGCAATGAAATAGTTATTTTTAAGTATACAACCACACAAGGCTGTGCTTGGTTCAGAACACAGGCCCACCACTGTTTACGAAGCAGACTACCTATTTTTAAGAACCTTTTTGGAAACACCTAAAATATCATAAGACTGCAAAAGTAAAAGGTCTGGTCTGCATTTCTTCTTGCAGCCTGGGGAGGGCATATTTGGAACGGATTCTGGTTTTTTGATTCTTACAGTTTGAGAGAGAGAGTGCATTAAGGAAATAATACGGCCATTCCCCGCCATATCATCAGGGTGTTTGCTGGACGTCTCAATTGTATTTCCCAGTCTGTCTTTCACTGTGGCTGTTATTTTGGGATCATACAATATTCACAATTCATTGTGTTGAAGAAGAGATTCTGTTTAATGTCAATAAATATGCGTGACGGTTTGGAGAGACGAGCAACAAGACGTGACGTCGGGTAGAACTCTGGAGACAATTCAGGGCGGTGGCATGTGGGTGCCATGTCCCTGACCTCATCTACACAAACATCAAGGCTGAGAAAGAACGTGGGTGCCGTCATTGTGTAAATCCAACACCGCAACATTTTCAAAGGCAGATTAGAAACAGATGGGGAAAACAGTTTATTTTATTTGGAAAATCAGATTCCCTCCGGGGAGACCTGGGTCAACAAACATCAGGATCTGGCTCTGCTCAAGTTTCCTGGCTCACTCGGAGATTGGAACATATGGTTTAAGGATGGTTCAAGAAAATGTGTGTGTGTGTGTGTGTGTGTGTAGACACAGAGACAGAGACAGTGAGAGTAAGGTATCATCAGGAGCCAGAAGGCGGCTTGGGAGCCTCTGGAATGGAGGAGTTACAAGCAGTTGTGAGTCACCCAGTGTTGGGTCCCCTGGAAGAGAGAGCAGCAAGCAGTCTTAATGGCCGAACCATCTTTTTGGGCCTAGAATTTTTCCTATCTGGCCACACCATGATGAGCTAACAAGAAACTTGACATTTGTAATATTATTGCCCAGTCCACTGTCTGTCTATTCAGCTGTCCCAGGACTTTGGGTTGCAGTTAATGTCTTACGTGGTTAAGACCTACCTGAGACCTTGTGTCCCATTTGACTGTCCTGTCTCTCGAGTCTCCCTTCCTGTGGTTCAACTCTATAACCGTTCTTTTTCTTTTATGATCTTGGCATTTTGGAAAGGACAAGCCAATTATTTTGCAGACCATCCTTCACTTCGTGTCAGACGTTTCCTCATGATTATATTCAGGTTATGTGTTTTGGCAAAAATACCCCATAAAGAATACATTCTTTTTAGGGTGTTGGTCCAGAAGGTGAATGGAACCTGTCTGTCCAAGCAACAAGGGCATTCTCTCTGACTGCTGGGCAGTGTGTTGCTTAATAAACTTTGCTCCTATAAAATACAATTTTCAGGAGTTTCTTTAGGGCCAGGGTTTGAAGATGATTCTAGACCAAGCCCTGTAGTGAAAGAGTGTCCAATTCTGTCCAACATGACAGCCAGTGACATGTTTTGGGCACTTATGACGAGGCTAGTGTTATTGAAGACATCCAAAGGGGGTACAGTCAGAATGTCAAAACTCTAATAAAACACCCTGTATGTACCAACATCTCCTAAAATAGACAAGTATTTTGCTTTGGATCTTTTTTCAAATGCTCTAGATAAAAAAAAAAAAAAAAAAAAAAAAAAAAAAAAGGCCAAAGGAGGGGTCAAATGAGCCAGGCCTCCCTTGTGAGGCACACTCTGAGAAACATGGGTGATATACTACCATCTTGAAATCTACACATTTTTGTTTTTATTTTGTACTTACTCTGAGTTCCCAAAGACCTCCTTAATTTGTGTAAGGGACTTACTAAGTTAGGGTTTTAATGCTGTGAACAGGCACCATGACCAAGGCAACTCTTATAAGGAGAACAGTTAATTGTGGTTGACTTAAAGGTTCAGAGTTCAGTCCATTATCATCAAGGCAGGAACATGGCAGCATCCAGGCAGGCATGGTGCAGGAGGAGCTGAGAGTTCTACATTTTCATCTGAAGGCAGCTAGGAGAATACTTGCTTCCAGGCGCTAGGATGAGGGTCTTAAAGCCCACACCCACAGTGACACACCTACTCCAGCAAGGCCACACCATCTAATAGTGCCACTCCCTGAGCGGAGAAAATACAAACCATCATAGTAAGACTAGCAGTGCTATGGGGACAGACACATGGATCCAGAAAACTAAGCAAGGCCTTCCTGACACACCAGCAATGATGACAGAAAGAACGAAGCCAAGCCATTTGTCTAAGGTTGATAGAGGTGAGAGTTCTTTGAAGAAATGTTGGCATATGGATTCCCTTTCACCGGCGCAAAACCAGGAAGTGCTTACCACAGTGAGGATCCTGACCTTCTAAAGGAATTAATACTAGGATAGTGGCCCTTGTTCACTCCCAGAGAAGCTCCCTGAAGATGTTGCTTTGTGTTCCTGTGGAGGGCTTCCGGCTCGCAGTGCTGGTTTATAACCGACTCAAAGGCACCCAAAGGGTGTTCTCATTCTAGAGGGCAGTTGGTTGAAAGAGGGTCTAAAACCTTTCAAAGTCACGCACACACCCAGCTACTGCAGGGAATCTGCGCAGGGAATCTGTGCAGCGAGAAAGAATCAGGTGAAGAGTTTGCAGGGCTGAGGACAGAGAACCATGTTCAAAGCAGAAGCCTCAGAGCTCCTGCCCAGCTGGGGTTAGGGCGGTGACCTGGGAAGCCTCTTCACTCCTTTTTTAAAAATCTCATCAGTAGCGGCTCTGTTTGGGAGGCTCCAGGCAGAGCCAGGGTTAGGGCGACTTCATTCTGTAAGCCTAGCTGTTGTGTTTCCTGGCGCGCTTTGGGGCGAAAGCCGCAGTCTCAGTCATTCTAAGGAAATGGGACTTGTTCTGTTGGATGGGTTCGGGGCCAGGTGAGATCCCTGCAAGAACACTGCGTGTTGTCTGGAGCTATGGTTCTTGGAAGTGGCTGGGGTTGAAGCACAAGTTCGGGAGAACGATAAAAGCTGTGACCCAGACACTCCCCGAAGGCATCCTGGAGGGCATTTCCGTGCACTCAGGCAAGCCGCTGAGGAAAGCCGACTTTGAAACGCCCACGTCTTAAGCTGTCTGCTGTGAACCTCTGCAAAGATTCATTTTTTTTCTTGCCAAATATAGCATTCAGTTACTAAGTGGAACTGTAAAAGTTTACGTTTTTCATGAAAATTCCAGTAATGACTTTCCCTCCTCCAGCACCGCCTTCTCGATTCACCACTAGGGGGCACTGTTGGCAGCGAGATCAATGGGAAGGAAGCAGAAAACTGCCTATGTCCAGTGTTTCTTTGCTGTGTGTGTGTTGTAAATAACTTTACTTTCTTCCCGTCAGTAAATACAAACGAAAATTTAAGAGCTGCTCTACCTACAGTTTATATGGGCTTGCGTTTCCACTCACCTCAGACACTTACGGACCGTGTGTGTACTCCATTAATAAAATAAATCATTGTAAGATGTAGTTCCATTTTCTCCCGAATGCTTCTTTCCCCAGGCACATCGCACACTCCTGCACATCCTGTTGGGAACGTTTCCAGCACTTGGGGACGCCTTAGCTTATTAGTTCTGAAACAGTGAAACAATTTTACTTTCTGAATCACACTTTCCTGTCATTTGCTACCAGATCCCAGAGCAGCGAGAGACCTTTCTGGTATCTAGTTCAACTATGTAGTTCAGCTGTATTCCATCCTACCCACGGATGACGGGCTCCCCAAACCTGAAAATTACAGAAAACTTCTCTGCATTTGGGGGAACAATATTGTTTACAGGAACATTTATGTGAAGGTAAAATCTGCTTGCTACCTCTTACCCCTATTTATTGTATTAAAGAAAATAAGTTGTGCCGGGCGGTGGTGGCACATGCCTTTAATCCCAGCACTTGGGAGGCAGAGGCAGGCAGATTTCTGAGTTCGAGGCCAGCCTGGTCTACAGAGTGAGTTCCAGGACACCCAGGGCTACACAGAGAAACCCTGTCTGGAAAAACCAAAAAAAAAAAAAAAAAAAAAAAAAGTTGTAAATAATAGAAATTAAATGATGTTTACTTGTGGGGGGAAGTAAGAGGTGTCGTGGTGGGCTTTATTCTGCAGGGAAAGATCTCCTGGGTAGGAACTAGGACCCGAGAGGACTCAGCCCCATTTTGCCCTGACGGCTGCATCTCTCAGTGATCATTTCCTCTGCTCCTTCCATCCCTGTGGGGTGTACCATGAGCAAAAATAACAAAAAGCGCCTGTGACCTATGGTGTGTGTCCTGCATGCCACACACCAGGCTGCCTACAGTGGATTCGAACTGCAGCCCTGTGGGTGCATGTCCTGGCTGGCTGTTGTGCAGCACGGGCTTCCAGGCCTGTGGACAGAGACTCTGTAAGCCCTGACAATGGTGCCAGCTAAGGCTGCGTGGGCAAACCAGAGGCTCCTAACAGGTGAAGCAGAGCCGCTATTAACATTGAAGGCAAGTGTGGCCTTCCTGATCAAACGTTGTGTCCTATGAGACCCTCCCAGGACATAGGCATTGACTGGGCCTTGTACACTTACATAACTATGTCATGTCTTGAGTTTCCACTTTAGCTTCTCTTGATGCTCTGTAACCTATAACGTGGTTCCATTTTCTCCTGAATGCTTCCTTTTAGACAAACCCTTTCCTCCCCAACTTGATTTTTATCAGTGTTTTATCTCTCTCTCTCTCTCTCTCTCTCTCTCTCTCTCTCTCTCTCACACACACACACACACACACACACACACACACACACACCTAGCTAGAACACTGGGTGCATAAGAGCATTTGCTCTGTAAGCATGAGGCCCTGCATCCAAATCTCCTGTACCCCATAAGAACCAGGAATGGCTGCACGTGACTATAATCACAGCATTGGGCGATGGATCCCGGCAACCTAGGAAATAGATCAGAGACCTTGTCTCACCATAGTAAGGTGCAGAGCAATGGAGAAAGACAGCTGGTGTCCTACTCTGGCTTCTAAGTACATGCCACACACACCTGTGCCACACACACCTGTGCCACACTCACCTGTGCCACACTCACCTGTGCCACACTCACCTGTGCCACACACACCTGTGCCACACTCACCTGTGCCACACTCACCTGTGCCACACACACCTGTGCCACACTCACCTGTGCCACACCTGTGCCACACTCACCTGTGCCACACACACCTGTGCCACACTCACGTGTACCACTTAGTCAGGGTTTCTATTCCTGCACAAACATCATGACCAAGAAGCAAGTTGGGGAGAAAAGGACTTATTCAGCTTACACTTCCATATTGTTGTTCATCACCAAAGGAAGTCAGGACAGGAACTCACACAGGGCAGGAACGTGGAGGCAGGAGCTGATGCAGAGGCCATGGAGGAACGCAGCTCACCGGCTTACTTGCTGGCTCACATTCGCTACTATCTTTCTTTCTTTCCTTTTCTTTTGTGTCTTTGCAAACAATGTTTATTTAGCGTATATGTGTGAACACAGGCAGCTCAGCAAACATTGTTCGTTTTGTACCTCAGGTCTTGGCTCCTGCCATATGGCTACGAAGGACTGAGATCAAGTCATTTGATTCAGCAAGCAGCTATAACCACCAAGCACAAAAATTATAAATTTGTTATAATCAATAACTGAAACACGATTAAAGTTGAGTCCCAGAGAATAAAAAATTATTTTTGTTAATATCTGTATGAATTGACTTCATACTGTAGTTAATCACACAAATTCTGAGCAAGAAGGCATGTTTTAAACCCCAGTCATGGCAATTACTAATTAAATAATCTTGAGCAAATCACTTAACCTTTTTATTCCTTAGTTTCCTCATGTAAACAACGGAAACAGCCTTAAAGGGATTTCTGGAGATTAAATGATTTGAGCGTTGTCCACATAACAAGTATTAAGTAAGTGCTGGTTAAATATTCCTTCATTTGTCATGAGATCTATTGAAACAGTGCACAATAAGCCTTTGGAAGAGGGTTAGATGCATAAACAAACACACTCACAAAAGAATTTTAACAAATAGCGTTACTTCTTACTCAGTCCTTTGGTGGTCTAGCCTGGGGCCACCTGCTTAGAGAGGCAGCTGCTCACAGTGGGCAGGGCCTTTCTCCGTTAATTAACAATTAAGAGAAGGCCAATCTGATAGAGGCCATTTTTCAACTGAAGCTCCCTTTCCCCAGCACCTCCAAGTCTGTGTCAGGTTGGCAGGTGAGGCTGTATTAGGTAGAGACACAGAGGCCACAGGAAACTGGCCAGTCAGCACCCATCCAGACTTCCCCGGTCAGGGCTGTCCTTGTTCCTCACACTTGCTCTGCTGTGAACTCACATGGTCCCTCTTAGATCTCCTGCCTGACACGCAACTCCACTTGCTTTCCCACTTCAGGCAAAGTGAACCTTCTGGAAGTGAGCAGTAGTGTCTTCTGGAACGCCAGCTTCCTGAGTGGCTACAACAGCTCACGACTCTTTATGGTTTAGGGCATCAGTGCAGCCTAGCAGTGGCTGCTTCTGTTGCCCCAGGCCGTCTTCTTTTTCTGTATCCCTGGATCACCATCTCTGCCCCTGAACTCTCCTCCAGGGGATTACTTTCTCAAGTTGCTACTGGACCTGCAACCGTACAAACTAAGTTGCTATGTGTATTAGTCAGGGTTCTCTAGAGTCACAGAACTTATAGGTAGTCTCTATAGTAAGGGAATTTGTTAATGACTTACAGTCTGTAGTCAAATTCCCCAACAATGGTCAGCAGTAGCTGTGAATGAAAACCCGAGGATCTAGCAGTCGCTTAGTCCCACAAGGCTCGCAGGTGAAGAAGATTGAATCTTCCTCCTTCCAAGGTCCTTATGTAGGACTCCAGCAGCGGGTGTGGCCCAGATTAGAGTTGTGCGCACCACCACACCTTTAACTTGTGTCTTCCAGACTCAAGATCTAGATCACAGGTGAGCCTTCTAATTCTGGATTATAATTCACTCCAGATATAGTCAAGTTGACAGTCAGAAATAGCCACTACACCATGACTCTCCAGGACTTGTCTGCAGCCTCTCTAGTGACCAGGATGCCATTAGCCTCCCGCCCACAATGGCATTGGAGCCAACCCCAAGTCTCCAAGAGGCTGTCTGTTCCCTTCAACCATCTATGGCATCACACCTATAGCCCAGATCCCTCCTCTCAGCTGAGGATGGCAAGATGGGATTAAATAGGCTAATATTTGTATGAGAGCAAGCCATAACTATAAGAAGTAAGGGTCAATGAATATTTTGGGCCAAAGGCAAAACCATTTTAAGCATCATGGGACATATGTATATCTCCCACACAGCATTTAAAAACGTAACGTGAAGCTGAGTTCATGGGGAAACCTAAGTCGGGCCACAGACTAGATTTTATTCCTGTGGGCTTTAGTTTGTCAGTCTTTGACGAGAGGTCATAGGGAAAGACCTGTGAGAGGTTGGAAAAGGCTCCAGAGTCCACCCAGGCTTGACTACAAGTGAGAGACAGAGTGAAGGACGTTTCTGGAAGCATCCTTGACCTTGTGTGAAAGACTGAGGAAGGCTGTCAGTGAGTGCTTGAGCCCAGGTCCGATGTTGGTTTTACAGCTTGGGGAACAAGATTGTGTCTCTAGCACATTCTTTGGCAGGAGGATCCTTTCAAATAAAGACGTGTCCACTTCCTTCCTCAGAGCGGGGCTTCTTCAGTGTTTTCTGACATATGCCACCCTGGGTGTCTAAGTAGATAAGACAGGAATATAAATCAAATGTTTACTTATAGTAAGCCGTCAGGTTTTGGAAACAATTCTTTGATGCATATACAATTTTACCATTCATTACAGACAGAATCATTTGCACATTACTGGAGTGCGTGTTTGTTTAATTCAACACAATTTGAGATGCACTGTGGTAGGAAACATGCCAAAGTCTTTCTTTTCCATGCTTAGACTACTGTACTTCCGTAAGAGAAAGCTTTGCATGGACAGTCAAACACAACGGTTTGTAGCGTACAAATCTGGGCTGGGTCCTTGGTGAAGTGTTCGTTCGCCGCGTGGTGTGCGGCACAGCGCACAACTGTTGTACGCTAGCAGCTGAGAAGCCCTGGGTCTGTGAGGGCTGAGCAGCTGAAGAAGTCTCAAGGACTTTGGGGAAGTTGGAATGTTGCAGGTCCAGAACCTAATTATGTTTATCTTAGGTGACTTTTAGCCTACAAGGTTGCCATTCACCCCACCCCACCCTGATGTCCTGATTACACACAGATAAAACCCTTCTGGAATGTATTCACTTAGCAAACTGCCAATTTTCTTCCAACGAAATAGCTCAGGGTCATCAGAGAGCAGCCGAGCCTACAGCCGAGACTTCTCTGCTTCTCCGTGACCGCCTACAGAATATATTTGAAGTGTCTTTGCTGAGTTACTATAAAAACATCATGGAATTCCTTTTGCACTGGAACATTGGATTTGGGGTTACCTAAATCCATGCTTCCAGGCCATGGTCACACATTTGGCTCCAGAATAAACTACCTCTTGTTCTCTTTGAGGTGAGAGTAGTTCGGACAGCACCTCAGCTGTAACTAGGAGCACAGGGGAGTTCTGTCAGAAACACCTCAGATCTGTTACGTGTTGGATTGCGAGTTCATTTCCGCCCATGTCACATTTCCCTGTTGCTGACTCTTCAACTCAACCCTGTGTGGAGTCAGGGCCTGCAACTTACAGACGCCTGGCTTAGAGGCCAGCTGGCCTTGGAGACATTCATACACATTTTTTTTTTTTTTGTGTTGCTATTAAAAACACTCTCCTATGACTTATATAAGCAAAATAATCATTCTCTATTAAAATCATTCATCCTGGGTTCTGGGTTCTTTTGAGGCCAGTGAAGCCCTTAGAGTACACATTTATATCAGATGGAACACGGCCACCGTCTCAAAGCACCCCACTCCACTCTGCACATAATCCGTTTCAAGCCCATCTGCGCTGGGCCGGCAGGTGTATCTCCACTCTGCGTTGGCTTCTGCAGTCTCCTTGCCTGGCCACACCCCCGACCACACCTGGCCTCATTCCGTATTCTCTTTCAAATCTCGCAGCTGAATGGAAGACACAAACCTTATTGGTTACATCCTAGATTTCATGTCTAGGCATAACTCTTAAATCTCTTGTTATGGTCTAAGAATTCAGTGGATCTTCTTTCTTCCACAAGGTCTCACCAAGTCTCCCAGTCAGCCTGTGTGAGAGAAGTGCTTCCTTCTCTTAGCCACTAATTCACAGAGGACCAGGCGTGTTCAGATCCAATGGGGCATGGGTCCTATGGATAGGACCTCTTTAAAAATATGGTGACCATTTTCTTTCATCTTTTAAAAAAGGGTTTTATGACTTGTGTGTGTGTGAGTGTGTGTGTGTGTGTGTGTGTGTGTGTGTATGTTCAGATGCCAGAACAGGCCAGAAGAAGGTGTCCCTTGGAGCTGGAGTTACAGGAGGCCTTGAGCTGCCTGAAATGGCTGCTGGGACCTGATAGTGCAGGAGCTTGGCACTGCTGAGCCATCTTCCCAGCTCTCACCTCAAGTGGGGAGAGCTGTGAACGCGCCACCCTTTGACTAAAGAGGCGTGCACTCGCTTTTCTGGGGTTGGTTAGTGAAAGTCTACCACTTCACCACACACTGCAGTGCTCGGGCAGGGAAGACTCCTGGCAGTTTCCACGAACACTATGGCCTCTTTGGTCTTCAAGGCTTCCTCCTTTCACCTGGAGGGGCCCAGGCTCTGCAGATTTTGTAAGTGTATATTGGAGAGTCTAGTTATTTCTTGATCCCTGTAATTAAGCGATATATATTTTTTCACAGTACCAACAACAATTAGCTTTAAATGTTTGGCCCTTCTCCAGTAAGTGGTTAGTCCACTCTGGTTACCCCAGTCTTCTCCTAAGAACTCTTCCACTGTGTAGAGATAACATATGTAGGGACACTCTTTCCCAGTTCAAAATCTCAATCATGTTCCCCAGAGAGGCAGCCAGGAAGGCAGATATGTGAGAAGGCATTTCGTGGGGGAGTTGGTTCACACAACCGCAGAAGCTGAGGGGTCCCACAATGGCCGTCTGCTCGCCGGGAAGCCCCCAGAAATGCACATAGCCTGGCTTAGTCCAAGCCTAAGGCCCTAGGACCAGTGATGTTGTAAGGGTCTGTTGTTAGCCAAAGAATGATACCCCAGACTCAAATAGTATGCAAAAGCAAGGGGTGTTTTATTCTGCAGAAGACCAGCATTCGAGGGTCCCTCATTCCAAAATGGAGAGACAACCAAATGAGCTCACAGACTAGGTACAAAGCACATTAGGGGATTCTGGGATAGGTGGCCTTTATCTTACTCCATCTCTAAGGACATTCCATTACCAGGGAATGGGGGCCGGAACCTGTGACTGGGAAGGTCTGGAAACTCGATGACCCATTGTCCTTGCTTTAGGCTAGGTGGCTGGGCACCTTCTAGTTTCTGACTAGCTGCCCGAAGCCTGGGTTTTTTAGCTGACTTGCCTGGACTTGCCCAGTTCTTAGATCTAGTCTCCTAGACTGCCAATGTAATGGTATACCTGGAAGCCCAAGGCTGAGAGCCTACATACCCAGTGGCTGCTGGTGGAAACCCAAGAGTCTAGGGGCAGAAGTTCTGATGCCTGAGCAACAGGAAAATGGTATTACTCCATATTATTATGCTCACATTGTCTTAAGGATTGCTCATTCCCAGAATGCTTTATGATCTCTCTCCCTGACTGTGCCCCAGCGCTCTGGGTCCCTAGTCATGGGACTTTGCTCTCAGTCCAGCTCCTGCGACCACAGTGTTCACCTCTCTTATTTTCTCAGTAACAAGTCATATTTACCTGTATCTTTGTGCATACTTTAAAAAATTCAATCTTAAAATATTTTGTTTATTTTAATGAGAACACGTCCTGGTTAGGTTTTTATCAACCTCATGTGGGGTAGAGCTATAGTCATTTGAGAAAAGGAAACCTCAGCAAGGAAATGTCCTCACCAGTTTGACCTTTGGTGGGCCCACTGTGGGCCGTGTAACATCGCCCCCCCTGGCCCCCCAGGTTGCTCTGGGCTGTAGAAGAAAGCAGGCTGAGCAAGCCAAAAGCAGCATCCTTCTGTGGCCCCTGATTCAGTTCCTACCTCAAGCCCCTGGCCGACTTCCTCAGTGATCTATGACCACTGTGACCAGGATGTGTAAGCTGAAATAAACTCTGCCCTCCCAAGGTCGCTTGGGTCCTGGTGTTTTAATCACAGGATAGAACCCCCAGTCGGTGTTTCTTAGTTAAGACAGTCGCGAGAAAATCCTGGGTTCCGGTCTGACGTCATCACTCATGCAGCACGCATGCTCCCCTCGTATCCGTGCCCCTACTTCACTGCCTTCTTCCCTTCCTTCCTCTCTGCAAATTGTCCCTTCCACTCCCGTGTCTTATGGCTTGTTTTCTAACGCATGCTGGACTTGGTGTAAAGCTACTTAAGAAGTAGTAGAAACAAGAGTTCTCTTTGTAAAGGGAACACTTTCCCTATTCCTGGGAAGAAGGTGGAAGGCTTTCCCCTTCGCCCCCCGGGGGAATTGCATTAGCAGAAGGCAGTTGTAGGCTGTTACTGTCCCCTCCTGGTTTCCGGTTTGTTTAGAACGCCACGTTCCACCACCTATCTTTGCGATCTAAACACTTCAGGACTGTCGCTCTCATCCCACCTCGGGTCCCAGCTGCACCCACTGCTCAGAACGTAATAGAAGTCTCCTGGGTAGAAGGTTGTGTTCTTGGCAGAGCCTCTGGAGTCCGGCACATGACTCATGCTCATTGGCTACTATAGGGCTCTGCTTCCTTCAGAACAGTTTCCCGTGGCAAGCTTAATCATTACAGATCTCAAAGCCAGTGCGGCCAGGGAAGAAGACTATCACATTCCTCAGCATTAAGAAAACTAAGATGGGCTGTGTCACATGTGCGCCAGTAGGTGGCAGAGAGGAGAGAGGCCACGTCTATGCTCAGTGTTCTGACCTGTGAATGTCTGAATGATTAGTCTCCAAACACTCCCCGGAAGAAAAAAAATAGCGAGCCTGAGGTGACCACCAGTCTGGTACCACGCAGGCCCCAACGGCTCCCAGGACCAGGGGCCAAGCTAGAGACTAGAAGAATCCTGCCTGGAACTGATGGACGCTGGCAGGAGCGAGCTTGAGACAGACGACCCTCGAATGGGGCTACTGGGGGACGGAGGTGGGGCAAGGAGAGCGCCTGAGATGACTACCAGACTGGCACCATGAGGCCTGAACAGGAAGCTAGCCTGAGATGGGTAACAGTTCGGCACCACACAGGCCTGGGGGTGCAGACCATTCCTGGGATGACCCCTGCCAGGCTCCATAATGCACATGCAGAGCCTAGCACTCCTGAGATGACCACAGACACTTGGAGACCTTGGGCACCATTAAAAGGAGCAAGTAAGTGGTGGGGAAATGGAAGAGGAAGAGAAACAGAAGGATGTGGGCGCCATGAAGAGAGGCAGAACTGGAGACTCCAGGTTAGTGAGGAACAGCCTGCTTTGAGTAGCCGGTGATGCCACCTGGGACCGTGGTGGGGTCCTGGCCTGCACTGTCACTGGGAGACCTGTCTGGGTCTGTGGCCCTGCAGCAGCAGGGGTGTGCTACCACCAAAGGTCAGGTAGATGTCCCTGGTCTGGGCTGCCGCCTGGGGACTTGAAGATGTCTAAGGGCTTTGCAGCACTGGCTCCACCCTCACCTGGACATTGTGGGAGAGCTGACCCCACCCGTGGGCAGCTGTAATACTCAGGAGAGAGGGGCCCACACATTTTGGAAGGTGTGGCCTCCTCACCCCTTCCTCCTCACCACCTGAAGCAGGCAGAGAGACCTGGCCCTGTGGTCACCTAAGAGCAGGAGAGATGTCCCTGCCCCTCAGCTGCAGCACTTGGGAGAGAAGGCCCTGCACCTCACTTGGGCAGCATAGTGGAGCTGACCCTGGTGGCAGAGACTCGAGTGCGCCACCCTGAGAACATGGGCGTGGGAGAGCTGGTCCCGGTGCTTGTGTGCTGTGCAGTGACATGGGCAAGGGAGAGATGAGACACCCCCCCTCACTCCTTGCCACCTATGGCGGGCAGGAAAGCTCTTCCCAAGGTCATCAGAGTGGGAGAGGTGGACCTGCCTCTCACTGACTACATCATCCAGGAGAGCAAGCCTTCACTTTACCTCAGCAGCACAGTAGAGCTGGCCCTGGATGAGGGGGGTTGTGGGTGAACTCATGAGTGTCAGAGAGTAGCCCCTGCCTCTTGTCTGATATACAGTGGTATCTAGGAGGGAGACATTTATCTCCCCCCATCCCTTTTGCCCCCACCACCAGTGGCAGACTGGAGAGTTGGCTCTAATCAGGTCATGATAGCAGGAAAGCTGTCCTTGTCCCTCATCTGCTGCAGGACTCAGGAAAGTTGGCCCTAGATGTGGGGGTTGTGGGTGTATAGGAGCACCAGCCCTGCATCTTGTCTGCGGGGCAGTGGTGCAGATAAGGGAGAGATGCCCTCCTCCCCTCCCTCACCCCTTGTCATTTATTGTAGGCAGGAGAGCTGGCACTGAGGTAATCAGAGTGGGAGAACTGGGCCTGTCCCTCACTGTCTGCAACACTCAGGATAGTGGACCCTGCACCTTGCCTGGGCAGCAGGGTAGAGCTGGTCCTGGTTGCGGGGTTGCTGATCAGCCAACCCTGAGGGCATGAGAGCAGGAGGGCGGTGGGCTTGACCAGCTCAGATGCCTCTCAGGCTCAGTTCCAGGGCTTTGAACGGACTCACTTCAACACCTACCCCACCGATGAACTACTGGAGTACATGAAGATCTTCATGACGCAGGCAACAACAGGGTACCCAAGAGGAGTCCCAGTGAGGAGCCAGTATCTAAAGAGGAGCGAAGCCAGAGGCCTCGTGCCAGACCAACGAGTCATTGCAATGGACATTTGCAAGCAAAGAAGTGTGGACAAAAGGGTGTACAACGGGACACACCGTGACACACCACAGCTCCCACAAGCAGATTTTTTTCTGTTGGGGGGTGGAGGGTGGGTGTGAGGGGGAGTGGGGGTGCATGATGCCAAATTCACAAAGAACCAATGAAAGTTAAAGAATGTTTTCAAGACTTGATGTACTTTTTATCCTCTGGTTTACAATGCCCTGTGACCCATCATGAACTTTCATATCATAACCTTAAGCAGAATCCACCGGATTATTTTTAGTTTGTACGAGAGCCGCGTGTATAAGACACTGGTCTCTGTTTTACAGGCGAAGGTGGTTCTTAGAGAGAGCCACTAGCCCAACATCATCCTGTCCGTGAGCAACCGTGTCAGCATCTCGCCGCGGAGTGAACTGCCCTGACTCCAGAATGCATGTCCCACTCCTGAAGCCGCCGTCACTCTACCATGGATGTGTTGCTACGCATGGGGGCTTCATATACTATCTGTGTAAAAGCTCGTTGTACCTCCTTCTGTAGGGAGGAAGCTACCTCTACACGGCTGATGGTTTGTGTGCTCTGGGTTAATCTTTAATCTAGGAGGCTGGGGAGGAATGCGGGGCTCGGTGGGGTTTGGCATATGCTAGCCTCCCCCTGCTACACAGAGAGCTAATGAACATACATCTCAGAACTAAGGCTGACCACGTGCCCAGAGGGGCAAGGCTAGACTTTAGAATGACTGGCTGCCTTTGTTCCCCCTCCCTGTACAACCTGCTGCCTAAAGGTGAGGCGGGAGTCAGCCTCCCCTCCACGGAAAGGCTGGTACTGCCAATCAGCCGGTTAGAAGCCTGTAGCCAAGACTTGTTTAGTACAGTGTTCCTGAATGCTCTTGCCCTCAGGACTCCCCCCCACTTCAGCAAGTACAGTCGACTAGTCCAGTCGGCAGTCAGAATCACATGGGGCACACTTTGCACAGAACAGCCCTGTGTTACGGGGCCCCAGACTCTGCTGTTCATGACCTTGTAGAAAGTCACCTCTGCATTATTTAAGAGTGGCTCCCCAGAGCATTTCTCAAGAGACAGCAGAGCTGGGTTTTATTAATTACATTGTTTCTTGTGGAAGAGACACACACTTAAAAATGATAAACGTAGGAGAGCAAAAGCATAATGAAGTGTACTTTTATGTCAAATGTGTTCTGTCCCCCAAGCTGTGAAGAAAGCTAGCTGCTTCCTCCACACCATGCCAGGGACACTTGGTGGCACTCAGAGCGCTACCTTGGTGGCAGTATGCATTGCACAGACAGGGAAGTCCACAGCCGAGAAACTTGAAACCTATCTAACTGCGGAAGTCAGAACAAGTGTCCCCCTGTGCCCCACAGCCCGGCCCTGATAACTTTACACACTGTAAGCACTAAAAAATCCTGTATTAAAGACATACATATCTTCAGGGGATGGATGGTGTGTGTGTGTTTGTGTGTATGTTTGTGTATGTGTGTATGTGTGTGTAATTGTGTGTGTGTTTGTGTATTTGTGTGTGTGTTGTGTGTATATTTGTGTGTGTGTATTTGTGTGTGTGTTTGTGTATTTGTGTATGTATTTGTGTGTGTGTTTGTGTGTATGTGTGTGTATTTGTGTGTGTTTGTGTATTTGTGTGTGTGTGTATGTGTATTTGTGTATTGTGTGTATTTGTGTGTGTGTTTATGTATTTGTGTGTGTGTTTGTATGTGTATTTGTGTATTGTGTGTATTTGTGTATGTGTGTGTATTTGTGTGTGTGTTTGTGTATTTGTGTGTGTGTTTGTATGTGTATTTGTGTGTGTGTGTATTTATGTGTGTGTGGTATACATGGTGTGTGTGCTGTTTTACCTGTGGTTTTGAGACAGGATCTTTTTATGTAGCTCAAGCCATTCTCAAGGTCACTAGTAGCCTAGGCTGGTGCACACTAAAGGTCTTAGGTGAGAGCTGTACCCTGTTTAGGATTCTCCGAGGCTGACTGACTTCTGTGATCGTGGACAGGAGAGGTGTTGTAGGTCTGGAGCCTAATCACCTCAGGCTGTTTTAGCTCTCATGAGCTCCATTCATGAATCACCTCTGTGTCAGGCCTAACACGTGCCCTGTGATTATTAGGTAGCTAAGCTGTCTGGAATGTACAGATGGCTATCTTCCACCAACCCGAAGGCCAACATGTCATCAGGCAGCATCGAGGCCTGCAACAGAGATCACCCCCTTTCTTGTAAGCCACCTGCCTGTGTCCTCCATTTAGGCTTCTGTCAGTATCCCAGAAGATAACTTTGGGGTCACTAGACCTTTGTTTATTCTTCTCAGCACATTGATTAAGTCTCCTCACTGTTTGTCCCCGTTACTCTCTCTGACTGATGTGTAGGGAGAGACGGTGGAGCGTGGCTAGCCGGGGCTGTGGGAAGTGAGGCTTCTGCCCTAACGCTGATTCTAGAGGTTCCATGTGGAAGACGGCACAGCCTGAGGTGTTGGGTTTATAAGTGCCAAGTGGAGCTTTTCTGGCTTCTAGCCAAGGACGAGAGTCAGAAGTGGTCTCTTTGTACCTTTCTTTCCTAAAACTGTCTGACCAGTTTTTATCTCCTGCTCTTATCACATTTTTGGTCTGCCGATGCCCTTTCTATCTGAGGTTAAACAAGGCACCCAGAAGCCACTTTGCAAGAAGGGCTGACTACTTCTGAGTTCCAGACTGGAGGTCTGCCTTCCTCTGAGCCCTTTACTCTGCCTCAGACCCTTGCCGACTCTGAGCTATCTCATTCACTTTCAGTGAGCTATCTCATTCCTCTCTTCGTGGAAGAACCAAGATAAACCACTGTTCTACACTCGAGGTCAGCCTGACTTCTAGAAGTCCCAGACACAGAGCACCCCCAGGTGAAGGCAATGGAGGCGGGGACAGCTGAGAGCTCACATCTTGGTCCACAAGCAGGAGGTAGAGGCAGGCACACTGGGAATGGTGTGAGTCTTTTGAAACCTCAAGGCCCACTCCCAAATGACACTTCAACAATGACGCCACACTTCCTAATCTTTCCAAACAGTTCACGAATTGAGGACCAAGTATTTAAATATATGAGCCTGTGGGGGCCATTCTCATTCAAACCACCACACCTAGCATTCTTTTGACTATCAGGTTAACCCTTATCATACTGTTATAATTTTAGATTGCATTTTGTGTGTGTACACGTGTGCACTTGTGTGTTCGTGGTATGGCTAGATGTGAAGATTAGAGGATAATTTGTGAGAGTCTGGTCTCTCTTTCCAGGGAACTCAGTCACCAGGCTTGGAAGCAGGCCTCCCTTTATCTGCTGAGTCATCTTCCATTTTGAACATATTAATGTAGACCACGTCAGAAAGCACATGAAATCTACCATCGTTTCCCTGTCTGCCATGACACTCCCCTACCCGATTTCCCCACAATTTTGTTTGGCTAATGTTTGATTTATTACTATCTCTTGTAGCATGGCTATTAAAATCTGCCTTGGCTCCGAATATACTGTCTTTCATTTATTTGGAACAGAACTGTACTTTTAATTCACACCAGACTTATAAAATCTGATAAAGGATTCTATTTTAAGATGAAAACGCAATGGTGTAGCTAAGTCATGATGTCAGCATTCTTTCAAAAGATTTCAAAATTACACATATGTATGTGTGTGTGTGTGTGTGTGAGAGAGAGAGAGAGAGAGAGAGAGAGAGAGAGAGAGAGAGAGGGAGAGGGAGAGGGAGAGGGAGAGGGAGAGGGAGAGGAGAGCGCACTTGACTGCAGTGGACTACTCTTCCTTGGAGCTGGAGTTGAAAGCAGCTGTGACAGGGGTGTGGCTGCTGGGAACCAAACTCTGGTACTCCACAAGAGGAGGGCACACTCTTCACCCTTCGTAGGTGGGCCGGCCGCCCTTCCAGCCCTAGCTGTCAACAGCTTACTCTGTTGATTTTAACCTTAAAGATAGAGCTGAGTCCACTTCCTGTCTCTTCTCCTTCTTCTTCCTCTTCTTCCTCTTCCTCAGAGACAAGGCTGTATTGAGCTTGTTTATATTTTCCTAACCCATCGTTTGCAAGCCAATAATAAGTAGTTGTATTTTGGGTACCGGGAAGTAGCATTATGCGTACATACCCTTCCCTGCCCTATCTACTTAACAGTTCCTGAGTGTAAGTCTGGTTCAGTTGCTTCAGCAACGACATTGCCTCCAAGAACAGTCTACGCTGTGCTCATATGTTGCCCGTCAGTGGCAAGTGAAGCCGCTGTCGCTGTTTACTTCTCCGTAGTTACTTACAATATAGTAAGCTAGTACCGGGGCTTAGCTCTGGGAGGAGCTAAGATGACATAACGTTTTGAAAGGTCTTCACATTCCCTACTTCTCTCCTAAATGTTTAACTGTGACATGATCACCTACTAGAGACACAGGAAGCCTGCGTGCAGATGACCAAATGAAAGACAGCATCTCAGCTCGGCTCTCTTGGCCTCCCCGCTCCTTCCAGTGCTGTTAGGTCAAGAGAAGCATGGTCAGGTTCATCGCTATTTCCAGGCGTTAGTAAATTTTTTTTTTTTCTTTTGGTTTTTTCGAGACAGGGTTTCTCTGTGTAGCCTTGGCTGTCCTGGAACTCACTCTGTAGACCAGGCTGGCCTCGAACTCAGAAATCCACCTGCCTCTGCCTCCCAAGTGCTGGGATTAAAGGCGTGCGCCACCACTGCCAGGCACGCTAGTAAATTTGTAAATGTTGCATTGAAATATGTGTTTTTATACTTTCTTGGGCCCACATCACAAAATGTCAGCATAATAGACGGAGATGTTTTAACAACCCAGGAGTAGGCCCTGTGTTCAACCACTGGGAAAACAGAACAAATCAAAAACCCAGCACAGGGCTTGACTCCCTCCTTTGGAGTTTGTTGTTTAGCACTGGTGTCGTTCCATTGCTGTTGACCACCACACACACTCCTGTGCCTAAACAAGTGCTCTCTACCCTGCAGCTAGCAAGTCTCGGGTGCAGAGAGGCACATCTGTACGTGCACATGTGCACACATACACACACATATGCATTCATACACACTCACATACACACACGTACACTCATACACGCACACTCACAACTCACACACACACTCATATACACACTCACACACTTACACTCGCAACTCACACACACACTCATATACACACTCACACACTTACACTCACATACACATTCACATACACAGACTCACACACACAAACACACACACACACTCATATAGTCACACACTCATACACATACAGTCACACATGCACACTCACACACTCACACACACTCACACACTTACACTCACATACACACTCATACACACACTCACACACACTCACACACCATACACACGCGCGCACACAAACACACACTCACAACTCACACACACACTCATATACACACTCACATACTTACACTCACATACACATTCACATACACAGACTCACACACACAAACACACTCACACACACTCATATAGTCACACACTCACACACATACAGTCACACATGCATACTCATACACACTCACACACTTACACTCACATACACACTCATACACAGACTCACACACACTCACACACTCACACACACACATGCGCTAACACACTACTTGTCTGTATTGCTGCTCCAACAGGGATGGGAACGAGTCAGTGTGTGACTGGCTTATGGTGGTGATGAGTCACTAGGACCAAACATTCTCCAGAGCTCGTGGCTGATGCTGACATGCTCCGGAGTGAGCTACCGAGAGATGACATTTTGGATGATGGGAAGAAAGCATCCTGCCTTATTGTCTCCCCATGGAAGGTGCTTGCCAGCTGTCCGGAGGGCTCTTTCCATCCTTGCACACCCTGCCCACGGCTTTACACGCCCACTTGCATGCCACCCCCCACGACACGCAAATTCCTGTTATTCACCCTTCCACTCCAGGAAGCTTTTACTGAAGCCGTCATGCAGGCCGTCACTGAGCGCGGCGCTAGCTTCCGTCCTTGGCCTTGTGGTCTCATACTTGATGATTTGTGTGTGCAAGCCACCAGAACGAGTGCTCTAATTTCTTGTTTCCTTTAAGTCTCTAGACACCACTGTGAGTGAGCTCACTGTGCGCTCGGACAGAAAGAAAAGGACTGGATCACGAGCCTCCTCATCCTCTCTCCTCTGAGGCTCAGGGGTTCCAGATGGCCTCCAGACATGGCTGAGTGGACCATGCATGTGACCAGGCGCTGTATGATGCACCCACTCACCTAGGTATGTTCTGTTTTGGTGTGTGTGTGTGTGTGTGTGTGTGTGTGTGTGTGTGTGTGTGTGTGTTGCTTGTTTTGATGATACAGTCTCATTTTGTAAGCCAGGCTGGCCTTGACTGGAGAGCCTCCTGTCTTGGCCTTCCCACTCCTGGGATGACAGGTATAGGCCACTAAGCCTTGCTTGTTATGTACCAAATGTCTCCACATTCTCTAAGCCTTGCTTGCTATGTACCAAGTCTCCCCACTATTCCCACACTCCTTTGCTCCCTGTCTTGCTGTCATGGTAACAGAGTGGTTACAGGTAAAGTTGACACCAGAGCAAAGACATGGAGAGACAGCCAGGTTTTAGAGATTCAGATACCTGATATTACGAGCATTCCATTAGACTGGGAACAGGAGCTTGGTGACCTTTGGGCACCCATCTGTGGTTTGTCAGAGTTCTAGAGGAACAGGGCCGGGAGAATGCATACAGACACTGTGACTGTGTAAACATATACACATACTTACATCTGTGAGAATTCACTAGATTGGCTTACCTGATAGGGCTGGGTAGCCCAATGGCTGTGTGCACTGAAGAGGCTGAGGACCCCAAGCTAGAGGCTTCAGCAGGTACTAACCTGCTGTTGAGGGACTAGAAGTTTCCTGGAAGCGCTTGTCTTGGGTTTATGTTGGAATGCTGAAGAAATGGGTCTGATGTCAGCAGAGGAGACACACGGACCAGCAAGAAGTGAAGACAGATGGGTGGGTGGGTGGGTAGCCCAGTGGGCAACCCCTTACATTTTGGTTCTGGTTAACTGGCTGTTCTCCTGTGGTAGCTACTGGATACTCTTGGCCCAACCTTTTCATCTGCAAAGTTAGAAAAATATGTTTTCTTAAATCATTGTGAAGATGGAAACAGCCACATGGCGTGCTGAAGACGCTACAGGCAAATGTCCCCACTCACTCTCTCAAGCCCACCAACATTGCAGCTCCCCCTATTTGTCTCTTTGAAAACATTTCATGAGACCAGTTACTAAAATCTTTAAGAATTTAAATTTGTCATTTATTGGTGATATTTAAATACCCAGAGAGTAACATGTACTTTGCAGCTAAACCAGAGAAATAAATCAAGGCTGGTGTGTACAAACCCCATGTAAATCCTCTGTGGAACAGGAGTGTTTGTGTTCACCATGGCTCTCGGGTCATGACATCAGACCATCGAGGGGTTTATCACTCATGTGCTTCCCACAGATGCTTCTTATAAAATCCCAAGATATACTTTTCTCTAAATTATTATATTGGCATAGCAAAAGATGAACCTAAGCCTGCAGGATCTTAATGGAAGAAACATTCCCCAGAGTCACGGGCTAACCATTGTGTGTTTGGGAACTTGAGAGAGCTTTGCTGGTATTCAGGGCTCTCGTAGCCAGGATCTAGTTCTGGCCTGGAAGAAGAGCATCCAGGCTTGTGACAGACTTTGCCTCTCAGTTTCTTACCTGTGTCCTGACATTGAGCTGTGTGTGCCTGCAGCCATCAGTTGGACTTTCCTTGGAAAACCCCTTTTGCAATGTCAGGCCTAAATTCATGTCAAGTTCTGGCTTGGCAGCTGGGAAACCTAGAGGAGCCTTGAATGGCCCAGCTGCAATCCCCTCCCAACCCTGCTCTCACACGGAGGCCCGAGCCCCAGCAGACCTCCTCACTGAAGGGACCAGTCCTAGCAGCTGCCTGTCTCTCAGGAGTTACTTAAGCAGGCCAGTCACACCCATGGATAAAGACCGGGATCAGCTCCCCTTCTCTGTACCATGAAGCCGGTCCTCCACAGTTGACAGTTCCCTGTTTCTTGAGTTGAGCACCCATATGGGCCCCGTAGAGGTGTGATGTACCCTTCCCTTTGGTCTGTGGGTCCCTATGATAAATTGAGGCTGATCTCATCTGCCTGGTGTTTAGTGTCATTCATTTTTCCATGCTCATAAACCCTCCCCTACAGGGAGGCTATGAGCCTTGCCTATAGAGAGAACAGGAGGTGGCCATTCAATGCAGTGCTGGCCTATGGGAGGAGCTGGGGGTACCACCGCTCCAGTGATTCCATTGGAATACATTTGACAGTTCAGTTAGAGTCTCCACATCCTCAGATATAAGTGTAGTCCTCACCCCTCATCAAGGAAACATCTCTGCAACAGACAGAGACCTTTGCAGAAAACCACACTCATCAAATGCAGAGGTCAAAAGATCACGTGAGCCCAGTCATGGCAGGTACGCCAGCAATATGACTCCTGCACACCAGGGTCGGGGCGTTGTGGAAGAGAGGGGAGCAGGTTGTGAGAGAGAGGACAGGGGAAGAAGTGTGCCCTGAGAATATGTCTCTTAGGGACTTCAGAAGCTAAACCCATTAGATCTCACCAACGTTCTGCCAAACATAACTCAACATGAAAGGAGAAACCAAACAGTTCCCTAACCTCTGCCATGACATCTACACACACACACACACACACACACACACACACACACACACATTCTTGCAAGCACACAGACCCCACATGCATTTTGTCATTTTTTAGTTAAAAATTCATTTAATTTCATGTATGGATATGTGTGTGAGCCTTCTTGTCTGTATGTACACTGTGTGCAATCAGTGCCCTCAGAGACTAGCAGGCTGCTTCAGCTTCCTCTGGAACTGGAGTTAGACTAGTGTCAGCTGCTTGGTGTGGGTCCTAAGAGGAGAACCTGGGTCCTCTGAGAAAGAAGCAAGTATTCTGAACTACTGAGTTCTCTCTCCAGCTGCTGGGATACATTTAAAAAACACATTAATACTGAAAAAGGTGGACTGGACATGGAGTCCCCCGGGTCGGCCCTCTACTGTAGATGATGCAGTGAAGGTCCCTGTATTCTTCTGACACGCGATCGGCAGGGAGCACTCACCCATTGACAGTAGCTATGACGCCTCAACAGACAGCTCTTAGAGCTTGGTGTGGAGTCCACAGCAAATGCCAGCATGGGATGGAACTGGGAACCACTTCTGTCTCCTGGACTCTGCTGCAATGTGTTTGGTATAGCTACCACTGACTGAGTTCTGGCTGTAGGGTACTACGGTAAGGGTTTCCCTTGTCTTCATTTATTGTATCTTCACAGCATTCTAAGCAGCTTGGGAGAGGGAACAGTGTGCTTAGCTCACACATCCAGGTCACGGTAGACCATTGAGTGAACTCAGGGAGGAACCCGGAGGCAGAAACTGAAGCAGAGACCATGGAGAACTGTTACTTACTGGCCTGCTCCAGTTGCCTGTCTAGCTAACTTTCTCATATATCTGAGGCCCGCCTATCCAAGGGTGACATGGCTGCAATGGGCTGGCTCTCCTATATCAATTAGCAATCAAGAAAATCTCACAGTATCCAGCCACGAGCCAATCTGATGGAGGCGATTCTTCAGCTGAGGCACCCTGTCTTGTCAAGTTGACAGCTGAAGCCAGGCAGACGGGCAAGCTCCTCGGCTCCAGGCAGTAGGTAGGAATCATGTGCTCAAGGGCCAGGTAATTGTGGCCACCTGAGACTGTGCCTGGGTGATCATGGTGTTACAATCCCAGGACTGCACTGCAGACCTAGAGCCTGCAGCAGGTCGCCCTGGGGGTGAGAGGTGGGAGTGGAGGGAGGGTAAGTCTGAGCAGATCCACCTAGAGGGAACTGGTGTGCAGTGGTGAGGAGAGTCTGTGGCTCCTTTGTCACCTCAACAAGAGGCCAGCAGAGGGACACTTCCCTGACGCTATTGGCAGAGGAGACCCCAGAAGAACGCTTTCCCAGACAGTGGACAACTAGCATTAGTTAGGGTGAAATGGCGTCAGCAGGCGTGAGAGGTGGTGACGACTTTCTGAACTGACATGTTTCTCAGCACAGCCCTGGAGAGTGATGGCTGGCTTCTGGTTAAAAAGCTCCAGCCCATCCCCAGTCCTCAAACCTGAACAAGGGGAAGGAAGTGGATGCAGGTCTGTAAAACTGTCCTGAGGTTACAGGATCACCCCTATGGGTGACTGTGTGCTCGCTGAAAGCAATTTGTTCAGAGTGAGGGGAGAACAGGAAATTCATGGTGGGGCAGGGTAGAGTGAGAAGAGGAAGCCCGGGGGAAGGACTAGATGGGTTTGAGAGCTCACAGACAGTCTCACCTGCCTCCACTCTCTCTGAGGCACACTTGGAAAATGCTGTTCAGGAATGCCTGTATGGTTCTTCGGCATGTGTGTCGTACGTGTGGACCCTTGGGCGAGGGCAGCAGGAATGGCGGCTCGATCCTCTTTAGAAATGCTTTCTTTTCCAGGCAGCAACCGTTCCGCTGAAATTTAAGCAGCCATCAGTGAAGCAGACACAAATAACTGGCTTCCATACAAATACAGAGGTCTGAGTTTGCGAGGGCCTCTGCAGAGCCAACACCTGGCGGATCTTGGGTGTTTTCCTGTGGCTCTGACACGAGTTCTCAGGCCTGTGCAGAGGTGGAGTTCCCCCTACAAGTCAGCCTCAGGATCTCGCAGGATGAAGGTAAATGCCTGAGAACTCTGCTGGACCAGGCACCAGCACGGAACATGGTGGGTATGTAACGTTTGCTGCCAGACGCTGTCCCCATTTGGAGTAGAAATCACAACCTTTTGCTTTTTGGACGTTCATAATAAAACCTGAAGGGTGCAGCCAGTGAGGCGAAGAAAACAAACGCACTGCAGTCACAGTGGAAGGGGAACTTCCATGAATGACGTTCATTCTGCAAATCTGCTGTGGTTTTTATCTTTGTCTCTTTATTGATGTGCCCATTGACCTAAGGCCACAGTGAGGTCACCACCATCATTGCAAACCTTAGTAGACAGGTAAGTACACAGATAATAAGTAGATCCCAAATACTTTAAGAAGAGATTTCTATTTTACGGGTGTGGGTGTTTTGCCTGCATGTATGTATGTGTGTGTGTGTGCCATGTGCATGAGGAGGCAGAAGAAGGTGTCTTCTGCTTTGAAACCGGAGGTGCAGATAGTTGTGAGCTGCCGCATGGGTGCTGGAAACTGCAACCAGGTCCCTTTGCAAGGACAAGTGCTCTGAACCACTGAACGTCTCTCTAGCCTTCCAATTACTTCTGTAAGTTGAATATACTTGTGTGTCTAACATGCAACCAAGATTAGCTGTCTCTCTCCTCTGCCTTTACTTGGACAGTGAGGGTATTTGCCCTAAGAACCTGGTGTTGGGCCAGGGAGATAAGACTAGTCATTTAGTGTTTCCCTTGTAAGCATAAGGACCTGCGTTTGACTCCCAGAACCCACAGTAAAACTAACAAGCAGGATATAGTGTTTTCTGCCTTCACAACCTTGAAAGAAGTCTTCACGGATCACGGGAAAAAGAATTCACTCCTTCGCAGAGATCCAAGAGTAAGACATGGCTTAAGACATGGATCATTCTGAGTGAATTTTTAAAGCCAGATGAAGGATTATGAGGCAGGAAGGAGGGAAGAGTCAGCAAGCAATGGTGCGCAGCCGTAGGCAGGCCTCGTAGAAGGGGCATGCGTGCAACTGCAGTTGCAAGATAAGCCGTGTGTACGAACCTTGAGCTGCATAGAGCCTCCCAAGAATCACCTTTGCGGACACACCCAAAGGTATGTGTCATGGTGACTCCAAATCTAGTCAGGTTGACAATGGAGGTGAACATTAGCTCATGTCCACTGTTCTTCTGCCCATTAGCCACTGGGACTAGCCCTTTCTGTCCAACTTTTCTTGTAAAGGTTCTTGAGGTCAAAAGGCCTGCAAAGACTCTGTCACACCAACTACCACCAAACGGCCTCCTTTGTCTGCCATTTATCAGCAGGGGAACTGGTATGGGAATACAGTTCTCCAAGCTGAGCTGCTCGCCCCAGGCCCATGAAGGAATCCATGCACCTGCGTCACCGTGGTCTGCTTTTCCCAGAACAGAGTCTACGGGTCTCCAGAGGTGCCTGAGAGATGTTGTCATGGATCTGATTATATTCTTTTGATTACAGTTCCCCTGGGCCCAGCTGGATATGGAGGCTTTCAGAGCTCAGTTCTCAATTATTCAAAAGCATAGCGAGTGTGCAGAGAGCATCCACTGCACGGGGGAGGGAGGCCTTTAAGGCTGCAGCTGTGGCACACACCATTTCTTTCTTAACCCCTGTAGATGAGCTGAGCTAATAGATGAGCTTCCAGTGTGATGGCCCATTAGGGTGATGGATAAGCTATTCGCCAGTCACATTTAGAACGTGGACTGCTGAAGCCAGCCACTGCCATCGCTAAGCTGGAGTGTGGCTTGTTCAGGATGGTGTTGGCTGGGATCAAAGCACAGTTAATAGTCCAATGTCTGCCCAACAGAACAGATGAGAAAAGGAGAAACAGGACAGAAGAGTCCCTGGGGCTGGATCCCTCCTGTACCACAGGGAAAATCTAAATTTGTTGGGGAGAACACTAGAGAGGGCAGGAGCTCGTGGCGGCCAGATGGGTTTCACACAGAATGTGGAACTACTGAAGAAAAACCAAAGATGGGCTGTTATCATTCTGTTAGCAAGGCTCTGTCAGGGATGTCAGCAAGACCCAGGTTAGATGAGGGTAGACAGGGGTTTCCAGAGGCCAGTAAGGCAGGCTAGCTGAGTCAGTGAGGTCCGGATTTGACTGCAAGACTCTGCTTCTGAAAGGGTAGGGTAGTGGTCAAGTGAGGAAGGTTCTCTACCCTGGGGAACAGACACAGACATACACACAGACACAGACACACACACAAACACATACACAGACACACACACATACAAACACATACACAGACACACACAGATACACAGACACACACACATACAAACACATAGACACATACACAGACACATACACAGACACATACACACAGACACATACACATAGACACAGACAGACAGACAGACACACACACACGTTTCCGCATCACACAAACACATCAGTAGAAGAACCCATCTTTACCCACGTCTGTAGCTGTGTTTAGTGCTGAGAAGCAGCAGTCTATCATGGGGACATGTCACAGAGTCTGTATAAGGCCAGGCCTTGGGATATGTTCCAAATCTATCCTATTACAAAAACGTTTATGTTTTTGAATATCAATCCTTCTATTATTTTCAAAACAATGAAATTATCCTTATTTTTTAAAAAGTTGAATGTTTGGAAAAACCTTTTCTTGGGACAGCTGTGCTTCTGTGTGACTGTGTCCTGGGATGTCAACCTCTCTTTAGCACACATCTCATGATTCTCTTTAGCCTCTCTTTACCATTTCAACAGTGGGATAAACTTAAATTATCAGACAGGCTTGAGAAAGTATTAAGAAGATCGCACTTATGGATAAGGCTCCTTTGGTTGAGAAATTTATAATGCAGAATTCTTCATTTAATTCTAGTTTATAGTCTGGATGGTGTTTCATTCCAGCCTTCCGGGGGCTAAGGCCACAAATTTAAGGCTGACCTGGGTGAGTTTTTGATTAGCCTGAGTTAGTGTGACTTCTATCTCAAATATTCATAATATTTGGTAGCTACATCCAAAGGTTTAACCACACACACACTCCACCTCACCATCCTGTGAGGATGTCACTGATGGGTGGTTGTTAATGTGTGTGGATTTCTCCTCACAGCTTTCAAATGTGAGGGCTATTTCTATGGAAGGGTTAGGATCAAGTTCTGCTTTACATCACAAAATGGCAATACGAAACAAGGCAAGGAAATTGTGGCTTAGGCATGACAGAGTGTCAGGTAAGCAGAAGGGAACGATAAAGAGGCATGCCACTCCTGTCTGGGAAGGTTTCCCAAAAGTCACACTGTTGTGTGACTTTTCCTAGAGAGGTAAGAACAGACATCCCATCCCTCAAATACACCGGGAATGACACAGCAAGGAACGGGTTCCTGGATGCCAGCTTGGAGAAGCAGTGAATTTTCTGGGGTGACTTACAGGAGCCCTGTAATTAAAGATGGCTGCCTGTCTGCAGAGCCCATCCCAGCAAGTATGTTCACTCAGAAAAGTCCCTTCCGTGGAGCCTTCTATGTAACCTGCAGACAGCTCCTTGGCTGCACTCTCCCCTCTTTGAGGATGCTGTGCATACAACCGTGGGGTGGGGGGAGGGGGCTCATGGAGCTTGTAAGTTGCAAGCCAGGGGCTCTCAGGCCAGTACTAAGATCTGGTTGGAGACCTGTGGACAGAACTGTTGTCAGAGACATGTGGACCTCCTTCTCTGCCGTAGAGCCTGGATTCTGTTTTGAAATCAAAGCTTTTTATGGCACAAAGCAGTCATGAGGACAGGTGTTTGCCAGTCAATAGAAAGTGACAGTAATGCGTTTGGATCTCACAAAGTAGTTATACTTATTTTGTGCCTTGTTACTCTTAGATCTAGAACATTCATTTTGAGTGTGTGTCTGTGTCTATGAGTAGGCCTGTGCCCCTGAGTGCAGTGCCCTCAGAGGCCAGAAGACAGCTTTCAATCCCTTGGAGCTGGAGCTTAGCTGGTTGTAAGACACCCAACATGGCTGCTGGACTGAATTCAAGACTTCTTGCAAGACCCCTCAGCCCTTCTCAGACTTCTGTCTGATCCCAGCCTTCTGCCTCAGGTGAAGGCCAAGCACTGTGGTCTCTGAGACACACACAGCAAGTCTTTATACACTGGATATGCTGATTTCAAAGAGCTTTGTACATCACTATTTTAGATTTTCAATGGCTAAAGGATTTGTTGAGCCAAAATTTGATCCATGGGACTTTCCATTTAATGTCACTTCCAGAGGTCTGTACTGTCTTTGGGCTCAAATGCTAAGATTCTTTCGGGATTTTTTTTTTGATGATTTAACAACAATAAAGTAGAGCTTCAAAGTCCTTTGTCATCTAGACTGTCCACTGCTAAGTCAGGTGCACACAGACCCTTGTCATCTAGACTGTCCACTGCTAAGTCAGGTACACACAGACCCTTGTCATCTAGACTGTCCACTGCTAAGTCAGGTACACACAGACCCTTGTCATCTAGA
>CM052700.1:3940109-3972119 GCA_028551405.1 Uromys caudimaculatus | reverse complement strand
CACAGACCCTTGTCATCTAGACTGTCCACTGCTGAGCCAGGTACCACAGATAATGGATTAAACACTAGTGCATGTCCTCGCAGTTCCTACAAGGGGAGACGTGTGAGGCCACTGAGATGGACAGGGTATCGTGATCATAGTTTTCAAGAGTTCCTTCCAATAAAATTCTCACTTAGTTGATTTAGTCACTGGGCACACATTCCACCCACAGACATATTAGCATGTTCCTCTCTACACATGTACTATGTCTATATGAAATACGCTAATATCTATTTTAAAATGACACAGCACACATATGTATGAAAGAATATATATGAAAGAAGAATCCCTACAAGTTTCTACTTAGTAGGTCTTTAGTGAGAGGCTGGGTAAATGGCTCAGAGTAAAGTGTTAACAGAGCAAGCATGGTGACATGAAGTCGGATCACCACTGCTCATGTAAAAGCTGGCACATGCAATGACATGTATGTGTAATGCCATTGGTAGAGAGCAGATTGCAGGGGCTCTCTGGCCAGTCAACCTAGATCAAGGTTTAATGAGACCCCACATCTCAAAAAAAAAAATAAGGAAAGCTCACTAAGGAAGATGCTAGGCTTGTAGCTTCACATGTGAGTAAACACTCCCACGTGCATACACATGTATTCACATGCATTCAGCACACACACATGCACGTACATGCATTCGCATGCATTCAGTATAAACACATATATACATATATTTACATGCATTCCATGTGCGTGCACACACACACACACACACACACACACACACACACACACACACGAGCCTCAGTAAAGCAATCACTTTGTTTTGAAGTTTCACAAGTGTGCCCCACGATGATGGCTGGCTGTTGATAGTGAGTGAGTCTGTTGAAGGCAGCGCAGAAGGAAGATCAGAATAAAATGGAAATAAGAAAGGCTCCTCATCCTCTGCTTTGAGTTTCAGGCTGTCAAGTCGCAGTCTTCAACAAGTATGAGCTTGGCAGTTGTAAAGAGAAGTGACTAACTGGCAGAGTTTAACTAGAATCTACAGAACAGAGTAATCTGTGATGAGAAAGGGGCTGCACGTTGATCCCGAAGACACCGGCTCCACTGTCTCTGCCATGGTTAATTTTACACTTCCCAGTAATTATATTAGTTGTTGAGATTCATTCTTAAAGTTCTAAGGCTGTCAGCTTAGTTTGATGGGGGGGGGGGAATTGTAATAGTTAACACAGTTCTAACTACCACACTGGAACACTGATACTTGTGTGGACCCACTGTGTGCCTAACGATTTGAGTTGCCTCTCTTTCCTTCGACAAAACGGGTTATATGGCAGATGCTTTGCTGGGGCCCCCAAATGATTCTGTAACAAAAGAGTCAGACCCAAGTCTTCCTTCCTACTCTTATGGTGAAGAAACGAGAGATGGTTCTCATCACGCTCTCCATTTTCTCAAAGCCCCGTATATATCTCCAGACCAGAGTGCTCTTAGAGCGCCTCAGCCCCCAGGTGCAGGGCTGGGCGACCCCGTTTGCATCGTTCTCCTCGTTTAGAGGTACAGACTCAGCAACAGCTGCTGACAATTAATTATTCCTTTGTCAATGGCATTCCGAGCTCCGAGTCTGTTCCCAAGTGCTTCCGGCTACAGCAGCACACTTGGCATGCGTTCTCTGACACCCAACTGCCTCCTTTGGTGTATTACCGCTACAAGGACGAGGGTTGTTTTTAAATCACGTGACTCTGTTGCTGCTTCCCTTCCTTGGCCAACGTAGAACCACTAAAGCTTTTCAAGCAATGACCGCGTCGTTGTAAAAGGACCATCACCTGACTCCCTCTGGCCCCTTTCTTCTTTGCCTTCGATGTCTGACCATTATTTCCTTAAGGATTACATACCACACTACAAATGGAAGAAAAACACCAGAGAATAAAATGGTCATCAGGAATGTCAGCATGTCTTGAAGGAAGAAGAACTGGCTGTGACTGACGTAGGATTAGGGGGCAGGAAAACTTATGAGTAAGAATTTTAGATATTTGAAACCTTGGTTAAAACATGTTCCTGACATGCCTGGTCTGAAGGGCTCATTATGAGTTTCAGATCACAGGAGCAGCCTGAGTCCCTAACTAGCCTTCACCGTGCAGTCTGTTTTCAGGAACCAATGTTAGGGCACAAAGAGAGTTTACCTCAAACTGGCCAGACAAGTGGGCCCAGGGAGAGAGGAAGAAAACGGGAGAAGGAGGGAGGAACTGAGGGAGGGAGGGAGGGAGGGAGATCAAGAGCAACTTTGAGATATTGCATCTATCTTCTGAAAGTTAAAAATTAGGAACTGAAGCTGACAACGGGAAATGCCAATCTAGAAAATACCTGTACTTTATCCAACGAGCATTTTCAGTTAAAAAAAAAACAAAACATTTTCTAGGTAGTTTGAAGATTTATTTTTATGTACATGTGTAAATGCCTGCGTGTATATATGTGAAACAGATGCAGGCCTGGTGCCTGCAGATGCCAGCAGGGGATGTCAGATCCCCTGGGACTGGAGTTACAGCTGGTTGTGAGCAGCGATGTGGGTGTTGGGAACTGAACCTGGGTCTTCTATAAGAGCAAGTGCTCGTAACCAGAGCCATGTCTCCAGCCCCCTCTTATAAGCACTTTTAAACTGGAAAGTGGTTATTAGCACTTTTAGATATTTAAACATTTTTAGATTTGGTGATTAGTCTTTTTTTTTTTTTAAGACTTTTTGTTTTTTAGATTTATTTTATGTATATGAGTACACTGAAGCTGTCTTCAGACACACTAGAAGAGGGCATCGGATCTCATTACAGGTTGTGAGCCACCATGTGGTTGCTGGGAATTGAACTCAGGGCGTCTGGAAGAGCAGTCAGTGCTCTACTGAGCCATCTCATCAGTCCTGGTGATTAGTTTTAATTGTCATTTTGACACACAACCAGAATAACTTGGACAGTCTCAGTGTGGAACTGTCTACATATGGTTAGCCTGTGGGTGTCTGTGTGGGATTGTCTTAACTGATATAGGTAGACCCAGCCCACTGTGGGCAGCAATATTCCCTAGACAAGGGGTCCTGACCTGTATAAAAGTGGAGAAATCAAGTTGAGCACAAGCGAGCAAGCAGCATTTTCGAGTTCATTTCTCTCTGCCTAGACTGTGGATTTGATGTGACTAATCCCTTTGCTGTGGTTTCCTCTCAACAGTGAGCTATAACCTGGAATTATAAATGAAAGCAAACCCCCTTTTCTATACCTTGATTTTTCTTTCCACCAACAGAAATGAAACTGGAACAGATAAGAGGATCCAACACGAACAGCAGTGTTTCTTAAAGCATTGTTTACAAGAAACAACGGGAACCAACTTAGTGATCCCATAAGTGAATGGAAAATAAGAGATGAGCAATTTGGCCCAATGGTGTCTGAGCTACTCACGAGGTCTACACAGCTACACGATTGAGATAGAATTACAATGGGAAACACGTCACTAAAACCAAAAGGAGGTAAAGCCAGGATGTGAGGGGTGGAAGCAGTGACTTCATGTTCTTCTGAGTCTTTGATATGCTTATAAATTTATTGGCTAAGATTGAGTCCACAGTCTAGATACTTTCACACTGTCTAAGCAAAGACTACCGATAAAACCCCAAAGAACCGAAATTTATTTTTCAAAATCTATTTCCATTTAAGTAAAAAACTGGTTCAGAAAATATCCCCTGGGCTCTTTGTCCCTTGTTCCTAATTTGCCCAACATTTGAAAGTTTTAGATATCCGTATAATGTGTAATTTATTCTCTTGCAAGTTGTCGTAATTTTTCTCTAATTCATCCTTTTAAAAGGAGGGAAACTCTACTTTCTAAACAAAGTCCTGGCTACGGGGATTCCCACAAGAGGGTTCCCCTTCTGGAAGAAGGCGAGTGATAACACTTTTAAACCTCTCTTTTAAGCTTATTTATTTACTTACTTATTTTTGTTTAAGACAGGCTCTAGTAACTCACGCTGGCCTTGATCTGTGTAGCCAAGGATAACCCTGAATTCCTGAGCCTCTTGTCTGTCTCACACAGGCTGAGATGACAGGGACTTGCCTCCAGGCTCATTTATGATGTGCTGGGGGTGAAATTCAGGGCTTCGTATATCCAGGCTAGCTCAACAGGTAACCCCTGTAAACTGTACTCCACAAAACTGGGAAACTAATGGAGACTTTGGATACTCACGATTGTGATCTGAACGGGGCACTGCAGGGTGGCTCAGCCGGGCTGTGCAGTAGGGGCTGGTGGTTCTGTGGCTCTCCAAGGTGAAACTGAAATCAATCTGATCCTGGAACCTCCACTCAGAGGAGCTTTGTAAAACAGAGTGCTCCAAGGTTGCAACCCCCGAATGTTCCTGTGTGGTGTGGGCATGCACTAACCCTGTCCCTTGGTCTTAGGGAACACACAGCACAGGAAGACGGTTGGAGGTACTGTCCTGGAAGCTCATGCTTAGCGATGTAACTGGAGAGGATTCCACTAAGGGCCCCAGAGTTGAGGCTTGACTAGACTCTTGCAAGGATGAAGGATTATTCTCCTCGGGACACGCCTCACAGGAGGAAGCAAGGCACACGCAGAGCATATTTTGACCACTGGCAGGGAAGTACTCAGATAAACCTTGACAAGGCTACGGACTCACAGACAGGAAAAGTCTTCCCCCATAACACAATCCTTCAACACAAGGAAAACCTAAGGTGGAACCTGTTTTGGATCTAGGAAGCCTCTTGTCAAGAGCAAGAAGCTAGATACTTGTAGTTAGTAAACAAAAGTTATATTTTATTATGCTGAGGCCATCACACACTCTAAATTCCTAACTGCAATCCTAAGCCTGTCTCCCCAAGGCTGCCTGCCTGTGCAACCTCTCTTAGCACGAGGTTATGTCCAGTCTCTAACAGAAGTCTCTGAATTGAGGGTCAGGATCCTGGGGTAGACGCTCCAGCAGCAGGGCAGATCAAGGTGGCATCTCTCCAGATGTGCAGAGCAGAGCATTGCTCTTGGTCTCTGCTTACATACTGTTCCACGGGCATCATGGGGTTCTAGGACTGTAGTTATCTCAAGTGAGTGATGTCACTGAGTTCTGGTTACCAGATGCAGCCTTGGGTGGAGTGGGGATCTGGAATAAGCTATTTTTAGATGTCTAGAAGACATTTCTTACTATGCTCACTACACCTCTGTGGGTGGGTGGGGGGTAACTGGAGATACTTGAGGTGTATGCAGTCCTTGTTTCTGTGTTTTTACTACTGATCTTTGAGGGAAAGGGTTGGGGTGGGAGAGGAGAAGGTTGTTAGGAGTGTTTATTGTCCAAAGTCACAGACCTTTCTGACTGTTTATTCCTAATGTGAACGTGGAGTCATCACAGATGTAGGCTGCTGAAGAGATCAGAAACCAGGAAAAGTCAACACTATCTATACATTCTTAGCGTCCCTTCTGTTCTCTCCAAAGCATTGGTTTCTATAGCAACCATGAGACAGAACAGCCCTCACAGTTTAGTCAGCTTGGAACTCAAAGGTGATGCCTAATGGCATAATCTTGGCATAAAGTAGAACAGACCAGTCTCTGAAAATATACAAGTCTACCTGAGCCTGGAGAGTGCAGAGATAACGTGGCCCGTGACTCAGCAGCTAGACTGCCTACTCCACCCACACACTGGTGGTGCCTATGTGAATCTCTAGACCCACCAGGACACCTGAGAAAGTATCCTGTTGAGTAAGGGATTCTTCTAGATACTATAGACTGTGGTGTGGCTTTTCATCTCGGAGATCCTTGACAGGTATTACCAGAGGTTGGTGCCAAACATTCTGACCACCTTTAAGTGGTCAATGCATCAGTAATAAGTTCATCCACAAGGCTGGCCAGCTGTCCCCATTGTCCATTTCTAGAAGCTTTTCAGTATACCCACATATTAAACATTTTCCCATTCCCTCTGTCTACTCCAGACTCCTAGAAAGCTGAGCTGTGCTCCTGAGCACTGTAGATTTCTCTCCTGAGATAAAGTGACCCCCACACTCCTTGTCCCTTTGTGCCTGGCTTATGTCAGTCCATTCAAGTTGATATGCCTGAAAAATCACTTTTTATAGCTCAATAAGATGAACCTGTGTAGTCGCACATGTTTTAAAAATCCATTTATCTGCTGATGGTTCTTGAGGAGCAAAAGTACATAATATGACTAGACTAGAAATGTGCTTCAGTTGTTACGAAAACAAACAGTTGTGCTATTTAGAGAATTTCCTAACATGTTACTTCTGGATTAAAATTGGAATTAGAAGATCTTGGGCATACTCACTGTGGTGTCGAATTGTGACTGTCTACTCAATTGTACTAAAACACCCAGTGAAGCACATTGCTCTGCATATCTGTGTTTGTGAGGAAGCTTCCTGAGACAGGCAGGACTCAGGCCTAATGGATGAATTGATTTCTTGATGGATTCATAATCAGTTCACCTTTGGGAGGCCATGAGATGTGGAAAGTGGGTTCTTGGGGTGATGTCACCCTGGCTGAAAGGCCCTAATGGGCCTGAGCAGACATGGTGTTGACAAGTTTTGCCTTTCTCTTTCCCCCTTGCTAAACCATAGCTTACATTCCTAAAGCTAGCTACCAAGGTCTAGTCCCTTATTGACCACATCCTCCTCCTGAGGCTGACTACCCAGGTCCAGCTATCAAAGTATTTGAGTCCAGAATCAGAAGCCCCTTTTTGGCTCACCTAATTAACATGCCCAGTCAAAACAAACCAACTCACCCTGACACGGATTTCCCCTTTCCCTTGATAAACTGCCATTTTCCTATGGATCATGTCTGTCTCCTCTCTACCCAGAGGCAGTCCATTGTCCCTCTGGGGCAAAGATCCCTTCTCTCCTCCCCATAGCTGCAGAGGGACAACGGACTGCCTCTGAATAGAGAGACAGACATGATCCATAGGAAAATGGCAGGTTATCAAGGGAAAGGGGAAACCCATGTCAGGATGACCTATAGGAACAGTTAACTCGTTTAAAATGGAATAGACAGGAAGAAGCTTTGTTTTCCCTCCTGGGACAGGCTGAGACCTCTGTAATATCTAGGCAGGAGACTGCCTGGGCTCTGGTCTCCTCTGTGGATGAGAAACTGCAGATACGCCCTGGCATTATGGTATCTTTAAACCATGCAGTGGCTTTCATCAGCATGAGCAGAGCCCAGCATGCTGGCCCCTTCATTCTTCCCACACAGTACACCATGATGCAGTGAGCAGACAGGATCAGCACAGGCAGCCAGCCAGCTGACGGCAACATTGTGGCGAGCAGATGGCGGAGACACGGCGACTGAAGAACTGTGGAAGCTGAGAGGTCGCCTTGGGGGCTGAAAGAAAACGATATGGTTAGTGCAGAGATGGAAGAGGGTGTCAGGAGACATCTAGGAAAGGCTAAGGCTAGCAGGAAAGGCTGTTGAAAGGACCAGAGTCAGCACAGGACCCACCAAGGTCAAGTTCTCAGCACAAAGGAGATCTATTTGCCCCAGAGGGACAGAAGGCAGGGAGTAAGAGAGACAAAGACAGGAGACAGAGGACTAGGGAGAAGGAGAAAGGAACATTTGCCCCAGAGGGACAAGGGACTGCCTCTGGATAGAGAGTGTCCAGTGTCTGTCCAGATCTTTTGGGGTCCAGAGCAGAGGTGGAACACAGTCGGAGGAAAGCCGATGACCTCTGGCCTGACATCTCTCGCTAACTGCACTGGGGGCTAGAAGCTGCCGGCTTCTGGAAATGTAACACTCTCTTGCTTACTCTGTGGTTGAAGACAGCTGGTGTTCTTTCCTCTTTAACTCTCTGTGCTTTATTGAACTTTGGGAACTCTTTATCACTGTTCTATGCTTCAATAAGCATTGGGGGAAACCTAACTAGCTGTGCGTAAATAAGCGCTGATTTCTAGTGAATTAACAGATGCTTTCTAGCAGCTGGAAATTAAGTAAAGGGATTTATTAATAGAGCTCTTTTCCCTGTTGAGTCTGCTAGGAGCCCCTGGCTGGCCAGCTGAGAGGCTCAGAGCTCATTAACTCTTTCTGAACCAGAGAGAAAAGAAAACAAGGGAAAGAAGTCACTCACACAGACAACACACACTGGGCAAAGTAGAAAATGGCTATACCACCTTTCTCTATTGGTTTCAGCTTGTTATAGCTTTTAGACAAAAAGTTCTCTATGTAAGAAAGAATTACCTCATAGATAAAATGTTACAAAAAGGAGTAGTTATGGAAAGACATCAGTAACAAGTTCAAATCAGTGTTTCATACTGCAAGCTCATTACAAGCTCAAAGCAACAGTTTCACATGACCTTCCTTTATCATAGTGCACACCTGTGGCTTCATCCTTGGACCTGAATGGTTTTCCTTGAACATATATTTGTCCCAAGCCTATTTATCTTTTTTATCATAATTATGAAAGCTCATTGCACTTATTATGAAACCTTTACTTACCATTATGAGGAATGGGCACATTCTATTCTTGATTCTAACTTTTCTAGCAAAACAACTAAAACCATCTCTTAAAACTTTCTTCCTAAGAGTATTTTAATCAAATCAGGAATTCTATAAAATCATTAATTCATCTAAACAGCATTAATTCATGAAAGTTCATGTCCATGTTGCTCTGCAGGACTTTTGATTAGTAGGGTGGGTTGATGCGCAGGAATCCTTAGGCTATGCAATATCCATAGGAAAGGCACATCAGCTGCAAGAAGCAATCCCGGGATGAAGTCTCTTGGGGCCGTGCCTCTCCAGAGTGCACCTATCATAGACCATGCAAAGATGGTGGATCACCTCCAGGAAGGTCACCTGCTAGCCTTAGCCTTTCCTAGATGGCTCCTGACAGTAGAGGAGGCAGACATGATCCACAGGTAAATGGCAGTTTACCAAGGGAAAGAGGAAACCCTGTGTTAGGATTGAGTTGGTTTGTTTTGAATGGCGTGTTAGTTGTGGCAGCCAAAAGGGGGCTTTGATCGCTGTACTTCGCTACTTTGACAGCTGGACATTGGTAGTCAGCCTCAGGAGGAGGTAGTCACATAAAGGAATAGACCTCGGCGGCTAGCTTCAGGAATATAATCTGTGGTAGCAAGGGGGAGAGAGAAAGGCAAGACCTGTTGTCTCCATGTCTGCCATGCTTGGGTCTGCTCGAGCCCTTCAGCTGTCAAGGTCTCAGGGCAGGTCCTCAGAGGCTCTAAGTTCACCCTACATCTAGTGTGGGCTCTTAGGATTAAGGATCAGTGACCACAGCTCAGTTCACAGCAAGACTTGTCACTAGTACTTCACCAGGAGAACGTGAGCCGGCGTACAGTGAGCTGTGGCTGGTTATGGGTTAGCACCCTGCATTAGTGGCATGCTGTTCCATCTACAGAGCTAGAACAGTGACAGTGCCTGAGGTCAGAGCTGGTGATGCTTACCCAGACTCTGTTCCACCAAGTTCTGTGATCTGCTCTGTCCCAGTGTGTCCCAGGGGGTCAGCAAGTTCATGACAGGCGGCTAGTCAGACAGGAAACATCTGCAAGACTTACCAGTGTTCTCTGGCTGGTGGCAAGCCCTGATTCTGCAGCATTTTGTGACCTTCCCCTTGCCTGTATACAGTTATCAACTTGGGGGTCACAACTCCCAAATCAGGTTGATCGACCCATACTCGACAAGCCAATAAGAAAAAAAAGAGCCAAGTTAAGGGCGTGAAGCAGAGGAAGGGGGTTTATTTAATAGGGCCACATGGGGAGAGGACAAAGACATCCAGCAACATCCCTGAGTTCTTCGGGGTCATGAAGTGAGGTCCCAGTCTAAATAGAAGGCTAGGAATATGTATATCTAAGCAGTCCTCATCAAGATGTGGCCCCGCCCACCATGGACCCAGCCTTTCTGGGCTTGAGTCTCATCCTGTACACTGGTCTCTTGAGTTGCTAGAACTCTGTGAAATCTCTCTCCAAGAGATCAGTTCCCCCTCTGGCTGGTGCCGATTCCTTCATCTAGCATGAGCTTCCTGGGAAATTTTCATTTCTCTGGCTGGGGTCCATTGTTTCAATACCCTGATAGTCGGACTGAGAGACACGTTTCTCTTCAGAGTGCCCGCATCACTGCCAGATCATTCACAGTCCCGTTGAAGAACTCCCACACAGGCTGCACATGCTGTCATGAAGAAATTCCATCAGCCAAGACCCTGGCACAGAAGTTGGGTTTGCGTGTGTTTGTCTCAATAATTGACAATCTATTGAATTAGCAATACTGGAAGTGAGACCTGGATCTTTGCAGTATTTTGCAAGACTGACACTCTCAGAGGAGCTGATCCTTTGGGATGAGAATGCTTCTTGAAGGGGCTGTGGAGAGATAGCTTCCTGGGTTAGGTGCCCAGGTGGCAGGGACACTGGTGTTAGGCTGAGATTCCAGCCTGATTTGGTATCTGAATGACTTTAGTAAGTTACTTATGCTCTCAGTGCTAGTTTCCTTAGCCACAGACTGGAGATAAAGGTGATCTTGTCTACCACGTGACCCCAGGAGAGATAATGAAGGCTTGACACGCTACACAAGCACATGGCATTGAGTCACCCAGGAGTACTCATCACCAGCAATAAGGACTATGAGGCCACAGTTTTACCTCTGGGAACAGCAGATCCAGCAGCTGCCATTTGCTCACAGATAAAATGAAATAAAACTTTGCTCCCAGGAAGGAAGGCCTCAGAAATATTCTGAAGGTACACTGTTTGTCAGTCCCAGAGACACCAGCAGGTGAGGAATGGAGATTCTGAGAAGACAGGGGAAGGTAACGCAGCCCTTGAACTTTTCAAAAACATGGTGGATTATGACAGAACCAAGTGAAACAAAAGCTGTCAGTCCAGGCACAAGCCTGTGGCCATCATAGTCAGGCAAGCCACCACCTGAGGAGGACTAGTAAAACCTAAACCTTGGGGCTGGAGAGATGGCTCAGGGGTTAGGAGCACTGACTGCTCTTCCAGAGGTCTTGAGTTCAATTCCCAGCAACCACATGGTGACTCACAACCATCTGTAATGGGATCCAATGCCCTCTTCTGGTGTGTCTGAAGGCAGGTGTAGCATACTCATGCACATACAATAAACAAAAACAAAACACAAACCAAAACCTCTCCGCTCAGATTGGGTCATTCAATATGCACGAGGTGATCCACAGCACTGTTGATTTTAAAAACCAAACACATCCCCCACCCCTCTGAGCTCCCACTTGCTTTGTGGCAGAACATGTTCAGCTAACAGAGAAAACCTGAGAGGTCAGTACATGGGGGACACCAGGCCATGAGGAACAGGCAGACTGCCACGTCTCACTGTATGGGCCAGAGCGCTCACACATTAGGGCCACAGTGCTGTTTCCAACCGTAAACCAAGGGATGACGCCGAGCCAGAGAGGCAAGAGCACAGAAATGGGGCAACAAATGGGGCCTGCAGGAAGACATGGCTGTGCCTTGTCCTTGGCTTTTAGAGGAATCATTTAAAGCAACAGAAAACTGCCTGGCTTATTTTCTATTGCTGTGATTGGAATCCATGACCAATCTTGTTTATTCGGGCTTACGGTTTCAGAGGGTCAGAACCCGCGCCTATCAGTAAGAAGCACGGAAGCAGGCATAGAGAGTTGGCACGGGAGCAGTAGTTGAGAACCACTCAAGACACAACCTTGAAGCTGAAAGAGATAAGTGGGCCTGATGTGGGCTTTTGAAATCTCAAAGCTGGTGACATAACACCTCCAACATCAGAGTCTGTCAGAAGCCATCTAGGAAAGGCTAAGGCAAGCGAGTGAGTTCTCTGGAGATGGCCCACCATTTTGCATGGTTATGATGGGTGAGCTCTGAGATGCAGGGTCCTTAGAGACTTCATCCCAGGATTGCTTCTCGATGCTGACAGGCCTTTCCTGTCACTATTATATAGCCTAAGGGTTCCTGGGCATCAGCCCACGCTATTGGGCAAATTTCCTGCAGATCAACATGAAGATGAACTTTCCTGAATTAATGCTGTTTAGATAAATTGATGATTTCATAATTCTTGATAATGATTTCACAGAATTTCTAAATTTATACAAGCAATTTCAAGCTTCCTATAAAATAGAAGCTGTAATCAGAGCTCTGTGAACCTTCATGTGTCACAGGCTAAGTGCAGTAGGTAAAGAAAGCAGGCTTGGATCAAGGAAGACATTCCTTCTAGGTTAGGCATGAGACCATTGTCTGGTAACTAAAGGTCACAAACTGGGAATGGACAGTTTATTATAGGCGCAAGGACAGAAAATAAAATCCTGACTAGTTTATGTGAATAAGACTGCAAAATAATAGGACACAAGACAGATGATTTGTCCCATGACAAACCCGTGCTAACTTGTGACATAAAAATTATTGCTTTAAACTTATAATGAACTTATGGGGGGGGGGCTAGTAACAGATAATGAATGTTTAGTGATGTACTAGTCTTAATGGAAAGACACATAAACAATTCTGCTGTTATTCTTTAAGTCTTATTGATTCATGACATGGATTATTGCCCTAGTGTGAACTTACTGGAATGTAAAAGTATTTAGAAAATCATGCAATCAGTTATCCTGTTTTAACGGCTCTACCGGACAGTTGTATGAGGTAATTTTCAGAAAGTATAGATTCTGACTCTGAAACGGAGATAAAGGTTGATGGAGCCTTTCCTTCTCTGCTTTGTCCAGAGTGTGTGTTTTTCTTCATGCATGACTTTCTTCCTTTTCCTTTTTCTCTGGCTCACAAAGAGTTAATGAACTCTGACCCCTCTCACCTGATCAGTGAGGGACCCTCCAGTCAAAGAAAAAACACTCCAAGCAACTAACTTTTAAAATTTGTATGTATGTTTTATTTTTAATTAAAATAGTTTTTTTACTTACTCACTTTACATCCTGCTCACTTCCCCCTCCTGGTCACCCCTCCCATAATCCTTCCTCTACATCACCCCTTTCTCTTCTGAGTGGGTGAGAGTCCCCTGGGTGTCCCCTTACTCTTGGACCCTTGGGGCTCTCAGAGTCTGAACCACCAACCAAAGAACATACATGGGCTGGACCTAGGCCTTCCCTGCTCATAAGTAGCAGATATGCAGCTTGACCTTCATGTGGGTCCTGAACAACTGGAGCGGGGGCTGCCACAAAAGCTGTTGCCTGTATGTGGGATATGTTCTTCTAGCTGGGCTGCCTTGTCTGGCCTCAGTGGGAGAGGGAGCACCTAGCTTCACAGATCCCCTGCTGCTAACAGCAGAAGTTAATGGCCAGAAACAAGTAAGAATAGTAAGAGAGTTACAAGGCCAGAGACCATCGGCTTTTGGCCTTCATCCAACGCTGTGTCCCACCTCAGTACCTCAAAGCTGGGGCTAGTCCCTGGCAAGGGACATGGCTCTTTCCCAAATAACTCTACTATCTGTAGATCAAGATCCAAACACTGGAGCCTACGGGGGCTATTCTCATTCACACTGCCGCAAGGCCTTTGCAAGACTCTTCCTCAATAACAGGTATTGACATCACCAAAAGAAGATGAAGCAACTGCAGAAGTGACTGCTTCAATGGTGCTAAGTCGAGAGGCAACTACATCCCAGAAGATGGCACTCCTGTTCTTCCTTCCAACACCATTAACATGTCCCAGGACAGAGCCCTGCAGTTTCTGCTATGCACTTAACGTGTTGTTCACATGGCATGAACCATGTTGGTTTACATGTAGAGTTCTGATCCTAGATTTCAGTGGCATATTACTTACCTATGAACAAAAATAAAATGAAGATGGGGCAAATTATTTCTCATTCTTAGAAAGTACATTATTTAACAAGAAGGCAAAACTTGATGGGTTCAAAGGTCACAGAAATGTTTGTCAGAAAATTAGAGAACATGGGCTGCTGGGTATTGGGGTGAACAACTCAGTCTCACAGCTAAGGAGGCAGAGGTGGGTGGATCCTTGTGAGTTGGAGGCTAGTACATTCTACATAGTAAGTTCTAGGGCAGCCAAAGCTATGTCACCAGATCCTGTCTTTTAAAAGAATAAAAGAAAGAAGAAAGGAAAAAAAGAACAATCTGTGTCCTGCAGTAATCCAAACATCACATCTGGAGACTGAAACAGGAGGATTAACATGAGTATGAGGCCAGCTTCGGACATGAAGCGAGACCCTCAAAAATTTATTGCAATTATTTGTGGGTTATTTTGCTATAAAGCAACTCTACAACAGTTACTCACATTCACAGATTTCATGGTTTTCCATTTTCTTATGACTTTGATTTCTTTTTCTTGGTCCCTAAAAAATACAAAGGGCAGGAGTTCAGGTCGGTGTTCCAAGTGTCGACTTGTCACAGGAAAAAGAATTGTCAAACGAGCTATGGGCAACGGGGTTTTCTTTAACTAGAAGAAATCTGTGGTTTGAAGGCTGCGTTTAATGGAGACTTGAAGCAAGTAGCTTAGCAACCACTTGAGGAAAATGGTTTTCAATTATTGTTAAGTCTACATTCTCAGTGAATGATTTAAGAGGATGCATATTCAAAATATAATTGAAACTGAGAAAAGAACAGGACCCTGGAAGGTGTGTGTGCACACCATTTATTCTCAGTGCTGTAGACCGACTGCCAGGCAGACCGACTGCCAGACAGACCGACGGCCAGACAGACCGACGGCCAGACAGACCGACGGCCAGGCAGACCGACGGCCAGGCAGACCGACGGCCAGGCAGACCGACGGCCAGGCTTGAGTGCTCTAGCATGGGGCTGGATCCCCAACCCTCCTGTTACTTTGTAAGAGGTTGTACCAAGTGGCTTCTAAATATCCGTGTAGCCCAGGCTGGCTTTAAACTGCTAACTCTCCTGACCAGCGTCCTGAGTGACATTTTTAAGCAGAGGATTGTAGAATAACACACTGCTTATATAATCTCCCCAGTGATTTCTGCATTCACATCTACCACAATGAGATGGTGACCAGGGGAGGGGACATGAGGGAGCACAGGGGACTGTGTGGGCAGAAGAGGACACTGTCTCTGCCTGCCTGCCTTGGTCAAGACTGAGGTGACATGTACCCTTCCCTCTCAGGAATCTGTGGGGCTTGGCTGTGGCTCTCGCAGGTGTTCAAGGCTCTTGTATAGATGGCAGTCTTTGCGCATGCACACACCATTCTCCACCACAGCCGCACTTTAAACCATATCTGCGCTGCTTGTAAAAACTACATACACTGTGAATGCTCTGCATGGCGTTGCCGTGCTGCTTAATAATGACGGTGCACACAGTTGGCATTTCCTTTCTGAATATCTTCATTCTGTGGTTGGTCAAGTCTGGTGTACTGGCTGGTTTTGTGTGTCAACTTGACACAAGCTGGAGTTATCACAGAGAAAGGAGTTTCAGTTGAGAAAATGCCTCCATGAGATCCAGCAGTAAGGCATTTTCTCAATTAGTGATCAAGGGGGGAGGGCCCCTTGTGGGTGGTACCATCTGTGGGCTGGTAGTCCTGCGTTCTATAAGAAAGCCAGCTGAGCAAGCAAGCCAGTAAGCAGCATTCCTCCATGGCCTCTGCATCAGCTCCTGCTTCCTGACCTGCTTGAGTTCCAGTCCTGACTTCCTTTCGTGATGAACAGCAGCATGGAAGTGTAAGCTCAATAAACCCTTTCCTCCCCAACTTGAATCTTGGTAATGATGTTTGTGCAGGAATAGAAACCCTAAGACATCTGGTATTAGTTACATCTATGGGTGAACCTTGAAGCTAGCAGAGGTGGCTGTACCTGAGTGGAACTCAAGGTGATAGTGTGTAAACACAATGTTCACATAGGAACCGGTGTATCACACTGAAGAGCAGAGAACTCCTCGTCAGAACGGACAGATTACTGCTGTGTCCGAGATGCGGCCACATACTTTGCCAACAAAGTGAAAAAGAAGTAGAGGCTGGTGTGGTGACCATGCCTTCAGTCTCAGCATGGAGGCAGAGATGAGCCCCTGGGAGGCAAGAACTTAAGGATGCCCTGGCTACATTGTAAGTTCCAGGCCTGTGTGAGTTACAAAGTAAAAGTCTCAAAAAACCAACACCAACGAAACAGTCTAAGACGACAGTGAGGTACTCTGGAAACAACAGGAAAAGCCCCTTAGCCACGCTGACAAGTTCATAATGACCAGGTTTTATTTGCTTACAATGAAGCACCCCCAGGCTCTGTTGTGAGGGCGTGACGGACAGGCAGGCCTATGGTGGGGTGGGTGCGCAGTCAGCAGGGACCTTCTCAGCCACAGACAGTTTTCTGAAGCTGGTGAGTCACAGCACGATATAAAATAACCAGTGTCCATGGGGCTGTGTTACAGCTAGGGTTCCAAGGTGTTTGCCACAGGCAGTAGTATAGGCCGCAGCTTAGATGAAGAAGGAGGTAGGGCATCGCTGACTGTTTTCTAGAACGCTCCGTGGGCATGAAGTAGACCCTGTACGTGTTTCATGTATGTCCTTGCAATCTCGCTGGTCTGAGCACAAGGGGTTTGAACTCTGAAAGCCTGTACCCCAAGAATGAAGAAAAGTATCTCTACAGCCATTTACAGGAACTCCCCCGGGTTGTTCTGTGTTTGAGTCTTGGAGGGAGATGGTAATGTCTTGGGTAATAAAAGCCAAAATGTTTAGCCCCTTATTAATTAACGGGAATGTTTTGAATTCCCAAAAAGGTATTTTTAATTGTGTGATGAAATGGGTCATTAATGACATAATTCTCCACAAATGGGGTACACTCCTCACTAAAGAGCAGGCTATAGCATGTGTGGGGTTGAACTGTTTTGAGGTAAAGGGTCCAGTTATGATGTGACTGGTTATTTTATTAGGGTTATAACACCAGAATTCTTATTTGTATATTAAAGAAACACCTGTAGGGAGGGGCTCACGATGCTGCTCTCACCCAAATGTTCTTTTATTTTATAAAAAAGTTATAAAATCACACTCTGGAAATCGACAGACAGGCTGCTATCCTCAGACACAGCGGTAACTTACTTTTACTTTGTATAAGTGCTCTTAGTTTGATAAGGGGACATGGACAAACATTTGGTCACTCTGCACGCACAGGTGTGTGCACGCGTGCATGTGTGCGTGCACACAAACATGCACACGTGCACACACTCACACATGCATGCACATACACGTGCACATGGACACACACGCGCACACACACCTAATATTCTACCAGCCTTAGAAATGTGATTGCAGACACTGCAAATTCTTTATACAATGAATCTAAACCACATAAAACAAGCAAGCAGCAATGAACAGGACAGATGCTACCCTGGCCACATGAAAGAAATGTATAGCAAATCTGTGTTGGAGGCAGTTTCTTATGGAAAAACACCTTGATCCCAAGACAGACTTGTCAGATCTAATGAACTATAATGAGTTAAGTAAAGTCCCTGGGTGTGATCTTGGAGTCCAGCCCTTACACTGATGAGACTTTAACCATCTTATCATCGCACTAGGCTTGGGATTCGTTTGTTTCTTAACAGTCGCCATTCATCCTGTGGCTCTGCAACCTTCAGCAATGAAAATAAACCAACATTACCACAATAACATTGGTGCTGAAGACAGCAGCGGCTGCACAATGCACAATTAAAACGAGTCTCGCTGCAGACTACAGCATGAAGGACGGCTGATGGGCCAAGCACATTAAGTAGGTGCAAAGTAGAGCCCCACAAACCGGGCCGGTTACCTTTCTTGTTAATGTAACCAAATACCGGATGAGAAGCAACTTAAGGCAAGAAAGGTTAATTCAGGGATGGCAGCAGCAGTGTGAGGTGACTGGTCACATTTTGTCAGCAGTTAGGAAGCAGAGAGCAGTCAGAAAGAAAGGCCAGCTTGTCAGAATCCCAGGGTCCACCTGTGACCTTGCTTCCTCCAGGGAGGCTCCTGGGGTCCCATCTGGGCTCCAAGTGTTTAAATACATGAGCCTATGAGAAACATTTCATGCTCAAACCACAATCAGGACAAACCCTTGCTACCTGTCACTGCCATCAGACTAGATTTTGCTGAGTTGTGTGAGGCGACTGAGAGGCCGTCCACAGACTGAAGCTGACACTGGCGAGAAGGTAGTGCCGTCTGCTGGAGGAGCATGGTGAGGGTGTTACACTTCGCTCTGCATTCCCAGGTTTACTCTGCTCAGCAAACCTCAGGCCCACACAGCGTTCATTCCACCAAGAATGCATCTGCTGCTACTTCTGCTTCCTGTTTTCCTTGAAACATAGTTTCTGGAGAGCTGGCTCCATGTTTAAGAGCAAATTGTTTCTCAGCGAGCATATCAAGGGGCTTACAACTGCCCATAACTTGTTCCAGGGGATCAGGCACTTTCTCCTAGTGTCCATGGGTACCATGCACACAGTGTTTACTTACACAGACACACGAATACACACAGGTAAAAAAAATTACAAAAAAATTCTTAAAACATTCGAGCACACAGAAGATCTCAGTGAATATTCTACCTGCGATGAAAGTCTTATCCACCAAACTAAATGGATTTTAGGAAATTCTCAGACACTAGTGAGGCATGCTTGGCTGTCTGTGAGCCATTCCTGACAGAACTAGTTGGGGAAAAAGACCTACCCTAAAGGTGGGTTTTGAGACTGTGAAAGGCAGCCTGGTTTCTGGTTGAGCTAAGGTTTAAAACCCCAGGACCCAGTAGGGGATCCCCAGCAGGGGATAACCGTACAAGAGACTGTAGGCGTTTTGCCATGCTCCTGGGTCCCAGGCTCCTGACACGAGGCCGCAGCTCTCCATAGGTCTGTGACTATCAGTCACGTAGCCCCAAACCCCTCCACAGGTAGAGGTGTGGTCACGTAGCCTCAGGACATTCCCATTTTAATGAGGCACCTAGAGGTTTAGCCAATAAACTCCCTTTCCCCTTCCCAGCCTCTCCTCCCTGCAAAAGGTATTTTAATCTCAGGCCTGCCTTGAGCTTATGGGGTATGGATTCACTCATCGCCACTCTCTGCCATGACAATAAATGCCCTAAAACCACGGACCGTCTCTCTTCATTGCACTATGGGGAGCAGTGGAACAGGCTTTCGTCTAAAGAGCTGTGTCCAGTCTCTGGCAGAAAGCCTCTCAGTGCTCCCAGCCATGGTCTCTACCAAACTAATCCAGCTAGCCAGCGATAAGCCAAGGACCTGGTCTGGTGAGACCCAGCAGGCTCCTCCCTGCTTTTCCCCCTCGGCCCAGGCTAGATCCAAGCCGAGGGCCCTCGCTCTGTTCTCAGCTCTTCTGCAGCATCCAGCGGTGCCTGGGAGGCCCAAGAGTCTGAGAACCAGATGGAGCCAGCTCCATGTACTCCCCGGATCGCAGGCCGCACTTTCCCACCCCCCTGGGGCGGTGTCCCAAGGCTTCTCACAGCCCGACCTACATTCAACTCTTCGCCACCTTTGTATCATGTCTGCGGTTCTGTCACTGAACTGTTGGCAAGCACAGAAAGATTTCTGTATGTTTTCCCTAAGGACAATTCAGGTAATGACAGACAACTAACACATGTAGGAACAGGACAATGCTTAACACCTAAAACTTATGTCCTATGTTAAAATCATCTGTCTCTTAAAAGATCTGTGTGTGTGAGAACATGTATGTGTGTGAACATGTATGTGTGTGTGTGTGCACATATATGCGTGTGTGCACATATGTGTGCATGTGTGTATGTATGTGTATATGTGAACATGTGTGTGTGTGTGTGTGTGTGTGTGTGTGTGTGTGTGAGAGAGAGAGAGAGAGAGAGAGAGAGAGAGAGAGAGAGAGAGAGAGAGAGACTGCTGACACCCACTGGGGACATAAGAGGATGTTGAGTCACCTGGAACTAGAGTTACAGATGGTTGGGAGCCTTCCAAGTGGGCTCTTGGAACTCAACTATCTCTCTGGCCCTGTACCTGTCTTAATATTTTTCTCTTTTTACCAGGAGCCCATTGTCTCAAACTAAATGTAAAGTGACCCCAGGGCTTCATGTCATCTGGCACGGATACTACAATCTGACCTAATGATGGCTACAACAAGATTATCTGTATCTCAGCTAACAACCCTCAAGGCGTGCAGGCACAAGGTGGCTCTTCCACCCCAGCACATGGTTTCATCTGGGGCAGCTCTGCCTGCGCCATCACGCTGCAGAGAAGATGCAGGCAAGCTTCTAATCCAAGGGTCTCAAGGAAATGTGTCTAGAATTTAAGTTCTTATTCTGTTGTTCAGAATGTTGGGTCCCACGTGGTTCTGCTAGTTGTCGCTGAGGGGAAAACCAGTCTTACCCTTCAAAGCCTGGTGTCTGGGTTTCCCTGGACCTCTGGGTCTTGTATCTTAAAGGAACAATGTTTTACATCGCTTATTGGCGATCTGTGCCATGAGGGATGCCTGGAAATCACTGAGCTACAAACTATTTTTTATTATTATTATTATTATTATTATTATTATTATTATTATTATATCATCACTTCATAGTGAGGTGGTCAGCTTTGACTTATTTGTAAGGCCACTTTTCTATTAAGTAAGTTTTGAATCGGTGATATTTGTTGAGGTCATGTGCACTTATGGATTCTGTCTGCATCCTTGCCACACACAGCACAGTTCTCAGTGTTCATTACTGCATTCATACCTCCCTCAATTTCCTTCTGTGACATCAAGTTACAAAAGTATGTGTGTGTGTGTGTGTGTGTGTGTGTGTGTGTGTGCAAGCACTCACATGGTGCATATGTGTGTGCATGTTTGTGCATGTGTGTCTGTGTATGCATGGACTCACATGGTGCACGTGTGTTTGTGCATTTGTGTTTGTGTGTGTATGCATGCACTTACATGATGCATGTGTGTGTGAGTGTGTGTGTATGCATGCACTCACACGCACATGGTCCGTGTGTATGTGTATGTTTGTCCATGTATATGTGTGTGTGTATGCATGCAATTACATGGGGTGTGTGTGTGTGTGTGTGTGTGTGCACGTGTTTGTCCATGTATATGTCTGTGTGTATCCATAAACTCACATGGTGCATGTGTAGGCCATGGTCAACCTCAGGTGCTATCTCTCAGGCACTGTCTTTTTTTTTGAAACCAGATGTCTCATAGCCCTGGAGCTTACAGGTTGACTGAGCAGCAGAACCATGAGCCCCAGAGTTCCATCTGTCTCCACTCTGCAGCTGTGACTGTAAACACTGTCACTGTGCACCAGGCTTTATAATGTGGGGTTTGGGGCACTGCACTCAGGTCCTTGTGCCTGCAAGGGATGCATTTTAGTGACGGAGCTATCTGCCCAGGTCCTGTCATCACATAAAAAGATAAATAAATTTAAGTATCAATAGATACAGGGACGTTCATGAATCATGACTGCACTCGTGAGAACAGCTAACAGACATGCAAACACCACTCGGGCCAGGAAATGGAACCTCTCCTTGTCTTAGTCAGGGTTTCTATTCCTGCACAAACATCATGACCAAGAAGCAAGCTGGGTAGGAAAGGGTTTATTCAGCTTACACTTCCACATTGCTGTTCATCACCAAAGGAATGCACACAGGGCAGGAACTTGGAAGCCAAAGCTGATGCAGAGGCCATGAAGGGGTGTTTCTTACTGGCTTGCTTCTCCTGGCTTGCTCAGCTTGCTCTCTTATAGAACTCAAGACTACCAGCCCACAGATGGTACCACCCACAAGGGGCCCTCCCCCCCTTGATCACTAATTGAGAAAATGCCTTAGAACTGGATCTCATGGAGGCATTTTCTCAACTGAAGCTCCTTTCTCTGTGATAACTCCAGCTTGTGTCAAGTTGACACACAAAACTAGCCAGTACACTTCTTATTCCACAAGAGCCTCTTTTTCAGTCACAAATGACTCTCCCAACTTCTGACACTATGGTTATGTTTTTGAATTTTATATGCATGGAGTCACCCAGGAAAATTCTTTGCCTGAACCCTTTGGCTTGATAGGATGCTGACAATGTTTACTGATGCTATTGTGTGGTTTCTTATGTCAAAATTCGTTCATCTATTTGATGGGTGATGAACCGGATACCTCTAGTGTGGGGTATTATAAGTCAATCTAGCTACCATATGGTAAGCCATAACAGACCTGTTCAGCAGCATGAATAGTTACTAAGAAAGGAATTATGGAGTTATGGGGGACAGGATGTAAGAATTTTCATTTTCCTTGACTCTTTATACTTGGGCTCTAGTGTAACGCTAAACATAAGTCACAGCAATGAGAGATACTCTTGCTCTGCACCTGGAGGAATTCACTTTAGAGTTTTAGGATACAAATAATCATTTGTCAGACTAAAGAAACTATTTTTAGTTCTAATATTTAAGGGTTTTCCTTTCATGGATAGGCATCAAATTTTATAAAGTGCACATTTTATGTCACTTGAGACCACTATCTATAATTTCCTCTCAACGTTTCCAGGTGGTAAGTGATTAAATCCTGCCGTCATTATTTTACTTTACATGTATGACTTTTTCCAGTGTGTGGGTACCACGTGCACGCCTGCTGTCCTTGGAGGACAGAAGAGGACAGCAAGTCCCCTGGAACCAGAGTTACAGACAGTCGTGAGCAGCCACTTGGGTCCGGAGATCGGAACCTGGGTCTTCTGCAAGACCGGCCAGTGCTCTTAACTGCTGAGCTGTCTTTCCTCCCCCGTGATTAAGTTTTAAAGGCCACAACATTTAAAAACAAACAAACAAAAAACAAAAAACAAAGAAACAAACAAACAAGCGCCTGTGGTAGTTACTCCTAGATAACTTGCAAACCAGAATGCTTCACTAGGAAATGCATGATGGAAGTACCTTGCAGTGTCCCAACTGTGACACACTGCCCTGCAGTCTTGGCTAAGTTGCACCACACACCTTTGCTTAGTAGCATTTGTCTAAGGCAAGTGGCTACTGCATTGACCTACCAGAGAGACAAGGAACTCGAGCCTGTACTAACGACTTAAAACCCTCAGAATATTATAAGCACACGATTCATCCTGGACTGTGAAACACATCTTCTGATTTCCTACATAGGATGTGCACACAGCTGAACTTTTCAAAGGAATTTCATCTTGAAATAGTAGTGAGCTCCTCACATCCACTATCCACATGTAAAGTTACAGGGGATGAGGAAATGGGGCTTTCTAGAGGAGCCAGGGAAATGAAATCAGAAGCTGTACATACATGGCTGAGCAAGCACACACAGGGATAACGGAGGACTAAGCACAGGTGACTAGTCCTCTCGAAGCAGCTGTTGTACCTGGGAATACACACACACACACACACACACACACACACACACACACACACACACACACACACACACACGAGGATGGCAATAGATACAGAATACTTATCTAAGTGGCTGCAGAATGAGCCAATATGGGAACAGAAAAACAATGTATCAAAAATGAGTGTTACAGTAACAGGATCAGATCTCCATGTAACATTTAAGTCCTTTGGGTTGTATGATTATGCCTCAGATCACTTGGTGCAGTGCCCCTTCTGGAAGTCAAAAGCAAAGCAGCCACACTGCACCGGTCTACAGATCCACATATGTGCAGCTAGTGTTTAAAAGGACCAGAGTGGTACATGTTGGCCTTCCTGCTTGGATGGGGAGCTGTCCTGGGTTTCAGAAGCCCAGGAACCATACAATTCTGAGGGGGGGAGGTATCCCAGCGGAAGGTCATCCTGAGACATGGGAGACAAGGAACCACATAGCTCTGAGAGGAAGCCTCCTCAGCAGAGGTGTTGCAGCTCCCAGGGGAAGTTATCCTTAGTTGATCTGAGGAGCTCAGGAGCCTCAGCCCCGCTCCTTCTCTTTGCTTCTTTGCTTTTCTTTATTGCTTCTTGTCTTCTTGTCCTCTTCCATGAGAGAGTCACACCAGGCAGCAAATGTTATAAAAGAGATTTATTGGCGGTCCCTGGAGGGAGCAGACAGCAGAGAATTGGACAAAGGGCAGGGCTTATACAAGATTTCTTAGGGGATAGAGTTTGCTAGGGCAGAGATTTCCAGGGTGAGGATTGGTGGGATTTCAAGTCCCAAGCTTGGGGGAGCCCAGGGATTGGTGGGATTTCAAGTCCCGAGCTTGAGGGAGCCCAGGGATTGGTGGGATTTCAAATCCTGAGCTTAGGGGAGCTCAGGGATTGGTGGGCTTTCCTGTTCAGACTTTTCATCTAAAATTGGCATAATCTGGGGAGGGTACTGTTGATGGGCTGGAGATGACCTTTGTGACAGTTACAGAGGCTAGAAACGCCTTTATGACAATTAGGAATGTCTGGGGGAGGGGCCTGGCCACTTTTCTGCCTTGAGAGTTTACAAAGTTTAAAAAGTATACAAACTCTATAAAGTATACAAGGCTTACAAAGGGAGTCCAGGGCAGGAAAAGCATTCTCTTCCGTGTGAGATTAGCCAACATTGTCGTCTATCAGCTCTAAACTAGAAAGCTGCTTAAAGTCTTTCAGATTTGTAGATGTTCTGTAGGAAAGTCATCTTGACAAAAATACTTAGTCAATTTGTTTCTCTCTCCTTGCTGATCATTGTGTGCTCACAGTAGCAAACTGCCCCGAAGTAGGTAACCCAAGGATGCACCTATGAGGTAACTTCCCCTTGGAGAATTCTGTCATAGATTCATGGATCTGAGCCAGTGACAAAAAGGAATTTCTTTTCCCAGTTGTTTGTCAATCATTTAGGACATGTCTGTTGGCGATTGTCTTTTGCAATAGGAACCAAAAGGGAGCTCTGGTAATTCTGATGTATATTTATCTGTGGGTATTTATAGTTTCACGCATAGAAATGTAAATCTTGTATAATACTGAGCAGAGTGTCAGGGTGTGCTTTTCTTTTTGAATTGTTACCGAATGTGCGTATGCAGAAATATTTTCTGGATCACAACAGAAAGCTGCTTCAGGAAAAGTTGGAACAAAATTCATTTGAAAAGCAAGTTATTGAGGGTAATTCACTGGAGAAAACCATAGCAGGTGTACTTCTTGAGAGTCTCAGGTAAAAATCACAGAGTCATAAGAATGACATCTGTCTCTCACAGAGGACCTTGACAATTTAGACTCAAATCTTACTTCATAGCTGAGGAAACACAGTCACACATACAAGTAGTATGTGGTTTTGTGAAAATGGATTATCCTTAATATCTATTATTTATTGATTATTACTAACCTATTATTCCATTTCTAAAAGTTGATATTGTGGTGTGCATTATTTCTCAAGGAGGTACCTGCAACTCTACAAACATGGTGGCTTTTGGTGTTTTATGGGAAATTTTGTGGTTCCATCAAGGGGTCTTAAAGGTCACAGACAAGCAGGGGTGGGGGAATCTCAAGGCTGTGAGTGGGGAGCATGGCCACCTCCCTCCTTGCCTCAGACAGCTGTCTATGTTTTGTACCTTAAGATTGTGCCTAAGATTTATTTCTAAATTTGTCTTTCTGCCAAACAGGAGTCTGTGGCCTCTCCAGATTATAGCGCTGTGCGAAACAGTGTGTTTTGACGCTGGGGTCTGGTTCCTTCTCGGTCCAGCTTTCTTCAGATTCAGTTTTCCTCAAGTATCTGATGAGCAGCTGGGCAGTGGTGGCGCACGCCTTTAGTCCCAGCACTTGGGAGGCAAAGGCAGGTGGATTTCTGAGTTTGAGGCCAGCCTGGTCTACAGAGTGAGTCCCAGGACAGTCAGGGCTACACAGAGAAACCTTGTCTCGAAAAAACAAAAAACAAAAAACAAAACAAAACAAAAAGAATCTGATAAGCCTCAAGTACTCTCTCCCGGAAGTTTCACAAACACAATTTTGCAGCAAATACAGCAGGCTCATTAAGGTGTGAAGATATAACCAGAGTCTGGGTTAATAACGACACCTCAGCCAGGCACACAGGTGCACGCCTATAATCCCAGCACTCAAGGCTGTTCTGGAACATCTAGGAGGCCCTAACTCAGAAATCAAATTTGTACAGGTTGGTTCTGATGCTAAGGTCCTGATACCCAATTGTTTCTTGATCAATCAATAAAGACGCCGGGGCCAGTTGTTGGGCAGAGGGAAGGAGGTATGATTTCTGGGTCCTCGCAGGCAGGCGAAGACATGCAGGGAAGGAAAAGGCTATTGGCTTCAGGGGGAGGAGGAGCTATCGGCCCTGTGACATCTGGGGCATAGTGGCCATTTGCCGCTTCCCACACTGGGCCTGGGGTAGCAGGCAGGAGATTGGAAACATAGTTAAGCTGAGGGTAGATGTAGGGTGCTGAGCAGGGAGTGAAGAAAAGGGAGAGAGACAGCCGAGGAAGGCTTAGAAGAGCCCAGCAACTGAGCCAATAAGGCGGGTTGAAATTGAGCTACGTGTGTATCTGTGTTTTTCATCCGTGGATCCCATACTTTCTGGTCGGGGGGGGGGGGCAGCACGGTCAGCCTGGAGCTTAAAGCGGGGGTAGCAAAAAGGACCGCAACACAAATCAAATCAAAACAAACCCCCAAACATCCACTCTGACAGTTCTTTTTTTTTTTTTTTTTTTTGGTTTTTCAAGACAGGGTTTCTCTGTGTAGCCCTGGCTGTCCTGGAACTCACTCTGTAGACCAGGCTGGCCTCAGAAATCTACCTGCCTCTGCCTCCCAAGTGCTGGGACTAAAGGCGTGCGCCACCACTGCCCGGCCAGTTCTTTTTTAGTACAGGACTCCTGGCTGAATGAGAATAACAGCTTGGGCTCACTGTTGGGGTGTGCTGGGGAGTGGTGGGTATTTTTCATCACCGAATAAAATGTAGGACCATTTTTTAGTATGCAAGATGTATTTTTCACCAGCCCTGAAGAACTATAATAGGATACTGAGGCAGGAGAATTGTCATGAGTTCATAGACAGTCTAGGATACACACTGAATTTCAAGCTATCTTGGGATATAGAGTGGGATAGTTTTTCAAAAATAAACACGTACACCCCACACAAACCCCATGCTGGCCACACGGTTCTTTTGACTGACTGGTTCTATAACATGTTTATGGAGCTGCTGAAGTTAGGTTACTTATCTCAAAACAACAGCCTCGAGGGGATAGCCTACAATGCTTGCTCTGGGAGCCTTGTACAGTTTCGATGAAGGGTCTCCCTAGGCTTCATTACTGAAGCTGAGTCCCCAACACAAACAGTGCTTAGAGGCGAGGACTGAGGAGGCGAGCAGATTGGGAGTCGCTCAAATCTGAATAGAGTCAGAGGATGGACCCGGGGAAGGTGGGGGCTGGACAGAGGATGAGATCTTCTGTGGCTGCATCTCCCCCTGGTAAAACTTGGGCAAACCACATGGTTCTACCCAGCCCCCCTTGAACCGAAATAAATATATTTCTTTGAGCTATTTCTCTTAGGAATTTGTCACAGAGACAAAGGCTGACACAGTCTGGCTCGTAGGTCTGAATAGTTTTTAACACTCAGCACACAGTACACCCCTGCTCCCGCCCCTGCCCCTCTCCCCTCCCCTTTCCTCCCAAAATATGTGTGCTTTTGGCTTACCTGGGTCTGGTTTGGGCTTGGTTGACTGAGGCTTGAGCTGTGTACCCAAATTGCTTTCAGAAATGTCTGAGTCATGTGAGTCGATGAGAGAACTGTAGGGATGCGGAGAGGTGTTGGGGCTGCAGCACCAAGGACTCTTATTGGGTAAAATGGTTGGCGGGATTTCCTTTTCTCTGTAACAAGACAAAGACCAACTTGAATTCTAAAGGAAATTTATGCAGTAGCATGAGTATTGGAGGTGTAATTAAAGAGAAAGCCTATTTAAAAAACCAAAAGTGGTCTGGAGAGTTGGCTCATCAGTTACCAGTATTGGCTGCTCTCCAAGGAGACCTGGCTTCAGTTTCCAGCACCCACCTGGTGGCTTTTAAACACCCATAACTCCAGTTCCCAGACGCCCTCTTCTGGCCTCTGTGGGTACTGCATGCACGTGGTACACAGACACACATGCAGACAAAATACCCAAGCACATAAAAATGAATCATAAAAACATTTAAATAAACAAACAGTATGTCTTTTCTAGACCTTGGAGGCAGAGTATTCATTGTGTCACAAACATTTAATTAAAGGGCAATGGCTAATTAGCCATGGCTAATTGATTGGTCCTTCCCACACTTTGTTACTGTTGGGAGAAGGACTGAATACGTAGACAAAGAAGCACTCTTTACCTAAAGAGAACAGGGCAGACTTGGGAGGGCGTTTTTTGTGTTGGTTCTTTTTCCTTATTTATGGAAGTCGCAGATGTTGTCCACCCAAACATGTGGCTTCTCATTGATGGAATCACCACTGAGCATCTTTCAAATTCAATGTCAGTCTCTAACTTCTCCCAGGCTTGCTTCCAGTGGATAGGGGTGTACCAGGCAATGGCCTAATAGAAATAAAGAGTGTTCTCAGTTTCAAATACTGTTGGAGATGCATGTATTTGCGGCTATGGCCTATTGCAATATTATTTGGTTTTGGTCTCACGTGTTTGTTTGAGATAGGCTCTCACTCTGAAGTCCAGGTTGGTCTGGAGTTTGCTATGCTGCCTGGGCTATGCTAGAAATTACAGTGGGTCTCCTGCCTCAGCTGCCAGAATGCTGGAATTAAAGGAGCGAGCCTTTCCAGTTTACTTAGGATTTATTTTTAAAATAAATTTTGTTGTGTTTTAAAGTTTCCAACACTAATTACAGAATTGATATTTATGTATAAAACTATAATATAAACTAAAATATATATAAAGCTATATATATAGTCACATATCTATGACAAGCACAAGTGAAATTTACTTTTGAAAATCACACAATGCCATTTAAGTGATTTTAGCCCATGTTCCATCGATTAGCTCTCTAGACTTATTTATGCTATGGGTCTTCTTTGGATATATACCAATGTAGAGAGAGACTTCTGGATCACCTGTCAAATCTGTTGTAATTTCTTTAATCAGCCCTTCCATGAGCTCCCATGGTGCAGGAGAGATCTGGTCCATATCTGAATCTTAAATGCAGTACAAGGGCCTGACAAAGACCCAGACACCGAGTGAGGGTAAGTTGCACCCACGAACGCTGTGACTCCAGCGAGACTGACTGACAGCATCCTGCCCTGTTTTGAAAACTCATAGACTTACAGTGTATTAGTGATGATAGTACAGTCTCCTATTTTCAGGGAGCAATCAGAATGATGGCTACCTGCAAAGCCACAGGCAGAAGAAACTCAAATCCTCCTCATCACCCCCTGTGGCATCTGTGACTGTATTGGCCTTCCACTATTTCCATATTTAGGACAAGGTAGTGTGGCCTAAGCCACACTTTAGGTTTGTCTGTGAAGAGAATCCATAATGTCATCTGCCTGTGCTCTTTTCATAAAGCAAGTGTTACTGAGAACCAGAGAGAGACCTTTGCTGGTCTGTGTGGCTGTGCCAGGCAGAGGGGAGATGGCTCTGAGACTTCTCCACAAGATGCAGATTGTCCTCAACTGCTCTGTGGCATAGCTGGAGCTCAGCTCTTGGGTCCTGGTAAAATTTGTCTGCTTTATTCAGCAAACGGACAGGAATGGGGTTTCCCAGGAAAACCTTTCTTGCAATTGCAGGGTGAGGATTAGCTTCACTGAGGTAAGAATGGGGGTGGTCTTCTTGTTTTAAAGAACTGTGTGTTTTCATTAGGGTCTCAGGTGGACATAGGCTCTTTTTCTTATTAATGGTGTATTTTTTAGCTGAAGAAGCTTATTGCTTTATCACAGTTGGGTTTTTCCATTGGAATGCAAATCAAGGGCGTGGCATGAAGTTGGAGATGTGGTCTGAAGAGGAGGTGGTCTACAGTAGAAGGTGTGGTTTGAATCTGAAGTGTCATCTTGTGCTTTGAGCACTGGTCCTCATTAATGGTGTTATTTATGAGGCTGTTGAGAATGCCTAGTGCTTCCTAGCTGAGCTCACCAGTGCCAGTCTGTGGGCTGCCTTATCTCAAGCTGTACATGTTATGGGGGGTGGGAGGAGGGCAGGGGTTAATGGTTCTGTGGTCTAGCAAATTTGTCTAGGGATAAGAAGTAAAGACAAGAATTTAAGAAAAATCTAAAGAACAGTTTTCAAAAACAAATAGTGTTGGATTGTGATAAAGAGGGATGTGGTTAAATCCTAGTCGTGTGCCCTTAGGAATATAACTATGCTAGTGTTACACCAAGGAAAGCCTAAGAGTGTCAGGCATGGAGAAAGAATCCCACAAGACTATTTCTAATGTATTTTATGCTGTATAGAAGATAGTCATTTCAAATTAAGGGAATAAGCCCTTCCATTATCTTGTGCACCCCCTGGGCGCAGAGATCAAGTCCTTGTGTTACAGTCCTTGTGCATAGTTCAGCCTCGAGCATAGTTCAGCCTCTCAGGAAACACTATTGGGATGATTGGCTGAGCAAAGAAGGCTGTGTACAGTACCTTCCTTATTCCACACTTCCAGACAGGATCAAAAATAAAACCCACCCCTGACTCTGAATCTGTGGCAGCCTTAAGAAGCTCAGGGCGCCACAACTCCAGCTGGCCCGCAGGGGGCACACTGGGGGAGGGATAGGAGACAGCTGGTGGTCAGAAACTCCGGACACCGTGACTACTGCTGGGCGCACACCGGGGAGAGAGCTGTGTTGGTCTGCCTGTGGCACTGCGGCATTTGGGGGTGACTCTAGCTATGCTGTGCAGAATGTGGGCTGGTCCGAGGGTAGACGGGAACTGTGGCCGGCTGCTCCAACATCGAGCGTTGGCAATTCTGACACTTACCTCACCATTGGGCTTGCACAAGATGGTCGTGCAGTCTGGACTGGATCGGAACCTGCTCTGTTCCTCCCAAACAAAGTCCGTTGGTGGCTGTGGCTTTGCTTCCGAAGTTGCTGCCCACACCTTAGAAAAAGCAGTTTGTTGCTGACAAATGCTACTGGGGTTCCACACAGAGCCACATGCGACGGTGCTATTATTATTGTTAATGATCTTTCTGAGCAGATAGGGTCTCCCTGCATTTGCCTGAGCTTGGCTGGAATTTCTAGGCTCACATAATTCTTGTGCCTCAGCCTCCCGAGGACCTGGGATTATAAAGGCATCTGAGCTTCTAGGCTGTTTTAAAATATAAGGCTTAACCAGTGACTGGACACAGTTTAAACAGCCATCCAGCCCATGGCATGGCCTGTGGGCTGCAAGTGGATCCAGGATAGATACAAATGCAGACCAACTGCACACTGTAAGCTTATTCAAAACATTAGGATACATCTTTGAAGGTTTTTTGTTTTGTTTTGTTTTGTAGCTTGATTTTATTGTTTGCAAAAATGAGGTCTTAATCTCAATGTCATGTAAAACAAACACACACTTACTCTTACAACCTGTTGCTACAGACCAGACACAGAGGTTCAGAGGGACACAGATAGGGGGTGGCAGGAGAACCTCCTTAGTGCCTGCTCTCTGAGGTGACCACCTCTTTGCTTGTCTTTTAAGAATCCGTTGTGGGACTCAGGACTTTCACTTTGGAGGACAAGTCAGAATAAGATTGCTTACTACATGGAAGAAAGCTGCAGAGAGCAAAGTCCAGGCATTCATTCACAGCACTACAAACCACAAAATCACATTTAGTACAGAGACCAAGTATTCATGAGGCCACTTGCACCAAACCGCAGGCTGACAGTAGAGGAAGCTTTCCCAATAGGAACCCATCTCTGAGAGTCCTCCCAGCTCCCAGTGTTTCCAGCTCTCAGTGCTCCCAGCTCAGAGGGCTCCCAGCTCCCAGTGCTCCCAGCTCAGTGTTCCCAGATATCAGTGCTCCCAGCTCAGTGCTCCCAGATCACAATGCTCCCAGCTCAGTGTTCCCAGCTCAGAATGCTTCCAGATCCCAGTGCTCCCAGCTCAGTGCTCCTAGATCACAATGCTCCCAGCTCAGTGTTCCCAGCTCAGAGTGCTCCCAGCTCAATGTTCCCAGCTCAGAGTGCTCCCAGAACAGTGTTCCCAGCTCAGAGTATTCCCAGCTCAGTGTTCTCAGCTCACAGTGCTCCTAGCTCAGTGCTCCCAGCTCAGTGTTCCCAGCTCCCAGTGTTCCCAGCTCCCAGTGTTCCCAGCTCTCACTGTTCCCAGCTCCTAGTGTTCCCAGCTCCCAGTGCTCCCAGCTCAGTGTTCCCAG
>CM052700.1:3918695-3939609 GCA_028551405.1 Uromys caudimaculatus | reverse complement strand
CCCCTGGTATTCCCAGCCCCTGGTATTCCCAGCCCCTGGTATTCCCAGCCCCTGGTAGTCCCAGCCCCTGGTAGTCCTGGTCTGTGTTACTTCCAGCTCATGGCAGTCCCAGGTCACCGTATGTCATCACGATACCCCTAACTCACACTAGACGCACATCATTGTACTCTTGGTTACGGTGTTCCCAGCTCACAGTGTTTCCCGTGCATAGCATTCCCGGCTGATCACTCTGAGACTGTGACGGCTTCAGATCACACTTACTGTCACAGTGGAGCCAGCCTCCATTGTAATGTTGTGGGGGAACCGGAACAAGGAGACGGCGTGGCCATCCACGTTTTGCTGGAGAATGTGGTTTCCAATCTCCACTTCCTTTTCACTGGAGGAGTTAACGATCCTCACAAAGAAACCCTTGACATTTACCTCGGCTATTTTAATGTCTCCAAGAGAACTAGAAAGTAAGAAACAAAGGTAAGGTGGGTATGAATGGGAACGTCTCTGGCCCACAGTAAGAACCCAGTAACTTGGAATCTCAGCACTCAGAGCACGGAGGCAGGAGAGTCACAAAGTCAGGCCAGTTAAGCTATGGACTCTCTTAGGCCAGAGTCTATAGACGGCTTGAGGACTTTTTAATGATTTGTTATTTTGTGTGTACAGGTATTTTGCCTGCATGCATGTCTGTGCACTATATGCACACAGTACTCACAGAGCTCAAAAGTGAACACTGGGTGACCAGAAACCAGAATAGCAGGCAGTAGTGAGCTGCCATGTATGTACGGGGAGCTGAGCCTGAACCTCTCGAAGAGCAGCCAGTGCTCTTAACCACCGAGCCTTTGCCATGGTCCCCACAACCTGTGTATTTTGCAACCTAAGAAAAATGGCTTGGCGTATTGGTTCTGATCATGGAAAACATGGCTACGATTTTTCTCTGTTTTCTGCTCTCAACAGAAGACATGACATCAAACACGCACAAGGGCATCAAAGGGCTGGAGAGGAAGCTCATTGGCCAGGTGCACTGGCTGCTCTGTGAGGGGCTGGCTTTGGTTTCCAGAACCCACATGACAGCTCACGACCTCCAATAACTTAGTTCCCGGGGATCTGGCGCCCTCTCCTGGCCCCCAAGAGCACCACATGCACTCGGCACACCGTCACACGTGCAGGCACACACACCCATATGCATAAAAGTTAAATCTTGAAGTATGGTCATCTAAAGTTAATCACATAGTTCTTATCTGATAAAGTGATCATGAGGATGAACACCCACTGTGAGTTAAAAATAGTTATGAGTGTGACATTATGCACACATATGATAGGTTTTTTTCCTTCTTTTATCGAGAACGTAGTATGTTCATTTACACATCTGCATATTTTACTGTCACTTGCAACACAGCTGAAGGTCATGAATGTGGTGAGCTGTGGACAGCATCAGTGTCTCTTGGTTGTTCACAAGAGTTCACAAGTCTACACGTCACTGTGTCTTGGCTGGGCACAACAGTTCACAAGTCTTACATATCGAGCACTTGACAAGAGCATGGTTGTGTTGCTCTATTTCCCCACAATTTCTTATCTATAATGCCAAATTCAAAGATAATTTCTTTGTATACATAGATGTCTATGGTCTGCACATGCATGAGTTTGCACATTCATACGTGTGGGAGACACATGCATTTGCTTGTGCTCATGAGTGTGCATGTGGAGGCCCGAGGTTCATGTTGGCCGTTTTTTCCTCTTGTTTGAGGCGGGTGCTCCTGTTGAACCCAGAGCTCGCTGTTCTAGCTCGTCTGGCTAGCCTTGCCTGGAAGCTCTCCTGTCTTCACCACCTAAGCACTGGGACTGAAGGTGATGGCAGAGCAACGTTTACATGGCTTCGGTTCCTAAGGAACAACTCCCACAAGCCCCCAGTGGTTCCTCTGAGCTCATCTGACCGGTGTGAACTGACTTGCATCATTGCCTAAAACTAGCATGGCGTCCTTCCTCTGTTCACCTCGTGACTTCCGATGATGAATTCTTCCAGCTTCCTTCGAGTCTGTCTATGTCCTTCTGTCTGTGTGGCTGCTGTCCCCAGGCTCTCATCTGTGTGAAGCTGTCACGGCATCATAGCAGGTTCCTCCAGTCTTGCCTCCTCTGAATTGCTCTTCATGTAGCTTCCAGAGCAATCTTCGCAGTTCCGATCTGACTTCACCACATTCCTCCGCTCTGCAACTTCCTTCTGGAGACTAAAGCAACTTCCCAACATGGCAGCGAGCTCCACTTAGTTTCTGGAATTCTCTTAAATTCTCTCTCTACACTTCCTACCTTAGGCATAATCCATGTGGCTGTACCTCTCCCAGGGCCAATGCCAAGGCTGTGTCTGCCTGCTATCGCCCACATCCTTGCCAACCTTTCACTTTGGGATGGATGAATGATTTCAGCATCATGAGTACAAGATGTCGCATTGTTTCCCTTTGCTGTCCCCTGACTCGGTCACGTGGCTTCCCTTGAGGTGAGCCGCCAGTTCATGCCGCTGTGCTCGCTCCTGAACACTTGGCTGTTTTGCATTTTCATAATTCATTAATAGCTTAATGTTTAATGTATGTACATAGATCTCCAAAGGGGAGGCTGCGACTCATCTCTTTCGGTATATGTTACGGTTTGGATATAAAACGCCCCATGGACTAGGATACTGGGCCTCCAGCTGATGGTGCTTATTGGGGAGGCTGTGGAACCTTTAAAAGCCACTGGAGGAAGTGGGTTACTGTGGGTAGGCCCTGAGGTTTATAGCCCAGGGCCTGCTAGTTTCTAATGCTCTTCTGTCAAGCAGCCATGTCTGAATACTGAGAGGTTCTATCTGTTCTACTGACGGACTTCCTCCCTGTGCTCATGAAAACGGTTTCAGTTTACACTGTTGTATCGTGTTTAATTAAAAAAAAAAACTTCCCTCATTTTCTTTATTCAGTGTCGCACTAGCTGCATTTAGACCACCATGGTAGCCTAAAAGGACCCACCCTTCACCCCTGGGGCCTGCGGGTATGCTAGATATGCTAAAGAAAGAAAAGGTTTTGCAGCTTCAATTAAAGCCATAGGTTTTGACAGAGACTATCCTAGGCTATTCAATAGGTCTCCAATCCAATGAATCCGTGAAATTTGGGGATTGGCTCCAGTTGAGCAGAAGGGATGAACACGGCTGTTGGCGGTGGGTACAGGGGTCCACGCATAAGAGGGTTCCATGATGGTACTCAGCCGGAAGAGGGCTCCTGAGCACAGAAGCCAGAGGAGCCGCATTGGCAACAACCTGGAAGAGCTTAATACCAGGCTCTCGCCCAGAGCCTCGGATTAGAGCTCAGGTGCTTGGGAGACTCAGGCCAACCAACCCAAGTTTATGACCTACAGAACTGTGGTAAGGGCCAGCAAGATGGCTCAGCAGGTAACGGCACTTGCTGCCGAGCCTCGTAACCTGGGTTTGATATTTGGAGTCCATGTGGTGGAGGAGAAAATGGAACTCCACAGGTTGGTCTTTAGTCTCTCCGTGCATGCTCTCCCCCCCTCCCGTGCCCCCTTCTCTCTCACACAAAATGTATAGTAAACTGTTTTCAAAAAATAGGTGCTATTTTGCTTATTTTAAGCCATTTTAAGTTGGTGGCAACTTGTTATACCAGCTAAATAAAACTAATCCACACAACTTACGATTGATTGTCCATTGTAGACTGTAAGTCAGGCAGTGTCCCGAGTAAGGCGGTGTCAGGACACTGCCTATTTGGCCTGCAGACTTTGTCCTGCTGTTCTCTTTGGAGAATTTCTCCAGTGCCTCTGTCTTCTAAGTTTTTAAAAGCAAACCAGCCGTGAGGGAATGTTTCTGCGGTGTCTTTGAAGATGTCTAAACTTTAAAGCATTCTCTTTTAGAAGTCTTTTCAGCATACCTAGGTTGGTTGGATAGTTTCTTTTATGCACTATGAGCTGGTCATGTTCATTTAGTCTTCAGCTTGTTATCTTTAGCAGTTTGGGAGAAAATGCTCTGCTTTTGGTGAAATATTCCATCCACACACTCTTCCCTAATCACTCTTATTCTTCAGCAACTATGATGCAATTGGATTTTTAAGTTTTTTAAAACTGTACTTATGTTTCTGAGTGTGTGCATGTGTGTGTCTGTGCAGCAGCAGCTGCTGTGTGTGCGTAAGTCAGAGGTTAGATTGTGGGAGTCTGCTTTCCTTCCTTCATGGGTACCCCAGGGATCAAACTCACGTCTTCACGCTTGGTGGCAAGCACCTCTCCCTTCTGAGCCATCTTGCCTGGCCTCCGTTTCTTTTTAGTCTCATCTGTTCTGTTTTTCTAACATCCTTACTCTCTAAAAATTCAGACTGGATTTTTTCATCAACAATTGCCTCTCCTACTATATCCAATACACAGAGCAACCCATGGACTGAATGACAATCTCTGGTGTTGGGTATCGTATCATATTGGACGGCACGGTATGGTACGGTACGGTACGGTATTATTGCTTTTGGTTGTTTTGCCTTCCGTGTACAGAGATCTAGGCTGACAGTTTTATCTTGTCCCCCAATTCCCTGAATGGCTTAGTCACTGCTTGTTGGAATCCTTAGATACCTCCAACACCTCATCTCCTATGTCTGCTTCTGGAATCCGTTCCATGTTTGACCTTTATTTCCTGTGCATGTTGCTTTGGTTTAGTTTCAGGTATCACATATTTAAACTCCACAGAGAGATCATTTAAGGCTATGCATAATGTCTTGTCAAAGGAGAACATATTCTTTGCTTCTGGCAGGCATCTGAGTTTTAACACAAACAAGCCCACATGAGTCTTACTGAATAAGTCTGAAGTAGCCAGGCACTAGGCTGGCTTCACATATGTTACTACATACCACAGGATGTACCCATACCACAGGATGTACCCTTTGACCATCTCATTGGAACCCTGAGGTCTTTTGTCAGTGTTCTCCCTTGGCACCTCCCAAAACTCTCACTGCTCAGTGCCTTACCTGCTAACTGTTGTCTGTCCCCAGTCCCCAGTCAGTCCCTCTAGTCCCATCTCCTAGAAGAGGCAGCATGGGCACCTCTCTCCCAAACAGGTGCCTCTCCTCACACACCTGCCAGCCCAGGAGTGTCTGCTTCATGGAGACTCGCTTCTGAATGCACATGGGCCTTTCTTCCTTCTTTCCTGTGTGTTAGCATATGGCTCTGACTGAATTGGGGATACATCTTTTTTCAGCTTGAGAACTGTGATAAATACAAATGTTTCTGAAGATATTGAGTTATTGGTCTATGACAAGAGGTGCTGCCCGACAGACAGGAGACCAATGCACTGAGCTTATCAACTTTCCCAAAGAGAGGGAATCACACAGAACCAGCAGGTTCTCTGACAGGGTTAGGATCCAAGGAGGCCTAGGTGGCTGAAGGTCACAGGCAGAGAGTAGAAGACAGAAGAGTATTCCTATGCAGAGAAGCTCTAGGAGTCTCCAGTCTTCTGTGGACTCAGCTTGTTCAGCTCATAGGTGAACAAGACTCCCCAAGGCTACAGGAAAAGACACTTGAAAGACTGGCAGGGAAGTATCTGCCAAGTGTCTGTTCTCACCAGTCAGGATGAGACCCTCCTAACCCCCGGAGCACTGCATGCTAACCCCTGGAGTACCACCTACTAACTCCTGGAGCACCAGATGCATGCTAACACCTGAACACTGCATGCTAACCCCTGAGACACCACATGCATGCTAACCCCTGGAGCATTGCATGCTAACCCCAGAGCATTCCATGCTAACCCCCAGAGCACTGCATGCTAACTCCTGGAGCACCACCTGCTAACTCCTGGAGCACCAGATGCTAACCTCTGAAGCACCACATGCATGCTAACTCCTGAACACTGCATGCTAACCCCTGAAGCACCACATGCATGCTAACCTCTGGAGCACTGCATGCTAACCCCTGGAGCACTGCACACTAACCCCTGGAGAACTGCAGGCAGTCCTCAGAAGAGTCTTGGGCCAGGCGTGGGAAATATTTGGTTTAAATAAATAAAATAACACATTAGAAAATGGTGGCACAATTTCAAGCAGGTGAATATATGTGTTGAAAGGGGGACTGGAGACATAATGGCCAATTTTTCAAATTTAAAATATCAAACCAGGCTCAGTGGTAGTATTAAAAAATCTGAAGTTACATCAAAGTACATCCTACCTCACCAATCCTCACCAAGTAGTGATGAGGGCAAAGGGACTGCTGCCACAGTATAAGGACCTGAGTCCCAACCTCAGAACTTACATAAAAGAGCCAGGCACCCATGGTCGGGCACATTCATAATCACAGCAGTGGAGAGGCACATACAGGTGGAACTCTGGGGCCACTGGCTAGCTAGCCCAGCCGTCATACAAGCTGCGGGACAAAGAGAAACCCTGTCTATACTTTAGAATCACCACGGTATTAAAAATAATAATGGCTGTCCCATTTCCCCCCAGAGACCCTGACATTGTCTGTCAGGACACAGAAAGCATGCAGCCCCTCCCAACCAGGTGATCCCACCTGAACACTGAGAACTGGGGTTCTAATGTGTTCTCACGGACTCCAGACTCGCATATCTTAAACAAACCTATCTTTGAAGCCTGTCTAAGTGGTAGCTCCTTCACAGTATCTTCCAGGATCATCCGTGCTGGAAGCAAGCCCTGCCTCACTGTCTGGGCACTCTGTCTGTCTCTGAGACACAGCCCACAGGGCTTCCCTGACCTGGAAGTTCTTACTCAGAAGTGATGCTGGCGGTGGCTGTGGTAAAGTGTTTGCCATGCATGTGTGACGATCTGAGTTTTTCCTGGAACCTATGTAAAAAGGCCTGCTGCAGTGACATGCACTGGTGGGGAGCTGGAGAGAGCATGCCCCTGGGCTTTACTCGCCACTCCCCTAGCTTACTTGGGAGCACCAAGCCAATGAGAAACCCTGTCTTAAAAAACAAGGTGGATTGGTACCACGGAACACACCAAGCCTCAATATACACAGGTGAGAGTGTATCTAAACACACACACGCTCACACACGCACAGACACATACACACACAGAGAGATACATGCACACATAGAGACACAGAGATACACACAGATACGCACACATATACAAAGACACTCATACACACACATAGACACACAATACACATACACACAGACTCACACAAACAGACATAGACACACAGGTATACACATATAGGCACACATGCACAGAAACACACACACACAGACACACACACACACAGACACATACATACACACCCAGACTCACACAGATACACAGACTCAAACACACACACACACACAGAAACACACACAGGCATACAAACATACATACACAGAGACACACACAGACACACACAGCCATACACAGACATACAGGCACACACACAGAGACACACACACATGCAGACACACACACACAGGCACACATGCAGAGTTGTATTTAGAAGTATTTAAGTCTCACACACCTTTGCCTTAATCACCACTTTTACGATGGCAGATACTGAATGACTGTGACAGTGTGTGTCCAGGTGGCAGAACAAACACTCAGGTTTTCTCCATTATCAGTTAAATGACACATAGGGCCTGAGTGACTGGACACTGTCCTCTCCTTACCTGCTCCCCTCAACCCTCAGACACACCTATGTACCCGCCACATGCTATCAGCTTGTCAGAGCTCAGTCTTCAAAGACTCAGTATGGCAGGGTTAGAAAAACAGCCCGAGCAAGTCCTTTCCTTTAGGCCCAGTAACAACTCTTCTTGATCAATTCTTTTCAGAGAAACTGATGACCATAAAAATAGATCATTGGTGTAAAACTTCATTTTGTTCTTGTCTTTAACTCAACAGCTGAATAGAAGGAAAAGATTAAATCCATCTGAATGATTAGCTAGCAGTGAAAGGCCGGCGAGCGACTGCAGGCAATCTTCGTGGACCGTGCTTCATAGTTTTCTCTGGCATCTCTGGAAAATTCACACCCCTTGTTTGGTCCCCTATCAATTGTCTTGAATTGCTCAGAGCATGGGTGGTTATAGTTCAGGGAATTTCTTAGGGTTTTTGGTAAATAAATATATCCAAAACAGTTCAGAGCTCTGCTCTATACCGGCCTATGATCTCAACAGAAGATGTTAAGTTATTCAAATGTGTACCTGGATATAAACTGGCCAACTTCCTCAAGAATCACAGAAAGGTGTTTGCTCACGTCCTCAGCTTGGGATATATGTGCTGTGAGCTTCTTCGGTTCTCCAAACAAAGAGTGGAAATAATCCTCACCGTCCCCCAGAACGTACGTGTCCACGTCAGAGCTCGGCTGGGGCTGTCTTTTTGGAATCACGAAGTTTGTTCCTTTTAAAGAAGCTGGACAAGCAAGCAAAAAAGACATTTCAATAGTCATCCAAAGAAACCAAGAACATTATCTTTGCTCCCGTGTCTACAGAACCAAGTTCCTTTATAAGCTTTCCACCCCTGCCAAACTCAGTGAGAACAGAGGCATGTGTGGACGGCTGTAAAGCAGCTGTAAGTGAGTGTTTTCCACTCTGTCCTCACTGTCTACAGGTTCTGCTAAATGCTCAGGGGTAGCAGGGTGCTTGTGTGGACTGGGCAGCCATCTTGGCTCAGGCATCTTTGGGGAATTCACATTCCTCGTTTGTTCTCTGTCACGAGCATGCTGGATGTTTAACTGATTGTTTAGCCGCACCAGAAACCATCAGTGTTCTCGAGTTAAACACCAAACCTGTCAGATTTGAGTATTATGTATTCTGAATATACTCTTATTCTACTTAATGCTTGCTGTAATGCCCAAATTAAAATCTTACCTTAGGCAACACCACCTTCTGCAAGAGATGATGAGGACCGGGGGTAAATCAGGTGTCTGGCATTTAGCTGGCACCAAGAAAACAATGGCTGTCATTATAGTATGAGGGATTGCATTATGGGACCCCGGGTCAGGAATCATCGAATCATAAAAACTTGGATTTTGTTTTAGATTCTTGTATCTTTAACAAAAGGTGAAATGTATCAAGGCTTTGATGCTAGGTGTTTGCTGTAGTGGCAGGGCTGAGCCTAGGGCAGCCAACACACTGAGAACGTCTCGAATCATCACCAGGCCCTATCAATGGCTCTGATGACTCTAGGGGATCCTCCAAGGATTTTGCTGAGAAGAAACACTAGAATTGGATTGGCATCCACAGCCTAGTGGGCAGTTCCTCTGGGAAAGGGCAAGGCAACTTCCCTCGGAGCCCATCATGAGGAGAGAACGCTTGTGTTCTCAAGGGGAAGGAGGCATTAACCGAGACCTTGTTTTTACTTCACTGAGAACCACAGATGGCATTGAACTGGTACAACATGACCCAGTGTACACAGGCCTGAGTCTGCAGGAGAATCTGTGGTACTCAAGGAAAAAGACTGCACCCCAAGCTTCCCTTGCCACGTGAGGCCCAGCACTACGCTTAGCTTCCCCCCTGGTGTCAGAAGCTTTTAGTTTAACCCAAACACACAGCAGACACAATGGTCTACATAGTACCAGGAGGCAGGAAAACATTCCTTCTTAAACCTAAAGTCTGTATTTGCATACTTAATGGTGTACCTATTGCTCAATGGTAAAGGTCATCAAGAATTTAGCAAGTATCTTTGGCCAACTCATCTGAGTCATACCAACAGTGACGCGTACTGTGAACATCATGAGAGCCATACACACGGCACATACACCACGTTGAAGCCTAGGAATGTACCAGAAATAAACAGGGAACAGATGAGAAGCAGCCAGACTGCGAATATCCACGGAGTAGAGGGAGTGAGGCATTCGGTACTCGTGGGCACACAATCCACATGTGGATTATTCTAGAAGGAGCTTACAGGTGGGCTAAGGGTTGAAGCTGATTTCTGGTAACTCTAACATGTTGCTATGTGCCGGGTTCCCATACAGACCCCGAGCCTAGCAGAACCCTGCGAAGCTGGATTTTTAAATTTTCACTCTGCAGGGGCAGGACATCAGAACCAGGGCTGCTGAGTTCCTTCCCTCCTCACTCTACGAAGGACAGAAAAGAGCTGGCTCTGCGGGTGCTGGGACAGCATCACCTGACCATGGTGAGCAGCACACCCCACAGCCCCTGTGGCTCAGAGCCCTACTGACACCGCTGTGCACCGCCCTGCGCCTCCTGCTTCCTGTTCTCTTTGTTGCCCCCTTCTCTCTGCTACGTCATCTCCTGCACCATTTCCTCTTTCGATGTCTGTTCTGCACGTGAGTCTTGAGTCTCCTAAAGGCACAAGAGAAGATACTGCATGTCCTCTGTGTCAGTGTCATGCACAGGGCCCTTCCTGCTACGCACGGGACATTTTAACTCTCTAGCCATCACTGTAGCTCCAGGCATCTTCTCCACAGAGATGGTGAAGATGCTTGCTTAATCCTCACAGCAGAATTCACCAGAAGGATCCTTGGGATTCGTCACTGGCAATTTTCATTCTTAGTCAATTCTAGAACATGACAGCCACCGATCCACAGACCATCATGCTGGCTCCAGGCCCCTTAGTCTTTCTAGCAGCATTCAGTGGAGGGTCCTAAGGAATTCACGGCAAGTTTCAGTTCTCCAACGATTCTAGAACATGCTAATGGTGGACCCAGAAGCCATCATGGTAGCTGCAGAACTCTTCCTCATGGAGATTTCTATTTGCACCTGTGTTTACATGTGTGCCCTGGGTTTAAACCTTCAGACCTAGAGCCACGGCCAATCTACTCTGTGTGTGATATTGATACTGAGAAACAAACACCCCTGGGGCCAAATGATAACCCAGGCAGTGGCAGAGAAAGAGCCAACTGAAGCGCACGCTGCGGGAACATTTCAGACGCTTCATACCTTCATACGTACTGTGCTTCCCCAGGCTGCTGTCTTTGTGGGAGCAGCTCAGGATGGTGGATTTAGAAGTCAGAGGTCCTCCGGATGATAAGGTGAAGCTGCTGTCCTGGGTACTGGGGATCTGGGAGAAGCTGATCGGTACTTCTTGGGAAAACGATCGTGACAGCGGGATGAGCGTGGTGCTCGAGTCTATTATCCTTGGGAAAAAGTGAACTGATGAATGCTGTTTAGATGGAGTGATGGTGCCAACTTTTTCTTCTCTTCTGTATACAAAATGATAATGAACAAAGAAAGAAAAATCAAGGCTTCTGCGTCCAGGAAGTGTGAGGTGCTACTCAGAATTCAGCTAAATGTATCATACATCTAACAGGGAACCCAGTAATCCCCAAACTCTGGTTCCAACTATGGAAGTGAACCTGCTAGCCTTGTCTTCTTGGTATGTATCATCCTTAACTTAAAGATCAACAGATCCTATTGGTGGGTTTGAAAAGTAAAAATCTATAAGTCAGTATAATAGTTGGTACCAGGATTTCAGCATTTCCTTCTTAAATTGTTTTCTTTTACTCAAATCAAGATACAGGTATTTTCCTAACCATGAGTGTACAGAAGACCTTAGTGCCTGTTCACTGGTCTTTGAATTCCTGAGCTGCTAACTAACCTTCCAATATTGACAAAATCATGTGGGTAATAATTGATTTCCAGTAACAGTCTCCCCTCCTGGTCTCTCATGGAAACCAGAAAAGAGGGAAGAATGGCCAGTCTCAAGTACTATGGTAATAAGTGACATTTATTTAGGAATACAGTTTTTAAAAAATAAATAAATAAAGCATTCATTAAGCCTCATATGTTCATTTGAGTAAATTCCCCAAACTACAGTATAATTGTTCACAAGCAAAGTAATGTTCTCATGATTGATCTCAGGACAAAGTACAATGCCCAAAATTAACCTGTAATCCCCAGCTGCCCAGGAACCAGATAACTTCCTGGAATGCTGGGAATTGTAGTTCTTGGGAAATAGCAAAGTCTCATGGGAAAGTACAGCGGCCAGGGCAACACATGTCCATGCAACATATGGTTTGAGGCCACTCTCAGGCGAGAAATTCCAGGGAATGGTCCTGACCAAAGTCCATCTTTTGGTGAGCATTTAATATTTACCAAAGCTTGCTTTAAATGTGACCCAAAATGGTGGAGTTGGTTTTTCTGGTGAATCTCAGGATTAACAATGGCTTACAATGAACTTTACAACAACATTCTTCCAATGGTCTCAGAGGGGTGTGTGTGTGTGTGTGTGTGTGTGTGTGTGTGTGTGTGTGTGTGTTATGATTAAATTGGAATAAAAGTCAATGGATCCAAACACTTTCATTGCTCTATAAAACTAGACGTATGGCCTGTTCAGCTGTCCCTAGGCCAAGTCATGTGTCTACAGGTTTTCTTTACTTCCCATGTTACTTCTTTCTCAGTCACTTCTCAGAGCTCTTACTTAATGGCTAATCCTGAGTGTGACAGGATTGTCGTGAGAGAGGCCTAGCAGGATCTGTGGAAGATATCTCTGCATGTGTCTACCAGAGAGTTTCCAGAGGTGGCCAGGTAAGAGGGTTCTTCTGTCTAATGAATGGGGTCATCCATTGATGAATTCACCACCAGTGGTGAGAGCTGGGGAAACCTGGGGAAGTGGATCAAGTAGGAGGCAGTGGGTCATCACACTGGGCCCTGGGCTGTCCATCTTCTTCTGGCTCCTCCCATCTCTGCCCTGTTTCGGCTCTCCTTGGCCACACTCCTCCTTCATGCTCTTTCAGCCTCTGAAGCTGTGAGCCAAAAAGAAGCTTCCTTCCTTTAGGAAGTCTCATGTGGCATGGTTCATAAGGTTGTTAAAGATGAAGTCTGGCTGGGGTTGTTTGTTGTGGTTTCTATGGGGTATGGGGACCTGGAACTTCCTCCTCCACCATCTTTGCAAAGTCCCTGCTAGGAATCATCACACCCACGGCTCTTCACTCTGCGCATTCCTTCTCTGGAAACCTTTTTATCTGGAGATCTCCGTAATCAACAGCAGATGCCACTAAATGAGCCTCCCAAAAAGCACAACCAGAGTTTTAAAAGTTCGAAGAAATGGCATATGCTTTCAGACTTGCATTTTACCTGCTCGGTGCTCAGTGAGCTCAATGATGCTACAAGCACTTGCATTTGTCTGAGGAGCCCCACACTCAGGAATATGGCCATGACAGCAGTGGGCAGGAGACTACAGAACCTGTCTACATGTGTCATCTCTGCAGCCAGAGACAGGCTCCCATGCGAGGGCTTCTTGCTGCTGCGGCCTGGACAAAGCCCGGGAAGTGATCGGTGTTCCGGATTCCACTGCACACTGGCTCTTGTCTTCTCCGTATGCTAATTTTGTAAGCGCCCCTAATTTTTCCTTCAGGAAAACAACATCCCTTCCACATACATGTAATTCCAGTGTAAAGATCCCCAATAAGCCCTTGTGTAACTGGAACAGAGAAACTTGGCCCAGGACACAGGAGGCCTTACTTAGTTCTGTTGTTAAAAATAAGTGTCTGATGGCTGCGTTCATGGGGAAGAGGGGAGGTTCCAGGGCTTGGCTCTTACACTTCAGTTGGGCAGAGCTGGGCAGAGGGCTCTATGCTCCTGGGTTTGTGAACTCTTGGAAGATGGGAGTCTTCTTACTGCCTTGAGTCCTGGCATTTTCCCCGGCTCCTTCTTTGTATTTCCCTATCTCTGTAATAACAGACGCTAAACCAGGAGCAATGGTGAGAGCTCAGGCCAGCATTCGGGAGGGCTGGGGCATTCGGCCTTGAAGATACTGACAGTCCCTGCTTCTCCAGACAGACAGGTGCCTGGGGCTGAATGGCGAACACAGAGCTAAGTCCAAAGTGACACACAGCTTCTGGTTATGTGCCCTCAAGAGCTGAATGCATTTGTTAGCCAACCCTCACTGATGCTTCAGCTGACAGATGGCTAACGGCTGTGGTGGAACAGTGACCACTTTATATGTGGTCCCCACCAACACTTCCATGAGCGAATTCTAATGTTCTCATGTTCGTTGCCTGGTTTGCTGTTGGTGGTGGTTCCACATAGCTTTTATTTTTTTGAGACAATCTCGCCCAGGCTTCCTTCCTCAGCCTCCAGTGTGCTGGGAACGTAGGTGTGAGCTGCTGCACCTCCACACCTGCTCCACACCTGCTCCACACCTGCTCCACACCTGTTCCACACCTGCTCCACACCTGCTTTAGTCACACTTTTAAGCTGGTGGCTCTGGTCCATTAAATGGCAGCTGTGAAATCCCACCCAGGTTTTTATGGAAGAGTTCTGTCTAGGGGGATTTTTATGTTGCTCAGAAGTGGGGGTCTTATAAAACGGAGAGGCTGGGAAAACAGTTAATGCTGTGATTCATTGAATTTGTAGTTCTAATGACTTCCCAAATGGTTTTTATCGGACGTACTATTGGGCAGGGGGCTCCTTCCATCACAGAGGACCACACGCCAGCCACAATGCTTGCAGCAAGCACTTTTACCTGCTGAGGCACTCGCCACCCACACCTAGGTCATTTCTAAACACCAAGGACTGTATTCCATCCCACACTGTAAGCCAGACCCCGTTTGCCCCGGTTTGTGCCGTTCTTACGTCTCTTCCTCCTGTATTTTACTGTCTTGCTTATTGATGTTGGTGATACTGGTTAGAGGCTCAGAAGCTTCCTTCATCTTGGCTGGCAGAGGAGGCCCTCTTCTCTTTCCTAGGTAAAGAGATCATGGCCTCAGACAGTGACCACAGCAGAGGCTCAAGGGGGACTTTCTTTTTAGAGTGACCTTACCTGCTAATCCAACTGTCTTCACTTTATGAAATTTAATGATTCCTTTGCCACACTGTTACAAGAAAGAACATCCTCACGAGAAAGGTCAGAGTCGATATAGGCAATGCTTCTATGAGTGAAGAATCTGAGACAAATCACAGAGAGACCATGGCGAGCAGCTCAGCCTTTATGACAATCAACCACCTCACATCTGGCCACCATTGCCTCTTAGAGAACAGGCTAATGTCACCATGGTTACAGAGCTTCCAGCTCTGAACTCTGACTGCTGTTGTGAAGTCAGTAGACCTCAAACAATGAGAGCCATGTCTCCCTCAGAGGCTGACATGTTTAATGTTCCATTGTGGATTTCTGAGGACCTAGGCTGGTATATAAATGTTGGAATCTATCACAACTCATGTTTTTACAACTCTTCTCTCTTTACTTTCCCCCCTCCCTCTGACAAAGACTACACAGAAAACATCTGGGACAGGAAAAGAAACCATGTAACTTTAAGGCACAGAGCGTTTTGTTAGTGGGGATAACCAGAGCCAATTAACACCGAAATCCTTCCAGTTATACCAAGATCACTACTTAGGGAAACCCCACCTAATTTCATTTCTTCTCTGAGTAGAAGTCCACAGTGCTCCATGACAGACAGTGGTGGCGGGAGAGGACAGTGACCAGATCAGAAGTTACAGGCTTCTATGTATTTGTTACATACATTATGGATGACGGTAAAGGAATGAGTGAACTCATTCAGAAATAATGAGCACCTACTATGTAACCAACTGAAGCTAGGTGCTACAAATTAGTAATTCTTCCTATGGAAGACAACACATTTTCCAATTTAAATAATTGTAAACAAGTTGAAAAGCAGCTGGAGGGCAGTAAACATTTGGTTACATTTTCTCAATCTTGAAGATGAAGCCTGTACTCTATAAACACAGTAGGCCTATTGCATACCAATCTCATCGAGAATCTCATCGGGAATCTCGTCAGGAGATTTATGGGAAGAGCTGAGAATGGATTTATCATTTCCTGATGCTCCCCACCTCTTTTAGTCCATGTGGTTTCTCAGCTGTTGCAGGTTCTCATGAGGTCATTATGACCTCATTTGTCTTATCAGAGATTCTATTCATAGTTCTGAGGACATTTTTATCAACTGAGAAAAGCTTCTGAAAGCTTTGAATGCATGACTGCGTCAGCCTTCCCTCTTCAGTGGACTTTATGTGTGGATGTTTGAGCGTCCACTCCCTGTGCAGCGAACTTTATGTGTGGCCACTTCAGTGTCCTGCAGTGAATTTTATGTGTGACCACTTCAGTGACTGTGGACTCTATGTGTGACTGCTTCAGCATCCACTCCTCCTGCAGTGAACGTGCCTTGCTCCCTTGCCTAAGTTACTGCACATTTGCAACAAAACCAATTTCCTTCTTTGCTGCTGTGGAGACAATGTAAGTGGTTTTGAACCGAGGACAAAATAGAGCATAAAGAGAATTTTGCATGAGAGCACAGGTACAGGAGCTAAGATCTGAGTGTGTGCAGGGGAGGAGCTAAGATTTGGGTGTGTGCAGGGGAGGAGCTGAGATCTGGGTGTGTGCGGGGGAGGAGCTAAGATCTGGGTGTGTGCAGGGGAGGAGCTGAGATCTGGGTGTGTGCAGGGGAGGAGCTGAGATCTGGGTGTGTGCAGGGGAGGAGCTAAGATCTGGGTGTGTGCAGGGGAGGAGCTGAGATCTGGGTGTGTGCAGGGGAGGAGCTGAGATCTGGGTGTGTGCAGGGGAGGAGCTAAGATCTGGGTGTGTGTAGGGCTGGCTTTTACTGGACAGGAACCAGAAACATTAGACTCACTAGGGTCTGACATAATCTTTCTTGGTATAAATCTTTCCCACACAGCACCTGACATGATAGATAGTCGTATTTATGGAAAATAAATGATTACTCGAGTCTGAAGTCTAGCTCCACAATATATATGAATTCAAAACTAGCTTTACACTCATTTAATGCAGACCTAAACTCCCTAGGAAGTAACCATCGGTTACTGAGCGGGACCATGTATGCCTGCTGGGACCTGTTATGTCTGCTGGGATCTGTTGCTCACCATTTTGGAAAAGGGGATCTATCAGGCTGTGGATGGATCTTGTCACCATCATCACCCTCTCTAGCTCAGGAAGGACATGGCCAAGCAACAGCTGGGAAGACGATGACCGGCTGCTTCTCTAGGCAAATATCTGATCCTGGGCCCTGTCACCATAATTAAGATTTGGGTGTGTGTAGGGGAGGAGCTAGGGTGGGAGCGAGAGGGGAGCACCCCTTCTGGTAACGCAGAAGCTGACTGAAGTGAACCATGTCTGAAGGTGTTGCACCAGCAGATGAGGCAGGAGTTAGCCTCGTCCATTTGCTCTGAAGGCCTTGGCCCCCTGCTCATTCCCGGTTTGACCCCTGCCCAGTGTATTCCTGGATCCTTTGGTGGCCGAAAACCTATCCATTCCTGAATCAGATTGACCCTGTTTTTCTTCACCTCTGCTCTAAAATCACCCTTTCTCCTGCTTCTTGGTTATCTTTGGCCTTAGCCCCTATGGGGAAAATTCCAGGACGTTGTATGAGGAATTAAACCCTTGTAACAGTAGGTAGGGAATAAAAAGCACGAAAACTGAGTTTCACTTGTAATATTAGACTTTGGGAGGCAAAGGCAGGAGGATCACCATGAGTTCAAAGCCAGTTTGGTCTGTATGGTGGGCACTAGGCCAGGTCTACAAAAAAAAGACCCTGACTCAAAAACAAAGAAGATGTTTCATATCTTGTGCTTTTTAACCTAATGAAGCAAAAATTAAATGTGGCAAAGTGCCATTTCTACTATTTAAAATATTAGGCAAATATTTACATAGGCGCAATTTTGAAAGCATTGTCGAGAACAAAGATCTGGTTTCACATGTTAAAGTCCTCAGTTGCCGCATTTGAAGACTGTTTGCCCAGCAGGGGGGCTCATGAAATTGCTGTTTGTTTGGTTGTGTTTTTTTTTGTTTTTCTGTTTGTTTTGCTTATTTTTGAGACAGGATTTCTCTGTGTATCCCTGGCTGTTTTGGAGTTAGCTCTGTAGACCAGGCTGACCTCAAACTCACAGAGATCTACCTGCCTCTGCCTCTCAAGTTCTGGGATTAAAGGCGTGTGCCACCACTGTCTGGCTAAACTGGCAATATGAATAAGATATCTTGTGTGAAGGAGGGCTGTGTATACAGGTTTTTCCTTCCATCTCCAGCAGTGGGTATGCATGTGGGCAACATAAAACTGAGGATTATGGTATAAAGTATCATAACACGGCCCATCTCCTCAGGCTCAGTTTGGTACACAGTTTCATTGCATGACATCTTACTAGTCTAAGAATGCACAGGGTCCTTTCATTCCTTCATCGTCTACATGGAAGAAACCTGGCCTCAAATGCAGACGCTATTTTACCTCAATCAGCATCAATCATGAGGGGCTGCCCAAGAATGTCAAAGGAGGCCATGGGGTCATTTGTTGGGAGGTTAAGGTTTCAGGTAATTTGCTCAAACCTTGTTCACAGACCCTGGGTTGAAGGAGCAAAAGAGGAGTTATCAGAAGCCTATACTCACGGAGTCAAGAGAAAATATAGGAGCGGACAGATCCAAGGCAGCTCCGAATGGAAACACAGGCAGGCAGCAAGGGTCCACGACCCAGGCGCCTCTCCCTGTCTGCTTCCTGCAGTCAGTGGTTGCTACTGCCAATTATTCATTATTGATTACAGCTGCAAGTGTCCGTGATGGGTACAGTCCCCCAAAGAGACCCCATGGCACTAATATATGAAGCTGTTTCCAGTATTCAGATAAACTATGAACAGATTTCAGTTGGTGAATAGCAAGCTTTGCCCTCATTTAAGATAGAGACTAGAAGAAGTGATGAGGACCTTGAAGACTCTTCTATCCTTCACGAGAAAAGGACACCTCCAACTTTCACTGTCACAGCAAAGAGATCCGGATAGGACGGCCTGCCGGGCACATGAGAGAACCTGAGTTTGGGTTCCCCACACCCACAGAGAACTCCAGTTTCTTGTTTGGCTGCTGGAATGAGAAGGGAGCAGCAGGCTTGTCTTCCTGATGTGCGGGTGCTGCTCCATCTCAGCCTGCACGTGCATCTCTTTTGTAACTGGCTTTGACCCTTCCAAGCTCCAACCACACTGACCTGCATGGCGTCAGCAGATGCCTCTGGCTCCCCAACGCCCATGCCTTCATACTGCTGATTCCCACCGATGAATAACACCCTTCTCTACCCTCAGTACTACCTCAAAAACAAACAAAACCAACTCTTCATTAGCTTCCAGTCTAGCCTTCACATCACAAAACAGAGAAAATGCCTACATTATAGAGGATTAAATAAGGTGAACAGTGTCTTTAAATGTAGTTCTTGTCGTTATTAATATTGATACTATTACCGCTTGTCTTTTTCATATATTATTTCTGATTCTCCTGAAGGTAGAAAGGACTCATTCCCCTCCCGAGTATTAGCGGGATGCACTGTCTTTTCCACCCTGGCAATATCAGGTTCTGCTGTCTGTCATGGCTCGCTTTCATGACTTCACCTCATCATGGTAGAAGCTAAGCTCCCTGATCAGAGAACACCTGGGGACTTGTTCCTTCCCACCCCCAGGGTAGATTCACTGTGTTTACTGGAGGAAGAGCCACTGTCTCTACTGTGGGAATTACAACTTTATCACAGCCTCACAAATTGCATCTTGGTGGAATTACAAATTAACAAATACCATTATACCTAGAACAACATCTGAACCACGGTCTGGAGGATTCCTGGCACTTCTGGGGGGGGGGGTGGCAGTCGCTGAAGGATAGGCAGAGACAGGAAGAGAAGTAAGGTAGAAAGACTTGTCTCTGGGGAACTGCTTCAGTTCTAATAGAGAGTTTCTTGCATTCCTTTGGCAATATGTTATGCTATTTGATTGTGTGTGTGTGTGTCTGTCTGTCTGTCTGTCTGAACGCACACACACTCATGCACGCACAGGGTGGCACACTCATGTATACAACTGTATATGCCATGTGTGCTTTCCTGTGTGCAGGCCAGTGGTCAACCTCAAGGGCCATTCTCCCAGATTTTTGTGAGAACCCAGTGCTCCCGGGGACTCAGTGTGCTGGGATTTACAAGCGTGTGTCAACACATCCAGCTTTTCTCCTTGTGCTCTGGGGAACAGACTGTTCTCCTGCCTGTGTGGCAAATACCCTTGTGACTGAGTCATCACCCCAGCTCTGTGTGACACACCACTGTTTTATCATCTGCTCAGAAAAAGGGCCTCAAAGAGGAAGTTAACAGAGGACTTGGACATAGATCCAGGGCCCCCTCAAGAGACATGTCCAGATATTTTGAGCCTTGGGCCATCGTTCACACAGTCATGGAGTCTGACCACAACCATCAGTGTGATGAGAAGTAACCAGGAGGAGAATGACCGTTAAAATGGCTTCCTTTCCTGCCGTGACCTTGAACAGTTAGGAAAGAAAGCATTCCTGAGGCATTTGACCCAGGCCAGCAGTGATGTCACGAGATGTATGGTCACCTCTGAACACACAGCGTCATCTCAGAGTGAACGTAACACGCTGCTTCTATTAAGCAAACAGGTCTTCAAGCAGCTTAGTGGAGAGGACAGGCAGGACATAAAAAACGGGTTCCTTGTGTTCAGGACAGGCCAGTCCCTGTCATGAAAGCACAGCTAGGAAGTAACCAGAGTCTGCTTGGTGCCATTTCCTGTCCCACTTGTTCATGATGGAGCATTTGAGGAGCTAATATGGGTGTGGTGACTTGAGAAAGAACGTCTCTCTGACCCCTGGGAACTCAACCTTCTGTCTGCCGATCCAAGGTTTCTTGTGTTGTCCGCATGCTTGGGTGTCCTCCTATTTCCATTTCACAAAGGACAGCGGAAAGTGGCTCACTTACACTAGCACATGTTTTATACTAGGGACACATATGTCCATGTATTCATGTGCACGCGCGCGCGCGCACACACACACACACACACGCACAGCCCACATGGGAAGACTGACCAAGTGGCTTGACATGACTGAGACTGTGCTATTACCCTAAATGGAAGAATAAGTGACACCAGAGTGGGGGCAGGATGACACAGGTGTGCAGAGGGCAGGATGACACAGGTGTGCAGAGGGCAGGATGACACAGGTGTGCAGAGGGCAGGATGACACAGGTGTGCAGAGGGCAGGATGACACAGGTGTGCAGAGGGCAGGATGACACAGGTGTGCAGAGGGCAGGTGT
>CM052700.1:3865988-3911758 GCA_028551405.1 Uromys caudimaculatus | reverse complement strand
GGCGAGGGATCTTTGTCCCGGCGCTGATTAGCTGTGGGGCCCTGTGGCCCAAGCTGAGGTTTCAGAATCACACTTTCTGTTGTCCCTAAAATCTAAGTATTTGTTTGGAGGAAACCCCAGAGAATTAATACTTTCGGAGTAGACGCTTTAAGGTTTTTGGTTTATTTGCTTATTTACTTATTTACTTGATCTGTAGTGGGTGTGCACACAGGGTTATGTGCGTCTGCTGAGTGGTACTCTGAGGTCATGTGGCAGTTTCTGGGGAATCTTTTTAAAAAGACACTCAGTGAGTGCACCTCATATCCCTTGACTTCTTTCTCCTTAGTCTGGCTGCCCAGTGTGGATTCACCGCCCTAGACATTGAGTTGGGACAACACACGGGAAGGATGATATTGGAGGCTGAGCCAATGACATTCGTGGAGTCTCAGAGGCTCTGTTGATCTGAGTGAATTCACATTAAAGCACTGTTATCCCGGGTTACTGTTATTCAAATAGATCCCTAATACATAAAATACACCTTGGGGCTGGAGAGCTGGCACAGAGGTTAAGAACCCTCACTGCTCTTGAGAGAACCTGGGTTCAGTTCCCAGCAAGCCCACACAGCAGCTGCAGGGGATCCGATGCCCTCCAATGGCCTTCTCAACTACTAATACGAACAGACAGTCTCCTCAAACACGTAAGTAAAGAATAGAACCTTAAAAAATATAGATCTGACAAGATAAGCGTCACACCATCTTGAAGGTTATATTTCTAAAACCCGGACCAGGTGATGTTCCCGTTGTGAAACGGCTCCACACTGCTCACAGGAAACAGTGCAATACCCTTGTCAAGCCATAAGCATCACACCGCCTGACTTCCTACAGTCTCAGCAGCTTCCCACTCGTCTCGCTTTACTGTGGAAAGCTCCGGTACCGCTGAACCACGTGGACTTCGTGGAACTGTACTTCCTCCCACTCTGCGTCTCTTGGCAGAAAGTTTTCTCTTTGTCCCTTTGAAGCGCGCATCCTCCTCCTCCTTGGATATCTCCCCATAGCCCCGCCCCCTGACCTCTAACCTCTCTGTGTGTGCCTGTTCTTGCTTTAACAACTGCCTCTGCACTCTGTGTCCACATCTTGGAGGCTTTCAGGAGCTGGCTGGCGAGTTCAGCTAATTTAAACAGAACACGGACTGTTTTAAGGGAAAGAACCAGAGAACAGGAAGACACGGTGAGTATCAGTAACGAATTTAAAAAATTAGTTTGCCACGGGGTCGGAGAGATGGCTCAGAGGGTTAAAAGTGCTCACTGCTTTTGTGAGGACCTGGGTTCCATTTCCAGCATCTACATGGTAGCTCACAAGAGCCTATAACTCCAGTTACTGGGGATCTGACTCCCCTCATGAGCTCTCAGATACACATGGTGTACATATGTAACTCTCAAGGCACTCACACATACTCATAGAATAAACGAATAGATAAATGTTTTCTAAAAATTAGCTTACCTCTACAGACTTGGCAACACCCCTGGGATCTAATTACTTGTTTTTAACAAGCACTGTGGTCCTGGGCAGTATGTTGGTGGATTCCAACTTAATTATTCCCTATGAGGTTTACTTAATTACTCCCTATGAGACTGGAAGACCGACAGTTCTTCTAAGGTACATATTTGGGTCCAAATACTGAGGAGAAAAACCATATAAAAGAGCTGACCACCATTAGGTATATTAGATGGGAAGTTTGGGTGTATTAAATCTAATGACTGATTAAACCAAACACAAAATGTTCAGAAACAAAGCTAAGAACAGCAGCTGGCAGTGTACTCAGATCCCCTCCCCGAATCTAGGATTAATATAGAGGTTTGTAAACTGGGTAAAATGGGAGATGCAAATGAATTGAGATGACTCTCCTTTTGCTTTAGGTTTATTTACACCTTAACTAAGACAATCCAGTGTTAATTGTGGGTACACACAGAGTTGTAGGAACACAGTAAGACAGAAAGAATCTCCTAAATCCAGGACAGTTTAAGACAGTCAGAGATCATGCTATGTCTCACAAATATAATCCTGACCAAAAGCATGTTTGCAGTCTACGTTCAGAAGGACCCGTCATTCTCTGCAGGTTAAAGCATTTGCACAGGCAGTAAGTTATCATGAAAAACAAGAAAATAGCTTTCAAAATAGCTAGGGCCCCCCCTGGAGCAAAGGAGGGATGAGCTACAGATGGGCTTTGAGGGCCTTACACACGTGTGCTCCTTGGCTTAGGCTACACTTAACCTGGCTTGTCTGTCGTTCTTCTAACAGTACACGTGTGACCTGCATATTCCTGTACTACCTATGCCTGCCTTGCTGTTTCCTTCACTGGAATATGTAATTATATGTGTATGTTGTACACATAATTATATATGCATGTTATACATGTAATTATACGTCTATATTATACATGCAATTATACATGTATAGTACACTTGTTTACACAGTTTCTTCACAGTTTAAAAGGGATGAACATAAATATTAGTAAGCAAATGTCAAAAGCTCTAATTGAGAAGTGGACAAAAAAAATCAGAATTAAATGATCATTAGATATTTAAAAATAAATTCAATATCACTAGTAGAAGGCAAATGCAAATTAAAAGCACAGTGATATGCTATTTAAAACCCAGATCATGTGCTCAAAGAGTTTGTCAGTATCCAGTGTCCATCGAGCTGCGGAGGGACGGAAACTCGTGTGCATCTGGACACCAGGTTAGATAAAGAAGCGCTGTGATTGCACAGCCAAGCTACAAACACGTATGAACAATCTTCTACCCAGACACAAGTCCCGGGTTCACACACAGTGAAGCTCACAGGAATGTCGCTATCACCACGTTCTAGAAAGTATCTAAGAGCTGCTCATGGAGGAAAGAATAAAGCCTTCAGTGTGTACTGCAGTCAGAAATCAATCAACTGCAGCTGCTGACTCCTGGATGGACAGATGTTACCTACAAACCCAGGAAAATAACCCAGGGACACCAAGAGGGAGGATGCCTCACGGAGTTCAAAGTGCAACGTGTCTGTCAGCACGCAGACACGCACACACTAACTTTCCTATACAGTGGGGAAGTGCAAAGAATGCAGGGGTCTGATGGATACAAGTCCCAGAGGGCGGTGGCGGCAGACGATCTGCGGGCAACGGGATTGACATGTGGTGACATCAACACATTGCTCATGTTTGGTTCTACTTCCTGAGCCGAACAGTAGCGATAATAAAAATTATTCACTCTATTTTAAAGCTACAGATGCATCTTCAATTAGGTATATATTTCGTTTTGCATTTTTAAAAATTTAACTGTAACTTGATGGCTAAGAAGATATGCTAGTAAGACACCCTGTCTCGAAAAGATGAAACAAACTCAGTGTACATGACGTGGATGGTGTCTGTGGAAGGACAGCTGAGGTTGGACAGTTGTCCTCTGGTCTACATCCTTATGTAGGAATATTCTGCACGCACTCCCTAGTCTACAGACCAGCTTTGAGAGCGGGTATACGCAACGGTTGCTTATCTGTTTGCAAACACTCCACAACGTCTGACTGTGGGGTCTCCTGACTGGAAAGTGTCACCACACGAGACTGAGCCTGCAGTAACCCCCTCCTGCATGCCAGGGCAAATAGAATAGAGATTAACCGAAAGAGAGCCTCCAATTCTTCCCATAAAACAAAACGAATGCCTTTGATACAAAGATACCAGTTTATGAGAAAGGAAAATCAATACTTAATTTTCAGTTTTCTTGTTTTGCTTTTGCTGGAAACCAGTTAACTCTTTTCTTAATGGTCTGTCAGATCGTAACACCTACTTTATCTGTTTTAGGTATTAAAATGCCAGAAGATTTGATTCTGTCTGCCCACCTCCCTCTGCAGGTAGAATTTTATCTTGTTTAATATGTTAAGAAAGTCAGTATGGTTCCAGAACATGCGAGCTTATTATCGGAAGACTGGGAAGTCTCAGGCGTCCGGTCACCCGACACATGACTGAGCAACGAGCAGCTGCTACTTGGCCACTCATCTTTGCTTCTCAGGGTTGCTGTCTAAAGAGTAAGGACCCCTCTTTCTTGCAGACTCTAAAAACCTTCCCTTCTCTTAGGACGATCCAGGGCACTGATGATCTTATTAGGTCCTCAGGTGCTGATAGAGTGGGGACTCATGGGACCTGCCTCTGCCTGCCAACCGCTCGCCCTCCCCTTCCCACCCTCCTGCCCTCCCATCCTCACATTCTTGGATGGGCGTGTTCCTCTTGCTTTCACTTTTCCTTCTTTAAGATTTATTCATTTTTATATTTTCAGCTCTTTTTCCCCCCCACCCCCCATCTGTACGTGCGTGTGTGCGTTTGCGCACTCGCACGCACACACGCAGCATGCACGGAGGCCAGGCGAGGTGTTGGGTCCCTTGAAGCTTAAGTTTGGGGCAGCTGTGAGCTGCCTCAGTATGGTGCTGCTCCTTACCACTGAGCCATCCTTCCAGCCCCTCTCTTTGCTTTTCCTAAAAGGCTTTTAACTGCCAGTGGTTAAAGGTCTATTCCTCAAGGCCTGGTCACACCGCCTGGTAGACCCCTGGACGTGTTTCAGCTTGATGCCTACTGGCTTTACTGAGTGTGGATGAGAAGAAAAAAAATGGGGAGTCAGATGGGAAAACGCCGAAGCCACGGTTTATTCTTCAGTGTGAGGTGTTCTGTTTGTCCTTTTTAGAACGACCCTTTTATGAATTTCGGCAGAACACTCGTCCATCTTCTCATGCTGAGAAACATTTGGGCTCTTGGCAGCATTTGCCTGACAGAGCTCTGCACCCAGGGAAAGCTCTGTTTTCCTATCAAGAGCAGGAAGAAGGGAGGGGGCGGGTGCTGGTGCTCTCTGACTCACCACAGGGAGACTGTTCCCTCGTATCTTGACAGAGCTCGGTGATTTTCTTAATATTCTCAATTAGACAACCTTTAATTTTTGTGAAGAACTGATTAAATGCCTTTTAATTTCATAAAACCAAAACGTGTAGTTCTTTTAATGTTCAAAATTCTATAAAGAACACATGTTGGATATCTCACAAAGAAATATCACAAATGTGCTTGAAAAATGATGCTTGTCTTTCAAAATCAGATATCAAAACTTCTTTATGAAACTGGTCAGACATTAATGTGCCCAATTTCCTGAATCACAGTCAATATGGAGGCAGACACACCATTTGTACACTAATATTAAATAACTTTTTTTTCCCTTCTCACTCTGGCCCTGCTCACTCCAGACCAAAGGTTTATTTATTTATTATAGGTAAGTACACTGTAGCTGTCCTCAGACACACCAGAAGAGGGCATCAGATCCCATTACAGATGGCTATGAGCCACCATGTGGTTGCTGGGATTTGAACTCAGGACCTCCGGAAGAGTAGCCAGTGCTCTTAACCACTGAGCCATCTCTCCAGCCCATTAAATAACTTTTAAGACCAGATTAATAGACATTTTATTTGCTTATGTATTATTTGCATGTGTGCACTGTGTATGTGGAGGCCAGCAGACAGCCCCAGGTCCTGTTCTTCAGCACTTGCCTACTGCTTTGCTGAGCCAGGAACACCTGGCTGGAAGCACATGAAGTAGGCTGGCTTGCCAGTGAGCCTTTCCTCCTTGCTGGGATTGTTAGAGCCTGTGGTGGTTTGTATATGCTTGGCCCAGGGAGTGGCACTATGAGGAGGCGTGGCCTTGTTGGGGCAACTGTGGGGGTGGGTTCTGAGAACCTCCTCCTAGCAACTGTGAGACAGGTGTCTGTCCACAGCAATAGAAACTAAGACAAACATCACACAATGCCTAGCTCTTTGTGCAGTTTCTAGGGAATCTAACTCAGGACCTCATTCTTGCAAGGCTGTACTTTACCACATGGGCCTTTTCCTGGCTTAGCACATGTATTTTGCTCTTTAAAGTAGGGAGGCCGTCCTGGCTAGTTTTATGTCAACTTGACACAAGCAAAAGTCATCTGAGAGGAAGAAACCTCAATCCAGAAAAACGCCTCCATAAATGGACTGCAGGCAAGCCTATATAGGACATTCTCTTAATTAGTGATTTTGAGGGAGGGCCCATTGCAGGCGGGGCCATCCCAGGGTTGATGGTCCTGGGTTCTATAAGAAAGCAGGCTGAGCAAGCAATGGGTAGCAAGCCAGTAAGCAGCGCCCTCCATGGCCTCTGCATCAGCTCCTGCCGCCGGGTTCCTGCCCTGCGTGAGTTCCTGTCCTGACTTCCTTTGATGATGAACGATAGTATGAAATCATAAGCGGAATAAACTCTTTCTTCCCCAAGCAAGCTTCTTTGGTCATAGTGCTTCATCACAGCAATAGTGACCCTGACCAGGGGAGGGGCTCAGATGCCATGTCGTGGTGTCTGAGATGAAGAGGGGAAAATGTTCCTCAAAGACAGTGTACATGGAGGCTGGGAGATCACTCGATTGGTGAAGTTTTTGCTGTGTAAGCAGGGAGGCCTGGATTTGAGTCTCAGAGACGATCGGCAGCCTTCACCAGTGACTGCAGTTTGGAGAGGGGCGGATAGGTTATATGTGTGTGTGTATGTGTGTGTGTGTATACACGTGTGTGTGTGTATGTATATATGTGTATGTATGTATATATATATATATATACAATATATATGTGTGTTTATATGTGTATGTATGTATGTGTGTGTATGTATATATATATATATAGTTGGAAAATGCAGTAAAATTTTGACAGGATAAACTGCAAGTCAAGGAAAGCACAGCTCTGGGAAACAGCAGCCGTGCTGAAGAGCAGAGGCTGAGTCTGCTGCCTCACCTACTGGGAAGAGCTACAGGAGTAAGCACAAAGATCGGTGTGGCCGAAGACAGCCCAGGGGAGTCAGCCTGGGAATGGTCCCGTGAAGCTGTCTTGTGTAAAGGCTCTCTTCTGGTAAGAGACCTGCCATAGGAGAGTGCTCGTGCCAACTTTGTGTGGTCATCTTCCCCCTTAAATTTGTCCAAATATGTTTCTACTTCTTTGTTCGAATTCTACCTCTCTTGGCCACATGGAATGGGACAAAAGCAGCCAATCCCCGTCCCCCAGCTACTCAAGCATTGACGTCGTCTGTCCTTTTCTGTTCTTGTCATGGCTTACATATCTTTGTCTTTAAGCAATCATTCATCACATGCTATGGTGATCAGGGTTCCTTCCCTCCATGAAGTCACCAGCATCTTAACTCTGTATGTCTTCATTCTCATCCAGGGACACTCTCCATTCACCACAGTTTTGAGATGACCTTAGTGTGCTGTGGAGCAGCCAGTTACCAGTGACTCTAGACACCGAAGGACAGGAAGGGTGAGGCCATCTTCATTTGTACTTAGCTTAGTGGGCCACACAGAACCACTAATGGAAGACATCCTTCCACCTGGGTCAGGTCACAGGTGGTGAGAAGAGGGCCATGAAGGTCAGGGGGTCATACAAAGTGGTCCAGGAAAAGGGCGATGCCCAGTGGATTAAAGTGCTGGGAGATGTACAGGGCTCAGGGGGTGCAGAGGTGGATGCCATGGGCTTGGCCTCATTAGCTGGAGTGGAGGAGGAAGCCTGCGATGTGTAAAGTCTGCACAGCTCGATTCCAGGGAGGAGCTGGGTTGGGTTTGGTCATAAGAGGTTTGATGTGATAGCTCAGACTCACACTGAAAGAAAATCGGAAAATCATTCATCCTAACTGGCACAGTTTAGGGGCAGAGGGTCTCAAGGTAATGCCTTTATGGAAAGGAGGGATCTCTAGGAAAGCTCTGTGTGCAGAACCAGCAGGAGCTGGAAAAGCCCAGAAGAGTGCCATGTGAGGTGGGGGTGGGAGGGGAGGCTCATGCTTATCAGATGCTGAGATGTGGCACAGCACACAACCAAGGAGTCATGCCACTGAAGGGTGATTTCAGGAGACAGAAATCATGTTTGGGTGTTCAAATACTCCTAGGTTATGAAGAAAGAGAAAATACCAAGGTAGATTTTCTAATTAAGATAAGACTCACGGGATAACGCTTGATGCTCTGATGGTTGTTGGAGGCCTTTTGGCTTCATTTTGATTTTAACAGTGGAGGAGGAGAGAGAGGGTTAAGGTTGAGGGAGAAGAGGGATCAGGATGAGGGAGAGGAGGGACCAGGATGAGGGAGGGAGGGATCAGGATGAGGGAATATGTCTACATGGAATGTTTGATGATGCAGTGAGTTCACATAGCCTATAGTCTTACTTTACATTTAAAAAATTGGTTACATGTGCATGCGTGCATGTGTGCGTGTGTGTGTGTGTGCGTGTGCTTGTGCGTGTGCGTGTGTGTGTGTGTGTGTGTGTGTGTGTGTGTGCGCGCTTGTGTGTGTGTGTGTCTGTTGGGAGAGTGTGGTGGAACTTAAGAGGAACCACCTACCAGTAGACATGTTTTCTCCTTTAAATAGCAAACTCAGTGAGGGGAGAGACTGCAGGTCAGGCCGTGATGCCACTGAAGCCCTGACAGAATTGTGTCTATTCAGGCTTTCTGTGTGTTCACTGATGCAGATCTCTCTTCGTTCCTCACTACAGAGTTAAGAACACCAATGAAGCTTCTGATGTGGAAATAGCAAATTAGAAGTTTTCAGAGTAACCGAAAAGCTTTTTGTTAAAACATGAATAAGAAGCTTGAATCCAACTTCACCCTTTTCTTAAATTAACCAGGTTTGAGATTCTGATAGGAATTCCAGGGTCCCTAACATGCGCGTGTGTGTGCGCGCGCGTGCACACACACGAACATGCACAACATGCGCACACATACATACACGACATGCATACAGAAGACTCAGACATATACAGACGCAGACACACAGACATACACAGATGCACACACACAGACACAGGTGCACATGCGCACACAACACAGACACAGATGCACACACACACACACACACACACACAAACATACATGGACTCGGATGCACACATACACACAGATACATACACACAGACACAGGTGCACATGCACACACAACACAGACACAGATGCACACATACACACAGATACATACACACAGACACAGGTGCACATGCACACACAACACAGACACAGATGCACACACACACACACACACACATAAACATACATGAACACGGATGCACACATACACAGACACAGGTGCACATGCACACACAACACAGACACAGATGCACACACACACATAAACCTACATGGACACGGATGCATACATACACAGATACATACACACAGACACAGTCGCACATGCACACACAACACAGACGCAGATGCACACACACACATAAACCTACATGGACACAGATGCACACATATGCACAGATGCACACACACACATAAACATACATGAACACAGATGCACACATACACATAAACCTACATGAACACGGATGCACACATACACAGATACATACACACAGACACAGGTGCACATGCACACACAACACAGACACAGATGCACACACACACATAAACCTACATGGACACGGATGCACACATACACAGATACATACACACAGACACAGTCGCACATGCACACACAACACAGACGCAGATGCACATACACACACACATAAACATACATGGATGCGGATGCACACATACACACAGATACATACACAGACACAGATTTAGACACACACACAAATGTACATGGACCCAGATGCACACATATGCACAGATGCACACACACAGACGCAGATGCAGACACAGACACAGAGATGCAGAGGCATAGAGACACACAGAGACAGACATGCTCTCTCTATCCTTCCTTTCTTCCCTCCCTCCCCTCTCCCTCCCTCCCTCCCTCCCTCCTCCCTGCTCCTTCCTTTGTTAGAGGTACTGAGTAATCACCCATAATTGTTGGTCTGTATTATGGATTTGGAAAACCTTTGCTCCCTTCTTCTAGAGTTTTTTAATGTGATACCTGCCGAGCAAACTATTTATACCCTAGCTCAAGCAAGCCCATGTCTGGGACGTCATTGAAGGAACTCTCCCATTTCCCACGTTACTTCAGTACCATGTGCTTGCTACACACCTGTCTGCCGCAGTGTCTGACACACAGGAACTCTGTAATGGTTCTTCTTGGCTAATGAATTCGATATTAAAGAACCCATCTACACACAGGAAACAGAAAAGGGAGCCAAGGGCTGGAATAAACTTCCATTTTTTAAATGTACTGTAAATGTACTATATAGAGAATGGCATATATAATAGATATATTGTGTATATAAGATGCCTAATCGACAGAATCTGTGAATATTGACTTATCTGGCCAAAGAGGATTTGAACAGGGATTAAAATCTTGAAATGGCATGATTCTGGATCATCTGGTTCAACGCTGTGATCACATGTTCACTTAAGGAGGCAAAGAGAGAACGGCAGAAAATGGAGGGATATCCAGAAAAGTCACGTTTTTCCAGACACCCGAGGAGTGAACATGGAGACAGAAGACGAAGCTAGAGACTTTCCTGCACCTGTGACATGAGTGTGGCCTGGGAACTTCCAGCCCCAGCAGACTGTAGTGCCCAGGGAGACCGCTGGGAAAGGAGCTTGTGGACACAGAAAGCAGTTTTATGTTTGGAAATGCTTTGCTATGGCAGCACCTCAGGCCAGGAGGCTAAACGACAGTTCATTCCCTAAACCAAGACATGGGCAGGGGCAGCTTCTCCCAGGCCCGTGTCCTTGGCAGGAATACCTGGCCTTTCCTTGTCTCTGCCTGTGCCCTCCTCTCCTCTTCCTGCAAGGGCGTCAGTCATAATGTGTTAAGATCCACATTGATGACTTCATCTTATAGGTGGTCACTGCTGTGAAGACCCTCTGTCTGCAGTCACGTTCTGAGGAACCGAGGACTTGGAATTCAACGTGAAGCTTAGGAGGTGAGACCCCCGTTGGCTCGCAGAGTCCGAAGTCTTATGTAGAGTCTTACGCAGAGCTCTCCAGAGGAAGAGAGCCAATTACAGGAGGGGATTTACGGGACTGGCTTATGCGATGGGGGTGGTAACCCAGCAGTGGCTGCCGGCAAGCTGGAAAGGCAGAAAGCAGGTACCCAGCCCAGAGCAGAACACCTCGCAGTCTCCACGAAGTGCTGAAGGCCTAGAAGCCCCTGGAGAGGGAGGGGCTGGCACCGCGCCTACCCTGAAGGGTTAAGGCTGCAGTTGGGAGCAGGTGGGATCGGCAGTCACTCAGAAAACAGGGGGGCTTGCAGGCTTACTGCTGCCTCTCCACAGCCCGTTGTCACCTGTGCTCCATGCCCACTGAAAGTGCCATTTAACCCCCATCTGGGTGGGTCTCTCCCCCAGTCGCTGCTCCATGACACCCATCCTTTCTGGAAAGAACCCTGGGAACAGGTGTGTTCCTCAGGCCAGATCTCTCGGTGTGCTCAAGTTGACAACAACTAGGACCAGCCTCCACATCAGCCGCAGAGGGAGGGGGTGCGACTAAAAAAACGAGTGACTTAGGTCTCAGAATAAGCCTCGCTCACCAGATATGGGCATGCGCCATTAGGGCAGACGGGTTGCCCGAGGTCACTGGGGACAGTGTGCTGACCATGGTCAGTGGTGTGATTCTGTCAAACCCGTGAGCACAACACCTGGGTGTATAAATGGGACAGAGCAGAGCTTGTGAGTTCAGTCAGCTGTTACTTTAGGAAGTCTTTGAAAGCGCCCTTCAGTTCTGGACTCTAAGCCGACAAAGGCTGTGAGGATCCCAGACAAGGTCAGAGGAGAGCCTTGTAGAATCACATGCTTTTCAGCTATTAGAAAATGAGGATTCTGTGATCTCTCAGCCCAGGGGGGAGGCCAAGAATCTCAAAGCATGCACTTGAACGAGAGTGATCAGAGATTCTGCTGTCTGTAAATCAGAGCTATAAAAGAAGCTATTTCTTAATGCTAGTGACTTAGGATAATATTCTACAAAAATATGAGTTTTCAAAAACTGAACTTACTATGGTGGACTTTACATATAAAGTAAATTTTATTTCAAATGATTTTTAACATGAACTACCTTAAACGTTAGCAACATAGGGAAGGCAACCAATTATTTGTTTATTCAACAAATCAGAAACTTTAAAACATTTACTTATTTATTTATTCTCTTTCTCTGTCTCTGTTTCTGTCTGTCTCTATCTGTCTCTGTCTGTGTGTGTGTGTGTGTGTGTGTGTGTGTGTGTGTGTGTGTGTGTGTGTATGTGTGTGTGTGTGTGTGTGTGTGTGTGTCCATTGTATCTCAGAGCACACGTGGAGGTCAGAAGACAACATTCAGGACTTGATCCTCTTCTTCTACCCTGTGGGATTTCCAAGGACTGAACTCAGGCTTTCTGGCAAGTGCCTTTACCTTCTGAACCATCTCATAGCCCCTCAGCAAGTACTATTTCTTAAGTGCTGTGAACTATACACTAGGCACCTTTAGCCTACGTCTAGCACGGTCCCTGTCCTCACAAAGTTTACTTCAGTAGGGGAGAGAGACCACAGGCGCGTGTGCACACACACACACATACACAAACACAAACACATGTATACACATGCATGCGTGCACACAGTGTGAAATGGCAACAACTTGTATTCAGTAAATACATGAATCAGGAAAGGGAAAAATGGGACTGATGCCACATTAAGTCAGAGCTCTCAGTAGAGGGCCTCCAGGACATTCCCAAGCAGTGACCCGGAAGATGAATACTAACAGTTAACCTTCATTTGGTTAGACTTGAACTCAGCCCTGCTTCATTCCAAGCTCATAACCTATACCAGGGGGAAACTGAGGCCCAAAGAAGTTAAGTCACTTACACAGGAGCTGGCTGGCTGAGCTTTGCTTGCCCCCACTGCTATTAATATTCACTTCAATAATTCAAGTGGAGGCTCTGTCGGGCATAGATATATTGCTCACTCATTTTTAATAAGAAGTCCTGGGAAATAGGTGCATTTAGCAGCACTCTGAGTTCTTCTGCCTGCAATGACATCTGCCCCTTGGTTCTGAGTTGCTACACAAACCGGGCATTTAGCTGACATGAGCCAACCTCAGAAGGCAGGTCTCCGCAGAGCAGACTGCAAGCATGTGTGGAAAGTAGACAGTCTGGTTGTTGCTAGAAGGAACAGCATACGGCTTACACAGTTAACGTGCACAATGTCCCACAGCCACAGGTGTGACCACTACCCCTGTGTGACAAGTTCACACGACAAATGTGCACACACTTAACTGCTGTCACTCAGAGTCAGCTCTTTCAGGTTCTGCCTCAGGTTTACCTTTTCAGACTGTTGTTACCACAATTTAAAAGCTGCCCGCAACACTTTCTGCTTGGCCCTCTGGGACTGTGTATGTGCCAACGACTGTAGGAATTCACCCAAGTAGGACATTTTGATTGATTTAACCAAGCCTGCCTATTAGAGGTAGCAGGGGAGCAGTTAACAGCTCCAAGTCCTAGGCTGAACCCTTGGAGATCTTGACCAAATGGGCCTTGAGTGCAGGCATCAATGTTCACAGACTCGATAGCTCTTGGGTTGGGGACCTGCTGCATGGCAGTAGTGGGAGCCTGTGGCACAGGTGATGAGAAGCCAAACAGACAGACCAGGGAGTTCTGCACTCTTAACACCACGGATGACACCTGGAATACCTCAGTTTCAAGACCTCTTAAAATACACACCACTCTTTGGGTAGGCACAGCTTTAAGTCCCCTGTGCCAGTGCTGAGACCTTAGAGAGGGTCAGCACCAGAGCATTCGGGCCTGAATGGAAAGGCCATACAGGAATCCAGGAGGCCGGGCTTGAAGGTGAAGCCAAGGGTCTGCTCTGTAATGGGTAAAGTCATTTGATCTTTAAGAACACACCAACTGCCTCAGTGGTACACGGGTGGCCTACATAAATGTCAAGATCTGGCTTAGTTTGGTGTTGTGGGACACTGGCCTCCTGGTGGGATGTGGCTGTCACCTCCTTGAATTCTCGTCAGCCGTGATTACCCACTCGAGAACTACGCAAGACGTGGCTGATCTATCTTCCCTCGTGGATGGGAGTGGGGCTCGCCAGGCTCAGTCCCTCTCTGAGGATATGGAAGTGGTTTACAGGTGCCTGGAGAGAGCGTGCGTTTCCCAGTGACTTAAAGGCTCGTGAGTTCCTATGCACCTGTAAGGACCCAAGTAAGCTCACTGTTTCCCCAAGCCAGCTCTAAGCAGAATCGCTTCTTTGGTTTGTTGGTGGTGGTCCCATCTGGGCTGGAGCAGATGTTTGTTCACACACCGAAACCCAGGGGAAGTTCACACAACAGCTGCAAAGCACAGAGGCAGGCGACAAACCTGGAGAAGGCAATAATTCGTCTTGCTGCAGCCACAGAGACCAAGTACGGTTCGTAAAACCCAGCGATCACTCAGCGAAGGAGGGAATTCATCAACCAACCTCAGCATCACAGAATGATTTGCCTCAAAGTAGAAAGCAGGTTTCTGATTGGCCAACAGTCTGCTCTACCCACAGGGAGCCTTCAGATCTGCACCTCCCCCACCCCCCACCATGCTTGCTTATCCAGTAACACGATGCGAGTCAACACAACACAGCAGGTCTGAAGATCTGAGTTCAGATCCCCAGCACCCATGGTAAAGTCTAGCACAGCAGAGTACACCTGTAACCCCATCACCAGGGTGGCGGTGGGGGAGGGGCTATGGGGGGAGGGAGGGCAGGTGGAACATGGGTTTGCTGGTCAGCCTAGCCTAACAGGTTAGCTTTAGCTTTAGTGAGAGACCCTGTCTGAAAACATAAACTGCAGAGTGTTAGATAAAATACTGACTGACATTGGCTTATAGCCACCAAACATGTGCCCCCCCCACACACACAAAATGCCGCTAAGAATACATTTGTTTATATCTTATCTGTCTCTGCACATTTACAGACATTTCTAAGAAAAGATCAAGGGGAAGAGTTGTTGGGCTGAGAACAGTGAATCAGCGCGCACACACACACACACACACACACACACACACACACACACTTTTTCAAGTTAGCCACACACTGTAAAATGAGAGAAATACATTCTGAGAATTGCCTCACTGGGCAATTTTGTTCTTGTGTGAACACCGTCCAGTATGCTTGCACAAGCCTAGATGACACAGGCCAGCTGCTGGACATGGCCTCTTGGTGTAAGCAGGAGCTGCACACACGTAAGATGACCAGGCTGCTGGTATACTGTGGCAGTCTGGTTCACCGCAACAGCAGCCTTAATCTACAGGAATGAGAGGAGGCCCCAGAGGGAAGGGGGACACTAACAACACTGTTGGCGTTACCAGGTATCACATGCTCTACACAGTGCTGTGCACTGTGCTGCTTACAAATGGTGGCTCAGTCCGTTAGCTATTTGAGCATCAGCGCAGACAGGTGGCCGTGTCTCCCGCTAGGACGTGATGCACACAACCTGGAGTCTCGGCTCTAACCAGCCCCGTGGCACCACTGCCATGCACATAGCTGTCTATAATCAGTGTCATTTGCGACCCTTGACTATAAAACCCAAGGGCAAACCTGAGGGAGCAGGTGACCAGTTGGACTTAACATATGGAAGTGCCAAATAAAACAGGGATACAAACGAATAGGGAACACAGCGTAAAATAGGAGCACAAAGCCCCAAGGTTGCCTTCTGCGACAGACTCCCGGCTGGCTGGGGACCCTGGAGGCCCCATTCCATTAGCATCTGCACCTAGGACTTTGTACAGTATATTCACAGCAGCAGGCACGTGCTCAGGGCAGCCTGGCTAGGGGACACGCTGAGATCCCAGAAGCCTGTGGACACTGATTCTGCCACCTTCTCAAAGCCGACACCCAGCTCACCTTCTGGAGCCTCCCGGGTACTTCTGCCTTTCCTTTCCCGTGGGCCAGTTTTATCAAAATGGATGCCAAGGCTGGCTATTATGAGCACAGTTAAAGCAAAATAAATATTAAAAAGCTCCGTCACTACAGGTCACAGAAGTGTAGGTTCTTTCCTTTCTTTGAAAGGCCGGTCATAAGACATTTGTCTCAGGTAACCTTTGGCTTTAATAAACGCCTCAGTAGAGAAAGTTTCTAGCCCTTTTCAGGGAACTGTTGCACTTCTGGGTCTTCGGAAGTCTTAGCTTTACAAATATCAAGGGGATTTACAGGAGATACTGCATAACAGCCTGTGTGATTATGGTCTCAAGTTCACTTTAATTATAAATGTACTACAGAGAGAGGGAGGGAAGGAGGAAGGGAAGAAGAAGGGTGAGAGACTTGGTGCACAGTTTCTGAGTGACAGCGAGAGGCTATTGCAGAGGAAGCCATGGGCCTGTGTATGCTCGTTCTCTGGAGAATGCCCACAGTGGTTTGGAATTATCCTTTCCCAGTGGCGGTGGGAACGTCAGTGCCCTCTCAGTCTGATTCCATCCCCACCTGCGTTCTCCAATCCAGTTTTTACACTTAACAAGAACACTATGGCCAGTTCCCCTTGGCGGTTGCTTTGCTGGAAGGAGGTGGGATGCCTATTTTCAATGTATAAGTTTCATTTACCTAGTGTTTACCAGTGTGGAGAAACACTGTTTCCAGCCACCACCAAGCAACCCGTGTGAGCCTTGCCCTCTGCTTGGGCTCTGGGAACACAGTGGCTTGTCCCAAGCCGGGCTTTCCATTTCATCTTCCTCTGGTCCTATGTCTTTTCCTTGTGTTGAAGCCTGGCACTGCAGCCTCGGGATCCTTGGATTGTAGTCAGTGTTTTGAGGACACACAGGTGGGTATATTGAAGCCAAACAGTAATGGCTGTAGCTCCCCCTCTCTCTCCCTCTTCCTCCTCTGTTGATCTCTCCCCCCGTGTATGCTCGCTCTCTGCTTTATCTATTATATATACTTTATATGTATTACATATACACAAGTGAATATGAACTCTCGCCATAACTGCATTGAGTCATCACTATATCCACCGTAAGTTTTACTAACACCACACAACAGAACACCACCCCCAACTTTACAGATGGGGAGCTGAAGCTTCAAGGGCTTGGGCAACTAATTTTAGCCAGTTGGGAGGTCCAAGTTCAGGAGAGCTGACGTCACAGGCCAGTTTCTGAGGTGCCTCCCTCTCTGCTCTCTGTCAGCCACAGCTCTACAAGGCATGACAGCCAATGCAGAGTGTCAGATGACACCTAAGATCTCTCAGCACCCACAGCCTTGGAGACAGCACCTCTGAATCTCTGCTATGAAGGCACACACAGACCCATGGCCAGCTTCTGAGAGGTTGGGGGGGGGCGCAGGGGCGGCGGGGGCCGCAGGGGCTGGATCCTCATGCTCACACTCCTGTGCCTGACAGTGCCAGCTCCTCGGGACTCTTTTTCTCACAGTGCCTGTGAGTTAGCATCCCTGATGTCAGGTCTGAAACAGCAGTGAGAAGGAAGGTGGCAACAGAGTAAGAGGGTTAATGCAGAATGGCATGGTGGACTCACTGAGAGAGCAAAAATGGCAACCAAGAAGTAAAACCCGCAGGTTACTACTTTTTGTGTGTTTGTTTCGTATCAGGGTCTGAGGAAATGCCGCTGTTTCCTGTATGGCCCGGAAACTGATTAGAACTGGGTAAGGCTGGAGGTGTCTCTACTACAAAGAGCAGCACTGTGAGGCCAATCCAACCAAGAGCGCCCCTAGCTGTATCCAGAAGCATATTTTCTAGGGGATTCTAGATTCTGTCAAGTGAACAACCCTAACCATCACACGTATCATGATCGTCCCTATGGCTCTTCGTGAACTGCGAGGACAGAATATCACACCACCAATGTGGTTTGTCCTAGTTAGAGTTACAATTGCTGTGATGAGGCACCATGAGCAAAGCAACTTGGGAGGAAAGGGCTTACACTTCCAGGAAACAGGGCAGTCAGGGCAGGAACTCAAGCAGGGCAGGAACCTGGAGGCAGGAGCTGATGCAGAGGCTGTGGAGGGATGCTGCTTACTGGCTTGCTCTCCATGGCTTGCTCAGCCTGCTTTCTTACAGAAGCCAAGACCACCTGACCGGGGTGGGCCCTTCAATATCAGTCACTAAGAAAATCTCCTGCCCCTAGAGCCATTGCAAGTGTGACTGTTGTGTCACATGTGGGTCAGTAGGTGGCAGAGAGAAGAGAAGGCTATGTCTACATTCAGTGTCCTGACCTGTGAGCATCTGAATGTTAGTAGCCTAATATTCCCTGAAAAAAGTGAGCCTGAGCTACCACCAGTCTGGTGTAAGACAGGCCTGAGGGAACAGGCCATGCCCAAATGACCCCTGCACAGCTCCATAATGCACAAGTGGGCATAGCACTCCTGAGACCACTCCTGAGATGACTCCAGACCAATGCCAGGGGGCCCCAGACAGGGAGCTAGCCTGAGTTGGCCACCAGTCTGGCACCATGCAGGCCTGAGAGGTGGGCATACCATCCATGCTCAAGATGACATCTGCCTGGTGCCACAATGCACCAGTGGGGCATAGCATTCCTGGGACCACTCCTGAGATGACCCCAGACACTCGGAGACCCCGGGTGCCATTAAGAGGAGCAAATAAGTGGTGGAGAAATGGAAGAGGAAGAGAAACAGAAGGATGTGGGCGCCATGAAGAGAGGCAGAACTGGAGACTCCAGGTTAGTGAGGAACAGCCCAATGTGAGTAGCCGGTGATGCAACTGGGACCATGGTGGGGACCTGATCTGTGTTGTCATTGGAGACCATATCTGGGTCTGTGACCCTGCAGCATCGGGTCTGTTACCACGGAAGGCCAGCCAGCATCTCAGGATATCTGAGAGGAGTCCCAGTGGGGCTCCAGGATTGATTGAGTAGCAGAAGCCAGAGGCCTATAGTACCAGACCAAAGAGTCATTGCAACAAACATTTATGAGCAAAGAGGTGTGGACAAAAGGGTATACTGTGGGACACACTGTGACAATCACAAAGAACCAATTAAAGGTTGAAAACAAAAGGAAAAGAAAAAAATGCCTACAGTCGTTGCTATGGGCCAGTCTTAGAGGCAGTTTCTCAAATGGGGATCCGTCCTCTCAGATGACTCAAGCCTGTGTCAAGTTGACATAAAATTAGCCACCCAGGGTCCCTAGCTCTCTTCTCAGACCTGACCAACTCATTACATCATTAATTTTAGAGCTAACAGTATCCGTAAAGTCTGCCATCAGTCTGACTGCAAAGACATCCAAGAACTCCCTGTTTGCCTTTATTTTCAGGATTCATCTATAAAACGATTACTGAGCCCTCAGCTGGGATACACCCCATCCTAAAGGGCCGGTGTGAGGATTAAGCCAACGGTCTCCGCTCTGTACAGTAGAAAAGCAGTGAACCAGCCCAGCCTGACAGCAGAAAGTTAAATGATCAAGGTCAGCCACATTCCTTTCTTTTAAGGAAACGAGGCCTCCATCTTTATAGTCTATGAAGTCCAGAGATCATCCTTATTGTCCCATCAGTGAGAGTTACTACTAGACAACAGTTCCCACTGACTTAGAGATGTGTTTTATGATTGTTTGGGGGGGGCGTCTTTAACCCCTGCCAGGTGAGCGATGTATGATGTCTTCTGTGCTTTTAACAGAGGTCCAGTCCTCACACAGGGTACCTTCTGCAGTAACAAAGGTCTGTACCACAGAAGCACATTTAGGGGTTTGCAAATACCCATCACTAACGCCTCTCTCTTTGAGCTGACACGAGGAAAATCTTACATGCTAGCAAGGTCTCCAGAGCTGGTCTTCTTGCCAGTGTAATATGACGTTCATGGGCCAGGATCTTTCTCCATAACTACTGCTTATAAATGACTCAAGCAGCATACTGCTCAACTTCTCATTCATGTGCTGGTGAGAGGCGAGCACAGGGGAAGTTCTCCCTCCCTCCCTTCCTCCCGTCCTTCTCTCCCTTCTTCTCTCTCCTCCTCTCCCTCCCTCCCTCCTTCCCTCCAGCTTTGAAGAGCTTGAAGGTAAATGGACCAGTTCCTACTCTCATGGCAACTTTCCCCGAAGCTCTGTGTACAAATTCAATGTGTTCTTTTTGTGGGTCATTTTATGTCTAAAGATAAATGTCGCCATGCCCAGATTGTCCTTCCTGAGTTGGAAGCAGAACAGCCATAAAGCAGGGCTCTGGGGAGGAATGTTCTGTACGGATACGAATGAGTGAAAATACTGCTTGGAAAGGCATCCTCCTGCATCACGCGGCTTGTTCAATGAGCTTTCCTGCATTTCTCGAAATCCGGGATGACTTTTCTCATTGTAAGGGAACATTTTTCATGACTTTCCCAGTGTGCTTTACTGCATGTACTCATGGCCATGAATTAAATGAGCTTAGGAAAAGCATCTTGCTGTAACCAACCCTTTTCTTTCAAAAGACAAGGGTATTAAAGTTAAAATGTTAATGTAATGACCAAATTGCCTATTAGAGCTTTAAGTTGACCAGATGTTCTTGATAAAGACATTGTGTTTTAGGCCGGGCAGTGGTGGCGCATGCCTTTAGTCCCAGCACTTGGGAGGCAGAGGCAGGTGGGTTTCTGAGTTTGAGGCCAGCCTGGTCTACAGAGTGAGTTCCAGGACAGTCAGGGCTACACAGAGAAACCCTGTCTCAGAAACAAAACAAAACAAAACAAAACAAAAAACCAACCAAACAAAAAAAGACATTGTGTTTTTATAGCTGTCATTTTAACCTGTATTTATATTTATAGCTATATTGATAGTTTAAGAACCACAAATAGCATGAATAACATGTTTCATTTAATCATTTACACTATAAATTGCAAAACAGGACCCCCAGTACGCCAGTTACCAAGCCCAGCTATATTATCTTGGAAGACCAGTTCCTCTCATACATTAAAATCACTCCACTCTAGTTCTCACCCCTTTATTTACTCACTAGACTTTGGATCTGGAAATAATTTTTCCTCATATGATGTAGGGAGAAACAAAGGCTTGAGCTGTGGAGCCTGCAGTTAGGAACAGTAATGGCCTCTAGAGCAGGACAGAGCAAGTACAGGCTTCTCTACATCTGAAAGGATCTTTCCTGGTGACCTTTACTCTGCTGTCATATTTATTTTTCCATTACCGTGCTAAACATCAGGATCAAGACAGCTAATAAATGAACATGTTTATTCTGGCTTATGGTTTCAAAGGGCTAGAGTCCATGATGGCAGAGAGAGCTCACTGGGAATGGTGTTGGCTTTTTTAAACCTCAAAGCCCACCCCAAGTGACACGCCTCCTCCAACAAGGCCACACCTCCTAATCCTTCCCAAGCAGTTCTACCAACTTGAGACCAAGTACTCAGTCAATACATGAGTCTCTGGTGTCCATTCTCATTCACGCCCCCCCCCCCCCATGGTTAGATTGAATTGGATACTGTCTCAAAAACAAAAACAAAAAACAGAAAAAAAGCGAAATGAATGTACATTATTTTAAGGCAGTGAGTCTGTAGTAGTTTGCAGTAAATTCACCACTGGGGGAGCTAGGCATGGCGGCACCTGCCTGTGTTCTCAACATTTGGGAGCTAGCGGCAGAGGGCTCAGCATTAAAGGACAACTTCAGCTACAGAGCAAGTCTGAGACCAGTTTGAACTGCACAAATTTATGTCTTAAAAATACAAACACATACATATTTACATTCGTGTACATAAACATAACATATGCTGAAGCCTGTCCCAGTGGATGAGGAACATGGTCAGCTCTCTCCCCAGTAAAACAGCCGCAATTAATAGGAACTGAGGAAGGACGCGACCTCAGGACACACAAAGGGACATGTCAGTTAGAAAATCCACTCTAAGAGCACTGGCACTCTGGCTTCTGAATCACTACTTGCTCCCAGCACCTTTCAGCACAATAGAGCTCACCCCTAAGTGGATGTGGCCAAGTTCTTCCTTTTTCTAGCCTCCTTTGTGGGCGGGGCGGGCCGGGGCTGGGCGGGGCTGGGCACCAGTGTTTCCTTATTCCCTCCCGATCCTTGTAGAAACTCCAGGCAGGTGTGATTGCGAAGTCAGCGGCTCCTCCCTTCACCCAGCTCCACACCTGTAGGATGTCACTAACGTGATTGTGTCTTCATCAGCTTCTTCCCAAACTGTTCTTAGGATGGAGGTCTCACGACAAGAAAGGCGAGCCGAAGAGACCCAGGCCCCCAACGCCCCACTGAGTATCCTGTGCTTAGACGATGCTACTTCCTATCCTTGGCACTGGCTGTCAATCATTTTCTTGATGGCAGTTAGTCGGCCTAGGGTGGATTCTCAAAGGCAGTTTTAATTTCTCCAATGGCTAAGGGTGCTGAGCGCTTAATCCAAGCATCTACTGGCTGGCTGGCTGCTCATCTTCTGAGAACTGCCCATTCAGCTTATTAGCACATTCGTTGCCTGGATGATTGATTTCCTTTGTATTTAAATTGTTTTAAGTCCTTTATAGATCCAGGGGAGAAGGGAGATAGAGAGAAGGGAGACTGGTGAGGGGATGGATAAGATGAAGTAGAATGGTGTATGTGTCTGATGATGTCATGATGAAGCCTGCAGCACTGCATGTCATCTTAAAAACACTTATGAGCCTCGTATCAATCAGAGCTATGATGCTGTCCCTCCCTCAGTTCAGCAGCAACACTAGGTCCTGCTCCTGAGTAGGGGCGAATAAGAACAAAGAGCCTGGTGTGTGTATGTGTGTGTGTGTGCGCACGCGCATGTGTGTGCATTTGTGTGCGTGTGTGTGTGTGCATGTCTTGTGCATGTGGGTGAATATGTGTGCATTTGTGTGCATGTGTGTGTGCATGTGTGTGTGTGCATGTCTTGTGCATGTGCATGAATGTGGGTGCATTTGTGTGCATGTGTGTGCATGTGTGTATGCATGTCTTGTGCATGTGGGTGAATGTGGGTGCATTTGTGCATGTGTGTGTGCATGTGTGTGTGCATGTCTTGTGCATGTGGGTGAATGTGGGTGCATTTGTGTGCATGTGTGTGTGCATGTGTGTGTGTGCATGTCTTGTGCATGTGGGTGAATGTGGGTGCATTTGTGTGCATGTGTGTGCATGTGTGTATGCATGTCTTGTGCATGTGGGTGAATGTGTGTGCATTTGTGCACGTGTGTGGTGTGTGCATGGATGTGTGTCTATGCATGCGTGCACATGCATCCATGTCTGTGTGTCTATATGTGTGTGCATGTCTGTGTGTGTCTGTGCACATGTGTGGCGTGTGCATGTGTTTGTATTTGTGTGCATGTGTGGTGTGTGCATGCATGGTGTCTGTGTGTGCGTGCTTGCGTGCATGTACAGGTTGGCACACAATGATTCAGCAATTGCCATGTGCCCACCTCTGCCCTAGGCAGTGGCGAACACTCGTCCTCGGCATCACGGTCCCTGTAGTGGCAGAGAGTACAGGCATAGAGGTGCTTGTAACTCAAATGGTGGGGAACTAGCTGGGTAAGGACAAAGCACTCAGAGTGTTTTCAAGTGCATGGTTTCAGTAATCGGTCCTGTATTTAGGCCAGGTGAAAACAGAAGCAAGGGTAGGGAAGCTGAGGTCATGCAAGTGTGAGAACATCATGCACAGGCGATTTCAGTAAAATATTGGCATCATTGCAGGGGGTGCAGACAGGAAGAGTCAGGGGCAGCCCCCATTACCACACCCTCCATTCTGAATGCGGGGATGCTTTTTCCGCACTGCTCTCCGTGCACCTCAAACAGATCAAAGTGCTTGCTAATAAAGTACAATTATGTGCCCTAAGACCAAGCCGCACGCTTAGGAAATTATCGATGTGCTAACTGAACATGACATGGGACAAAGAACACAAAGTGTCCGAACAACAGGGCAATGTCAGAAGCCAGGGAAAGGAGGCTGGGTTTGAAACTGGAGCCGCCTGCTTCCCACTTGGAGAGCGTCTGCCGGATGGCCTCTTCACTACTGTGCATCCCGGACCCTCTGTTCCAACTGGATGCAGCTCCCTGCTCCGTGGGGTTGTTATGCGCATTATAATGTATGTAAATTGCCTGTAAATAATAGATCATCAGTAAATATTAATCGCTGCTAATTAAGGAGCCAATCCCCGGTGCTGCAGGGAGTTCTACTTCCACCGTGGAAAGCTTCAATGAAGGTGTTGAAGGACAAAGAATTTTCTCAGTCAGGCCTTCCTGCTTGAGGGCCAGCCATGGGTTTCTTCCTGCCTTACGTTTACGGATTTGATGACAGAATCAGAGACCTGATGGTTGGTTTAGTGGCATGTTCCCAGTAACTAGACAAAACTGTGATTCCAAAGGAGAGATGGCAAAGGTCAGTGTGATGTCTGGCGGACATCGAATACCTGCCCCACCCAGCAAGAACACTTCTTCACACACTACGCGCTGCTTGTCAATGAGTTCTGAGACCATCTACTGTCTTACCCTCCATGCCATGTCCCCAGTCTCTCAGGACCCTGTTAAGTTGTTCTAACCTCTAACCTTCCCCTGAGTTGTCAATGATTATTCTGTCTTCCCACATTCGCCTTGGTTTACAGAGTTGCCTTTCCTTCCAAGGTCTGCTCCTCTCTTGATGGACAGCCAATACCTAAACTAGGCTCAAGAACTCATCGTGTGTGTGTGTGTGTGTGTGTGTGTGTGTGTGTGTTTAAAGCTCCTATGTCAGCAATGTTGGGGTTGGGGATGATGTCTGCCATGCATAAGCCCTGGTAGTGGCAATGCTGTTAGTTTTAATCACAACCTGGCTGTGACTATCAGAGATGAAAAAGCAGGGGCTGGAGAGATGGCTCAGCGGTTAGGAGCACCGATAACTCTTCCAGAGGTCCTGAGTTCAATTCCCAGCAGCCACATGGTGGCTCACAACCATCTGTAATGGGATCCGACGCCCTCTTCTGGTGTGTCTGAAGACAGCTACAGTGTACTCATATACATGAAATAAATAAAGAAATAAATAATTCTTTTTTTTTTTAAAGGAGAAAAAGCAGACTGAGAATATGCAAAGAGAAGAACTAAGCACATTTCAGAGAGGTCAGTCTTAACTGCACAGGAGGCAAGACAATTTGCAGTGTCTCCAAGCAGAGCTCCTCAGTGCCCTGAAAGACTGTGCAGTGGGAGGCAGGTTTCCACTGCAGCTCAGCAAGATCAGCTGCAAATGTGTTGTGCCTCAAACCTTTCTTTCCAGAGTACTACATTATAATCTTATTTTTTCTTAGCGAATTAGTTCTTTTTATTGCGCTTTAGTTTTTAAGTGTTCTAATTCAAATAACCCGGAAGCTTCTCTGTGACGCTCTCTTCCACGGTGGGTTGTGACGTCATAGGAAGTTGTGTGACTGACTGTGGGGTTGTGGGAAAGGCTTGGCGACAGGAAGAGCTTGAGAACACACAGTGACCAACAATTAACTCAGAATCCACCATGTTGCAAGCATGAAGTATTTTTGTGGTGCTCACCTGTGCTGGGCATACCCCTACGCTGTGGCTGTGGTTCTGAGCATGTGTGCACATTTTACACGGCAAAGCTGTCATGCCGGGCAGTGCAGTGAACACTGGGCTTAGATGGGCGACTGTGTGTGCTATGAACTCTGGTGTTTTTGCTGTAAACAGTTTCCTGCTCTTGCAACAGCATAACGGTTTGATCTTCGAAAACGAAGACTTTTGGTATCTTCCTACCATCGTTATTAGCATGTTAACTCCCGAATGAATATACCTCTGAATTATATGATGTTACAATGTAAAAAATTTGCTAGAGTTGTTGATTTGAGGTTTATTTAAACAATCATTTTGAATTAGGGTTTGGGATTAGGAAAGTATTTCCAAGAATTTCAGAGGTGACCCTAGATACACTTCTGCCATTTTGTACCATGTGTTTCTCTAAAGAGGCATTCTTAGTATTTTTAGTAATTATGCATCACTATTGTGAGCAGCTTTAACCAGTGGCCCCCGATGTAGGCGTCCGCATTCTAAAACAATGGCACTACTGTCCGCTAACACGTCAACGCCTGGTGACACTTATGGCTCGCCGATGGCAGCTGATCAAAGCCCACATCTGAAATGGTCCTTTGATAATTTGAATCTTGACTGCTTGTTATACCTAATTAGATCATCATTGTCTTAATTTCACAAATGCAGCTGAGCGGGAGCTCTTCTTCACGAGAAGTGTTTGCTGGGCGATCATCTTGTTCTCCCCGCTGTGGACCACTGTCCACCCCCTCTTCCTTTGTTAGCCTCCTTATTGGCCGCATGTCTGCTTTGTGAGGGTAAGGCCAGTTAATGACAGATGACATCATTTAGAAGTCTAATTACACACACACAGATCCCAATGTTTAAATAATGGCTTGCAGCAAAGAGCCGGTGTACACTGAAATCAAGCACAAACGCCCAATCCTCACAGAGGCTACCTTGCTCCTTAATGTCCTAATGTGGTACACGTAAAGGTTTATTTGTCAGTATGCATTCTGAGTGTTAGAAAGTATGTTTTTTTGTCATTTGATAAATAAGATGTGAATATTAGTCTACGGTCTGTTTATACATGGTAGTGTGTTACATGAGGATATTTTTTATGAGGGATATATGTATGTGTATATATATCTCCCATCTCCTTAACCCTTTTCTCAAACCCTGACAGAACAGTCTACAAAAGGTTTAAACCACATTTTCAAATCTTTCTGGCTAAGTTCATGGCACACCAGGACTGTGAATTCATCCCATCAAAATTCAAGGGTATTTCCTTTAGGACAATGTAAGGGATAAACGGAAGTAGTTTTTCAGTGGAGGCCTGGAGTGCTTGCCAGGTGGTCTTTCGATGACTAAATTCCATGGCGTGTTTGTGTACTAGTTCTGATGCACTGAAGCGGTATAAACTAGGGCCGGAGGTGGCTTGCTGGTCAAGAACACTAACTGTCTTCCAGAGGGTCTGAGTTCAGGTCCTAGCCCATCCACATCGGGCAGCTCACATCAGTGTCTAACTGCAGCTCCAGAGCAACTGGACACCTCTGGCCTCTGAGGGCACCTGCGCCCACTTTCACACATCTGCATGCAGCTGATTACAGAGGCCCTGCATGGAGTATCTTCCCCTCTGTCTGCTACACGGCTTGTCTGTACATGGAGCCTCCCTGGCCCTCCACGAGGCCTCAATTCCATAGCAACTGCTTCCTGTGATCCCTGTGGTCCCAACATCCAGCACAGCATAATTCTTATTTACTGATAATTCTAATAGATGATGTTCTCACTGGTTTAGGTGGACAGGCCTCCCCCTACACAGAAGCACAAAGCTGCTGTGCAGAGGTCATACATGGCAAAGCCAGTGCATCTCCCTCCCCACAGCCTCTCACTGCTCAGGACCCTCTCTGGCTGCTTGGGATTTGTCCTTTGATTGTCCCGTCTCCCTAGATTCATCTGAGCATCCACTTCCCCTTTCCAAGGCCCCCTGCTTTTCTCTTGAGTAGCTGCTGATATCCAACCCAGCCCTGAGACCTCTTTTCAGAGTCCCCTGGAGTGTTGCTGGGTCTCGAGATATCTGCAGAGCATGTGTCTGGTGTGGGCAAGTCTGTTTTCCAGTATTCCCTGGCATTCACTATTGAGAGAGAGAGAGAGAGAGAGAGAGAGAGAGAGAGAGAGAGAGAGAGAGAGAGAGAGAGAACAAAACAGACTGAAGATAGGCAAACAGAGAACATTGTATTTCAAAGACAGAAATCATAGTGCAGTCCTCTGGGCTCTACTGCATGAAGAGCTGCATGCCACGATTCATATTAATATAAGCGAAAAGTCAGAACTGAAGTCTATATGTTTTGTTATAAGTGATCATTGATCGTTGACAGCGAGTGAGGGATGTATCTCAGACGATCTGGTATGATGAATCTGTGCAGTCTGTACCCAGCAGAACTAAGTCCACCTTAGAATGGCCAGGTTTCAGCATTTGGCTCTGACTCCACTTATCAATAAAAGACTGACAGCTGTTAAACATTTTAATCTATCAAACTTAGGTCATAAATTTCTTTTTTTTTTTTTTTTAAGAGTTTTTTATTTATTTTATATATGTGAGTACACTGTCGCTGTCTTCACACACCAGAACAGGGCATCAGATCCCATTCCAGATGGTTGTGAGCCACCATGTGGTTGCTGGGAATTGAACTCAGGACCTCTTGAAGAGCAGTCAGTGCTCTTAACCGCTTATCCATCTCTCCAGCTCCAGGTCATAAATTTCTTTTCTGTCATTGTAACTAATTAAATCCTTGAGTCATAAAATCCCAGATGAAAAGAATAACTGAACAACCCATTCATGAGCACAAAACATGACAAGGATAAAATCTATTCAGGAAAATAAGCTGTCAGGTTGCTACGTGTAGACTGACCAATGACAGTGCGCGTGCGTGCGTGCGTGCAGGGGTGGGGTGGGGGTGGCTCAGTGGTTTGGAGCACTTGCTGCTCTTCCAGAGGACCCAAGTTCAGTTCCTACCATACATGTTAGGCAGCTCACAACTGCCTGGAATTCCAGCCCCAGGGGCCCAACATGGGCTTCTGGCCTCCATGGGCACCCATATACAATGTCGTATACACACAGGAACTTACACATGAATAAATAGAAAGCTAAAGAAAATAAACTAGTGAGTTTAAAGTTTTCCAGGTCATTGTTTCGTTCTGTGTTGTTGTGTCCTAGGTAAGGTAACTCTTTAACTCTTCACGAATCTCGTCACAAGATGTGTCTCTGCCCCCCCTTCCCAGAGTTGGTCTCTCTGAGGTTATTTTCTTTTCCTTGCTTGGCCGCTCATTGGCAGCAGGAAATCACTTCATCTGCTTTGGGCTTTCCTTTGCTTGTCCGACTTACAAGGACAGAGGTAAATTTCCTTCTTAGGTCCCCAGCCTCTCTTCGCTTTCAGATTCTATGACCGGAGAAGTGGTTTTAGCTGTGTTAGGTATCTTTTTATGGATGGTTATTCTTAAGCCAGAAGATGCTTACACATTTTTAATTGGCCAAGAAATCAACTATGTCTTTGGAGAAAAAAGGAAATCCAATCCACAAATAACGATAATGAAAAAGACGTCAGGCATAGCCCCCGATATGGTTTTTGTATGGTGCCTTTGTAAATCTCACACTGATTTGTTAATTAAATAAGGTCCTAGAACTTGCACCAGTATGAGAGCAAAGGGCATATTCAGAGGATGTCCACTGCTGGTCCTACATAAGTTATTCTGTCCAGACTGCAAGCCGAATCTCTTTAAAACCAACAATCCACCCGCTGGTCACCGCCGCAGATTTTAGCAAATGTGTATGTTTAAGAAATGCTGCCGCTGGGCGGTGGTGGCACATGCCTTTAATCCCAGCACTTGGGAGGCAGAGGCAGACAGATTTCTGAGTTCGAGGCCAGCCTGGTCTACAGAGTGAGTTCCAGGACAGCCAGAGCTACACAGAGAAACCCTGTCTCAAAAAAAACCAAAAAAAAAAAAAAAAATTAATGCTGCCAGCGTACTACATTACTTTGATTTTAAAACACACAACTTGGAACTGGAAACTGAGCTCCATTTTGAACTGTGACTTTACAAGGCAGTGCGCAGGGGTGAGTGTGCATCCCCCTCCCCCACCCTGTGCTGACCAGGTCAGGTGTCTTGGACAGAGCAGCCAAGGGGGTCAGTTAGCTCCCAAGCGAGAGATTGGGTGAAAGTACTGTAATTATCTAACCTGCAACTCAGTGAAGCTTTTAGAAGGGATTTGTCAGATTGACCGATGTTTCTCAAAGGACTACAACACACTGTTGAGAGTCTCCTCCTTGTGGGATTTTTCATGTTAATATTTTGAGACAGGACAGCCTGAGATGATGACCTGGAGCTCACTGTGTAATTCAGACAGTCCTCAAATATGAGCTGCTCCCCCGCACCCCCTCTTCGGCCTCCTAAGTGCTGGACAACAGACATTGTAGGATGCCTTACTGAGTAATTTAGTTTTACTTTTATCCATTCATATATGTGTGTATCTGTGTGTCGGTCACGTGTCTGGTCCCCTGAAGCTGAAGCTGCAGGAGACTGTGAGCCATCAGATGTGAGTGAGTGCTGGAAACTGAACTATGGTTCTCTGCAAGAGCATCAAGTGGTCCTCAACACAGAGCTATCCTCTAGGCCCAGAAATACAGTTTTACTGATGATAAAAATACAAGATGACGTACACTCAAATCCTATGGCCTGAATTGCTTCTGCCTCCTTGCTCTGAAGGCCCCGGCTCTGGACTCCTCAGCCACAGAAGGCTCTCTTGTCACCTGCTGGGGGTGAAGCCACCTCACATGCCAGCAATTTGTCCTGCAGGAAAGACAGCATTCCAGACTCTGAGAAGTGTCCTCTAGAAGGACCTAAAGTCTGTGTGAGCTGTCAAGGTTTAAGGGGATGACCTGTCAAGGTTTAAGGAGATTGGTGGTAAGGACACACCACTGGTTTTACTGTGGCTTTGACTAGACCTTTAGAACTGGTCTAACAGGCACAAGGTTTTCTCTGGAATTGGGCGTGTGGTGCTCATCAATGGTAGAAGGTAAAGTACCTAGAGAAGCCCCGGGGCCTTGCTGAGGGGGCAGATGTGTGAGGGCACAGAGAGCTGGGGTCTTTGAGAAGTACGCCGTCCCTTTGGGAGAGAATATGAAAAGGTGGGGAAGATGGAGAAGTTGGGATCGGTTATGCTGGACAATTTAGAAGGTACGTTACGTAAATGTTATGTTTGCTGTCTATGGGCAATCAGAGACTGCAAGGTCCGTTTCAGAGGCGCCTGTAAACCATTTATTTTGTTTTGTCTCTAAACAGTTTGCCTATGAGTATGTCACTCTACTAAAATGTGACAGGACCCCAGCCTGTGTCTTGTTCCCATTTCTTTACTGAGGAATTGGCGCACAAACTCTGGGCACATGGGTGATACAGTTGGCTAAGCCACAGAGGTTGAGTTCCTTCGACCACCATAAGGAGGCAGGTGGTGAAGGCAGAGATGGCCGTCTGCACTATGAGCCTTGCTTTCTCGCTCCATTTTTCTACCACTGACTGAGCTGTAGCTGAGCAACACTTGGAGACGGTCGATGGTCTACGTTTGGTTCTGGCTAGGCCTGGAGGTACAGACTTTGAATCCTGGCTGCTTCCAGGGCCGACTAGGGAGAATCACGAGCTCAAGGCCTTGGATTGTGAGGGTGAGTTTTAAGGCCAACATGGCAGTTTTGTGAGATCCTGTGTCAAAATCAAATGTGATCAGAGTTGGGGATAGAGCTCAGTGGGAGAGGACTTGCCTAGGATACAAGAGGCCCTGGGTACAGTACTACCAAACAAACAGAGAAACATATTTTTTACATATTTAAACATATTCACCTTCATCTTCTCCCCTAACTCTTCCCACTCAGAATTTCCCCACTCTTGTCTCCTTAAAAAAAATATATAACCAATCTAGTCCAACATGTGCTGCTCAGCTATGGCTCTGGCCTCCTGGCCTCCCAGCCTCCCATAGCGTTTGACAGCCCACGTGAACAAGGGTTCCTGGAGGAAAGCTGCTCCCCAGAGACTGACTGGCCGATCAGAAGAACTGTGGTGCTGGGTAGAGGTTGGAAGGCTGCAGGTCCAGAGCTCAGTACCTCACCTCAAGCGGTGTCTAACCACATCTCTACCTGCAGCACCCTGGATGGCCGTGCTTTGTTCACCTCAGAATTAACATCCTGCGAGTGACAGATGAAAGCCTTGGGTGTCTCTTAACCTAGCAGACTACTGGCTTTAACCAACCTAAAGCTAAGAAGGTCACCGGACAGCCTGAGGCCTACAAGAAAGCTTCCTCAGCATTGCTATGGCCACCTCTCTGCTTTACTCAACCAGGTATTTACATTTTCCCTAATTCATGGCATTCTTTGTTTTATAAAACTTCATGAAACTGCTTCTGCATTGGAACACAGAATGTGGTGTAACCTAAACTCGTATTCTTGGGCCACGGTCACTTAAAATGACTCCAGAACAAACTATTACTGGTTCCCTTTAACACTTTCTTTTTCAAGTTGACACCCACAAACACAGCTCAAAATGGTGTGTGCAAATCAAGGTTGAGTCAATCCTAGACACTAAGGAGACCCAAAGCTCCAGGAGGCAACATTCCAGGCAGTGAGGTGCCTGACCTCTGAGGAAAGGCAGGCATGTGGGCCACATGATCCGCACGCTTGACGACTCCAGGCGAAGTGCCAAGCTGAGCAAAGCCCATGAGGCGACGTGCAGACCCAGCAAGTCCACCAAACTGACAGCTGAGGTGTGCGTTCATGTGAGTTACTGTAACCGAGTGCCACGCTCTGGTGGCTTAAACAGCAGAGAATCATTTCCTCATAGTTTCAGAGTAGGAGTCCAAGGTCAAGGTGGCAGGAGGTGGTTCCAGGCAAGGCATCTCTCCCTGGTTTGCAAGCAGCAATCTTTGTTGTTTCTTTTCTTTTCTTTTCTTTTCTTTTCTTTTCTTTTCTTTTCTTTTCTTTTCTTTTCTTTTCTTTTCTTTTCTTTTCTTTTCTTTTCTTTTCTTTTCTCTTTTCTTTTCTTTTCTTTTCTTTTCTTTTCTTTTCTTTTCTTTTCTTTTCTTTTCGTTTTTTTGAGACAGGGTTTCTCTGTGTAGCCCTGGCTGTCCTGGAACTCACACCGTAGACCAGGCTGGCCTCGAACTCAGAAATCCGTCTGCCTCTGCCTCCCAAGTGCTGGGATTAAAGGTGTGCGCCACCACTGCCCGCACTGCCCGGCTCTTTGTTGTTTCTTATATGATCCCTTCACGGAGAGCTCAAATATCTGAAGCCTCTTCCATACCTTATATGGTGTACTAGTCAGGGTTCTCAAGGGTAACAGAACTTACAGATGACAATCTATCTATCTATCTATCTATCTATCTATCTATCTATCTATCTATTACTATAGTGTGTGTGTGTGTGTGTGTGTGTGTGTGTGTGTGTGTGTGTGTGTGTGTACGTACAGGTTGTAGTACAGCTAATCCAACAATGGCTGGTTATGAATTCAAGAATCCAGTAGTTGCTCAGTCCAGGGGGCAGGACGTCTCTGCTGGTCTTCAGTTGACACTGGGATCCTGAAGAAGTAGGCGTTAATGCCAGTGAAGGAACGGACTTGCCAGCAAGGCGGAGAGCAAGCAGGCAGAGAGCAAAAGCTTCCTTCTTCCATGTCCTCACAAAGGCTTCCAGCAGAAGGTGTGGCGGGGATTAAAGGTGTGTCTTCCTGTCTCAGAGATCCCTACGAGAAGTAGATCTTCCTACTTCAAATTAAGCAGAAATCCTTCACAGGTGTGCCCTTCATTTCTGGATTACGACCTCGTTTATCTTTAAAGCCTTTGTTTAAGGTCCTAGCGTCACATACAGCCCTCGGGGTTAAGGGCTCAATATGTGAGTCTTTGGTGGGGACTGGGGACTTTAGAGAAGTGGTATGTTCAGCAGACGTGGACGTTTGAGGTATAAGTATCATCACACAGAAGGGGCCGGACAGCACAGGACTGCACAGAGATCGGTCCCAGACCTCAGCATCTCCCTTTCCTATCTGCAAGAGTAATTCCAAATGTCTGCAGAGACTAGCAGGAAGAGAAGGAGAGAATCTTCTCTCTGTCTGCTCTGAGGTGCACGCATAGAGAGACAGTGAGTGGGCCAGGCAGAGCATGGCAACTAGACAGTCCTATTCCCAACTCCAGCTCTCCCACGGGGCCTGTAGGTATCTCTAGGTAAACCTTAAGGGGAAACACATCTGTGACTGCAGAAGGTGCCAGGTAAGGAATGCAGGGCTGGATGAAAGCAAATAGCCTCTGCCCAACTTCATGTTCCCAGGCTAGTGTGGGTCAGGGAGGACAACAGCCCACGGGCAAACACTGACCAGGCCTGTGTACCCAGAGCACAGCTGGGCCCTGGCTATGGGAAACTTCCTCAGCTCAGGGTCAAGCAGGTATGGGAGAGGTCAGACCAGTTGAGTGGCTATGGCACCTGGGACTGAGGTCACCTTTCATGGTGACTCTCCGAGGGCCTGGGGGGATGAAACCAAAGCAGAGAGGACAACAGTGGGGCCCCAGTTCATCAGCTGGGCAGTGGTCCCTGTAGAGCAGGCTGAGCGGGTCCAGCCTTTGTTTCCACTGTAGCCCACACTGGGGCTAAGAGCTGGCTAGCACGCCTCGCTGCCTGATACCTGCTCAGAAAGCGCCTCCCAGAACTAACTGAAACATTGTACTTCACATTCTTTTCCTTAGACCCCACCCAAAGCTTTCTGGTCAGAAGGAACAGGTTTTACTTAACCATTTGCTGGATGCTACTGGGGATAACTCATGCTTTTCCTGTCCCCCTCCCCTCCCTGTCCCAGACCTACCCAGCACAGTTAAAACAAATGTCAAGCCTTGCTAGCCAGGATCAGAAGGGCGAGGCTGGCCATGGCAGTTCCCATCCCTTACCCACAGAGCTTACCCCTTACATGCTTCCATGGACCCAGGGCATCCAAAATGGACCTCCCCTGTTCGTTGTTCCCAGCATCACCTCGTTACCTTCAGATACCCTAACCTTAAAGAGACCCCCGTGTCTGGCACCTGTGCAGGCCAAGGACAGCTCTGCCTGGGTTCTCTGCCTTCCCTTGGCATGTTTCAAAATGGCGTGGTGGAGCCCTGGAAGTCCAGGCGCCCCATGGGAGGCAACCCTTGATGAACAGGAAGAGCTCAGCCTGATCCCCCAGCACAGGTTCAGTTGTAGCACTTGGTCCACACGGCCCTTTCTCTGCCCATCATATCCCTCCTCCCCAAATGGAAGAAGCTCCTGAGGAGCACTGGTTTTTTTTTGTTTTGTTTTGTTTTGTTTTGTTTTGTTTTGTTTTGTTTTGTTTTGTTTTGTTTTATTAACCACTTTTGAAATCCTAAAATTGAGAGAGAGGAAGCTAGATGTGATTAGGGCTTTACCAAATCGAATGCATGTTCCCCAAACTCTGCTAACCTCTTTTCCTGTGTCACACTGAGACTCTGCTGTCTCTGGGTTTGAGATTAATCCAGGCTGACCTGTGTGGCAGTCTCTCTGGGGTCCCTCCTACTTCTGGAGACACCTCTCGGGAGATTATCCCTTTCCATCACTAGAGAGCCCCTGGGGGAGATAGTATTTCGGTCCTTCTTTGGATGGGGAGAGGCTGTTGATATTACAGTATAGGAAGGTTTCTACTCCAGTAGCAGACCGTCCCCTTCAGCATCCACCATAAGTGCCGCCCCTGTAGGTTTTCACATGGAGGCCAACACGACTTTATAGTTGACATCTAACCACAGGTAAGAATGGAGGGGAGCAGTTAAGACAGGAGGCATCGAGTCACGACGACCTGAACAAAATCATATCCACAGTAAAGTGCTGGAGACAGACAAGTGTTTCAGGACAGGAATGCAGTACCATGCTTCTCTGCAGAATAAACAGCATCTCAGGAAAAGAACCTAGCCATGGCCTGGGCTGTGGAATCCAAGTAAACAAAACACAGGACAGAAAGAGCCTACCTCCATGCTGGGCTGGAAATGAAAAGGAAGCAAAAGAAACCAAAAGAAAGAGGAGGCAGGAGAGTGCTGAACCAGGACAGCGGTGAAAGGTGTAGGTACACTTCACAGTCCCTGCACTGCAGTGAGAACTCCAAGATCTGTTCTGTTCTTCAGAGGACTTAGTGGATCAACATGGTAAGGGAGAGAAGAAACAAGTTTCTAAGCAGGTGACTCACACCTGCAGTCCCAGCTCTTGGATGGTAGAGGCGAGATCAGGACTTCAAAGTCAACCTCGAGAGAGGACGCATCATCCCCCTGAGCACACCCAGCTCTGCCTCTAAGGGCATGAGCCACAATCTGCCAGCACACTGCTGGGGGCCTCGTACATGCTCTTGTCTGGAGAAACGGGCTAACCAGGTGTCCCTACCCCCAGGACTACAGTGTGCTGATGGCCCGGATACTCTGAACTGGAAGAGACCAAACACTTGGGTGCAAAAAAGAAATGGAGGGCATGAAGGACCCAAGCAGATAGTGATCTGGTCTGGGGAAGGGTCAGCTCCATCAAGGGGCCAGCCGGTCAAGAGGAGGGGCCAGAAGGTTAAGGGGAGAGGTCAGCAGGTCAAGGGGAAGGGTGAGTAGAAAAAGAGGAGGAGTCAGCATAATCAAGGGGCGGGGTCAGCAAATCAAGGGGAAGAGCCAGCATCATCAAGGGGAGGGGTCAGCAGGTCAACGGGAGGGGTCTGAACTGGTTTGTCCTCTGTGTGTTTTATTTTGCTGCTGTTTTCTGTTTTACCAGAACAGGTAACAGCCTTATTTTTGTCATTTGTTCATCATGATGAGGCCCTGAGGTCCTTGAAACAACAAATTTCCAGCTAGGTATAAATTAATTTAAAAACAATATGGATTAAGCCTAGTAACTTAAGGCCAACAAATACTTAAAACTAAATGAAACAAACAAACTGTAGTAAAATTTAAAACTTTACAGGAGAGCTAAGGAGCTTGTAGCCCTTAGAAATTAAAACTATGAATCTGTGCTCCTCTGGATTTGAATGTTCTGTGCTTTATTTAACTGAAGCAATTTTTAAATCAGGCATCTTACAACATTATAAAGCACCTTAGAATCATATGTGAAATTAAAACTTCAAATAAAGCAAATCATTGAATTATAATCACAACTATAACACACACACACACACACACACACACACACACACACACACACATATGGTGGTCGCAGTGGCTGCAGCAGAGGAGGAGGAGGAAGAGCAAGCATGCTCCACTGCAGCCTTTGCAGCTGCTTCAGCTGATACAAAAAGTACAATGTCAATAGCTACTTTCTGTCCAGTGAAATTGACAAGGTGTGCCAAATTCTTCACAAGTCCATAAAGAGTGAGCACAATCTGGATGGAGCAGAACTGCCGCGGTGGGTGGTCCAGAGTGTGTGCGGCTCAGTCATCTGTTGCCAGGACAGTCTTGGCAGGGAAGGGGGCAGGCCTGTGAGGCTCTTGCCCAGTTTTCTCAATCCCATAGCAGGGCCTGTCTTTCCTACATTCCTTTGCTGCAGACAAATCGCAGACCTTCAGTCCTCTCTCAGCTGTTGGAATGCTCCGCTGTCTGACATACAGAAATGGATTCTTACCAAGTCCATCTGTATGTCCTTCCAGCATGACACTGAGGTCACAGCTTCACAGAGGAATTTGGCCTGGGAGACTACACCAGAGAGGAAAACTTCTCTACCCTCAGAGTCGGCATTCTATCGCTGTTTTAAACACAAGACAATGAGACAATAAAGAGGAACCATTGATTTCACTTCAAGTTTTGAGGGTTTGGTCCATGGTCTGGTGGGGGACCCACTGCTTTGAGCCCATAACTACAGCAGTGTAGCTGGGGTGAGTGGCACTTGGTAGAGTTGGTGTAAAAAGAAGGGGACCTGGATCCTATGATCCCTTCAGGAGCATGCCATGGTGCCCGGGAGACCTCCACGCAGAGGACTGAGCCTGATCCATGAGCATCTGGGGTCCTGCAGATCCCACCATAGCGCCATCTATCTGTGAGGAAACTACACTCTGTTTGGGGATTGGTTCTAATGCTTTGATTTAATTGGGAGTCAGTGTGTTCAAATGCTGAAAGTCCTTGTCCCCAGTTGGTTTTTGATAGATCAATAAAGATGCCAGCTGCCATGGTTCAGAGAGAGATGGATCAGATTTAGAGCTGCAGAAGGAAAATCATGAGAAATGTAGGGGAGAAGGAATATGCCCCCCCCCAAAGGGCTGCCAGAAAGCATCTTGGGCAGCAGATTAGGGAGTCACCCAGAAGGAACAGGGCAACAAAGATAGACCATGGATTTAGAGGGTGTTGAGTCAGGAGTACCGGAGGGAAATCTATGATAGCCAGGCAGAGGATTAGAACTGCCCAGCCTTGAGCTAGCCAAGGTATTTCAAAAATTAGCTAATGTGTGTGTGTGTGCCTTTCATTCGAGGATCCAAAGAGTTCCTGGGCAGGTGGCTGGAAGCACACAACTCGCTGGGCGCCAAAGTGGTGGGCGCCAAAGCGGTGTAGGTAAAAACTCACCGCTGTACCACTCAAAGTATGTTTTCCTGTCTATTATTTTTAGAGCAGTAAGTATTCTTGAGAAATTTCAGAGAATGTAAGATAGGTATAAAATCCACTCAAGATCTGATTGACATCATTGCAGGTCGGCAGCACGTGCAGCTCTGGGGCTGAGTCAGTGGCTCCTGCCACGTTTGTCACTTGGTAATGAGCTGTCTTCCTGGCCAATGGAAGGCTTTTCTTCAGTCCCTTTTTAAAAAACGAATGAGGTATGGAGACTTAGTTTGGTTGATGGAGTGCTTGTCCAGCAAGACATAGCCCTGGGTTCGGTGCCCAGCACCATGTAAACCGGGGCTAGCGGCCCAAATCTGTGATCCCAGAATTCAGGTGAAAGCAAAGGGCTCAGGAGTCCAAAGTCATCGTCAGAAATAGAGCAAGTTTTCTGGCCATCCTGGGTTAAACAGATACTTTCTGAAAAAGAGGAGAGAGGAGGGGAGGAAAGGAGACAGAAGGAAGGGAAGAAAGGCTAGAGGAGAGTAGGTCAGGGCGGGGAAGAAGGGGGGGGGAGGTTCGAGGGGAGGGGTCGGGAGGAGTGGGGCAGAGCTGAGCGGAGCCTGGTTACAAGTTGAACACTTAGGATTTTCTTGAAGTTTTTTTTTTAACCCTGGATAATTTTATACCTTCATATAATTGTTTTGATCAAATCCTCCTCCCATCTCCTCCCAGCTTTTCTCTTCCGGCGTCATGGGCTCTGTTTTAAAACTCACCAAGTGTACCAGCGCCCGCCGCCGCCCATGCCCTGCGGTATGGGACCACAGGCTGGAGCGTGGGAGGCGCCTCAGGGACCACTTCCCTGAAGGAAGCCCATTCTTTCTATTCCAGAAGGCTTCAATTGCCAATAGCTCCCCAGCTAAACGGTGGACTTCCTGAGCCTCCCCTCCCCCATCCATGCTGGTGTTTTGGCTGCTGTGTTCTTATGCTGGGCTTGTGCATACAGGCCAGCCACTGTGAGCTCATGTGTCAAAAAGCCCTGTCATGTCCAGCAAATGAGGTTTTGCTGTGGTTATCCACTACTCCTGATTGAACTCCTCCAGTTTCTCTGCTGCCATGATCCCTGAGCCCTGGGATGGGGGAGAAGGATGATAGATGTCTCATTTTGAGATTAGCACTCCACAGCCTATTAATTATTCTCTGTATACTGAGCAGTTGTGATTCTCAGGACTGATTCTCATCTAACTGTAAGAGGAAGATTCTTTGATAAGGTTGAATAAAACACCAATCTTCAGACATAAGCATGAGGACTGTGAGGCCGGTTTAATACTCTGTCCATTTAGCAGAGTAATAGCATTACGTTCTCCCCTTGGGCTTATGATCCATTCAGCCACCAGTTACTAGTACTAGAAATGACTTCCACCTTGTAGAGTGACTTTTAAATCCAATTGGAAAGCAGCTGGTTATTCCCATAATATTTACGCCACTACTCCGCCAATGGGCATATCTTTCTGGGGCAGTCATTATCGTAGCTTGCAGGATTCACAGATGGTTAATTTTTTACAAAGCCATCATTACCCTGACATCAAAATCAGGTACAGGTCCAACCAAAATAGAAGACTATAGACCAGTCTCCCTGGTGGAGACAGATGCAAACCTTCTCAATACATCTGCAAACAAAATTCAAGAATATATCTAAAATTTTACCCACCCAACACAATCAAGTTGGCTTCATCCCAGAGATACAGGGATGGTTCAATGTGTGTAAATTGGTAAATGCAATCCACCACAAAAATAGACTCAAGGACAGAAATCATTTGATCATCTGATTAGATGTTAAAAAGAAAACAGGCCTTTGGTGAAATCAACATCTCTTAATGCTAGAGTCCTGAGGAATGTAGTGACACGGGACATACCTCAACACAGTAAAGGCAATATGCAATGAACTCACAGTCAACATCATGTAGAAAGGAACAGAATGCCAAGTGTTTTCCACTAATGTCAAGAACAAGGCCAAGCTGTCCCTTCTTTGCACCCCTGTCCAATCTCGTGCTTCCAGTCTTAGCTCGGACAAAAAGGTGGGAGGAGAGAGAGGATGAACGTAGACAGGGAGAAGTAGACACACCCACATCTGCAGATGATATGACTCCATCATTAAAACCCTTCAAGGCTCCAGACAACCATGGCAGCTGACAGACAAAGCAGGGGGAGACGGATATAAATCAGCAGCCTCCCTTGCTCCAGTGACAAACTTACAGAGAAATAAATTGGGGAGACAGTACCTTTCCAGTAGTCTCAAAAAATCTTGGAATAAATCTAAACAGTGAAGTGAAGGACATGTACAACAAAACCTTTAGGGTCCTGGAGACAGAAATTAAAGACCAGAAGACAGAAAGATCTACCATGCTCGTGGATTGTCAAGGTTAACACCAAAAGCAATCTACAGAGTCAATGCAATCCCTATCAAAACTTGGATAAAGTTCTTCATAGACAATGCCAAACTAATCTCCAAATTCAATATGGAAACACAAAAGACTTAGGACATCCAAAATAATCCTGAACAATAGGACCCTTGGCCAATGTATCATCGTCCCAGATTTCATGTCAAACAGCAGAGCCACAGGAATAAAAGAGCATAGGCTCGATATCCGAACAGGAACCCTGATCAGTGGGATAAAACTGAGAGCCAGATATAAGTCAGGTACACGTCCTGATTTTTGACAAAGAGGCCAAAAACTCAGAAGAAAAGACGGTATCTTCAATGCTTTAAATTTTCATTATTTCTCATTCTGCCACAGAATTCTCTGTAACTATCTTACCTATCACCACCAGCCCCAAGCGTTAGTTTCACTTTTGTTTGTTTGCTTTTTTGAGTTTACCATCCACAGGAATGCAGTCTACAACAGGCCTTACAGAGTGTGTCAGATGCTCGGTGCCCAGCAAGCATTCGGTAAACACTTGGTGACTGCTGAATGAATTTCACCCACGTGTTAGCAACAACCCAGCGTTTCCCACTTCAGGAAACAGATAGAAGATAGAGGGCAAGGAGCCAAGGGAAGAGATGCAGGTGAGACGGATGCTCTGAGGTCAGCAGGTCACAGGTGGCAGGGTCTAGTTCCTTTCATAGATTCCCTAACGAGCTGTACATCCACCCAAGAGCTTACAATTATAGACTGAAAAATAAACACAGGCAGCAACAGCACGTTCGTTCGTTCTATTTCCTTGCATTCAGTGATCAGCCAGGCCAGAGAAACCCCAGCATTGGTGGCCCAGAAGCTGTTGCCATAGCAACAGTAACAAGCCTGACTTCTTAGGTGAGGAGTGAGTGTTTTTATTAATCTACGGAGAGAATGGCTTCTTTATCTCTTTAAATCTGTACTTTTTTGTACGGAAGAAAAGACTGTATCATTCTTTAAAATACCTAGTTGACCGTGCCAGCTGTGCGCTGCTTCGGCAAACACTAGACAGAAGCGTTTGGAGGATCTACCCTGGCTGCGCTTTCAGGGCTTCTGGTCCAGGGTTGCTTTGCTCCATGCTTCTGGGCCTGCCGTGAGACCACGAATCATGGTGAAGTACTCGGCAGAGGAAACCTCATAGCAGGCAGGAAATGAAAGGGGAAACAGGAAGGGCCAAGGCAACAGACACCCCCCCTCCCCCGGGTGTTTCCAAGGAGCTACCTCCTTCATTTAGGCTCCGTGTTCAGAAGGGTCTGAGAAACCACCTGGCACCCCATGGTCACTGAGGGACCTTCAGCATGAGAGCCACTGGGTGACATCCCCTACCCAGTCTGTGGGCAACACCCACCATTATCTGCCTGGATACTTTGTTTCTCACAGAACCTGGCTTTCTAGAGGGTGCTTTTTCTCTGTGAGTCACAGACAGAAACTTGTTGAGGCTACAAGCCCTTAAGGAAAGATGAAATCAGCCTTAAGTCCGTTTTACAGTTGGGCAAAGGGAAACATCAGACTATGGATGATCAGGTTCTGCCCCAATGGAGATGGCTGGCTCAGATGGTCAGAAGTGTCAGAGTGCATTCAGTTAGAACCCCAAAATATTCCAAAGCAGTGTATGTGTGATCTTTTCCTTCACAAATGTTGGGGGGAGGGACAAACTGGATGCTTTAGACTAAGCACTGTTTAAGAAAATTGTTCATGGGGCTGGAGAGGTGGCTCAGTGGTTAAGAGCACGGGCTGCTCTTGCAGAGGACCAGGGTTCGGTTTCTAGAACCTACATGGCAGCTCACAGCCATCTGTAACGTCAGCTCCAGGGGATCTGGCCTTGTCTGTCTTCTGTGGGTACCTGGCATGCACATGGTGCACAGACATACAGGCAGGTAAAACACTTATACACATAAAATTAAAAAAAAAAAACTTTAAATTTTTTTAAACTTTAAACTCAGAAGTATGAGTGGGTCAGACACAGACTCAGGCGATGTCTGCCCTGTACATGTGCACACGACCCTGTATGGCACAAAGGAAACCAAAATGGATTCATGGATAAATTAGCGTAGCGATAACTTTTACAATTGCAATGGATGTCCTTTCCAGACACCCTCCTAGCCCGCTCTCTCTACTTCTGCGCGCTAGCCGAGCAGACCTTACTCACTGGGGACGGGAGCTGTAGTAGGGTGGGCAAGTACTTGCATAGGGTGCACATCCCCAGCCCTGCAGGGAAAACTTCCTGTGGAATGGTTACTCTCTCTAAGAGATGCCAAAACTAATCAGGGCTTTACTTTCCTGGAAGAGGAAACATCTGGTGAGTTATTACCCTAATAATCTATTAAGTCAAATTGATAAATTGTTATTTCTCCTTTAGAAATAATGTGTATTTGTTTTAGAGAGATGGGACCTACGCAAAAAATCAAATTACCAATAGAGAATGAGTCACACCAATTACGTTTGGTAGCTCTGTTGCTCGGTGGTTAAGAGTTTTTAAAACATAAACCTAAATGCCACATTGCTTTTTAATCCGGCATCTCTAGTTTGCCAACGTCTACAGTTTCTATCCCATACTGCAGCACAATGGAACATCGAGAGATGGAAACAGAACACTTTACATTTAATTTAGAATTAATTAGGAACATGTGCAATGCATTCTAAAACCCACTCAGCCATCAGTGAAGTCTAATGCAGACATAGCCCGAAGCCCTGCTTCTCTATATAAAGCGGGGTGAGCTGCAGTCTTTTTGCCTTTTTGGGGTTCTGCTCCCCTCATTTCTCCACTCGGCTGGGTCTGGTCCTCCATCAAGAAATGGGTTCAGATGGCTCGTCCTGCCCCATCTCTTTCTTCTACAGCATTGCAACCTTCCTTTCAAGCTTTCTGTCAAAGAGCAGAAGTCCAGTGTGTACGTGTGACATGCAGGAGAATGGGAGCATATGGATGGAAGGAGACAAAAAGGCTGTGAGTCCAAGGACAGCCTGGACTACACAGTGAGTGAGTTTCAGGTCGGCCTGGTCTATGCAGTGAGTTTCAGGACAGCCAGGGCTACACAGTGAAACCTCAAAAAAACCTAAGATAAGAGACTTCACCATCTCCTTTTCAGCCCTGAGAATGGATCACAACTTTGTACTCCTTGGTGATGCCGGGTGCCTTCCTCGCCTGGGTTAAATTTCCATGGACACTTGCAAACAGCGATCCTATTTGTATCCTGACCAAAATATTCAAGTTCAATTTAGACTCACCCACTAGAGACAGCCATGAAGTCCAACAGAGCTCTCGGTTTGAATGGTGACTAATGTAACTAAGTAACAACTGTGGGATCGGATTTTATTGTTAGAAAACATTGTGTGGTTAAAAAACGCCATCACCAAGGCACATTGAAGTTGTTGTGTCTCCATGAGCCACGGTTTTAGTGCCTGGCCATCAAAGCTAGAGATTCTAGGGCATCATCTTCACTTGATGGCTTTAAGGACTTCCCAGACTGTCACTCCCAGCAACCAGATGCTATCTATTCTGTTGCTTTGTACATGTCATGGAGAGGCTATACTGCTTCTCATGGCTTCTTACAGAGTTTACATTTCCTCTGTAATTTCACTTATAGATGTATATTTTATGTGTATATATATATATGTATATACACACATATATATGTATATACACACATATGTATACATATATGTATATGTAGAATGTTATATACCAAGGTAAAACAAAAACACCATGTGGTCTCTCAGCTCAACCTCCAAGGGTCTCTTACATTTAATGAGTCTTTTTCATAGACTCTTATTAACATACATTATTCATGTGAAACACGGGCCTTGTCATAACATTCTCCATGCATGTAAAGCTCTTTGACCACATTCACCCATAGCTCCCTTCCTATTACCTCCCCCCCCCCCGCCCAATCCTGCCTCTCCTGTAAAACCCCACTTGTAATTTTGCATCTTTTCTAGACTCCACATATGGGTAAATATGTGGTCACTGTCTTGCTGAGTCTGGCTTACTTCACTTAACATGATGATTTCACATTCTTTCTATTTTCCTGAGGTAACATTGCATGACTGCTTCCTCTTGATGGCTGAGTAATGCTCTGTTATGTATCTATACTATTTTCTATATCTGCTAACCAGTTGGCGAGTGGCTGAGTTGACCGCAGCACTTGGCCATGTGGGGGGCACCACAGTAAGCACAGGCGCACCGCAATGTCTGCAGAATGCCAACGTGATCCCAGTGTATACTGATGTATATGTCTGGCTCGTGTCAAGGTTTCAGTTGCAGGTCTTAGACACTGCTCCAGATTATCTTTGGTACTAGCTGTAGTAGCTCACACCCCCACCCACAGTGCACAGGGTCCCTCTCTTGAGTCTCACTAATATTAGGACTGTGGCAAGACTATTTCAGAGCAGTTTTGATTTGCATTTCCCTTTACTAGTCAGTCAACGTGTCCTCTGGTTGGCTGGTTTCTTGTCTTACAATGGAGTCCTGAAATTCTGTCTATATCCTGGACATTAGCTCCCTGGCTGACAGCTGGGAGGGGCTTTCCACCATGCTCCGGGCTGTCTCTTCACTCCAGCAATGGCTACCATGGCTGTGCAGAAGGCCTTTAGTTTGTCCTCTCATTTGTCACTCTGGGTTTTACTTCCTGAGTTGTTGTGGTCCTATCTGGAGAGTGGATTTCTTACTTGTATACCGTGCATGTCTTCAAGGGTTACCACTACATTTTCCTACAAAATTATGAATATTAAGACCTTTGATCCATTTTGAGTCATTTAAAAAATATCTCTCTCTGCGCTCTCTCTCTCTCTCTCTCTGTGATAGTGTAGGTGCCTGTTGGAAACCAGAAAGGTACAGCAGGTCCCCAGAACTGGAGTTACAGGTGGTTGTGAGACATCTAATGTGGGTTCTGGGAACAGAACTTGGGTCCTCTGTAAGAGCGCTCTGTGCTACTGAGTCACTACCTAGCCCTTGGGTTGATTATTGTACTGTGTGATAGGTTGGATTGATTATTGTACTGTGTGGTAGGTTGAATTGATTATTGTACCACGTGATAGGTGGGGTTGATTATTGTACTGTGTGATAGGTAGGGTTGATTATTGTACTGTGTGATAGGTAGGGTTGATTATTGTACTGTGTGATAGGTGGGGTTGATTATTGTACTGTGTAATAGATAAGGTTGATTATTGTATTGTGTGATAGGTAGGGTTGATTATTGTACTGTGTGATAGGTGGGGTTGATTATTGTACTGTGTGATAAGTTGAGTTGATTATTGTACTGTGTGATAGGTTGGGTTGATTATTGTACTGTGTAATAGGTAGGGTTGATTGTTGTACTGTGTGATAGGTGGGGTTGATTATTGTACTGTGTGATAGGTAGGGTTGATTGTTGTACTGTGTGATAGGTGGGGTTGACTATTGTACTGTGTGATAGGTGGGGTTGATTATTGTACTGTGTGATAGGTGGGGTTGATTATTGTACTGTGTGATAGGT
>CM052700.1:3854279-3865488 GCA_028551405.1 Uromys caudimaculatus | reverse complement strand
TAGGGTTGATTGTTGTACTGTGTGATAGGTGGGGTTGATTATTGTACTGTGTGATAGGTGGGGTTGATGATTGTACTGTGTGATAGGTAGGGTTGATTGTTGTACTGTGTGATAGGTGGGGTTGACTATTGTACTGTGTGATAGGTTGGATCTGGTTTCATTCCCCCACAGTTTCTCAAGCACTGCCTACTAAAGTGGTTGAATTTCTCTCATTTGAATTTTAGGATTTTTTTTAAGTTTCTGTGAAGAATATCATTGGTGTTTTCAGGATCTCTGAACTATGCACCACTTTTGGCAACATAGCCATTTTAACAGTATTGGTCTGATGATCCATGACAGGAGATCCTCCATCTTCCAGTGTCTTCATTTCCACCAGTGCTTTATACTTTTGACTGTAGAAGTTGTTCATCTCCTTTGTTAGACTTGCTCCCACTGTTCTCCTGCTTGATGTAGTCTGTTGTTGAGACGCCGAGCTCTATAACTATTTCTATTTCATCATGGGTTTCTCTGCTCTAAGATTTCTGACTGGCCCTTTCTTAGTGCTGGATCGTTTGTTTGGGCTATAAATTGTCTTTTCTATTTTATCATCTTGCCTAACTATACTATACTACATTTCTTGAGTCTCTTTAAAACATCTGGAGCCCTGAGTAGATGGCTGAGTCCATGAGGTGTCTTTGGTGTAAGTATGAGAACCTGAGTTTGTATCCTAGTGCCCACAAAAGGCTGGGTGCAGCATCGTACACATATCACCCAGAACTGTGGGGCAGCGGGCAGAGACAGATCCTTGGAGCTCATTGGCCCACCAGCCAGCCAGATAGCCAAGTTGATGAGCTCCGAGTTCATTGAGAAATCGTGACTCAACAAATGAGATGGTATGTGATCAAGAAACACACCAACATTGAGCTCTGGTTTCCATGTGTACATGGACTGCATATATATATATACATACATAAACACATACATATATATATACATACATAAACACGCACGCAACTCCCCCCCACCCCCACAAACACACATACTCCATTTCAATACTTTGAAGGAAATGTTTAATTTTTCTTTTTCGAGATATAGTTTCATTTTGTAGCCCAGGCTAGCCTGAAACTCAGCATTGATTGCTGAACTTGTGGTGATATTTTTGCCTCAGGCCTCCAAGTGCTGTGACTAAAGCTGTGAGTTCACACACTGGGCTTCAACCTTCTGTTCAGTATGTGTAGGAGATCTGTCGCTAGAGTCTTGCTCTCTCCTGGAGGTGGCATGTTATCTGACATTTTATCTTCTGCACTCCCCATGTTGACATCTGAACACCTGGCAAGGAGGTTCCCTGTGGGGCAGTGATCTGTGACAGGCAATCGGCACCTGGTTGAGCACAGGCATAAAATTTGGGCAACCCAGTGGAACAATCCACAAGGGACCAAAAAATGTTATGCCAATGCTCCCAGGAGGCTTTTGGCTCCAGTCACGGTCACATACTACCCCTCCTCAGGTAGAGGCGTGGCCGCACAGCCCCAAGCCATCCCCATGTTAATGAGACTCCTAGAGGCTTAGTCACACCCCTTCCCAGTTGCTATATCTGCCTCGCCTCTCCCAGAAAGGCAAGGGTACAATTCCATCCAGGCCACTCCACACAATGAAAATAAACGTCTTAGAATTATGTACTGTCTCTTCATCTGGACCTGCTATGGGAAGCGAGGGATCCAGCCCTTGATTAAGGAGCCTCGTCTAATCTCTCACTTAGGGTTTCCGCAGCGCTCCCAGACAGTACTCATTCACCCAAGCCTAAGCAGCTAGCCCAGTGCCCAAGTCGCTGAAACCCAGTCTCGGCGGGAACCCCAGCTGCTCTCCAGCTAGCCTGTCTGAGGCACCCTGCAGCGACTGTGGTGCCCCGGGCTAGAGAACCCATGGAGACAGCTGCCGCGTCTTCCCCGAGAATGGCCCCCTCCCCCACCCACGGGCAGGGCCTGCAAAGGCTTCCCACAGCCCCCACCTGCCCGTTGGACTGTGTGCGTGTCTCCTGTCCCACCCAGAACCGCAGCACCAGGGACAGACATGTGGGGCTTCTTTCCACTGCGCCAGGATTGTTCCCACAGTTCCCTCTATTCTTCTCTTTTCTGTGATAGTGGGACTGTTCACACCTCTGTGAACTTTTGCTCTTAAACTCACTCACTGTGTGTCTGAAGGACAGTGTCCACACAGGCACCTATGGTTTTTTGAGTTCCTTCTGGCTTCGCTCCCTTGACGGTCACTATCATCTAACTTCCGAATACCCAGCAAGAGAGGTCAGAAGATGAACAGAAACAACTAACACCCTGAACTGTGCTGTGCAAACGAGAGGTGAGCAAAGTGGCTGTTGCTCAGAGAAGGGCGGGGCAGTGAGAAACAGCAAGAGGAGGAAAGGGGTTCAGCACGGCAGAAGTGTGCAAGAAGAATATGGGAAGAGCCACTTCGGGAAGGGATAAGGGGGTTACTAGAGAAAGCCGGTTCGTGGGGGACACTGCACCAGCAGAAGGAAATAACCATGGAAAGGCTAGTGTGGTGGGTTGAGGGGACCCTGATGAACAGGCAAACGAGGCCTCATGCTCCGTGGGGTCAGTGAGGAGGAAACTGAAGCTCTGAGAGAAGGAAGGGGCGCAGAAGGGCTCCAGCTGTCCTCATTAACGTCTTCCAACTTTGGATACCAACAGAGAAATTTGCTTCATGTCTCCAAAACAGTTGTCCCACAGCCTTCTCCTTAAGTAGCTCACCGTGTGAGCTTGAAAACGCACAAAGCGAGCGGTAACCGTCGCGCTCACTCCTGCAAAGTCTGAGGACGAACATCGCTCGTGTGTGTGTGTGTGTGTGTGTGTGTGTGTGTGTGTCTCTGTGTCTGTGTGTCTGTGTGTGTCTGTGTGTGTCTGTGTGTGTGTGTGTGTGTGTGTCTGTGTGTATGTGTGTTTTCCAGGAACACTGCGGATTACTAAGGAGAGACTGGGAAAAGTTACTTAGTCACCGTGACTTGTCATTCCCTCAACCCTTCAACTGGGAACTGTGAGGTTCACATGTGATTCATGTACTTAACAATGTACCTGACAGATGCAGCCATGGCGTCCTTCATCTCCCAGAGTGCTCTGAAGCCCGACTCCACTGACCTCTGCCTTTTAATACGGTTTTCTATTCTCTGCCATGTCTGGTAGACTTGCTAAGCTTCCTTCTCTGCCATCAGGGGCATCTCAGGAAGTGATGGTGTGTGCAAAAGGCTTCCAGATGAGGATTGTGTGACATGGACAGCCTCACTCGTGCCGGATTGGGTCAAGAAGTCAGGGGATGGCAGAGCACCAGAGAATGAGAACTCATGTTCGCCTTTGGGGTAAGGCATGAGAAGGGTCCCAGTGGCACATGGTCGTGCAGGAGCTGTGGACTTAGAAGAAACCAGCCTTCCCAGAGCTTCAGAAAGGAGGAGTGGGTGTGCAGAAGAGTAACCCCACCTCTGCCTGTTTAGCATCTGATCATGTTGTCTTTGGTCTGAGGCACCATCTTTTCCATATCTCCCTCCTAAAAATCTTTCAATTCACTGCAGGTTCTTCATGCCAAATCCTCTGAGTTCTGTCCTGAGCCTTTCTCTCCCTACGTTAGGCTCCCCCTGGGCGTGTTAATCACCCTATGGTTGTGACCTGCTGATCTTGCCTCTGTCAGTTCAGCTGCTCCAGAGCAGTACACGTTTTCTGCTGTCTGCTGGATATCTCCATCTGGAGACTCGAGACTTCTCAATGTGAAATGTCATTTCCTGACACCCAAGTCATGCCCGTCCTCCCTTTCTCCAGCTCCCATGTCCACCTTGCGTCCATTTCTCCTGATACTGTCTCTACTTTGATGAGGACACCAATGTTTACTCTTTCACCCAAGCTGAAGGGAGAACAAAAGCTTTCAAGGCTTCCTGGTGTGTCCCCCCCCCCCTCCCCGGGAGCCCTATCTGTGGGACAAAAGCCAACTCCATGTCTTAAATGCTCGCCTTAGCTTTTGCTTGGGTTAGACTCTCATGACTGTCTCCTGCATTAGTCTGCTCCCTGAGGTCAGAGGCCACCTTGTTGTCACACCTGGCAAGCACTTTGTGGTAATCTCTGGAACTGACTCCCACCTGTCTCTCCTGCCCAGCGTCCTGAACTACATCGTTCATGCTCTGTGTCATCTGACCGCCCTCCCTCCTCCCCATCCCACTGCTGTAGCTTCGGTTCAGCAGCTTGTGACCGTCAGCAGTGCCCTGACCAACCTCTCCTACCTTGGATTCTCCAACTCATGCTCTTCACAATCATCAAACTGGTTTTATAATAATAGCATGCTGAGTCATGAGGCCACTGGCATTCCAACAGATCTTAAGACCCAAGGGCACCAGGTCCGTCCAACTTTTTAAAATTAACTTTCCTAGGAAATTCTTGCTCAGGATGGTAGGACTGTAATAGTCCAATCAACAAGCTCACTGATCCTGGAACCTCATGAAAAACAAGTTATCTGGGCGAGTGTATGCTGTTCTTCCTACCCCAGCAGGCATGTAAGAGCTGCACTTGACTCACAGATGGTCACTAGGGGCTCCCGGATCACATCACTGTGTGTGCATCACTCAGCACTTGATGAGCCCCTGGTTTTTCCTTGAACAAGATGCTTGCTTTTCTGCATCTCACGCATACTCTGCTCCCTTCACTTAGAACTAGAACGCCGTTCCTTTTTGCTGGTCATGAGTTCCTATTTGCTTGTGCTTGTCTGTTTTGAGACATGGTCTCACAAAGCCCAGGTTGGTCTCCAATTCACTACGACCTTGAACTCCTCCTGCCTCCATCTCCTGAGTTCCGAAATGATGGGTCAAATTGTTCTTTAACGCCAGACTAAATTGACAATTTCCCCCTTCAAGTTTGGGAGTCTCTAAATAGAAATACGGTCTTTTGGGAGGCTTCTGAATGTATTTGGATAATGGACGGTTGTAAGCTCTACCACATCTATGATGCCTGCTGCTACCAAGCGTAGCAACTGGACTACTGACCTGCAGAGAGCTGGCCCTGACTGTCAGAGCGCATGACCTGTGAATGTTTGACAGACAGATAAGTGAGTAAGATCCAGGGTAGTTCAGAGGAAACTGCCTTCATTAGTCCTAGGCAAGGACCAGTCAGGATCCAATGCTGCGGATTCCTGGTTGGCTTTATGCTTCCCAATGTCCTGCTGGGGCAAATGTTGTTCTTTGAATAAGAAAGAAAGGTATAGGAAGAAAACTAAATGTCTCAGGGGGAAGCTGCTATGGTCCTGTGACAGCAACGAAACCCAGAGAGGTAGCCACCTGCTAAAGTAGGATGAGGAGGAACCAGGATGAGACCCTCCCCAGAGAGTTCCTCAAGGCTGTCCTGTCAGCCGCTGGGGACAGGCTTTGCTCGCTGTAGTGCTTGTGATGAGCTCAGCCTCACCTAAGCTGAGTATCTGCACTGAGAGAAGCCAAGATACAAAGGCTCCTCTGGGTTTAGACTCCTAGAGCCAGTATGTAGTCATGTCACACCATATATCCTGTAGGTGAGAGGGTAGGTAGTCTTACTTGTGATTGGCAGGTGACCCTTCTTCTTGTGGGGAACCTTGCTGACCTCAGTTACCACAGTGTGAGGCTTAGGCAGTGCTGGGGCCGAGCTCCATCTCCAGTGCAGGTAACTAGCTTCTGTTTGCACATCAGTCTAGAATCCTTCCTGCCATGCTGTTCTCCTGACCCCAATGCCTGACAGGGGCCTCAAGCCAACACAGAAGAGCTTCTGAGCCCTGGTCTATGCTGTCCATTTCACACAGAGAGGACATCATGTACTGTCCACTCATTAGGTTTAGATCTGCGAGGCCATTGAGATGGTTCGTGGAGAAAAGGCACTTGTAGCCAAGGCTGACAATCTGAGTTCAATCCCAAGATCCTTATGGTGGAAGGGGAGAAAAACTCCTTCAAGCTGTCCCTTCACCACCCCCCCACCCCTCCATTAACAGCAAAAGGAACGTTAGGGAATGTGCACAGCATACATGGGCACGGTCCAGTTACACAGCGGCCTCTAGGCTTCATGAGCTCACTGACCAGGCTGCATTTCTCCCTCCTGTGGGTTGAGATACTGGGAAAACATGTGGAGCATAATATACAGTACAGTGAATGAATAAATTGCATGGGAGGCTATGCTCAACCGCAAAGACAGAGCCCACATGTGCAGGAGCAGACTCAGAGATGACCAACACTGGAGCAGCATGGGAACTGTGGAAACTTGAGTATCACCAACTGTCATCAGTGGCAAAGCTGGGGGGCGGGGCGATCCATTCGAAAGGCATCGGAATGTTTGTTGAGTGAAGACATGAAAAGAAGAGGAAGGGAAGCGTATGACTGATTCAGAGATTGTATGCTTACAGAGGTATTCCTGGGGCAGCCTGGGGAACAACTGGAACAGGGCCAGCCACACTGCCCACTGCTTCAGTATCCTACAGGAGACCCATCCGGGACTGACCTGTAGTAACTATAGTAACACAAACGAGATAGAGGGAGGGAGGGGGTAGATTGAGGGTATTTCACAAGTAGAGTTGGCGGAGCTTTGAAGATGATTAGCAGATAGGCAAGAAGGGGGACTGGAAGCCGGCCCCATGCCTTGGGCCTGAACCAAGGGCGCCTAATGTACCACTCACAGAGATAGAGAAAGCATCAGAGGGGCATGGTGACAGCCTGGTGTCTGGAGACTGACGTCCTTGTGTCTGTTGATGGCTGAGAAAAGAGCTCTGGGGACACTTGGGTGCATCTTGAACGCTCAAGTGGGTGATAGGGCTGGAGGCATGTGATGGAAGCCAGGGACGCCCGCCATTGATGTTGCTCTACGTGAGGGTGTGCAGAAAGACAGAAACCAATATGAGGGACATATATTTTAGAAAATATATGTTGGGTAAGAGAGCCCAAGGAGCAGGTGTGAAGCAGTCTGAGAGACGAAGAGGAGTCACAGAAACAAGGGGAGAATTATTTGAAGACGAATCTCTAGAGTTAACAACGGCGCTGTGGAATGCTGTTCTCCAGGCGTGGCGTAGCTGTTGCTCTCGTGAACTCTCAGTAGCTGTGATGGCCCTCATTTAACACGTGCATAAAGGGGCCCACTGGTGGTCCATCACCGTGGGAACAGGGTCTGGGAGGACGCAGTCATTACTGAGAATGTATAGGCAGTTCATGGTTGACAGAAACTCAGTCATGGGAGAGAGCTGCTTTCTTTGGTGGAGTTGTTCGTAAGTTGCCCACATTCCTGATCAGTCCTAATTAAACTAAAGGCCTACTGTCTCACCAAACCATACTTGGTCTTCTTTCTGTTGATACCATACCTGGGGTGAGCAGATGCTTGCTCATTGCCCTGGAAAAGCTCACGAAGCAAGCCGAGACAAGGATGTTAAACGTAGCGCTACGAAAGAGTGGGAGTGTAGCTCAGTGGCAAGACACCAGGCTAGCATGCATGAAGCCCTGGGGTAGCTCATCGGTGGCAAGAAAATCAGCACTAAAGACATAATTTGCAACCTCCATGAAAACAGCTTCTGGGTCTGATAGAAACCTAAGCTGAGAAATGGCTACAAAGTACAGATATTTCAGAGTTTGATTCTGAAGGGGCACATTCATTTACATGTTCTAAATCCATTAAATATCCAATATTTATCAAAAGAAATATTGGCAATATTGCGGTGGGCTGAGGAAAAGCAAAGCTGACCCCAGAACTGTGGATAATCTTCATTCCTTGGACACAACGCACCCACAGACAGAAAGTAAGCAGAGGTGAGGCTTCAGGAGAAGTTAATTTAAAATGTGTGTCAGATTGTATTCTGCCCAAGGAAAATACACGAAAGCAGCTAATGAGGAAAGAATGGAGCCAACAGCTGCACTTTGACCGAAATGGACCTTCCTAGACGCCTGCGACGCAGTGTGGGTCAGTGGGTCTGAGACTTCTCAGGAAAGAATATGGGACATGAGTGGACATGAAGATGTGATAGGAAATGGGACCACAGACCCGTGTGCTAAGACACCAGGTCCCCAGCTAGGGGCTGCTTTAGAAGGCTCAGAACCATAGGAAGTAGTCATGGGGTTGGGGGGGGGCATGGCTTAGAAAGTGAGTCACAGTCGGTGGGCCTTAGAAAATGGTCGGGGTGTGGGAGGCTGGGCCTTCAGAAGTGCTCATGAGGAAGGGGTGGGTCTTAGGAAGTAGTCACAGAGTGGCTGGGGGTAGGGGTAGGCCTTAGGAAGTGGGTTACAGAGGGTGGGCCTTGAGGGACAAGGCACTTTCTGAGTGAACAAGTATCTGAAGCCACATTTCTGTGCCAACATTTGAACCTTTACTAAATTTTGAGCATTGAGAAAATTCTGGATTTCTGATTACTAAAGACAAACATCCCATTGCCCACCACCCCAGAGGGTACATTGCCCAATACTCCTGACATTACTACTTGGAATTGACTCAGGAAAATTTACTTTGGTGCTCTCAGGAGGGTTTAATTTCTATGAGTAATGAGCTTCTCACCATGAAGTGAGAGACATGCCCAAGAATGAGAGGGACACAAGGTGCAGAGTGCTCACTGGGTGTTGTGTGACAAAATCCCAAAAGGCGTGGCTCTTGGACGACAGGAGCACGTGCAACAGAGACTTGGAGAAGCCAGCGTGCCGCGTGAAGAACTGGATGAGTGGGCCTCCGTACATGTGGAGTGGGCCTTAGTGCCCCATGTTAGGTAACGCACTATGTACATTCTCGAGATCGGGACCAGGGGAGGGCCTGGTGGAGACCGAGCTCCAGAGAGTAAGGTAAGTCATGACACCTAGACTGTGAGCTAACGAAAGTTCACTAAGTGGAGAGATGAGGGCAGTCTGAGGGGGCACATCAAAGCACTGCTACTCCCTGGACAAGAGGCGCTAAAGCCAATGTTCTCTTGCGAATCGGAAACTGACCCTGTCAGTCAAGTCACTTGTGAGTTTTCAAGGCGAAGGCTGAAAACATGGGCGTCTCTTGAGGAACACTCGGTGTTCTAATTTGGTTTCTAGTTTGGATAGTTCACCAAACTAGATGTGTGTGACTGATAAACAGCAGATCAAACCAACATGGGAGGGAAGGATTTATACACCTTACAGGTTACAGAATGTGGGGCAGGAACCTGGAGGTGGGGATGGAGGCAGAGGCCATGGAGGAATGTTGCTTACTGGCTGCCCCCCTCTGGCCTGTGCAGCCTGCTTTCTTGTACACCCAGGATCACCCAGGGATGCTGCCCACAGTGGGCTGGGCCTTCCCACATCTGTCATTAGTAGTCAAGAAAATGACTCAGATTCAGGCAAGTCTGATGCAGACAATCAGGGGAGGTTCCCTCCTCCTAGGTGACTCGAGTTTGTATCAAGTTGAGGCAGGCAGGCACACATGTAGTCACACACACACACACACACACACACACACACATATACACACACAGACACATACACACATACACGCAGACACACACATATACACACACCTAGACACACATTCACACACGGACACACACATACACACAGACACACACAGACACACAGACACACACATACACACAGACACATACAGACACACATACATACATATACACATACATACATATACATATACACACACAGATGCACACAGATGCACACACATATATACACACACAGACACACACAGACACACACACACACACAGACACACACACACACGTCCTATGAGACTGACAAGGGCTCTTTGATTAGTGCCCTTCTAATCAGATCTTTACGGTGTTTCTCTTGCATAGGCTCCAGCTGTGCTGCTGTTTCTACATTTTAAAAATAAAAACAAAAACATCGTGCAAATCTTCAAAACATTCATACATTTTTTTCCAGTTCCTGTTTTGGTTCGTTTCTCCCATTACCTATTTGGATTACAATTTTTTTTTTTAGCTGTTTACTCACATCTTTCCAAAATGTTTAACTGGATTTTCACAGGTCTGAATCTCTTTCACACTTACACTCATTGGACGACCGAATACTTAATTATTTGTAGAAAAAGCAGGCTCGCAAAGTCCAGTTCATGTCTAGACAACATGGCACTATTGTGGATATCCAGTGTGGGCCAAGGTGATCAACCCCAGACATCCATGGGGCTACAAAATGGCTGACACTGGCTGTCAGGGAATCCAAAAGTAAACAGCGATGTAATCTGCTGTTTCTGGCAGAATGCCACTTCTGTGGGTCTGTAAAAAATACGGCCTTAGGGTCAGAGCCACGTGGACTAGCGTATATCCATTCTCTAGGCCTGTGATACCTCCCTGTGGCATGTGTGCCTGCCTGTGCCTGCCTGTGTGTAGCCCGTGTATGCTGGTGTTTGCCCGAGCACGGCTGGCAGTTGCTTAGTGGTCCCTGTGGTGGTCTTTGCCTAGAGTGAATGAAGCAGGTCTTATCTGTCCACAGCTCTCTAACCTCTTCGCCCTCCTGTCCTGGGTGCCCCTCTTTCTTTCTTGAAATCAAAACTCAGGACCTTACAGTATTGAAACAATAACAGAAACTGTAAGAAGCCACAGCTAGAACCACACTCTGAACAATGGACAAATCTTTGTGGGTGAACACACAATCACACCGGCAAAGTCCATTGTTTTGTCAACTTGACACAAGCTAGGGTCATCAGGGAAGAGGAAACCTCAGCTGAGAAAATGCCTCTAATAGACTGTAGGTAAGCCAGCCTGTGGGTCATTTGCTTGACTGACGATCAATTGCAAGGGCCCAGACCACTGTGGGCAGTGCCACCCCTAGGCAAACCTTGGTAGGATACTGGCCCACCTGGCAGTGTCTACCAGTTCCAGTGAGGATCGTGGCAGATGACCGGAGGGTGCAGCTAATGTGACAACTTGGTAGATGGACCACTGGGTGACATCATTTGTAAGACCCAAGCTACAGGAACGGTGATAGAAAAAACAGAAAGGAAACTGGAAAACTGTTGAAGGCTCAACCTTTGGAAACAATGATTCAAAGGCTGGATCCAAAGGAAGGCTTCCAGGACTTAGCTGCAGAACCCAGTCACACAGCGTGTGCTTCAGAGGTCCACTGAGGACTCGGGCCTCACCCATTGTGCCATGCTCCTGACACACTCATGGGATATGAAGTAAGTAGCACTGGCTCTTTAACTCAAGAAAAAAATTATAAAGAAGCGACATGACTTTTTGCCTTCTACTTTGGCTGAGTCATGAACAA
>CM052700.1:3834846-3854179 GCA_028551405.1 Uromys caudimaculatus | reverse complement strand
AGAGGAGAGGAGAGGAGAGGAGAGGAGAGGAGAGGAGAGGAGAGGAGAGGAGAGGAGAGGAGAGGAGAGGAGAGGAGAGGAGAGGAGAGGAGAGGAGAGGAGAGGAGAGGAGAAGGGAACAGAGGAGAGCCTTTCTGGCTTCCTTGAGAAGTCTTGATATGCTGAACTGACTGGAGGCCACCCGTGGAGTGGGCAAAGCTACAGGAAAGGACAGAAGGATGCCACAAAATGGGGGGAGCGAGCAGAACTGAGGAAAGCTGAGCTGAGCAGGGGAGAGGAGGGGAGGGGAGGGGAGGGGAGGGGAGGGGGAAGGAGAGGCGTCCATGTATATACACAGAAGAGGAGGCTGGGAAGTGTAGCACACCGTTGTATGTGGGAAACCTGGAGATCTAAAGGAACCAGCATGGTGAAGGGTGGCTAAGAACACATCTGGGATGTGTGGTGAGGGTAGAGGTGAGGAGATAGGCTAACCAGTTCTGTCCCCAAAGAGTGCCCAGAGGAGGACGTGCCTAAGAAGAGGCTCTTGTTGCCTAAAAGAGAAAGAAGCAGGACTGGGGGAACCCCTTGTCACAGAGTCTCTACAGAAGGTCTGCTACCCAGTGCCCCATTAGTAAAGTCATCTCATTAACCACACTCACGGTCATCTGCATGATCCTTACTGAAGTAGCTGACACTGCCTGGTGGGACAGCGCCGAGTCTGGAATGGCCATGCAAGGGACAGTTTGACATGGTTCCTGCCCCTGGAGCAGAGCAAGCAGGGTGTGGGCCTCCACAAGTGCTGATGGTTTCTGTGGGTATAAGGCTTGTTTGTATAATAATGTACATATTTTAATGTCCCTCTTTTGGGAAAAATTCTCCCTGCCAAGGCTAATGACTCCATAATTGGAAGCAGCATGAGTTCAAGAGGTGAGGGTTGTGCCTATGTCTCGGCAAAATGGTAAGCACTGAGACCTTCAGGACAGCCCTTAAGTCTGTGGGAAAGAACTCTGAAAACATGACTTCAAGAATATATAATTTCTCAACTATGTAAAATATAAGGATGCTATATGAATTGTATAAGGAACTTCATGGACCTAAAATATCAGAGGCAGCTGCACTGTGAGACAGCTTGTCAGAAAGGTACTAAGGAAGGAGATAAAGAGATTTGGGGAGTGTTGATCACAGGGCAAGATCCCACCCAGCTAAGTTTATTGTTTGTGCTTACAGAGGCAGGCAGATTCCTGAGTTCCAGGTCAGCCTTGGACAGAAGGAGTTTATGCCCAAGTATGGAGGGAATGGTAATCTCAGGATGGAATTCCACCCAGCTAAAGTTATTGTCTATTCTTACAAAGGCAGGCAGATCTCTGAATTCATTTGCAATATTAAAAAAGAAAGGAAAAAGAATGTACTTGCTGTCTTTTTCTAAGAATCAAGGGGCTGGGGTCAGGGGATGCTGATTCATGGGGACAATCAAATGGAAAACTGGAGTAAAAGACTGAACTGATACATAAATAAAAGACTGGGTTTTTGGCCCGCAAGGGATGAGCTAGCAAGAGAGGTTTTAGAATTTTTTCTAGTGAAAGAAAGCAGGACACAGGCCATCAGCTTGGACCTCGATTGACTCTGAGTTGTTTTTTCAACGATCTCAAACACCCCTTCTCTCCAAGCTGAGGTTGGCCCGTGGAAGGACAGTGTCCTAGTTAGGTTTGCATGACTGTTAAAAAGACCAGGACCATAAACAAACACATTAGGTCAGGGAAGTGCATGCAACACCTGGCCTTTACATACTCACTGTGACTATCTTTTTCTGTTTTATTAATTGTTATTAACAAATTAATTTTCACAAAGACCTTCTCTTTAAAATATATATCTGCATTGATCAGTTCACCCTCAGCTCCCTTTCTCCCTTCTCATGACTCCCTTCCTGTAACAGATATCCCTGCCCCCACTTCTTTGATATGCTCATTGTAGGATATATTGTATAATCGACGCTCCACGTATAAATGATAATGCGGGGTATTCGCTTGTATGAGTCTGGCTTATTTCATTTAACACAGTTATGTTTAGTTGCACTCAGTGTCATTTCCAAATCCAACATCATCTTTTTGCCTGGATACTTTCTCCTCTAGTTCTCCCCCTGCATCTGTTCCTGCTGAGATTCACCTCACTGTAGTCAGAGTGACTTAAAAAATAAACAAAGGAAAAAAAGAGTTCACCTTTTGAAGGACTTTAAAAATCTTCTTATTGCTTCTTGGATAAAGACTACCATGCTTCATATGGTCCTCCAGATGGCCATGTGGCCCCTTGAGCACACGTACGCTCACATGAAACTAAACTGTGGCCTGAATCCTATTCTTTGGGCATGGAGGCCTCTCCTTCTTCCTTAAAACCAACAGTGGGGAGCACAGAGTGGGGTGCCCTTTACCATATGATCAGCTGTTTGGACATCTAAAAGAGGGAAGAGTATGGAGATAAGGAGGAAGCAAGGAACACAAGAATAAACTCTGATACAGCTTCCTGAGCAAAGACAAGCAAAATAAGCAAGAACAGTGATTCAAGACAGACTCGACAGGAAGCCAAGCCTACTGAGCGGTAACCTCCACTCCTCTGCTAAGTGAGAAAACATCGTAAGTCAATCTGTCTACGTAGCTGTGAGGGTTTTGTCTTCCATGAAAGTACATGCTAGGTAGCACAGATGGGTGGACTCTGTCTCCAAAGTGAGTAGGAACGTCTACGAGGTTTAACCTCCACAATCAGATGCCATCAGAGATTCTCAGAGCCTCTGTTTAACGGTAGCTGTGAAGTAAGATGGTCACCAAGAAAACAAAGATTGAAATGCAGCAAAGGCTCCAGGTGAGACCACAGGATGACATACAGAGTACATATTTTCATCTCGCCATTCCATGGCTGACTCAGAGCCTCATTCAACAGCCTCATAGCTTACTGCCTCAACCCAACTTCAAGACATACAACCTCAAGTTCCTTGTTCTCTCTCTTTTTTTCTTTTTCGAGACAGGGTTTCTCTGTGTAGCCCTAGCAATCCTGGAACTCACTCTGTAGACCAGGCTGGCCTCGAACTCAGAAATCCACCTGCCTCTGCCTCCCAAGTGCTGGGATTAAAGGCGTGCGCCACAACTGCCCGGCCCTTGTTCTCTTTTCAAGTGGACAGAGGTCTTGGGAGTCCCACCTCGGAGGCATGCCATATAGTAGAATCTTACTTTCTAGCGTCATGGACAAGAGCCTGCCTCTGTCTCCTCTATGCCCTCCTCAGGGGTTTCTAAGGGCGTCCACCTGCTGCCCTGTCATTCCATAGCCCTGAAGCCACAGCCTCAGTCTAGAAAGCAACGATACCCAGAAACTGTCCAGGGGCTCAGGACACACGAGCCGCTTGTCTACATACTTGACTAACATTCCAGTCTGAGCCCAGTCCAAGGGAGTGAAGAGTTGATGGACTTAAAAATCTCTCAGAGAACTCAGAGTATTCAGTGTGACCAAGAAACACATTTGAACTCAAGCATAAGAATGTTCTGCGTGCGCCATGGTGGCTGCCTTCAGAATCATCTTTGCTAGAGCTTGTGAACTCACGACTGGTTAAGAAAGAGAATGGAAGGCTCACTCTAGTCCTTTCCCAAAGACCAGGATTCCGTGGAGCTTTAGCAATGCAAGGGCATCAGTACATTATATGGTATCGCCCTCTGTAAGGAGGTCAGAGTGGGTGAGGTCAGAGGGGCCACACGTGGCTGGAAGGTTTGTGATGGGCTTTCTTCAGAGACAGGGACTGTAGACCTCAAGGAGCACTTGTTGGGGAGGCTATTTCACAGGAAAGAATGAAGTCAGAGGGGGTTCCCACATTTCCAGACAGTCCAGCTACTAGTGTCAGCTGACAAAGGGGCACAGTTGAGAACCAGCTTACCATGAACCATTTCATGACAATTAACAATGGCAGCCAAGAGCTCCAGAGAACCTGGTGTCTTACTGTATTTTCTATTGCTATAGAAAACATAGTACTCTGTGTACAATACAGGTTAAAATTGCTCACAGATAAGAGTCTGGGAAGGCCAAGGGCTTGGTTCCAACATTTGCCTGATCTCTGGGAAGAGCCTTCTTGCTGCATCATGACAGAGTGGGGGACATCACACAGCAAGACAGAGCAACCATGCTAGCCCAGGTCTCTTTTCTTATCATTATGACACCACTGATGCGACAGGATCCCATACAATCTTAATTACTCTTTCTCCATATCCAAATCTATTAGGATAGTAACCTACTTAGCTTTAATTATCAACCTGACACAGCCCACAATCATCTGAAAGGAAAGTCTTCATTGAAAAATGACCTAGATCAGACTGGTCTGTGGAATGCCTTTGGAATATTGTCTTGGCTGTTAGTTCATAAAGGTGGGCTCAGCCAACCATGGGTAGCACCATTCCCTAGGCTGGTGCTCTTGGGCTGCAAAAGAAGCTCACTAAGTTTTAGCCTGGATGACATAGTAAGAAGTTTCCTCAAAGCTTCCTGCTTCAGGTCCCTGCTTGAGCTCCTTCCCTGGCTTCTCTCAATGACAGACTGTAACTCTTTCTCTGCTAAGTGTTTTTTACCCATCTAAACCAGAGTATTGAGGTAGAACTATGAGTTCAGTGTTAGAGATGTTAGTTGAATTAATAATGGCTCTCAAGGATATGGTCCAGAGATAGTATCTGGAGAGACCTAAGGAGACAGCAAAACCCTGAAACTTTCTACACTGAGAAGTAACAAGTGTTCCTGTATGTTCCTGAATCAAAGGGGGGTTAAGCCTGGGGATAAAACAGCTGTAGGAAATTGATGCCCAAAAAACATATTTCAGAGTCCTTTCTGGAAAAAATCCATCTTGTTCATAGATCTTTCCTTTGAAAGAACTCCCTGCAAAGAATCACATGGGAGAAGTGAGTCTCAAATAAGAGAAACACACATGAGCACTTTGTTTTCAGGATATAAATCAGTGAGACGTGAGACTGGGAATAATGGTCACCAGCAGAACAGCCATGTGAGTCTCAGGGTTTGTCACCAGCCAAAGAACAGCCCTGTGAGTCCCAGAATTTGCCATCAGCCAAAGAATAACCATGTGAGTCCCAAGGTTTGTCACCAGCCAAAGAACAGCTGTGAGTCCCCAGCTTTTTATTACTTTTTAAATATTGATAGTCCAGAAAGACACCAATAACATAAAGAATCATGTTAATTGGTCTTTTTCAGAGTGATTAATTTCTCCATTTCCTCTCTAGCCATTTGAAACACTCTGTAAAATGCCCTTGTAAAAAGCACAGTATTTTAACAGACTTTACAGGGCTTTTGCCTTGCAGTTTTAGAGTGTGGTGGCATGGTCTCAGTTTCATAACTCAACCTGGACTAGTTCGACCCAGGCACTTTCCTGTCGGTTCAGAATGTGCAGGGCTGCAAGCCTTAGCCCCCAGATCCCCAGAGCAAGTCTTGCTAACTCGAAGATGAACCTGCTTCACCAAGACTTTCTATTTCCTCTTTCTTACATCTGTGCACATCAAGTCAAGCCACATGAAGCTCATTGTCCAACCTTTACAGCCAGCAGGTCCTTGTCATATGTGGAGTGTCACCTATACTTAGCCTCTGTTCTCCTTAGACATAAAGTACAAAACCGAGTAGGTAGAAGGCATTTTGACTTCAGAGTTCATGTCTCTGCTTTTCCATTCTGAGGGACTTCTAAAGCCCGCCGAGCCCTGGGCAAATATGGTCAGTTACTCACCCTCCGTTTACCTGCAACTTATTATTTGCAGACCCTGAATTACTAGCAGATCACTACCACGTCCATGTGACCCTACCTCAGTTTGAGTTCATTTGACACATCAAGGGTGGCTTCATCATGGAGAACTCATACGGGTCTAGTAGGAGTGTTGTGAGGACTTAAAAGCCCAGGGATATGAAGAAGCACCTAGTGGCAATGAGTGGTCATTTTCTTCCTCTTCGTCTCCCCTTGGCTGGTTCCCCAGGCAGGAAATGTTTAAAGAACCCCTGGGTTCACTGATTTTTTTTTTCTGCCAGGAGAATACTGAAATGAATGTCCAGGGGGAAGCCACTGAGTCACTCATGAAGAGGTTAGTGAACACCTTGCTCTCCGCCCTGCCACCAAGAGTCTGGGCCTTGTGTGCTGGTCCACACTCCACCTCTCCCAGCTCCGTCCCCACCCACTCACACAGTGTATCTGTTGCTTGCCTGCCTTTGAGACTTGACCTTCTTAAACTCTTGGTTCTTAAAAGCTTTGCCTTGTATCCGGCTTTGAGGCCCAGCTCATGTGAACTGTCAGTGTCTGAATTTGTACCATGGGCTTCTCTGGCTAATCACCTACTGGAGCAAGCTACAACCTTCAGTCTTGGTGCTTTCTCCCACCTGGGTGACTCTATCTGTACCCAGTTACTGGCCCAGGTCTCCATGGGCCAGACCTATATTATTAAGGGGGAAGACTGGATTAATTATACTTCTCTCTTTACTGATAGTTACTGATAGAGGTCTTTCAGAGGGTTTTTTCTATGTTCTCTTCCCAGGACTGTCTGAAACACTGCCTTCTAGTTTACATAACTCATTACATCCCTGTGGGCCTGGTTCTGCCCAACAGCTATCCTATCCAGGTTGATCATCTCCCCTCTCTGGGGATGTCTTTCTCACCTACTTGTCTCTAGCATCCTCTCTGGGTCACAGATTTGGTGGGCACCCAATATATATTAGTTGAATTAACAGATTAGTATTTTTATAAATCTGAAAGTCATCAATACACTCTTATCAGCCTTGCAGTCCTGAGGAGATCAGGAGAGGACTGCCTGGAACTGGAGTTATGTGTGAACCAACATGTGGGTGTTCCCGTCCTCAAGAACAAGAGTTTTAATTCCTCAGCTATCTCTCCAGCCAAATCGCTCGTTTCTTTACATAGTTTAGAAGTGTTTTGTGGCAATGCTTTAAAACAATTTGCTGTCAGTGCCATCTTATCCAGGAAATATTTTTTGAATTTGAAGAAATAGGAATATTGCCTCTGAGTATTAGTCAAGCCACCAGCAGATGGGATATTACTTAGTGTTTGATACAGCCTCATGTCTACTAATGTCTACCTGAAACCCACAGTTTCCCCTGGAACACCTACTACTAAATCTATTTTGAAGATGGAAAATGAGGGTGGGTAGAGGTCACCATCATTAAGGGTAAGATGTTCTTACATCAAGGTAAGAACCTTAACGGATTCAGAGCCAGATGACAGACTAGAGCAACTGTCTGCAGCCCTCACACACAGCTGCAGCACCTCCTGCTTCCCTGCTCCTCACAACGCTTGCTTTTACCTGTCTGTCTGTCTGTCTGTCTGTCTGTCTGTCTATCTATCTATCTTATCTATCTATCTATCTATCTATCTATCTATCTATCTATCTATCTATCTATCTCTACCAGAGAACACTTCATTTTTAACCAGCATTGGCTTAAGATCTGGTAACCACTAATGTATTTTATTTGAGGATCTGTTCTGCTTTTAATTATCTCCTAGGAGACATCTCCACTTCTAGGATCTACATGGGGGAGAGAAGTCACGTATGGTTCAGAGGCTAACACTGTAGGGGAGGGACAGCCCAGGCAGCTTCCTCTCTGTACAGATAGATGAACGTCAGACAGTGGGTGCAGCAGGAATGGTGGGGCCACCTCTATATAAGTGCTGGGACCTGCGCAGCTGCAAAAGCATCTCCTGAAGGAGGACCTAGTTGAGGACTGCTTGAGAGACAAGGGATTGCTGGTGCAGGCAATGCCAGCCAATCAGGAACTGCTGTTTAAAAGAGATGCTTTCTTGGTACCAAGGGAGCAGGTGAGAAATGCCACAGAAAGCTCCTTGGTCCCTCACTAGGTACTACCAGATATGGCAGCTTTTGTCTGCATGGGTTCTGACTTCCCATTTAGAGAAACTGGAAGCACAGAGAGAAAAGCCCATGGTGCCCGTTTAGAGGGAAGCAGGCTTGGGATGCACGTCTCCCATCCTGCAAAAGTGGTTGTAAGGGAATCACTTCACATCTCTGCCAATTTCCCCCTCATCATGATTTTGAAAGGCTGTAATGAATAATGTATATGAAGGCATTCCACATGTGATGCGCTCTCTCTCTCTCTCTCTCTCTCTCTCTCTCTCTCTCTCTCTCTCTGTGTGTGTGTGTGTGTGTGTACATGCCATCAGATGCTGCCTTTTACCCAGCAGCTCTCAGAGGACATTTTTGGGTGTTTGTAAAAGCTCATTTGGATGACTTGATTACTCTTCCATAGTTTGTTCTGATCCATTTGCTGTATTTGCTAAAAAAACAGACTTAAGTTCTCTATAAGCAGCAGGCTGATAGGGCCTGCCTCCCCTCCTTGGGCACCCTATACACGGAACAAGTTCTAGTACTCTGTGTTTGAAATGCAAGGTCTGCTCTCTATTCAGGTGCCCCCACTGACAGGAAAGTAATGACACTCTTTTTGGGTGATTTTCCTTGTGGCCAAAAATAGTACAAAAAAAAAAGTTATGGTTTTCATGACTGATGTGACTTTAGTGAAAATGGCCAGCACACACCTGTCACTCAGACATCATGGAGATAGATGCTTCTACTGGAAAAGCAGAATGTGAGTTCCACAGCCTGTCTGTCTCTCCTTGAAGGGAACAGACTTGTGTGCTTCACTAGGGCCAGAAGAAGCAGACTCGGAGGCTGAGGAGACAGCTGCTCTGCTCATTGCAGCCTAGTGTAAATGGCTGTCCTCCAAGGAGGCTTTCCCAAGGCGCATCACACAGGAAAGGTAAGGTAATGTGAGCTGTGGAAGGGATTGAGAGGACCCTCTGAACTGTTCAGGCATCCCTTATAGCAACTAACAGAGCAGCCCCAACAAACATCCAGCCAGTTACATTCATAGGTATGTCTTCTGTGACAGTCATGAAGAGCTCAGACAGCCAGAGCCTCAGCTTGTGACCAGGAAGGTGCACTGTCTCAGTCATGACTTGGGAGTGTAACCCTCTCATGTGCAAGTGACGCCCTCCTCCCTGGAAAGAGCTACAGAGGGCTTGTCTCCAGTTCAGTGGCTCTCAGCTTAGAGAGCCTCCATTACCTGGAGAGCTCCTTACTCCCGGAATACCTGGCAGGATCCCCATGTGAGGGGAAGGATGGTCTATGCCTTGTGTTGACAAGAGTAGCCAAACCAACAGAAGCATAAAGATCTACACATCCATAGTATAAAAAGATTTGTGCACTTAGCCATGGTGCCCTATACCTGTAATCTCAGCACCTGGAAGCTTAAGGCAGATTGTTGGTTCAAGGTCAGCCAAGGCTGCAGAGCCAGACCTGCTCGAATGAACTGAAATCAATGAATTAATTTGTGAGAAGGAATTGCCTTATGTGGTAATGGAGTCTGAGAAGTCCCAGGTTCCACAGACCCAGGAAAACTGATGAGCTCATCATCCAGGTTAGTCAACCCCTCACCCTGAGAACTAAGACAGCTAATGGTTAAGTCCCGGGCTGCAGGCTGAAGGGCCAGACCCAGGAAGAGCTCATTTTCCCTAACTGAGCCTCAAAGCAGCATGAGACTGATACCCCCACTCAAGGTTGACTGAGGCTTTCTGTCCCTGTCAATTCTTCAGCCGACTGAAGGAGGCCCACTGCATTAGGGAGGGGAGAACCCAATCTAGTCTATGGGTTCAAATGTTAGCCTGCTACAGAGACACCCACAGAGTACACACTGAATAGTATTTGACCACATGTCTGGGAACCCCAAGGTCTAGCCAAGTTGATCATGGAGCAAACCACTATTGAAGGACACTGCTGCGGCTGTGCGGGGTCTGAGCTCTGAGAACATGTGCCATACACACCCTGGAGCCAAAGGGAAAGCCACCATGTACCTTATCTCTGTCACAGAACCTGTGGGTTAGCACACAGGAAATAGCAAGAGCATTGGATGGGTGAGTGAAGCCACTGAAGGTGGCACAGCGGAGGGAGGCAGGAAGGGGGGGAGTGGATCTCTTATATAGAGACCCGAGGACATAGCAGATGGCTTTTATGCCACTGAACCTCACCATACCCTGCTTGAGGGGTGTACTGGCTGGTTTTGTGTCAACTCGACACAAGCTGGAGTTATCACAGAGAAAGAAGTTTCAGTTGAGAAAATGCCTCCCTGAGATCCAGCCGTAAGGCATTTTCTCAATTAGTGATCAAGTGGGGAGGGCCCCTTGTGGGTGGTACTATCTGTGGGCTGGTTGTCTTGGGCTCTATAAGAGAGCAATCTGAGCAAGCCAGGGGAAGCAAGCAAGCCAGTAAGTTACATCCCTCCATGGCCTCTGCATCAGCTCCTGCTCCTTGACCTGCTTGAGTTCCAGTCCTGACTTCCTTTCATGATGAACAGCAGCATGGAAGTGTAAACTCAATAAACCCTTTCCTCCCCAACTTGCTTCTTGGTCATGATGTTTGTGCAGGAGTAGAAACCCTGACTAAGACAAGGGGTTAGCCTAGACTAATGGCCATTGGACCTCACTGTCCAGTCCTCAGCTTGAGGGGCTAGCCTAGACTAATGGCTCCAGATTTCTAAATCCACTTGTACTGTCAAGGGAAAGTCGTGTCAGAGAGGGCTTCAAACAATATAGACAAGAACTGATAATTTGCTGAAGCCTATCTTTGTCAAGTGCTGGGCTGTTGAACAGTAAAGTATCCTGCTCCTGGGAACAGCTCTGTTAGTCCCAGTTTGCAAAGGAAGAAGCTAAGGTCGTTATGTCTGAGAGGAGTTGAGTAGATTTCCAATCACTCCCTGCCACCCTGAACTTTTGCTCTCATAGCATGTGACAAGCAGGTGAGCTGTCAGGTAAGAACAAGTTACCACAGACAACCCCGAGGTGCTCATAGTGTAGTGGGATCTGCCCTTTTGTCTTAAAATAAATACATGGGGCAAACTGAACAAAGGAGGATTGTTCCAAGTGTCACTAGAGCATGGAGCTGAGGTCCTCCCTCGGCTTTAACAAGAAACAGCTTTGGTATCAGACTCTTGAGGGTTCAAATCCCACTGCCACACTTAAGAGCTGTGATAACGTGCCAAGTTAAGTAATCTCTGTGCCTCAGTTTCTCCATTCATAATACTTACCCTGTAAAGGTGTTTAGAACATTACAGGGCTACATTTTTATAGGATTAAATGATCCACCTGTGTGAAGTATTAACATACAAAGCTCTGCTCAGGAAGCCATTAGTTCCTAAGTGTCACCCCCTCCCCATTACTATTCTCAAGCAGAGAAAAGGGTGGCAGTGGTGGGTTAGTTCTGAAAGGAGCAGATACAAAGTTACCCTTGAGGAATTAGCTTCATTAGGAAAAAGGACATCAGTGCCACGGGAGCCATGATCACCTGAGTTAGGCCAGCATTAATATGGGCGGGATGTATCTGAGATAACATGATGGGGCCTTACATGGAAAGACAGGCCTCCCCTCAAAGGCTGAGGAGGAACATGTATGCCACACCCCCCTCCGCAAGGCTTGGGGATCACTGACGGATGGACCAAGGGTAGAAAGGTGTAAGAGCCAGAGGTGGTAGATGAGGGCAAGGGAACATTATCTTCTGGACACAGAGAGACAGCTGCCCTTAATCAACAAACAACAAAGCCTGCGCAAGCAAGCCAGAACAAAGGCCAGTGTGGAGAGGGGGAAGCTACTGGCAGTTGTTAGTTGCTCAGAGTGGGCAAGACAGGTTGCTCAGTGGAAGACCACACACCCAAGAATATCTGTGGAGCAAAAAAATTGGTCTTGATGCTTTTAAAAAAGAAAACAGACAGAGTTGGGTGTGAAGGGAGGGGGGATGGGAGGAGCTGGGGGAGGGGAGGGTGCATCTTATGAAATGTTTAATAAAAGCAAAGGGGGAGGCATGAGGAGCACCTCCCTATGGTATACGCCTTTGACTCAGCACCAGAAAAGCAGATACCTGAAAGTTCACGGTCAGCCTGTCTATACAGCAAGTTTTAGGTCAGCCAGGGCCATACAGTGAGGCACTGTCTCAAAAAAAAAAAAAAAAAAAAAAAGCTTGAAGTAATAGAAGGAAGAGAGTGCTGATGCAGACAGGATGATGGGGGAAGTCTAGGGAACCTTCAGAGAAATCTCCAAAGGAAAATACCTGACTTTTACACCCTCCCATGTGCTTTAGTCTGGGACGGCTGCCATGACAGGGACTAAGGAGGAGTCAGGGACTGAGTAGGATCATGAATCAGGAACTATAAGATCACAGCACCAACAGCTGGCTCACAGCTGTTCCAGAGGATGGCTGGGGGGAAGGGAGGGTGCTCCAACATCTTAAAGGACCCCAACGTAGCAACCATTATTATTATACCCCTGGCACCGAGCTTAATGCCTGACACGTGCAAGGTAATCTTTCTATATGTGCTGGATGGAGCATTACTGGGACTCTCTTTCTGGAGATGGCAGTAATCATTCAAGTGGCGGCTAAAGTTTCCCACAATGAGGCCTCTTGTAACTTACACTCAGCCTTCTGGGAGCTTCTGCTGTTACCCAAGGCAGTTTCAGAAACTGTTTTCTACGTGTAACAGGCAATGTTTTCTTCAAGAACATGGTGCTATTTTAGACTCTGCCCCAGTAGCCATGGCAACCAGAGTGGTACCAGGTCTGTGGCAATGACAACAGAACCACTCATATCCCTAGTGATGGAAGAAAGCAGGTCAGGAGGTCAGGAGACCCTCACCTAAAGTTCCAGGTGTTGCCTCCACCAGCAGCAAGTGATTGTGGAAAATTCTACTCACACAGGAAGTGAGAGGTTAATGGAAAGCGGGCTCCATGGTGCAGCATTCAGGAGGTCTGCCTCCATATCAGCGAGACTGTGTAGTGAGGCAGCTATGTGGGGTCACCCACACCTCAACTGTGCTTTGTGACAGCAAGCCTGGTAAACTCACTACTCTCACCGAACTGGGCTCTGGTGGAACTGAAGTTTACTCTGTCATTATTCGATCTTCCCAGGAAAAGTTAATGTGGTACTACTCATAATGTGTGCTTGCTGCTGCTCCAGTGTCAGCCTTGATGTGCTGCAGAAGCACAGGACAGGAATGTGCAGCAAAATCTTGACATTCTTAAATGCCTGTCAGCGTTCAGATCTTGCAACTGAAGATGATTAATATCCAAGAGAAAATGACCATACAGGACTTTGCAAATGGCCACTAAGTAGACAACCTCTGTGAGCATTGCCCAAGATCTCTTGTTTTTATTATCAGGCCAACTTAGTAAAAAGTCACTTGGAAATTTAAAACCATCTTTTCTTTAAAAAGTGGGACAACGCTAAAGAATTCATAAGTAGGGCATACACAAGTGAGAATTGTGGTTGATTCTGACATTTAAAACTCTACCTTAGATTTTTAGTGCTGGGCTACTGCATATGCAACAATGTTGCAATGTCCTGAGCAGCTGCAGCCTTAGCATATCAGTGCCTGGGCAGGGTCTGCTCATTACTATTCATGAGGACAGCAAGTCTCATGAGACCCTCAGGCTGGATGTCTCTGCAACCAGCTCTGGCTCCTTCCAGGCTGTGGGTTCCTTTGCCCATTTCTGATGTTCTAACACCTTTCTCAACTCCTGCCTTTGTGGATTTGAGATGATCAGTTATCTGTAAGATTCATAACCCACAGCTTTGATGTTGGATAGATGCATCATGTCAACATTCTTTGATTTCAGAAAATCCTCTTTCTCCCTTAGGATGTAAGACCATATTTCTTCTCTGCTGACTGCTTGCTTTGATATAATAGAGCAGCTTCAGTTCCCTGAGTTTTTCTTAAGGGTAAATGAAGCTTTGTAAAGAATTCTCAGTGTAGGTTGAGCCTTAGTAGCACACCTTAATTTACTGAATCAGCATGCTGTGGTCTAAAAATTCACATCTGAAAATCCATAGTTGCTTATGCCACATGGCAAAACCAGGGCCTGCTACTGCAGAGTTTTCAATATGATGTGCTCATGGTTGAAACTCAGCCGAGTCATCACTGCTTCTGGCCTCTCACCTGAACGAGGTGAGACAGGTCTCACTGATACTCCTTGATGGTTTTGTTATATTATCTTGTTGGTATGACATTGGACAAACAAGCTCCAGACTGCTGCACAAAGCTCTGAGACATCGTCCAGAGCTGTGCTGTTCCATGAAAGCCACCAGAGGCATGTGGCTACTTAAATTCCAGTTCATTACACTGAAAGTGCAGGTCCTCGATTACACTGCCCACATTCTGTGCGCCAGTAGCTATGTGGAACTACTGTGCTGCACAGAGCAAGCACAAAATCCCTTTATATGACGGCAGACACGTATGCCCCACACTGCAGCTCTACAGTCTAAGGGTTCAGAGGAATCTTTCAAGAGATCCATCCTGACTTCCCAGAACAGTGAGGTTCCTGGGTATTAAGTCATTAGAAGATTCCTGGTGTTAAAATTAGGAAAACTGGGAACAAGGCTGGGGTGCATTCTCACAGATGAAATCATTTGATTACATCAGCACTTGCTGTCCCATCATACAACACACAGTATAAGCACGAATCATTATTAATATCAGTATGTCTGTGACGGCTCTTCTTTCTTGAATACTATATCTAGAATTAACTAAAACTCAGTCTGTGAGGGATTTTCCTTAATTAAATCATTTGAAGTAGGAAGACCCACCTCTAATCTGAATCTGTTGAGGTAGGAAGACCCACCTCTAATCTGAATCTGTTGAGGTGGGAAGACCCACTTATAATCTGGGCCATGCCTTCTGCCGGCAGTCTATCTAAGGAAGGACATGGCAGAAGGAAGCTTGCTGTCTGCCTGCCTGCCCTCATTCTCGCTGCAAGTTCATTTCCTTCACTGGTATTAGAGTCTACTTCTTCAGGATTCCAGCATCTTCTGAAGGCCAGCTGAGCCACCCACTCATGGACTAACAGCTAGTGGATTCCTGGACCCTCTGTTGGTGGAAAGCCATTGCTGGACTAGCTGGACCACAGTCTGTGAACCATTCTAACAAATACTCATCATACACACACAGACACACAGACACAGACACAGACACACACACACACACACACACACACACACACACACACACACACACACACACTTTCTACCCATTCTGCTCCCCTAGAGAACCCTGACTAAATACAGTGCCCAGTGCCTAGCAAGTGGCTTTCATGGAAGAGAATATTTATCTTTATGCACATGTTGAATGGCTTGAGGCAGGTCACAGGTTATTCTGCCAGGGCAGAGGTCTATAATGAAGACAGTTCCTCTGTGTCAGGTTTTTGGATATTGTTGAGTCTGCTAGTTAGGGGATATTGTGTATTAATTGGTGTGGCTGAGGCAGGAAGAGCTTGAGAAGCTATAGTGGATGTGGTTTCTAATTTCTCCCAAAGGGAAGTCTGTGGGGTCCAGGCATTCCTCAAGCAAAGCGGTGTTGCTCACTGAGGAAGATACATTTTAGGAGTTGCCTACAAGCTCAGTGCCAAGACAGAGAATGTGTGTTACGGTCTACACCGTGTTCCGCATCACCCCAAGTCACGGCTGGCAAGCTTCTCTGGAAAGCAAAGTCCTCACACTAGGAGGCCAACTTCTGGTGGATTGTTTACCACACAATTAATTGAGTATATATTCTGGGGTCAGGTCTAAGAGCTGAAACATCAGGGTTCTTCTAATCCAAACGAGGCTACAGAGGATGTAGAGGCCCAAATGCCGGAGTGTCTCTGGTGAGGGACACCAATTAATATACAACATCCCCTACCTAGCAGACTCAACAATATCCAAAACACTGACACAGAGGAATTGTCTTCATTGGCAGAATAACCTGTGACCTGCCTCAAGCCATTCAACATGTGCATAAAGATAAATATTCTCTTCCATGAAAGCCACTTGCTAGGCACTGGGCACTGTATTAGTCAGGGTTCTCTAGGGGAGCAGAATGTGTAGAAAGTATATACAGTGAGGGAGAGAGCCTGAGTCATTTTACCAAACAAGGGCAAACAAACAAAAGCAGAGACTAATTCCTGTAAAGAATTAGCAGCATTAAAGATCTGCATTTTTATGACTTCTCTGTGGTGATTATTTAGTTGTTTAAAACTAATTTTTACTTGATGTTATCCCATATTTTAAGTAATTTCCCACTGACAGAATTGATAGCAGATGTAAATTATTACATACTGCCTGAGGGACAGTCAGAATTAGCAGCACTTTCATTAGGAGCATGGATTAATGTTTCAGCTGATGAGGGGTCAGTTGGTGAAGGCTGAAACAGGTGTTGGAAATGGGCAAATGAAGCCCAAGCTGCCAAGACATAGGAAAAGAACATCTAGGGCTTCTTCAGAGAGATTAGAACTTGGGTGCTGTGATAGTATTAACAGTCGACTTGACAAAACCTAGAATCACTTGGGAGATGGGCTCTGAGCATACAGGGGTAGGGGTATCTTGTCTGTTAACTGAGGTGGGAAGACCTGCCCACTGTGGGTGGCACCATTCCCTGGCTGGAAACCTGCGCTGTATAACTGGAGAAAGGAACTGAACAGTAGCATGTGCTAGCTTCTCTGTTCATAATTATGATGGTCTTAGTCCATGTTTAATTTCTGTGAAGGGACACCATAACCATAAATAACTCTTAGAAAAGATAGTACTTAATAGGAGTTGGCTTATAGTTTTGGAGGTTCAGTCTATTATCGTCATGACCGGAAGCTTGGCAACATGCGGGTAGACATGGTGCTGGAGAAGTAGCTGAGAGTTCTATATCTGGATCCACAAGCAGCAGGAAGAGAGAGTTTGGAAACCTCAAAACCCACCCACAGTGGCATACTTCCTCCAACAAGGCCACACCTCCTAATCCTTCTCAAGCAGTGCCACTCCCTGAGGACTAAATATTCAACTATATGAGCCTATGGGGACCATTCTTAGCCAACCCACCACAGATGGGATGTTTCAAGATCCTGCTGATTTAACTTCTCCACGTTGAACTGTGAGCAAAAAGAAAAGCTTTAGAATTGCTTTTCTTGGGGTGTTTTATCACAGCAGCAAGACAAGCAGTTAAGGCGGGCACCAAACAGAAACACCTTAGGCTCAGAGGTGGCTCCACCACTGGGGGATCTTGGTGAATCTATTTACTTCTCCATTGGGTGCAGCAGATATCAAAGCAGAACCTATCCCATAAGGTTACACAGAATGTACAATGTTCTTTGAACACTGCTTGACTTGTTTAAATAAGTCTCCAGATCCAGATGAAATAATATTTATGGGGCATGAACAATTTACAAAAGTTTTTGTCAAATAAGGATTAATTTATTTTTATTTTCTGCATATGAGCATAAAATACCTACCTACACACACACACACACACACACACACACACACACACACACACACACTGCGCCTAGTGTTCATGGAGGCCAGAAAGGCATCATACTTGCAGAAGGGCTCCGGACTTACACACTGCTGTGAAACAGCATGTGGGTGCATTGTCCTCTGTGGAACAATGAGTGTGCTTCACTGCCAAGCCATCCCTCCAGCCTGGAGGAACAGGTTTTAGACTTAGATGCTTTTAAGAAGAAAACCATTGGCACTGAATAGAAGACATGAGTGGGGATCGGCAGAACCCTGAAAACGGAGCAGAGGAGAAAGAAAATGCTGTGAGGGAGGGAGTCCTGAGGAGCGAACGCTCACAGCCAACAGGACACAACTGCTTTTAGAAATCTTAGAAGACCCATTTTGTTACGCAGGTAATCATCTGTCCTAAGTGCAATTTCACTGGTGACAGTGCCTCATAAATTGCTCCCATCCCATCATCTGCCACTGCTGACCAGTTCTGTTTGAATAACTGAGGTATGTCTCATCCACATGACTACAGGATGACACCTTCCTGACTGGGAAACATTTTATTGTTCGCTTTTTTCCTACCCTTGAGTATCACCTGCCAGATTCCTATAACAGCTTCCCTCAGAGGAGTTCTAGAAGCCGCTCGAGCTCTGAAACTCCTGGGGTCCTTGAAGTGCAAAAAGCATGGTGCCTTCTCATAGAAACCAATGGGGACCTTGGCTTTAGGCCAAAACGGATTGGCAGGGAACTAACCACCTTTACTCCCTACAGGACAAAGGACAAATGCCGTGTGACAAACACCAAAAGGCTGTGGTCCCCAAGAGAAAGGAGGGACACAGATGAGGAGCCCTAAAACTGCCCCAGAGAAGTGTACCTGGATCCAGTTCCCTGGGTCCAGACAGTTCCCTGGGTCCAGAGAAGCTGAGCTGAGCAGAATGGGGCAGCACAGCCTGGGATCTTCACCGTGGGGAAGATGGCAGGGCCAGAGCTCAAGGTGAGGAACATTTCTGGAGCAGAACAGAGAGAGTGGGGACAGGGGACAGGGGGCAGGGAGATGGAAAGAGATCTGCACTTTCCTTTGTCTTTCTATTCTGTTAGTCATGCATCTGAAGAAACTAACTATAGAGAACAAAGAGGCCCCAGAAATAAATTCTAGACTCATCCCCAGGGTCCTGAGCACATCACCTTTCCCTGGTATTGTTCAATCTTGGGCTGCAGCACACTCTTCCTCAGAGCAGGAATCCCAGCTCACTCACGGGCAATTCAAGCTCCCACCCCCTCCCTAGGCCTAACACTTTGACTGGACTCGCTGAATACCGTTCTGCTGTGCAGGTGCAGTGTGTTTAGCTTTCCATGAATGTGTGTCCCACCTCAGTAAGGATGCTGCTCCTGAAAGCAGGCCACGCTGACTCTTTTCTCAGTATTGCCATACAGCCCAGAACAAAACAGTTGTTATTCAGGACTCTGCTTCTGGAACTTTGCCAACACCTCAAGTTATCATATTTAACTCTTCCCAGAATGCTTGAAAGAGGATGAGAATGAGCTACTTATTGGTGAGAAAACAGAAACAACCGAAGTTGCTGTTACTTGGAAGTTGCTGTTATGTGGCTTAGCTAAGTTACTTGAACTCAGCTTATGCTATTAGTTCGCATTTGTGAACTGGCTAAACACACAACGTTACGGTGTACACAAACATACAGTCTCCCTCATTGCCAAAGGCTCCCAGGACCTAGGATTCATTTTGGAAATCATACGTTTACAACAAAAGCATTAGCCTAGACATTTTCTTCTAATTTGTGATAGAAATTTTGAAATAATCAGGTGAGCATCCAAAAGCCACGTGGCCCGTTCAGAACTAAGACAGGAGAAGTCACGTGGGGCCACACGGCATCCTGACATCCCCACCCATCCTGCGTGGAATGTGATGGAAGTATCTCCTCCGAGGCTTTCTTTACCAGAGAGAGGAGTGGTTTGTTTCATTCCAGTAACACCCGAGGATCAAGATGAATGTAAAAACATCAGAGTTCCCATGA
>CM052700.1:3795892-3834746 GCA_028551405.1 Uromys caudimaculatus | reverse complement strand
AGTGGTCTCAGTGGTCTCAGCACAGCAGTGGTCTCAGCACAGCAGTGGTCTCAGTGGTCTCAGCACAGCAGTGGTCTCAGCACTGCAGTGGTCTCAGCACAGCAGTGGTCTCAGCACAGCAGTGGTCTCAGCACAGCAGTGGTCTCAGTGGTCTCAGCACAGCAGTGGTCTCAGCACAGCAGTGGTCTCAGTGGTCTCAGCACAGCAGTGGTCTCAGTGGTCTCAGCACAGCAGTGGTCTCAGTGGTCTCAGCAGAGCAGTGGTCTCAGCAGAGCAGTGGTCTCAGCAGAGCAGTGGTCTCAGCACAGCAGTGGTCTCAGCACAGCAGTGGTCCCAGCCCCTCAGTGGTCTCAGCACATCCTTCCCATAAGAGCTCTCAGGGCATCAGGAATGTGTGGGGTTAGAAAGGATTTGTCTCAGTCTTAAATTCCCTAGTCAGAGAAGCACACTAACACCCTTGAGCTTTACAAAATAAAATACAAAACAAAACAAACAGAAAACCAAAATTCAAACACTGAAGGACATTCATCTGGCCTTGCTCTTTCTGCAAACCATAGTGAGGAAAAGCAGGAAAATTACTTCTAAAATATCTACCCCCCAAAAAAACCTCTGGGAGGTGGCAGTGAGACAGATGTACAGTGCAGACACCAAACCCAGGCACTATTGCTGATGCCAAGAAGCGCTTGCTGACAGGAGCCTGGTATAGCTGTCCCCTGAGAGGCTCTGCCAGAGCCTGACAAATACAGATGCAGATGTTCGCAACCACCATCAGACTGAGCACGGGGACCCCAATGGAGGAGTTAGGGGAAGGACTGAAGGATCTGAAGGGGATTGCAACCCCATAGGAAGAACAACAATATCAACCAACCAGCTCCCCCCCCCCCCCCCCCCGAGCTCCCAGGGACTAAACCACCAACTAAAGAGGGACCCATGGCTCCAGCTGCATATTTAGCAGAGGATGACCTTATATGGCATCAATTGGAAGGGAGGCCCTTGGTCCTGGGGAGGCTTGATGCCCCAGCATAGGGCAATGCTAGGGCGGTGAGGCCGGAGTGGATGGGTGGGTGGGGGAACGCCCTCATAGAAGCAGGGAGAGGGAGGATGGGATGGGAGGGTGTGTGGAGGGGAAGCCGAGAGGAGAACAACATTGAAATGTAAATAAATAACCAACAACAAAAAAGAAATAGAAAAAAATAAAAATAATCTTTCCATAAATATATTTTTAAAACACTAAGAGGCCATATCTTTATTAAAGTATGTAGTAAATGATCATTTAAATCAATATTCAGAAATAATTAAAGGCAACTGTGGTACTCCAGCTGTTTCTTTTAAATATGATCCAGTGATTAGAAGGTATTGGGAGTGATTAGGGTTTTTTTTCCTTTTTTTTTTTTTTGAGACAGGGTTTCTCTGTGTAGCCCTGGCTGTCCTGGAACTCACTCTGTAGACCAAGCTGGCCTTGAACTCAGAAATCCACCTGCCTCTGCCTCCCAAGTGCTGGGATTAAAGCTGTGCGCCACCACTGCCCGGCTGAGTGATTAGATTTTAACCAGGAAAGTATTTCTGACCAGGGCTGAGCTGCGAAGCATGAGAGAGGCACGGCGGTGTTCTGTTTATGTTTCCACTGGAGGCTTCAGTGTGGGCTTCAGTGATTACTCTGCCAGACTTCTGACTGTGCTGAGATGAAAAAGAAAAAGGAAAGAAAACCAGCATAGTCTTCTCGGCCATGTGTCACAAAAAATAAAATTGCACCAATTATCATGTTTGTGTTTTGTTGAATGGGTCTATTTAAATAGATTATATGCTAAACAAGAGTATTTGTGAAATTCATGGCTCAGCATTAACCTGGCTGCACCCCAGAGCACACATCTGAGAAAGGAGTAATTTCAACAGCGTTCTCTCCCCCAGAAAGGAACCAGCGACTTGTATAAGGGAAACACTGAACAGTCCAGCTCAGCCATTTTGAAGTGAGGCTGCATCCCTGCGAGGCTCTTCCATCTGTCATGTTCCTCTCTCCCCAGCATTTAGTTAGCACTTCCAGGACACCATCTTCCCAGTGGTGAGGAAAAAGCAGGGAAGATGCTGGCCTCCTGCCAGTGATTGCTTAGTTGTGGAAAGCACCTAGAAACTACCCGGTCCCTCTGGCCCCTCTGCTCCTGACACTGTCAACCTGCTTCCTGTGGCCAGGAGAGCAGGGAGCCACTAACACTCTTTCCTGTCACCGCTGGTTTGCTTTGTTGAGTCAGGGTCTCATGTGGCCTGGGTGATCTCACATGTACTACAGAGCTGAGGCTGGCCTTGAGTCCTGACCCTCCAGCCCTCACTGCCTGAGTTCTGGGATTAAGGGCATCTACCAGCATGCTCAGGTATAAGTGGGCGTGCATGTGTATTCAAGGGGCACCTGTATACCATACATGTGTGTTTTGGAGACCAGAGGTCTACATCAGTGTCTCCCCAATCACTCTCTACCTCACCCTTTTGAGACAGGGTCTCACACTGTGTCTAGAGCTCACTAAATCTGGCTATCCTCAATGGCTAGCAATCCCGTGATTCGTTCATTTCTGCTTCTGAGGTTAAAAGCATGGGGTGCCTCTGTGCTAGCTAAGGTGCTGCAGGTGAGAATCAGTTCCTCATGCACACACCAAACACTATACTGACTGGCTGAACTACTCTCTGCCTACTGAAAACATCTTCAGTGAGAATGAGGATGGCTCTGGAGTCCTAACAGGCTGGGCAGCTTACTATATTTAATATGAAAGGGATTACCACTTTAATGTCTTTGTCTATGCAGCTCCTGATTCTTTGGGACCTATAAATCTCTGCTCTGGACAAGGTCTCACTTCGCAGCCTAGTTTGGCCTCAGCTCTCTATCTTCCTCCCCCAGCCTTCTTAATGATGGGATGACAGGTGTGTATCTGGCTTCTCACGACAACAGAATTTCAATGGCTACCTAAAATATTTAATATAATGTTCTTTTCTTTTGAGGTAAGGTTTCATGTTAGCCTCAAATCCACTATGCATCTGACCTTGGGTTTCTGATCCTCCTGTCTCTGTCTCCTGAGTACTGGAAAACAGGGATCTGCCTTCATGCCCAGTTTTTGTGGTGCCAGGGATCGAACCTGGGGACTGACACATGCTAGCAGGCACTCTTCCAGCTAAGCCACATCCCTGTGTACAATTCTTCAGCGTTCTTTGTAGCTATTGAGGTCACAACATGACACACCACAGTGCCACTACATCTAGCCAGAGCCACTAAATGATGCTTTCTTACCAACTCAGCTTCTCCTGCAGATAATGGGGAGAGGTGTTCTAAAGAAAAGGGTGGCTGTGTGCCACAGGAACAGGCAGGATTCTCAGTGGCTCTCCTCTCTCTGCATCGAACTTAGCAAAAGCACAAGTAATGTTTCCACGGTGTCCAGCACTTGACAGAAAATCATTTAAATTTTCCTGTCAGTGCCAAGAAGTAGATAATATTTTTAACTCATACAGCAGTGAAGTCAAGATGCAGAATCCCTGGAGCCTGGATCACATTTCTAGAAGACTTTCCTAACTTAAAAAGGTGTCACACTGAGACTATACACAAAAGCTGGTTGATGGCATAAGCTTTGAGACAAAAAGGGCAAATAAACTCAGAGTAAGCTGTATAGATCTTATAGCTTCAAGATGTCTTTTCATGGATCATTTATGAAAATGTCTGTCTGTCTGTCTGTCAGATGGTCTGTCTTATGTGGCCTTTCTCACGAGCATGTGGTAACATGGCTGGAGCTTGTGAATGGTGCTAAGATAAAAAAAACAGGAAAAAAATCTAAACTCCCCCTACTGTGTGCAAAGATTGTACAGATATTGCAGCGAGCAAAGCTTGTGTCTTATAAGTACATGTCTGAGAGGAGAAAATACAGACACGGAAAAGCAAGATGGGAGTTGCTACAGAGAGAGTGAGAAAGAACAGGCTACAGGGAAGAAATAAAACAGGATCAGAACATCACGTGGCTCTTTGATCATGGAATAGGGCTTGTGGCTCACTAAAGCTCTGACTGCCATGTTGGAAAAGCATCTGTCTATGGGTATACATAGATTCCTATTGTCTGGGTGTTCAATCACGTGACAAGGCAAAGTGAAGCCATTTTTGTCGTTGATTCCTGTGATTAATTTTATCTGTCAACATGAGTGGGCTCTGGGGAACCCAGACACATAACCAAGCACTCTGTGTCCCTTTAGGTCTGTCTTAGAGGCATTCGTAAAAGGGATCAACAGTGGAGTCAGGGACTGTGGAAAGCCCATTGCTCCCTGCATTGCCCACAGCCTCACCCAGTCTGCTGAAGGCCTGAGGAGAACCAGAGACTAAGAAAGGGGACCCCATCTCTAACTGTGTCCTTGCTGGGGCACCCCTCCTGACACCTTCAGCCTTGGACTGAAACTGAAATTTGCTCTTGTGGTTCCTGGGTCTTTGAGACTCACCCCAGAGCTATCTTGGTAGTCCACTGTCCTGGGTCACCATCATGCTGACTGCGGATTGTGGGACTTTCAGGTTCCCTGTCACACCGAGGATCCCAGAGTCTACTTTATACTCTAAGTAGATATATTTATGTCAACTTATCGCTTCTGATGTTTACTATACTGCAAATTTAGAGCATTCAAATATTTATCTTAAATTAATAGTGAGAAACTAATTGCATATTGATACAAACAACTTGCTTCAGATTTATTTACTTACATGTAGAATCTTTTGTCTGCATGTACATAAATGCACCATGCATGTACACGTTGGATCCCCTGTAACTAGAGTTACACCACATGAGTGCTAAGAATTGAACTCATGTCTTCTGAGAAAGTCGAGCCACATGTCCAGCCCCTAAGCAATTTATTTTTAATGGGAAAAATACTCATACTTTACAAAACAATTACAATCTTTTTGGTGCAAATTCCTCTCGTTTGGGTTAACTCAAAACATCGAGGTTTCACCTTCTACGACCACCTGCTACACCATGCTGCTTTCCTTGGCTCACAGATAGTCTGGCCTCATGAACGTACATCTAGAAAATGAGGGAGGGTCATTTCCTGGCCTTTTAGATGACTGTGTAGGTAATTCTCCTCTGAGACTACATCAGAACGTGGCAAGTGCTGCTTTTCCTTTCTGAATGGTGACTCTTATGTGGACTCAGAAGCCTGTCACCGAGCTCTTCATGCTGTGAGACATGAAGTCTGCTGGCCTGTGCTAGACCTTCAGGTGCACTTGTGTCCTCTCACAGTTTGTAACTTGATGCACTCACTGGTGGACGGATACCACCTCACGTCAGTATCACGTTTGTTAATGTCCACCTAATGAGCAGAAATCTCATAAAGAACGTCCTCCAGAATTTTAGGAAGCCTTTGGTTCACAATTCAGATGTAGATTTTCCAAAGTTCAGTTTCATTTGAAAGCTTAATTTTATTATTGGCTGGAGATGAACTTCTTCTTATAACAGGTTTACCTAATTCATTTTCTAATAAGATGATAGTTTGTAGCTACTCGTTTCAGATAAAGTGTTTAGATTTCAACTCAATGGCTTTTTCTACAGAAAACGATTACACTTTGGTATGTGGAAGTGCTTAGTGCATAAGATACTAAAACAAATGTGTGCTCGGGGTTGAGAGCCAATGAATTCTCACTGTTTCATCAACAGTACTATTGCTTAGACCGCTGTCAACAGTGAGTCCACACCAGTGAGCCACGCCCCCTGCATGCTGACCCACCATGCTTTACACCATCAGTGCAGCTGTCAATGGAACAAGCAGAATTACACCACAGCACAGTCTGAGGGCACAGGATCCCCAGTGACCCACAGATACTGCCTCTATACGTACATGATCTATACTTACTTGTTATCCGGAACCTTTAAATACTAAACTCATCCTTAAAAGGTGCAAAGCCACGTGGAAGTCTACTGGAGAAGTTTCCTAAAATATATACATATGTAAATGAATTTAAATGGAGTTACCATATAAGGGGGAGATGATGCCCCAATTAGACATCATATGCTAACAAGTAAAACCATTAGTACCAGAAATGAGTTAGCATCTTTTTGATTAACTGTCCTACGGACTCCTCAAACATTTCAGACTGGGTCATGGGCCCAGGAGAAAGCCTGCCACTTGACAATCTGCCATCGGTGAGCATATGGCTCAACCCTCACCAGAGAAGATTCTTGCAGTAGGGAGTAATCAACCCAGAGGCCCACAATTGACAATGTGCAGACATCGAGAGAGCCCGGCCATAAATGGAATACCTTTATCACACACCTCCACTCCAGCCTGGGGGTCTGTATGAAGAGGAGGAAGAAAGCCTGTAAGAGCCAGAAGTGGTGGGTGACCCCAGAAAACAGCATTTTCCAGACACAGCAGGGCTGAGGCACATATGAACTCACAGAGACTGACAGTGTGCACAGTAAGACCTGCACAGGTTCAAACCAGACAAAATCCTAGCACCGAGAAGAGGGAGTGAAAATAAATCCCAGCCCTGACCACAAAGTCATGTGCAATTGATACACACTGAAAATTTAAAAATCAGTTTTCTCCAAGGGAATAACCCTGGGTATGTCTAACAAAGTCCAGGGCAAGCCCAACTCAAAACCACAAAGCAGGCTCCATGTTTCTTTGTATGCTTTTTGTTGTTTAAGTTTGGTGAAAAGTGAGGGGTGGTGGGAACAGAGAGAAACAGAGAGTGAGGTTGGGAAGGCTAAGGATATGATCAAAATACACTGTATAGAAAACTTAAAAATAAGTAAGTTCTAGTGACACCTGATTTGGGCACTTTTTTTTTTAATTGGATATTTTATTTACATTTCAAATCTTATCCCCTTTCCTGGTTTCCCCTCCACAAATCTCCATCCCTTCCCCCTCCCTCTGCTTCTATGAGGGTGTTCCCCTACTCACCTACCCACTCCCACCTCCCTGCCCTGGCATTCCCCTACACCTAGACATTGAGCCTCCACAGGACCAAGGGCCTCTCCTCCCATTGATGCCCAACAAGGCCATCCTCTGCTACGTATGAGGCCGGAGCCATGGGTCCCTCCATGTGTACTCTTTGATTGGTGGTTTAATCCCTGGGAGCTCTGGGGGGGGGGGGGAATCTGGCTGGTTGATACTGTTGTTCTTCCTATGGGGTTGCAAACCCCTTCAGCTCTTCAGTCCTTTCTCTAACTCCTCTATTGGGGTCCCAGCGCTCAGTCCGATGGTGGCTGCGTGCATCCATATCTGTATTGGTCAGGCTCTGGCAAAGCCTTGGGCACTTTCTTGAGTCTCAAATAAAAGTGAAACTTGCCAGCCAGGTGTGGTGGCATACACCTGTAACCCCAGCACTCTCTCTCCCCAGAATTATCCTGTCATATTAAGCTCAGAGAAGTGTCTCTGTGCCTCATCAAGAGCTTGACTATGTCCTTCCTCACAATCGAGGGTGCCACTTCTTAAACAGGTAATAATCCAAGTACTTGAAAAGTTACTTTTATTTACTTATTATTATTATTTATTTTTACTTTTTGAGTATGAGGGTTTTGTCTGTCTGTCTGTATATACACCTGGTGCTCTTGAAGACCAGCAGAGTGTTGTATCCCATGGAACTGGAGTTATATATGGAAGTAAGCCACCATGTGGCACTGGGAATCGAACCCAGGTCCACTGCAAGAGCAGTAAGTGCTGTTGATTTCTGAGCTGTCTCTCCAGTCTCAATCCCAGTACTCGAGAAGTGAAAGCAGGAGACTCAAGAGTTCAGGGCTACATACTGAGTTCAAGACCAGCCTGGAAGACAGGAAACTCTTGTCAAAAAACAAATGAGCCAACAAAACCAAGTCAGAATCCTTCCAAAGTACCTGTTCATTGATTAATACTGAACTTGTCTTAAGACTGTTTGGAGTGCAGATCTTTAAAGAGCGAAACATTTAAGTGTAGTCTCATACTTTCTCAGCTTGCTATTTCTCAGATTCTCAGTTTTCCCTGTGAGCCTGCCAGCTGAGGCTATGAGCAGATCTTCTGCTGGATGACATGTCACCAGCAGCTCTGAGTGCTTCAGACCCATGTTAGATCACTGATCAACACTTAGTCAACTCACAGACTGCAATTCCCTACATCGCTTTTGCAGAGGAGTCATACACCCAATCTAATCTAGGGCATCCCTACAGCATGACAATCTACAGAAAGACAGACAGACCCACCCCTGTTCTTACCACAGAGACAGACTCCTGAATCCACACTCTAAGGTAGCTGTCTGTTACAGTGGCATCCCTAGCAGTCATGCACCCTTTGATATCGGTGGTTATGGGGAATTATCTCTTCATGTTAGGTAGGGAAAAGTGCACACGTGTCTTACAGCACCTATGGTTCACCCTGAGCTTGCGTGCACTCCAGGGAACTGGAGAGCAAGGCTCACAGCAGGCGATATCCCAGAAAGCACAGGTAAGAGTGCTTTGCCTCCAGTAGCCCCTCCCCCAGACTATGGGGAGAACACGGCCTTTCGGACCACATGAAAGGTCGGTGGTAAATGAAGGAGACATGCTGTAAAAGGCTGAGTGAGCCTTAGTGACTGTTCTTGCTGCTGTAACAAACACTTGACAAGAAACACATAACAGATGAAGGGATTGGTTTGGGCTCACAAAGTGAGGGTGAAGTCAGTCACAGTGGGGACGATATGGCAGTGAGGCAGTCTGCCACAGCATTCACAGTCTGGAAGCAGAGAGATGACTGTTGGGGTTTGGCTCTCTTTCTCCTTTGGATTCAGCCCAGGATCCAGCCCGTAGGATGATCTCATGCACGTGTAGGTTGGAACTTCTGTCCACCTCTCTGGATGCACCCTGCTGACCAGCCCTAGGTTTGTATCTAAGAGCGTCTAAGCTCTGACAGGATGAGGTGAAGTTCCACCTTCACAAGGATACGGCAGTAAAGCTAACTGCAAACACACTCCTGCTTCTATGACCTTTACAGTCTAGAACCTGGTCTATGCTTTATACACTCACGTGGACACTGTCACTTTACCGTGGGGGCCTTCTCTCTACAGAATAACACCTGCTCTCTGTCGTGCACGGCGTGATGTCAATTCCACACCAGGCTCGCCACCCTCGAGCACATCATACGCACACTCTTGGCTGTCTGATTTATATGTCTGCCTCTTTCCATTTGAACATAAGCTCGGGACAGCAAGGAACTGGCTGTTCGCTGCAGTGTCTCAGTGCCTGGAAAGTTCCTGGTTCATATGGTGGGAAAGCCAGACTGAAAATGGATGACAGAGAAGCTCAGAAGCTGAAGGGGACCAGTGGGCTCCATGTAGATGTGGGAGCCTTTCTTATACACAGGCCAACAAAGGGAGGGTCTACTTGCTTTCTAGGGCTCAAGTAAGAGGCCATCTTGCAATGAAGCCTTGTGAAGGCCTCCAGGATTAGGTGAGTTGCCTCTTCTTTGGGTACCTGTAGCTGTGCTCCCACTAAGGTGTGCTCCCCACACTGTACCTTCTGTTAATGACTGGCCATTGGAGCTGAGTGTTAGCTCTGGTGCACACCAGTGTTAACACCCGAATTATCTAATGCATCGAGTTGCAGGTAACACCCATGAGCTCTTGCCGATTGTGTGACTTAATAAATGAAGCTCCCATAGAGGGGTGGAGACTGGGGACCAAGACATGGAGGTGGTGAACTGGGGTAAAGGAGAGTGTGTTTTGACCAGGGTGGTGCTGCACCAGCCTGTAGTCCTTACAAAGCCAGGATGAGTGTGGGAACATTATGAAGCAAGTGATAAAGATTAGCCAGAGATAGTGTAAGCACAAACGTCTAAGGCCTAGACCAGGCTGTGGCAAGATGTGACTGAAGGCCTGAGTGGTTGATTGACATTAGAAACAGCCATCGCTACTGCATGAGTCAAGCCTGAGAAAGGAGAGAAGGGTGGTGCTCTCTCTCTAGTCCTCAACTCAGACCTGAAACTCTTAAAAAAATAACGTCTGGCAAATTATTCTAACCAATGAGAGCAGAAGAAATTATAGAATTGAAACATCTCCATTTTGCAAAATGGAAGCAGTTTCATGTGTTGATTTATTTGTGGCTCAAATAGTTGACTTAGGTGACGATTATAAGTGGCTGAGAGTGTCAGGTGAGGGACTGAGAAGGAAACGTTTAAGGGAGGGATGTGGGCGACATTATCTAACAAATAGAACAATGTCAGCTTCACAGGAAGTCAGCTTAGCATCTCTTCCTCTTGACGTGACACAGCAGGCTGCACATAGCACCATGTGCTGAGTGTTCCTGTACAACAAACAAAAACCCTCGGGCCAGAGAAGCAGTGCAGTAGGTAAAAGTGATTTCAGTATGTCTTCAAGGACTTAGGACTAGAGTTTGATCCCCGGAGCCCGTGGTGGAAAGAGAACTGATTCCCAAAAGGACCCTCCATATGTCATGTGCCACGTGCTAAATCTGCATGCAATGGTGCAGGCGCAGGTGCAGGCACAGGTGCGGGTGCAGGCACACACACACACACACACCACACCTTACATAGACACAAACAAGTCTCTAGTAATGAATAAAATAAAATAAAACACATGAAAAAGGTCAGACCTGAATCTGACTGATTCCAACAGAGGCAAGGGGCTAAGAAGCATGATAAATGCTCTCTCAGAAATGGGAGGCACCGAGGCTCAACATGAGTATTTTATTCAAGTTTCAAAACAAACAACAAAACGAACATACGTGTTTAGAGGGACACTGAAGCACCGCAGAGGTAAGCGGCTGGGATCCTGACTGAAGGACTGCAGTGGCCCCATCATGTAACACAGCTGCTCGTGGCTCTGCACGGACTCTGTTCTTGGGAATACAACCTCTAAAACAAGAAACGCATCTGTGGCTTGTGTGTCTCATGAGTTACATACCTGTGGATCAAGCAGCTACAGAGTGGAAGTATTCTTAAACTTGCCCATGTTGACCCTGCACAGATGCCTCCATGACACTTCTTCCCAGGCAATACCGTGTAACGAGCATGATAGTTACACTGGCTTAGGATTATCAGAAAGAGGCAGGAGAGCAGACTGCACAGGGCTTCTGTTTCATTTAGTATAAATGGCTTGAACATTTGTGGCGTTTGGTGTCTGCAGAGGCTCAGGGCCTGTCCTCATGGGTACTGGAGATGGGTGCCTGGACATGCAAGTGAGATGGTTTTAGGGAATCTCTCCAACAGTCCAGAGAACGGAGGGAAGATGCAGATGGAGCTGGAGATGAATCAGGGTTGCCTGTGCTGGGTACTGGCATGTTGGCCGTTGTTACGGTGAAGTCATAATAGCTTTATTCCTACTGCTTAACTGTACTTGGAAATTCCAATGCTAAACCTTTTGAAGAAGCGATCTCTGTATCTTTTATTTCATTTTCCTTGAGTTTTTTTTTTTTCCTGGAAAACTATAGCATGATTTATGTGAACAAAGAGCCATGAAAATCCCTCTTTGGAACAAGCCGGAGTAATAATGAGATCCACAGGCGTTAAATCTTCTGTACCGTCATCAGTTACTTTAAAAGCAGCCATTTCTCACTCAGGCTGATGTGGAATATTTATAGAACAGACCCTTGGTTAGAATGCTCAGTCTGTGTGAAGAAGTATAACACTCACCTCCAAAGACAAAGCACAGATGGCTTCGAAATCAAGGAAACGTTCCAGTGATTTGACATTTAGTAGGATGGGAATATATATTCCAATCTGCTAAACATTTGTCACTATATAAGCAACAACAACAGCGACAACAACAAAAACAACCCTTATTTACTTCCTTGTGCAATCAGACAAAACTGTACCTTTCTGTAGACTGGGATTAGCCCCTCACCCCTTTTATCCTTACCTGGCGAGGCTTTACAATGGTGCAGCCTCTTTCCTGCCAAACGCACTGACAGCATCATCCCGAGGTGGGAAATATGTGGTCTGCCTTGTCTCGGGGACTAAGAGGTGACTCAGGTTAAAAGCACTTACTGCTCTTGCAGAGGACCCAGGCTTGGTTCCAGCACCCACAGGTCCACTCATAACCATTTGTAACCCTAGTTCCAAGTTCTGGTGCCCCCTTCTGGCCTCTGCAGACACCAGACATGCATGTGGGAATATACATATATACAAACAAAACACTCCAACACATAAAATGTACAGTTAGAAAAAGTAGAAGAAGAAAGCTTCAGCTGGACATGGTGATGTAAGCCTGGAGCCCCAGTTCTGGGCAAGCTGAGACAGGAGGATACCTGGGGCTTGCTGGCCAGACAGTCTAGCCCCAACAGGCAACTCCAGGTTCACCGAAAGACCCTGTCTCAAAAAAAGTGAGGTGTAAGGGGCCAATGAGACAGCTCAGTGTTTAAAAGCACTGGCTGTACCACAGAGGACTCCCAGTTCAGTTCCCAGGACCCACACAGTGGCTCAAAACCATCTCTAACTCCAGATTCCAGGGATCTGATGTCCTCTTCTGACCGCAAAGAAAACCAGGTCACACACACACATACACACATACATACACACACACACACACACACACACACACACACACACACAGTCACACATATACACACTCTCACAGACACATACATACACATTCACATATACTCATACACTTATACACTCACACATTCATATTTACATACACAACTCACACACACTCACATACACTCACATACATTCACATACACAGACACATCTACATACAACATACATACACACACTCACATACACTCACTCACATGCATACACTTAGACACTCACATACACACACTCACAGACATATACACACACACACTCACATACACTCACATACACTCACATATGCTCACATACACTCACATACACTCACATACACTCACACACACATATACTCACACACATATATTCACATACACACACATACACATATACTCACATACACACACATTCACACACACATACACAGGCAAGACTACACACACACGCTCTCACACACAAAGACACACTAACACACACAGAAACACACCCTCACCATGCACATAAAAGAATAAGGCTCTCCAAAAGAATGAACACATTGTAACCACTGAGCACAAACTTCACACGATTCCTCATTTCTAGGCGGGGGAAAAAGAAAGTCAGTGCTAAGTACCGAAGACACAGCAGAGGTGGGATGCCACCGTCAGCTGATTCCCTAGAGACTCCTGACAAAACTGGCCACCACGTCAAAACAAAGGGAGAAACTGATTCGGTTTTCTTCACAGGTAGGACCATCGTTGTCACAGAGCCCCAACTAGATTCCATTAAGAACTCTACTATGCTTTATGCTGAACAAGGCAGGGTCTGTAGCTGCTCTGCAGTGACACAGATGGGCGCATGCTCGGGGATCTGACCCAGGGAGCAACTGCTAGCTGTGGTGGACTAAATGAGTGGCTCAGATATACCGCTTATCCTCTGTGTGTTTTAGGAACTATTTAGACTTGAGAAAATGGGGCACCTTCTCCCCTGGTTCACAAAACAATATGCTGGAGCAGTCAGGAGTGGCATCCGTACCATGCTGACAGCTTTAACCTCTGGATTAAAAACTACTTGCCACAGAAGCAGTTGGGCTCTGAGACACAGACTGCACATTGTTCAGTTCTCCACCTACTACTGATCCTTTCCTCCAAGATAATGGACTTCTCACCGGGAAGAACTACATTTCCCAACATCCCTTGCTGCTGGGAATAGCCACTGATGGACACGCTCACACACTCTAGCCAATGAGAACCAGCTAGAAGTCTTGTGTGGGGTTTCTAGGACTTCCTCCTTCTGCATCTCCGCCTTGCTTCCTAGAATGTGGGTGGATGGTATGTATGATACTACAACACCCCACCAGCTCACAAGGCCCTGTGTAAAGCAGGAAGAAGGCTGAGTGGGTGTCCAAGGCCTGTCCAACTCTGGAGATCCCTCCCCACTCAAGAAATCTAAACTTCAAGTCCTTTTTTGGATTTTTTGAGACGGTGTCATTGGTCCAGATCTTACCAATTAGACTAGACTGCCTGGCCAGTGAGCCTCCGAGGATACACCTGTTTCTGTTTCCGGCAGTGCTGGGCCATAAAGTGCACCTTCTCACACACAGATTTCTGGTTCTGGAGACTTAAGTCCTTGTGCATCAAGATCTTTACTGGCTGAGCCACCTGTGCAGCCCAAGTCCTGATTTATTTTAATTGTGTGGCTTTTGCTTTGATTTGTCTCACTGTTATGGTTATGAAGGCTTTTAAGCCCTTCACAGATTCCCCAAAGACAAATACAGATTGAAAATAAATACTACATTTACAAATATCTGTGTGCACAAGCTAAAAAATACAGAAGCTAAGCAAAGGACTGGTGGCTCATACTCCTGGAAGAGTCATAAGAACCAGGACGAGGCCGTGATCATCACTAGTGAGTAGGGGAAAATGGTCCACAGACATGTGGGGACAAAAGTGACAGAGCAAGTAAGAAGAGAAGTCTGGTGATATGGCTCATGGCTTTGCAACAAAGAAAGACAAAAATGTATGCATGTGCTGAGCCTTGAGAAAGAGCCAATGAATCCTGGCGGCCAAGCACTGAGGTCAGCAACCCATAACAGGTCAGAGCCAGGACACCAACAGACCCACACTGAATGAATCAGGGAAGCATCCCTTCCACACTGGGAATTGTTAATGTAATCTCATCTGGTTTTGGATGTTTATGTTTTATTAGCCACAAGTCAAGGTGGTCACAGTGATTAATGCTCTAAGAAGCCATTAACTGTCTTCTCCATGACAGCCGTGCAAATCCAATGTAATTGCTGCTAGCAATCCCTTCAGTCAGGCTGGCCTGGGACTGTCGGTTGGAAGCTGACAAGTTTTATGTTGCCCTCTGTAGAAGCCAGAGCACATCAAGAGTCTCATCTCTGCATTGTGACTGACCCAGCTAGCAGCTCTCAGACTATGCAACGCTTTTTCCAGACACAGTTGCTTTCTAGCTGTATTTTGAAGCAAGAAGGAACTGTCGACATCATCCAGCATTCCCTGGGTCAGGAAGATGCCAAGTTGAAAATGGCCAAGGCTGATTTTTTTACTTACAAAATTTTAAAGCAAGATTCTTTGATTGCAAACTATATAACTTAATGATACTAAGCTGCCAGAAGCTCTTCATGGAAAATAAAAACTCCTACTTTCAATGTATTCATTTCCCATTCTGTATCTCTCCTGCAAAGCCCAGGATGGTCTTGAACTCCCCATCTCCCTTGCTCTGCTTACTGAGTCCTGAACCACGTGTATGTGCTGCTCTTTCAGGCCCCACTTTTTTTCCTGTCTCCTTCCCACCAATCCCTCTCTTTCTTTTTCCTCCCACCCCCTCCTTCCCTCCTTCCCTTTCCCTCTTCCTCTTCCCTTTCCTTCCTCTTTTGATTCTTTCTTTACTTTTGTAGTGATAAGGGTTATCTCACGCTAGGCAAGAACTCTACCAGCGAGGACTCATCATAACCCCAGCCATCCCAAACCTTTAAAAAGTTAAACAATTTCAGTTCTTTCAACTTTTGAAGACAATGTTTACATGTTTAATTTTTTGAAATAAAATTTTCATATTGGTGATTTGGGTTTCTGAATCCTTTCCGGTTTCTTGAGATTTCTCTGAAGCTATGATGATCCAAATGGAATGAATGGGTCTGAAAAGAACCTAGCTAATACCAAGTATGAAGGAAGGGCTGTCTCCACTCTGACTACTTTTAGAGAGGTGGCATCTTTCTCACCTCTAGAGCATGTGTGCGCATATCTACTCACAGATACACAACCTCATCTCGCTGATGGAGAGAACGTGCTCCTATTACACTTGACTGCGCTAGCTAGTGACCTCTGACCCACACCTGTGCTCATGGTCTGCCTGCACTGAGGACTGTGGGTATGTAGTGACAAGATGGTTGTTAGCTGTAGCTACGCTTTAGTGTGGAGACTATGCCTAGGGAAAGACGGTGCATAAAATGGGCTTCTGTTAGTCTGACAAGCACAGTGAGGGAAAGGTGATGACTGCTAATTCACCATGCCGCCCGGCATGCCACACGCACCACATGTGCCACGCACACCACACAACATGCCGCATGGCACTCTCCCACACCCGGTCACAGACACACGTGACTGAGACCTAAATCCACTTTACAGATGAGAAATAACATGAACAACATGGAGGTTGCTGTAAATCACTTTCTAGAACTGGCCCTGACCATGGGTTGCCTGTCCATCTCCTGGACCTGTGCTCGCTGGCTGCCCATATGGGTCTGTCAATCAAAGGAGAGTAAGGTAAAATCTCCCACCTAAGGGAATGGGCAGAAGCCACAGTAGCTGCGACTGTTTAAGCAGCCTTCGTATGAGGCTAGTGTTCAGAGGCCTCGCAGTGCTGCTTCATGGATGACAGCATCTTGTCATGTTGATGTGAGACTGGAGGTACATTATGGTTGTGTGCTTTGAGGTAGCCTGGGATCCGGGCAAGAGTGAGGAATTCGTGCCATATTAAAGGAAATGGAGAATAGAAGTTTTGAATGCCAATTTTTAAGAAGTCATGGCTAAGTGTGGTAGTTTGAATATGCTTGGTCCATGGGAAGTGGCACTGTTAAGAGGTGTGGCCTTGTTGGAGGAAGTGTGAATTGTGGGGGTGGGCCTTGAGGTCCCATGCTCAGGTTCTACCCAGTGCAGAAGAGGCCTCCTCTTGGCTGCCTGCGAAGCCAGTCTCCTTCTGGATGCCTTTTGGATCAAGGTGCAGAACTCTTGATTCCTCCAGCACCATGTCTGCCTGGACGCTGCCATGCTTCCCACCACGGTGGCAATGGACTGAACCTCTGAAACCATAAGCCAGTTCCAGTTAAATGTTTGCCTTTATAATAAGAGTTGCTACGGTCATGGTGTTTCTTCACAGCAATGAAGCTCAAACTAAGACACCATCTTTGGTTCACATATACATATAGAACACACTTGGGGGCTTACTGTTTAATGTTCCTCAAATGGTCTGGCATAGGGACACCACAAGTAGGGAGAGAATGACCCTGTGAGGAAGAACATTACTGGCTTCCTTCACCAAAGCACACATGCTCATTTAAATTTGAATGTCAGATAGACCATAGGTAATTGTTCAATATCAGTATCTAAAAGATGTTGTCCATATTCTCATGTTGAAACTTAGCTAAGACAGGAGAAGATGTTCCCAAACCCGATGACTCAAGTTCAACTCCTTGGACCCACATGATAGAAGGAGAGAACTCACACACACATACATACACACACACACACACACACACACACACACACACACATACACACACACACACACACACACGCATACACAGACACACACACAGAGAGACACCCACACAGAGACACACACACACAGATACATACAGACACACAGACACACACATGCACACAGAGAGAGAGACACAGAGAGAGAGAGAGAGACAGAGAGAGACAGAGACAGACAGACAGACATAAGTAAATGTTTAAAAAAAAAATCAATAAAACCCTAACAACCACTTGTTTTAAAGTAGTTAAAAAGTTGTTATAAAGTATAAGGAAAGAACAGGGAGAACGATTTCTACTTTAAAACTGTGTTTGTGATTTGGAGATATCAGGGTGGAGGTGATGCCGGAAACTGGCCAGAGGGATCAACTGAAAGGAGTGACCTTACCTGAGAATTCCTCTTTTCCGGCTTGGCACTTCTGCTTGCTGTGCAGGGATCCCGGGATACCTGGAGTATCAAGAGAAACCTCACTGAGGGGCTCGCAGACTGAAACACCCTGCAGCCTGCCAGGGGGAAGCCTCTACACCCAGGGGACAGCATGAGAGGAGAACACAGAACCTCCACAGAACAGGACGGACTGAGAAGGGCCAAGTGTCTGTGCATCCAGCCATCGCCGGAAGCACGCCCTGGAGATCAGACCAGGATGCATGAATCCCACCTGAACAGGTGAGATTTGGGGCTGAGGACACAGCTCAGTCAGTGGAGTGTTTGCCTAGCATTATAAAGACACAGATCTGAACCCCAACACCACAATCTATGTGTGGCGCCACTGACTGTAATCCCAGAATTCAAGAGGGGGATTAGGTGTTCGAGGTCATAAGAGGTGTAGCCTATGATGTATGAAATCCTACCTGAAAGTGAGAAAAGTAAGTAGGCAAATTACCCGGGGTTCAATAACACAAATCCCTGTCAAACCACAAGCATCTTAATTGAATAAAAGTGATCATCAATTAAATCCGACCCCACATGTACTGGGACCAAAGTTCTGTGTGAGTTTAAATAGACGCAGGCGCCATGCCTCAACAACTGAGCACACGTTTTCTCGACACAGGTAACAAGGGATCTCTGCAGAGACAGACAGTTCTCTTCAAGAAGGTACTGGGAGGTGGCCGAGATGTCTTCATTCCCTGGAGTAAATGCAGTATCGGTAAACGGCCACAGTGATGCGATTCGGATCACCCCATCAGGTGTGAACCGTGGGATATAAAAGGTCACGCTTGAGCAGACATCCAAACTATCTGTGCCGGCCTGGAATTCTTATTTTCAGAGTCCTAGCGGGAAGAACGGAGGACAGCTTCAAAGCTATGATAATCTTAGTCACTCGATGCTTAGGAGCCTAACGGCTACCGCCAAGAATTGGCAAGGAGATCCATGGCAAGTCCCTAGAGCTGACAGCACTGGGCCTCCCGAACGTTCTGCAGCAGATCTGAAGCGTCACAGACGCAGGAATGACTCCACAAACAAGGCCTTATGTCTTGTCTGATTGTCTGATGTAAACAAGAGAGTGGAAGTCAAAGGCAACCCAGGTATTGTCTAAGACGACACAGGCTAAGCTCAGTGGAACAGCAGTCTGTGGTGGAGACATGTCTCTCAGTGACACACAGTACTTGCATAGCCACAAAGAAGTCAGTGATTTTAGCAGGCATTGCACATTCTCTACATATGACACAATGAGAAACATGTGTTTGTATGCGTGCTTATAGCCATCCTCAGGGTAACTACCATGATGTTACATATGAAGAAATGGAAGTTCAGAGAGGTTAAGTAACTTGTGCAAGCTCACACAGCTGTGTCATCCTCCGTGTTGAACACTGCCCCCAGCAGACGGTGCTGTTTTAGAAGAGGTGTTTGGAGGAGGAGCCTGGCGGAAGGAAGTGAGTCATTGTTGGAGGTAGGGGAGTCATGAGGGTTATATAACTCAGCCTTGCTTCCTGTTCACCCTCTCTGCTCCCTGCTCTGGTAAGATATGACCACGCAGCCTATGTCCCCATTACTACAGTGGAGAACACTCCATCCCCACACCTTTACCACAGGCCACACCCCTCAAACTGAGAACCAGAGTAAACCACTCCTCCCTTCAACTGCTCCTTGGTGGTTATGTGCCACTTGCTCAGGAAACTTCCAGTCAGTTATCTGCTCTTTCCATGTCGGCCTCATCTCAGACCCATAGGCCACATCAGCTTCAGGGCCTCATGACAGCCAGCACTCAGGTGTCATTGACCCAGGCCACTCACGCTGTCCTTCCTGAAACTTCTCTGTTGGGGTTGGTCTGATGCTGCTATGTATGCAAATGCTAAATACTGGCTCTCAAGATCAGGTTGCCTGGAATTAAGAGATCCTCACATACACTACCTGATACTCTGTAAGCCTTGCTCTCCAAGTTAACTGGTCAATAAAAGGCTAGAGACTATAACTGGGCAGTAGAGAGAGAAAGGCAGGACTACATAATCAAGTGAGGGGTCTCAGGAGAGAGAGCAGAGAAGAGAAGGAGACGGAGAGAGGAGGAGACGGCCATGGGAGGAGATGGACCATGAGCACATGACCAGGAGAAACAGCAAGTGACACGGGACACATGGCTGGGGTATAAGTTAGAACAGCTCAAAACGGGTCTGATCTCGGCTTACAGCTTGTAAATAAATACTAGGATCATAAGTCTTTTATACAGGCTAGAGAGAATATATTAATTCTACTGTAAATTGGCCTACAGCTTACACCAATTAGAATCCAAGCTTTCAGCCTGACAAGGCCTGGATGAAAGGTGGTAAAACATCAGCATAGCCAGTGTCTTAGTCAGGGTTTCTATCCTGCACAAATATCATGAGCAAGAACCAAGTTGGGGAGGAAATGGTTTATTCGACTTACACTTCCACATTGCTGTTCATCACCAAAGGAAGTCAAGACTGGAACTCAAGCAGGTCAGGAAGCAGGAGCTGATGCAGAGGCCATGGAGGGATGTCACTTACTGGCTTGCTTGCTCTCCTGGCTTGCTCAGCCTGCTTTCTTATAGAGCCCAAGACTGTCAACCCACAGATGGTACCACCCACAAGGGGCCCTCCCCCCTTGATCATCAATTGAGAAAATGCCTTACCATTGGATCTAATGGAGGCATTTCCTCACCTGAAGCTCCTTTCTCTGTGATAACTCCAGCTTGTGTCAAGTTGACACACAAAACAAACCAACAGTCGGACAAGAGGCCTGGACTCTTTAAAAAAGAACGAAAGGAGATCAAAGACCTAGGGAGAGCTAGGCCTGAAGCTGCAGGTGAAGGCTTAAGGCAGTGCAGAAGCACACTGGGTTGGAGATTCCTGGCCAGGGCGGGCAGAGGCTGGACCAGAGGGGCAGCCTCTGGACTGAGCCGAAGGGGCGGAGCCGGCTGCCATAGACACCTCCTAGCCTGAGGACCCTGCAAAGGCACAGAACTTCAAAAGTAACATTGCTTCTGAGCCGTATTAGGACTGACCTGGTGAGGTATTAAGTTTAAAATTGGTAAATCGACATCCTTAAGGAGCAAGTCAGAGCTTAAAGGGAAAAATACTTTCCATGTTAAGAAAATGAAAAACACTACAGCAGAAGGCGCTTGGATCTTGTATAATTTTGTTTCAGTTGTCATGGAGCTAGTTATGACACGTTCAGTATGGTCACAGTTTCCGTGCCCTAAGGAAGTTCAAGTGAAACAGACTTGGGTAGAGAGAGAGCTGAGATGGAATGCTAAATTACAAGCAGTAAAAATAGAGGAAGAAAAAAGGTTCTACCCTATAGAAAAAAGGAAACATGGCAGCTAGAACTCAGAGCTCTCTGGCCTTGAGATGTTTGATAGCTCTTTCTGCTATGGGCTCACCAACAGATACAGTGTGGCAACCCCTGACTTCCAAGGACTAATAGACAAGGCTTCACTGCTGCAGCTAAGATAACAGCTGGCCCCAAACTTAGAATTCTCGTTTCCTTGCTTGGTTTTTGTTTGAATGTTTTTGTTTTTCCATAATAGCAGGGAACAGGAAGGGTATTTTTATTGGTTGACTTTACTAAAACATAGGAGACTTTTAAGGATTTTAAGTAAATTCAGAATGTCACTACTATTTATAAGATAAAGTCACTTGCAAATGTCCAAAATGATACATTTTTTCCATAAAGGTACTATCTAGGTTTTTTATTAATAATAAATATCTTTAATGATCTAAAAGATAAATATCTATCAATCTCAAATTTATATAAAGAAAAAGAAGAATATAGGTATATTTATCCATATCAGGTGTATTTATAATTTCAATTCGAAAGATAATGCTTTTTCTGTTGGCAAAAGGAAAGACATTTTCTACTTGTGAATATAAGGACCCTGAGTTAGGGTTGGGGCAGGGTTGTTTTGTTTTTATCCAACAGGATCAGAAAAGCTCTGCCTTCCATCTAAATTATTAGAAATAAGATTTGATCAGGGAAGACACCCTGAAGATCTTGGCTAGAGACAGACAGAGGGAGACTGGCAAGATCAACAAGGCAGGTTAATATATATGCTGATCCATCTATATGGGAAAAGCTCTGAGACCAGCTGAGACATGAATATCTACATGTAGTCAAGAACTCTTACTGGCAACAAAGTCTTCAGGACTTACCATGCCATTCTTTTAAATGGCATAGATATAAATCTATAGTACAGTTTTGTTACACAATCCACACTAACTTATAAAGACAGACAGATGTCTTTCATCTGCTCAAACAAGAACAAAGAATCATCTTTAACTGATCTATGCACCCTGCACACTATATACATTGTTGGTACAGAACTGTATATTACTTGTGAGAGCTTACATGTTCACAGAAAATGACAACCAAGGAAGCAGCCCTAACAGGATCCACCCTTGGGGATGCTGGATTGCCTGATCCTGCTTCAAATTGCCTCAATGCTGTTTCCTTGGGAGACTTGCTTGCAGAATGGCTTCAGGGAGGGCTGCTGACCCCAGATGATCTCAGGAGACTGATCCAACCAGGAATTTAATTAAGCCTTGAACTTTCCCATCCCACAGAGACTGGACAACAAGTGATATAGTTAGTTCTCCCAGGACTTGGCCAATATCCCACTTTTCATAGGGTCCCAAATTTCTTAGGCTCCCCAAAAGATGCTGTTGCTCCTAAATAGTAGGAAACAACTTTAAGAAAACATGTTCCCCCATTTTCAAGAGGTAGGATGGATGATTTTGGTCACTTTATTGAATAATGGATGCTTGTTATTATAAAGGGGCTGGTTACAAGTATTGAATGGTCTTGATTGGGGTGAAACAAGGTTAGGGGGTTAGACTCAGTGATTTATTTATTTCTCTTTTCTCCATCCTTCTTTCTTTCTTACGTGAGGGGAAAGGGTTAAAAAGTAAAAGAGTAGATATAAGAATATTACAGGAAAAAGGTGGGGTATAGGAATAATAGGAATAATGGGTAGATTACTGAATCTGCTCTTCAACTATTAGAGCTACTACTAGCCAAAAACTTACATTAGTATAGATCTTTTAATAGTAATACATATTGAGGCTATATTGTGTTACATGAGTATAGAATTATTGTATATCGATACAAATTTGAGGTTATTTTTGATATACATAATGTATACATGTCTTCAACTTTATTTAAGATATTGATAATTCTTAAAGAGGCAATGTAAAGTTCTATTCCTCTTGAAAGCTGCTATAATGGATGGTTAGGGATACATAAGAAACTCTAGTTAATACTCAAGTGATTAAATTCATGGCCATGTTAGATACTAATTAATTAATTACAGTAAGATGTTTTCAGGTTATTCAGATAGTAAACAGCTAAAAATAAATAATGTTTGACAATTCAGATATACTATAGCTAGATAGTTGGTCTTCAAAAGCCTCAGAGTTCCACAGAATATGGCATTTAGTTTTGTTATTAAAAAAACCAAAACTTTCTGACATTGAGACAGGCTCCTAACAGTAACACTTCAAAGAGGATGATGAGCATTGAAAGACCTCCATTTGGAGATGACTTCAGCTAGGGTAAGGTAGCCACTGGGTAAAGAAATGCCCTAACTTTGTCTTCAGACAAAATGTTGCCCAACCTGGACAAAATTTAGACAGGTAAAGTCAACGGCCAAGCTCTGCCAAGACAGGGTAAGCAAGTCCTTCATAATTCCTGCTTCACAAACACACCAGAAATACTGGGCAAGAAGGCTGAAGATAGATGCTCCAATGAAATTTTGGAACTGTCCAGTCAGTCAGCTGCCTGTCAATCCTAGAGTTTTGGAAGCTACTTGCCTGCACTTCCAACATACTCAGGTAATATTTATTCCTTTTCAAGTCTCTGATGGGGTTCAAGACTAGATAATCATAGTCTCACAATTAAACTTAAGTTAAAATGATCTAAAAAATGTGTTTTAGGATCTAAGGAGATGTTTTAAGGTTGGTAATTACAAGTTATGAAAGCTAGAGGATTTAAATGCTTAAGATAGTAATAAGTAAATGATTTAAACACAGAACTCTAAACTTACCAAGATAGGATGGATGATATAACACTTTATTCAAAGTTGCCAAATATAGACAGACTAGACTTTATGAATGTAACTCTTACCTAATAAGTTTCATAATTGTTTTATATATGTCACTACTATATGTTTTTTGTTTGTTTGGGTTGTTTTTTTTTTTTTTTTTTTTTTTTGGTTTTTTCAAGACAGGGCTTCTCTCTGTAACCCTGGCTGTCCTGGAACTCACTCTGTAGACTAGGCTGGCCTTGAACTCAGAAATCCACCTGCCTCTGCCTCCCAAGTGCTGGGATTAAAGGCATGCACCACCACTGCCTGGCTATGTTGTTTTTTATTACATGAGAAAAAGTGAGAAATGTTGGAGTTGGTCTGATGCCGTAGGTATTTGAATGCTAAATACTGGTCCCTAAGATCTGGTCGCTTCCTTGACGAGGACTCATGTACACCAAATCATGCTGTATAAACATTGATAACCAAATTAATTTGTCAATAAAAGGTAGAGCCTATGACTGGGCAGTGGAGGGAGAAAGTAAGTGGTCTCAGGAGAAAAAGCAAAGAAGAAGAGAAGAAAGGAGACAAAGGGAGAAGGAGGCAGCCATGAGAGGAGATGGACCATGGGCACATGGCCAGGAGAAATAGCAAGCAACAAGGGACATATAGCTGGGTGTACGTTAGAACAGCTTAAAACGGGTCCAATCTAGGCTTACAACTTGTAAATAAATACCAGGATTGTAAGTCTTTTCTATGGGCTAGAGAGAATATATATGATTCCTACTATACTTCTCTTTTAATCTTCCAGCATCTATCTGCTGTTACAGTCAACAAAGATGAAAAAGGAGTTGGAGATCTGAATACTGCTTTGACATCAGCCAAAGAGTTGCAGAAATTGTAGTTTGCTCAGCTTGTTTCTTATCTTACTTTGGGAATTACAGTTAAGTGATTGGATAAAGCTCAGAAGAGACTTTGAACTTTTAACATTGTTGAGACTGCTATAGACTATGGGGACTTTAGAAGTTGGATTAGATGTATTTTTATTATGCTTTGTTTATATGGCCCCCATAGACTTATATGTTTGGACAAGCCTATGGGGACAAGGGAGTATACTATAATATGTTTGTGTATGCTTGGCCCAGGGAGTGGCACTATTAGAAGGTGTGGCCCTGTTGGAGTAGGTGTGTCACTGTGGGTGTGGGCTATAAGACCCTCATCCTAGCTGCCTAGAAGCCAGTATTCTGCTAGCAGCTTGCAGATGAAGATGTAGAATTTTCAGCTCCTCCTGCACCATGCCTGCCTGGATATTGCCATGTTCCTGCCTTGATAATAAAGTACTGAACCTCTGAATCTGTAAGCTATCCCAATTAAATGTTGTCCTTACAAGAGTTGCCTTGGTCATGTTATCTGTTCACAGCAGTAAAGCCTTAACTAAGACATAGGCAAATTCCTTTGGGACAGGACTTGGTGGCTTTATGGGTTGCTTATCCCTCTGTAACAGAGCTTCACTGGAAGCTGACCCTGCTCCCTTTTTTCCTTTAGCTTCCTGTCTCCCCCTAATACATGTTGCTGAAGAAGAGCCTTCTTTGGGTCTCTGTTAAGTAACCGCATGGTCCACAAAGAAAAGAGACCCAGTCCATGTCCAAATTTAGTATCATATTCACCCTCCAGGGAATCTGTTAAAAGTTATGCCTAAAATCCTACCAATTCAATTCTTTGGAAATATCTCAAAACGAATAGCACAAATAAAGACAGGTTCTTCAAGAAAACCCCATTAAAACTTGATAAAAGCTGCAAGAGGCTGTAATGCTGAGTCAAGACACATGGCTTCCCTAGTCCCTCAGCTCATGAGGTGGAAATGACACAGCAGAAAGGATTAGTCAGGAACAGAAGAACCCTGTGCTGCCCCGTGCTGAGTTGGGGAACTGTCCTCTCAGTAAAGGCAGATGTAAGCCTGTCCCCCAGCTACCCACGGGTGACATTGTTTCAGAGGAGTATGGGTGAAGAGGGGATTTCTTTGCCTCCTACTCATGGAATGAGCGTCATATGTTGGGCATTGTGCCATTTGGGATGGGACCTCAGGGTTTCATTCTTTGGTTCATGGGGTTGGGTGACATGCTGAGAAGACTCAGGAGGCCATCTGGGTACTCATGCACTAACTTCCATGCTCCTGGAGTGGGGCTGTCACTTAGCAGTGACATTAGCCTTGCACTAGTGCTCTGGATAGAAGATGCACCCAGGGTAGCAGAATCAGAGGTCTGTACTGTTCCCTGCTTTACCAGAAGCCAGAAGGAATCTGGAATGTTAGTTACATGGGGACTCATGAAAGGAAATGTTTATTCAAGAATGACTTTTTTGGCGGGACAGTCTGTATTTGGCCAAAAATAGGAGCAGCAGGGAGAAGTTCACTGATCGCTCTCTGCTCCTTCAGCATGAAGGAGTCATAGATAGGAAATTGTGCAAATGTGTTAAAAATTTTAAGAAATTAAGTTTAGTGTAATTTTATAATTGTCTGTGCCCTTTAGAAGCCAAGGTTTTCGGCCCAATCACTCCAAACACTGCCTATTTGTAGGAAGAGCCAAATAAACATTTGTTAAATGAATGTTAATTGGATACAATCATGGAGGCAGAAACTGACCTGGAAACTATGTTTTGAATCAAAACCATATGTTGCTATGTGTTAAGATATCATGTCCTGTTTATACGAGAGCCACAGACTGAAACAAATTTTTTTATAAATATGTGTTAAATCTACTGAGTACTTAGTGTCATTTTTAAAATGCTTAGAAAGCTTCAAGTGTCTAAATTCACTCGCTGACATTATCGGCAAATGCATCATCATATTTAAGAACAAAAGGGGAAGATCTGGGAGCATACTTTTTATCCATTTTGCAGAATGGTAGTATGTTGGTTACCTCATGGCTGTGAACCAACACCTGCCAAGAAACAACTTGACTTGAAGGAAGAGGTTTATCCTGGCTTGGGGTTTATCCTGGCTCAGGGTTTAGGGAGACACAGTCCACCACAGCAGGGGGAAGAAGCGGCGGCCTGTGCAGGGGCACTGGGAGCTGATAGTGAGGCTTCCTCACGCATCCACAGAACAGGAAAAGGTGGGGGAGACAGAGACAGGTGTGGCAGGTGGTCAGGCTGAGACATATATGACTCATAAGCCTTCCCACCAGGTGGCCCACATTTTTCAAGGTAGGCCACAGCTTCTAAGGGTTCTACAACCTTCCAAAACAGGCCACTATCTGGAGACCAAGTGTTTAAATAACCGGGGACACTTTACATTCAAGCCACAGCAGAAAACTATGTAGTAACTGATCAGACCATCAGCTGTCTGACCTGGTGGTGTTTGAATTTGCCCCACACAGTTTCTGCTATAAGTGTGGGTGTCATGTCTTTAGTGAGGCTCTGAGCTTGTGAGGAGCACTGTCTGGAGAGTGGGTACAAAGGACAACCATCTGCTGGTTTCAAATCTCATGACAACCAGCATGAGAAAGTCCCTGCCTGACCTTGGAATGGAAAGGAGGTTCCTGTATTCAGCTTGTTTGTTTAAATAAAGTTGGTGAACTGAAACAGTAGTGTACAACTTCTGTTGTTGTTGTTTGTGGAGCAAAATGGAATCTCATTTCCAGGCCAAGCATCTTTTAAAAGTTGAGTATGGCAATCTGTCTTCCAGCTCAGTTCTCTCCTTGCTGTGTCCCAGATACTATGGTTTGTATCTCTGCAAAGAAGTCAGCCAGGCAGTGGCTGCTGGTGTGCAATGACCAAGGAGCTTGTCATGGTTTGTATATGCTCGGCCCAGGGAGTGGTACTATTAGAGGGTGTGAGTAGGTGTGGCCTTGTTGGAGTAGGTGTGGCCTTGTTGGAATAAGTGTGGCCTTGTTAGAGTAGGTGTGTCACTGTGGCTTTAAGACCTTCATCCTGGCTGCCTGGAAGTCAGTATTCTGCTAGCAGCCTGCAGATGAAGATGTAGGACTCTCAGCTCCTCCTGCACCATGCCTGTCTGGATGCTCCATGCTCCTGCCTTGATGACAATGGACTGAACCTCTGAACCTGTGAGCTGCCCCAATTACCTGTGGTCCTTATAAGAGTTGCCTTGGTCACGGTGTCTGCTCACAGCAGTAAAACCCTAACCTAACTAAGACAGAGCTCATACTACAGAAGGCTGCCTGTCCCTTTCTTCCCTTTCAGTCACACACATCGTGAGCCTCTGCCTAAAGCCTCTGGACCTAGATTTCTCCAGGGGATAATTTAACCCTGGGCTGTCATTAACTCTTCTGTCCTGGAGAATTCTGCCTTGTAGTCACACTGCAGAGTCTAATGGCTGCTCTTCACATTTCCCAAGCAGACACTCTAAGCTCTGCAGCTCTTGGGTTTTAGGCCCAGAACTATGTCTTTTCTATGTGTGACCTGGAGGGATTTTCTAAAATCTCCATGATCATCTTAGATTCTACTCAATGGATCCAGAATGTAGACATATATTTTATAATTTCCTTTCTTGGTTTTAATGTGCTCAGAAATAAGAAACTTTTGTCTGGAAAAAAATGAAGCCTTGCTGTGTTGTGGGGAAATGCAATATTGGAGATTACTTACATATGCCATAATTATGTTTTAGTCTGACTTGATTCAGCAAGTTTCATTCTGAGGCTATTAACAAGTATCTGCAGCCTGACAGCCACTGTGCAATACTAATAATGTGTTGGACAAATCTGCCCTCATGCAGCTCTGGCCAAACTTCAAAAAATAAGGAAGATATTGAATTTAAAAAATCACACATTTGAAGAGTGACCACTATACCCATTGGATTGGCATCTACGGGAAGAGTCACCTCTTAACAGTCTACTTCCTAGATTCAGGGTGCAATGAGGAAAATATTTGATACATGAATGTTGGGTCTTTGAGTAATATTAAGCTAAAATCCTATTGAGGGTAACTAGCTAAGAAATTGGTTTAGCTAATAATTTTCTATAATAATGAATATATGTGAAGCAGTGATTCATTTGCACATAGGTATGGGCCATGTCAGAAAGGTGCTTACTTCTTCTGGCCACCCGGATCAGTGTTGCCTTTACAAAGGGATAGGGGAGCATCCCGCTTCTGAAAAAGGATCTCTTCTGTGGGCTGTGCAGTATCTGAGATGACTGGTCCTCCAGGAAGTGGAGGGCAGGAAGCAGGAGCCTTGAAGAGTCTGCTCCAAGTACACACACCTCCTACCTGATCCCCACAGCTTAGGATCTGTGTTGTTGCTCCACTAGCCCTCGCCCTAGCATCCATCACTCATATCTCAGCTTAGACATTTCCTCAGCAAGGGGAGGCTTTTTCCGATCTTCCACGCTGAAGTTACCAGCCAGTTACTTTACCTCAGAATTATCTTGATTACCTCCGCCCCTTGCATATGTACTTCCTCTCTTGCATTTCTCTACATATAGCACAGACAATCCCTAAACTAGGATGACTTAAGATCATTTTCAATATTATAATGGTAAGAAAGTGATCTAAGGATATCCTTACATATGTTCTGAGATTTATAGGCAAGTAATACACAGAACAATTCTCTCTTATGTTGGTGGACAATGCTGGCAAGTCACATCTCCTTATCAGCCAAAATGATTCTCCCAAGAAGGCATGTTGCTAGGCTGGCCTGCTCTTTGGCCAGAAAATAAATATCCCCCAATTGTAGCACACTAAGCCAGGTTGCAGTACATCATCTCAAGAAAGGTAAAGCAATGGGAATGGAAAGCGGCTGGCCATCACATCCAAAGTGGAAAGCAGAGAGAAATGAATGTGTACATGCTTACTGCTCAGCCTCCTTTCTCCACACTTTAAAACAGCCCACAGTGGGTGGGTCTTTTCCCATCTATTAAGGCAATGAAGACAAAGCCCCACAGGCACACCCACAGGTCGAGCTAACCTAAACAATCCCTCACTGAGACTTTTTTCCTAGCAGTTTCTAAGTCATGCCAGCTGGGAATAGGAACTAATGTTCAGAAGCCCTCAGCATCTTTTAAGACTCCTCAACATTTCACTCCGCCCCCGTAGGAAGGGCTTGCAGCCTCCTATGCAATTCATCTCCCAACTCTGTCATCCCCGGCCCCACAATAGCCCATTTATCTTTCCAATAACAACTCTCAAAATGAGATTTTTTTCCTTTTACTAAAAAAATGTTTCCCTCATATAGTATATCCTGATAAGTTTTCCTCCCTCTCCTCCTCCCGGTTCCTCTTCACCCCATTTCCCAACCAGACCCACGCCCTCTCTGTCTTTCAATAGGAAACAAACAGGCTTCTATGGGATAATCATAATAAAATAAAACAAAAATTATCACATGATAATTGGACAAAATAGACCAACAGGAGGAAAAGAGCCCAAAGAAGGCACAAGAATCAGACTCAGGAGTCCCATTGAAGACACTAAACTGGAAGCGGTAACGTGTATGCAGAGGACCTGGTGCAGGCTCTGTGCTTGCTGCTTCAGTCTCTGAGCTTGTATGAGCTTTGGTTGTGTTGATTTAGAGACCTTGTTTTCTTGATGTCCTCCATCCTCCAGGCTCTTACACTCTCTCTGCCTCCAGTCCTGAGCCCCGAGGGCAGGACTTCATGGAGACTTCCTGCTTAGGGTGGAGTGTTCAGGATCACTCTGTCCTTGAGTAACGGTTAGCTGTGGGTTTCTGCCTCTGTTCCCGTCACCTTCAGGAAGTTTCTCTGAAGATGGCTGAGCAAGGCACCAGTGCATGAGTACAGCAGGTGGAGTCACTTCGTTGCTACTTTTTTTTTTTAACAGCAGTATTTGGTTTTACCCTAGGCTGTCTGGTCTCAGGTTTGTAGTCACCCAAGCAGTATCAGGTACGGGAGTGGGCTCCATGTCTCGGAGTGGGCCTTCGGTTAAATCAGATATTGGTTAGCTATTCTCACAGGCTTTATACCGTCACTAATCTAGCATTATCTCGCAGGCAGGACACAACTGAAGGTCAACCAGTGTGTGGCTGTTTGGGTGTTTGTTTTTTCCTTCAGGCAGCATGCAGAGTGCATTCCTGTACCAAAGACTCTAGAATGCAGGGGTGGAGGGTCTGTGTAGAAACCAGCTCTGCCTCTTCATGCTCAATGAGTTGTGTAGGTGCTGTCTTCAATAGTGAAGTCTTCCCATCAGTCTGTGTATGGAGAGCAGCCCATAGTCTAGGCAACAGCCTGAGTTGTTTGGAGATTTCCATAGGACTCTTTCAGTCAACAGCTCAATTAGATGTAACCCAATCCCATATTGGAAGCTTCTTTCATGATAAGGGATGGCCAGTTGGGACTCTGTGTTTCTGTTATTTGGTGATTTCATTTGTACTGCCTATAGATGTGTCTGTATTTTAGGAAGCTTCTGGTGTACTAGGTTTCTGTAGCACCTCTCAAATGGCCCTTAATGTTAGCGGTCTCTCGCCACATTCCCTCATCTCCCTGTCCCCTCCCCTCTCCACTTGACCCTCCCATTCCACCTCCCACACCCACCCAAAACTATCTGGTCTATTTCTCTTTCCTAATGAGATCTACCTGCCCCTCCCAGACCCTTCATTTATACCTAATCTCTGGGGTTCTATGGCTCATAGCTTGGTTATCATTGACTTAAGAGCAAATATCCACATATAAGCAAATAATACCAAATATTTGTCTCTCTGGGACTGGAATACCTCAGGATAATTTTTCTAGTTCTATCCATTTACCTACAAATTTCATAATTTCATTTTTTAACCCCTAGTAATATTCCATTATATAAATGTACCACATTTTCTTTAGCTATTCCTCTTTTGAGGAACAAAGGTAGCTAACAAAGAACCTAGCAGCTTCTCAGCCACTTTCTTGATGTTATAAGTAAAGCAGTAGTGAGCATGGCCTTGGTTAAGCAAGTAGCTTTGTGGTAGGATGAGGTGTCCTCTGGGTGTTTGCTCAAGAGTGGGACAGCTGGATCTCGGGGTAGATTCCCATCTTCCTACGAAATCACCACACTGACTTCCGCAGTGGCTGTACAGGTTCTCACTCCCACCAGCAATGGAAGAGTGTTCTCCTTGCTCCACATCCTCACCAGCAGGAGCTGTCCCTTGTGCTATTGATCTTAGCCATTCTGACAGATTAAAAAAATAAAATCTCAAAGTAGATTTGATTTGCATTTCCCTGATGGCTAATGATGGTGAACATTTCTTTGTTTATCAAGCCATTTAAGTTTTCTCTTGAAAATCCTGTGTTTAGACCTGCACCCCATTTTTAAAAATTGGGTTATTTGCTTTCTTGATGCTCAGGGTTGAGATATACATATATATGAATGATGTGGCAAAAAAAAATCTTATCCCATTCTATAGAATTCTGCTTTGTCCAAATGATGATGTCCTTTTCCATGCAGAAGTGTTTCAATTTCACGAGATCCCATTTATTATTTATTGATCTAAGTGCCTGTGCTAACAGTGTTCTGTTTGTGAAGTATTTTCCTTTGCCAATGAGTTCAAGACTCTTCATGTTCTCCTCTATCAAGTTCAGAGTATCTGGTTTTATGTTGAGGTCTCTGATCCACTTGTAGTTGAGTTTTATGCAGGGTGATAAATAGGGAACTCTGTATTATTCTACGTCCAGCCATCAAGTTTGACCAGCAACGATTTGTTAAAGATGTTGTCTTTTCTCCCATGGGTATCTCTGATTTCTTTATCAAAACTCAGGCATCAATAGGTGTGTGGATTTTTGTCTGGGTCTTCAATCTGATTCCATTGATCAACATGCCTGTTTTGTGCTAACACCATCCTATTTTTACTACTAACTCCATTATACAACTTTAGTGGTATCTCCTACAGTTATTTTATTATTCAAAATTGTTTTAGCAATCCTGCGTCGTCGTTGTGGTGGTGGTGGTGGTGGTGGTGGTGGTGTCTGTGTTTCCATATGAAGCTGAAAATTGTCCTTTCCAATTCTGTGAAGAATTGTGTTGGGGTTTTGATGAGGATTGTATTACATCTCTAGACTGCTTTAAATTGATGGCCATTTTCACGATGTTAATCCCTTCAATACACGAGCATGGAAGATCTCTCCGTCTTCTTCATTCTTTTTTCTTCAACTACTTGGCATTTTTATCATTCAAATGTTTCACTTGCTTGGTTAGACTTATCCCCAAGATATTTGAAGCCATTGCGAAAAGTGCTACTTCTCTGATTTCTTTCTCAGTCCATTTGTCATCTGTATATAGAAGGACTATTGATTTTTGTGAATTAATTTTGTATCCAGCTACTTTGTTACAAGTTTGTCAGCTATAGATGTTCCCCAGTGGAATGCTTAGGGTTGCTTATGTATACTCATATCATCTGCAAATAAAGATGCTTTAGCTTCTTCCTTTGTACCCCCTTGATCTCCGTCAGTTGTCTTATTGCTCTAGCTAAGACTCCAAGTATTGTAATGAATAGGGATGAAGAAAATGAACAACCTGTCTTGTTCCTGAGTTTAGTAGAACTGCTTTGACTTTTCCTCAGTTTAAGTTGATGTTGGCTGTAAGCTTGCTGTAATCTGCCTTTATTACATTGAGGTAAGGACCTATTATCCCTGACCTCTTCAGGGCATTTATTATAAAGGGGTACTCAATTCTGTCAAAGGCCTCTCCTGCATCTGATAATGAAGGTAGTCATATGGCTTTTGACTTTCACTCCAGTTTATTAAAGAAATATCAGTGGGTATCTTTTGTATACTTTTTCTTTGAGAAGGGTCTTGTAGCCTAAACTGGCCTCAGACTCTCCAAGTAGCAGAGGCTAACCTTAAAATCCTGATCTTCCTGCCTTCCACCTCCAAAGTGCTGGAATTACAGGTATGTACTAACACACCAGACCTGCCAACCCTTTCTATGTTCTCCTCCCTGGACACAGGGGAATGCAGTTCTGGGTGTGGCACTTGAAGAAGCTGATGGGTGGTCATATGACTCCTGCACTTGATGAAGCAGGGGGATCAGAAATTCACAGTCATCCTGACCTACCCAGCCAGCCAAGGCTCACTGGAGCTGCAGGAGACCCTATGTCAAAACAAACAAACAAGAAAGAAGAAACTAAAGTTCCCCCTCACAACACAGAATGTAGTCAAAGCTTTTAGATAGCTGTACATGTGCTGAAGAATGATGAGCAAATGGAAATCAACATTAAAAAACAAAGACAAGTCTTTTGTGCTCTGCTGACAGATCTCTCGCCTCGACTTCTCTCTCATTTCCCCTCATTTCCTACCTCTCCTCTTCCCTCACCTTCTGTCTCTTTCCTTCTTTCCCTCAGCATGTATATCTACTGAATACATTTTCAAGAAGGCAGGAAGACTTGATGGATTACTGCCGTGAAGGCTACCATGGCTCAGACTCTGCTGCTTACTTTTAATGTTCTTTTGCTTGCTGACCGTGTGGATGACTAAGGAATGCTAATGTACCAGCCCGCCGTACCGTGATGTTTCCAACCCTAACCCTGTCTTCTGTATACAGTTCGGAAACTCAGGGCAGAGGGTCAATGACCCTCTAACATTTGGGTTGATTTTTCTTTAAGGACTAGCTTCACAGTGGATGTCTGGAGAGTTAACAAGGGTGACCTGGACATCAGTGACACAAAGAATAAAAAGGGAAAAACAGTTGCTGAGCACACTCTGGACACATGAATGACAGCTGAGGAGAGACTTCCACTAATCAATGCCCACAGATATTCTTCCAATAGGTTGGGAGGATGCCAGAGTAGCTGAGATACAGGAGCTGAACATCTCTATTGCATGGTAAATCCATAGCTAACAAGCAGTGCAGGATGAGGTGGTGGGGATGAAAGCATTCACCCAGTTAAAACTAGCTGGAATGGGCCCACCTCTTGCATGTTTAGACAATGAACATGTATCAGAGCCCAATTCCAAAGCAAGTTCAATACACAGCCCAGAACAAGTGTCTGAAGTGGAAACTTCGGGTTCTTTGGAAAGTCAGTTGTGTTGGATGGTATTTTGCTGGGGCAGACACGTGAAGGGGTGTTTTCCTGAAGCAGACACAGGAGAGAGGATGTTCTGCTAAAGCAAGCATGTGAAAGGACACATGATGAAGGATTCGTTGCTAACAACACACATGTATTGGTCCACCTTACATTGCATAGTTGAGATCCATTTGTTAGGACTCCATAGACAGAAACACATCAAGAAACTTCTGGTGGTGTGCCATGGCTTCTTGCTGCTTCCACCAACTCAAGCTGATTGGCAGAGTGATGTCAGCTGAGACAGACACGTGCAGAGGCAAGTAAGACACATGGTGAGGCGAGACCCGTGGAGGACACGTGATGTTTGGAGGGAGTATAAATAGGACTCAACGGACAGTGACAGAGGCTGAGTTTGGCTTGCTTACATAGTTAAACACTTCTTGGTCTTGAGTCTTTGCTGATTTTCACTTCCCTGAGAGAGGCAGGGCCGAGAAATTTTATGCATTCCTGTTGGCCCTGGTCCCTCCCACTGACTTGTGCCAAGGCTGAGGCTAAGGCTGAGGCTGAGGCCTGGCTGTCTCTGCTAGGTAGTGCCACTGCTGCTGAGTCGTGTTTGCTATCCTAACTCTGCTGAACTGGACTGATGGTGTATCTGTGAAATGTTTACAAGTGGATTGAGCAGCCCAGACAACACAGATGGGAGTTGCTTCAAAGGACCATTTCTAAACAGGTCCACTTCACCTGTATCCTTTCCTCTACCTTTGGTGGGTGGTTGGATGGAAAGGAGGTTAAAGTGTTTAAGAACCATCATTAAAAATAGGCTTTGAAAAATTTAAAGTTACAACTGTCCTCCTGTGTACTTCTCTACCTCATTCTCTCACAACCAAGACAAGTGATGTATGACCTTCCCTGGGGATACTACTCCTATTTACTCCAGATAGTGAGGGCAATGATGAACCAAAGAAACAATCACACCCAGATCTGGCTTGCTGCAGCACAGTCAACTTATCTGGATTACTTACAAGCGCATGAGTCACTCAACGGCAGCTGTGGCACTGGAAAGCCCCACAGATCAGAATAAGTGACAACTCATAGAAGCTGTATCTCTGGAGCTCCCTGCCCAACCTGCAGGCAACTCCGCTGAAGAGTTCCCTCAGCAGGGCTGGTGAGGCTTCTGAGTTTCTTGTTGCTTTTGTGAGCCTAGTATGTTGTATCCCTTTGCTTCAGGATGGTATGTTTCAATGGGGGAGGAACAGCAACAACGCAACAAGTCAGCCTGGCTCAGCTGACATCTGTGCTAGGGTGTGCTAGGGACAAAGGCATGGTATTGCTAAAGGACTTTACCACTGACAGAGGAGATGAGTAGCCAGGCAAGTATTCTATAACAAAAGATACATGTTTGTACTGAAGGCTGTGGGAGCCCAGACAGGATGAGTTATGGGAATAAAGAGGATACTTTCTTAGCTCAAGTAATATAATTGAAGGCAGCCATAATGTCTGTGAACATCATTGATAGTGGGCAGCCTGGGGAGTTGTTAGCTCAGGCTTTGCCTTCAATCTACATCTGCATCTCCTCTACCCCCACCCCCCACTTCCATATTCCAACTGACCTGTAGAAAGACACTCCAAGAAATAGCCAAGAATCTTATGTGGGATCTGCCACTGGCTACAGGCATACTTCTCGACCAGACTTCTGGGGCAGCCCCAGCTGGGACCCAACCCTCCTGGAACTCTGGAATCTCTGGGGCTAGGCCTGGTCATTTCACTCTTTTTGTTTTTCCCATTTCTTTATCTATCTTTCTTCCTTCCTTCCTTTCTTTCTTTGTATTTTTGGTTTTTGCTTTATTTTGCTTTGTTCGGCTATGAGACAAGGTCTTGCTATTATTATACAGTCTAGGCTGGCTTCAAACTCCAAGTGATCCTTCTGTCTCCAGAGAGCTGGCATTATAGTTAGGTACCATGATGAGAGCTTTGCCTGGCCAGTAAGTGGGTACGTGGGAGGAGTGGCGTGATTACAGAAACAAAACGTGGTTGTGATTAACATTAGTAGGCTTGCTCACAAGGCTCGTGGTTATCACATTACAAGGCTTGCTCATGAGGCTCAGCAAATACTCACTGAGCCATCCTGTGTAAGGCGCTGGAGGCAGGCACAGTGGCACTAACGCACGATCCCTCTTGGAAGGGAAAGTGTCTGTGTACAGTGAGAGACAGACACTGGGCCCCAGTCCCTGGGCTTTGGCTCCATCTCTGGCAGGTACCACACTTGGAAGAATGCTGGGCTCTAGTAAGCACAGTAAAGGTCATTACTATGGAGTTTGAGAGACTGCCAACACACAAGGCACTCAGACTATTTTTAAATGCAGCTCAAGGCCAACCAAGCTAAATCCGAATCGAGTTATAACCAAATTGATTCAAACTTCATGGTTAAGGTTCTGGATTGTAATTAAATTAGGATACAACCACTCTAGAATGATCACAAAATGTCTCATTTCCAAGTACCTTTGAAAGTGAAACATGGGCTATTTATAATAAGTTCAAAATAATGGTGTAAGCGAGTACTGTCCTGGACACACAGGCTCCCTACTAAGGGAAGGGCTGGAGAGATAGTTAAATGAGGCATGAAGATGTTACTACACTTAATCAAGAAAATTCATGACCTGATCTATACTTTAAATAATACATATACATACACATATGTATACACACACCATATATATATATATATTTTTTTAAAGTCATCATGAAAAGAAGTTGTACAGAAGTATCTTTTATAAATTGAACTATAATTTCCAGTAAAGGAAATGAGGTAGGGCTACCAACAAGGCGTCTGTTGCTCACGTAGTGTTATTCACAAGAGCAAACACATAAAAAGAACATGCATTCTGTGATGGCTGGATGAATAAAGACAATGAGATGTGATTAGCCATGGAGAATATGAGGATCCGCCATTTATGACCAGATGGGTAAACCACAAGGACACTGTGCTAAGTGAAATAAGGCAGACAACAGGCCCCAAGGGAGCCCAGCTGAACGAGGCATCTTTAAGGACTCACTCACAAGCAGGTGGAGTAAGTGTTAAAGTCTTCTGAGGTGTAAGTCTGGGGTCGGATATGAACGTGGTCAACAGAGTCACAGATATTGGACTGCTAACTTGAGGTTTGCTATGAGGGCACATTCAAATGACTTTACCACAGAATGCACATACCTAGTCGGGTAAGGATGGTGAACACTAATGAGTGTGCTTAACACCTCAGCAGGATGTACACCCAACCAGGAAGCGAAGAGATCGCTCTGGCCTCTGTGTGGAGACAGGATTGTTTGGGCCACAGGAAAAGGTGGGAGACATTTAAAAGACATTGCAAGGACTAAAGTGAGATGTAAGTGAGATGTTCACACTCAAGAAGAGAGAGGGAGATGGAGAAGGATCGGGTCAATAGACAAGGGGGCGGAGCTGCAGGACTAACCAACAGCTGAGAGTTCAGAAGAGGAAGAATGAAGTCCGTCCACATGAACTGTGTGCACCTGAAGTTGCTGTTCACTGACAGACTCTTCTTTAGGTGCCAGCAGAAAGATATGCTGTGCCTTTATGCTTGATGAATCATCATCAAACAATAATAATAATAATAATAATAATAATAATAATAATAATAATAACAATAATAATAGGTCGAGACCTCTGCCTGGGCTGCCAGGAGTCCGTAGCCAACAAGCACTGGAAAGGGGTGGCCTCCCAGGAGCTTGGAAAGGCTGTGAGTGGGGTTAAGGGGAGCAACACCTCTCACCCAGACCTGCCCGGATCTGCTGGGATCCAGGGCCTGAGAACCTGGGCACAGAAAAACCCAGAAACTTCCAGTTTTCACCTGTGGGTGGAGACCTCTGCCTGGGCCACCAGGGGCCTGTGCCTGGGGACCTCAGCCTGGGCTACAAGGCTCCACGAGAGATTGGGGAATCCCAGGAGTGCTGATACACCATTGAGCACAGGCAAAACAACCACTTCTGCTCAAACTCACTGGATCAAGAGGGACCCTTACAGAGCCTTCAGGGCATAGGAACCAAGGGACAGCTGGGGACAAGATCCTTCTGATTCCATTCTGCACCCCAGAGCTGACCCTGTGCGACAGCTCTCCAAACCCAAACACCTCTCAGAGAGAGCTGGTCTTCAAGGAGTACTGACACAGAGGCCTGCAGGAGGGGCAAGC
>CM052700.1:3765520-3795392 GCA_028551405.1 Uromys caudimaculatus | reverse complement strand
CAAGCTGGTACAACCACTCTGGAAATCAGTTTGGCGGACCCTCAGAAAAATGGACATAATACTACCTGAGGACCCAACTATACCTCTCCTGGGCATATACCCAGAAGATGCTCCAACATGTAATAAAGACACATGCTCCACTATGTTCATAGCAGCCATATTTATAATAGCCAGAAGCTGGAAACAACCCAGATGTCCCGCATCAGAGGAATGGATACAGAAAATGTGGTACATCTACACAATGGAGTACTACTCAGCTATTAAAAACAATGACTTAATGAAATTTGTAGGCAAGTGGATGGAACTTGAAAATATCATCCTGAGCGAGGTAACTCAGTCACAAAAGAACGAACATGGTATGTACTTACTGATAAGCGGATATTAGCCCAAAAGTTCAGAATGCCCAAGTTTCACTTAACAGTAACCGCTGGACTGAGAGTGAGGTCCCAGATGGAGGAGTTGGAGGAAGGTCTGAAGGAGCTGAGGGAATTTGCAGTCCCATGGAGGGAGCAAGAGTGTCAATGGGCCTCACATACCCCCCCCCCGGTCGTCCTGGAGTTTGGACCACCAACCAAAAAATATACATCTATGGACTCATGGTTTGGACCACATATGTGGCAGAGGATGACCTCGATGGCCATCAGGGAGAGAGGAGAGGCCCTTGGGCCTGAGGATGTTAGAGGCCCCAGTAAAGAGGAATGTCAAGGCGGGAATATGGGGATGGGTGGGCGGGTGGGTGGGAGGTGGAATTCCCTCATCAAGGAGGGTTGGCGAGGGGATAGGGGGTTTCCAAAGAGAAGACCCAGAAAAGGGGAAACATTGGAAATGTAAATAAAGTATCAAAAATTAAAAAAAAAAAAAACAAAGAAGACTTAAGCAAAATAATAATAGTAATAATAATAATAATAATAATAATAATAATAATAATAATAATACCAGTGTCTTCTGGTTGCTTCTGGTGTGCCAGCTACTATTCTTAACACCCCATAAAGGTCAATCGGATGTTCCTAACAGCCCTATGCAGAAGGCACTGCCATCTTCAACAGTTTATATGAGCAAGCGGGCTCCAGGGCAGGGCGATGAAGTTGCCAGGGTTCAGCCAGCAGGCTGCCAAATGAGCCTTTACTTCAAGTGTGGAGTCCTCCTCTTCATGCTGAACCATGATGTTATGAATTGGTTTGACTCTGAGACCCTAATCCAGGGCCCCACCAAGTATGGTGACTCCAGAGTCTACCTCTTCATGCTGAGCCGTGTGCTGTGAATCAGTTTGACTCTGACCCTAATCCAGGGCCCCAGTTCTACATCTTTCCACCATCGGTGAATGATGTTAGAGACAGGGGAGTTGGGCGGTGGAGCTCAACAGCACTCCCCGAGATTGGAACACAGGCCACCATGCTGAGGAAGAATCAGTGTGTCAAAGGGTTACACATCCGTCCTAAGGGAGCATTAGTTCTGTAATCTGTGTATGAGGAGGAGGAGCCTGCCTCTGTTTGACATCATGGGGACTACTGGGAGCTGTGTAACTGGAGGGAGTCTTCCTTTGCCCGTGGTTAAAAGCATTGCTCTGGTGTAGTGCTCCTGGCTTCTGATTCTTTCTTACCTCCTGTTGCCAGGGTGACTTCACTGAGTTATTTAACCTCTTTGTCTGTCTCGCCTTCAGTGAAGGGGATGTGGTGATACTGCTCTGAAGGCTGGCAAGAGTCTCACTAAACTCAACTCAACTTCCTTCTAGCCACAAAGTTCAACCATACCCTCCAAGCCCACCCCCAACCTGGGATAAAAGCAGAGGACACGGGTACACCTTCAGACCTGGCCCACACGTGCCTTGCAGACAGCATTCTACCATCTTCTTCCCCTTCTGTGAGTCAGTCCAGAGGATCCAGTGGAGGACTCAAAGGCCCTGGAGTCAGAGGAGCCACAGATGTCAGCAGTCTGGAGGCAGAAGACCTCCTTCTGAGTAAGGTGGTCCACTAGCATCTGCGTGAGCCACTGACAGCTTCCTAGGCTCTAGATCCAGAGCTGAGGTTTCTTAGCAGGGAAATGTCTCCAGTGATGCGAGTCTCTGCCTTCAGTGCTTATCTTCATTATCCCCTTGACTGGGCGTGGACTTCCCGTGGGCTGGTTGTGTCTGTGAGGGTGTTACACAGAGAGAGGGTAAACTGCAGAGGGGAAATCTACCCTAAATGTGGGTGGTGCACTCAGACTGGGATCCCAAATCAAGTGGAACAGAGGAAGCGCCCCCTCCCCTGGGTTTTCTGCTGTTCCGATGTCGGGGTCCCAGCCACATGCTCCTACTGCCATGAGCTCTGTCAAACCCTCCCCACCAGGATGAACTATACCCCTGGGAACTGCGCCAGAATAGATTCTGTCTCCCACACGTTGTTTCTATCAGGCATGTGGTCACAGTGACAAAAAATAAAACAACACTATCACTTTATTGGTATAAATAAAGGGTTATTACACAACCTATCAAAGAGATCCCGATAAATATGCTTTAAGAACAATCTCCACACTTCTCTTTGTTACAGCTAGACAAGAGTATGAACTCATCTTAAGGTACCACTTTCCAGGTAAGGTATCTTATTGTGATTAACAGCATCGCCTATTCAAACACAAAACCAGCTTTGAACAGGCTGTGTAACATGAGCACTACCCACAGAGCACAGTGCCAGGACCCACAAGAGCGTGAGGGGTTGCTGCTGTCATCTTATGCTACCTCTGCCTGGAGACGTGCATCTAGAAACAGAAGGCATGCTCAGCCATCCTGAAGGCTGGAGGCTCAGGTCAAGGCCTCTCTGCTCATGAGATGATGCTCGGCTCCTTCCTCTTCAGGGACAAGACACTGGCTTAAGCAGAGGCAAAGTTAATTCCTATGGCCCTTTCAAGTGGCTTATCTCTTCAGGAGGACTCTTCCTAGTGACTTAATCATGTTCTTAAAGCTCCATCATCTCAGTACTGTATCAGCAAAGCACACTGGGGGAGGGCTCGTTCAGCTCCTGCTCTCCATGATCTCCTACCCAACCGGAGTCTCCCTGGCCCTTCTGCAGCCAGGAGGGTGGGGCTGCTGGTGTAGGCCTTCTCAGGAGGAATGTAGAGCCTTGCAGATGATTTTAGTCAAGGGCTTTATTACAAGCCAGGACTCCTCTTTTGGGCGGATTCTGCTTCATCTGGAGAACTCTGTTCTTTATGTATACAGTGCATGAGAGAAAGGGCTGTAAAGATTAGAAAACTGATTCTACCATTCAGAATCAGAATTCATGTCTAGAAGGAAGGGCTGAAAATTACTTTGAATATCGTATAATAACTGTAAAGTAAAAGCCCCCCAATCACCACCACCAAAACCTTTATAGCAGAATAAACACCCAGTAAATGGGGCGACTGCTATATTTTGGACCAAAGGGAAATGTTAAGCCCTTGCTAACTCACTCGTCTATCCCAGCGTCTCCACCCACCTCACTGAGGTTTCTCCAGACTTAGGCTGGCACGTGACTCTCTTAAAGCCTGACTTTATATATTTTTGGTTCACCTTCAGACTTTTAAGACATGGCTTCCCATCAGCCCTCACCATCCTGTTTGTCTTTGCAGCGTCACAAATCTTACTTTAAGATACAGTGTGACATAAATCTACTGTGTGGGTGAATAAGGAATACCACCACGGGTGTCAGGTGTGGCCTTGCAGAGAAGCCAGTCTGCAGCTTCCAAGACATCAATGTGCCCCAGAGACTTCTCAGCAATATTCTCCAATAAACAGACAGGAAGCCACACCCATGGTAACAGACAGGAAGCCACACCCACGGTAACAGACGTAACCACTGTGCAGATGTAAGGCCCAGGAAATGCCCATCCCATGGCCACGCTGACGGGATATCCAGTGTTTACAAACACATCTCAACATCCTTGAAGAGGATGCAAGAACGGAACTAACAAGCCGCTTGGAGCCGCTTCCTCTTGTTTGCAGCCTGAGCCTGGGGAGTGGCCACAGTCTCTCCTTGAGGTGCTTCCGCCTTCATGCTGCTGCTGGGTTTCTGTCTTTATGACGTTGTCCTTCGTGTTCTCCCAGCAAGGGCTGCAGCTCACCTATAGCCCTGTGCACACAGCCTTCCTCACCTACAGCCCTGTGCACACGGCGCTTCCTCAGGGATCTGATGTTCTCTCAAAAACCCATCTCCTTGCCCTAAGTCTGTCCAATCCACTTTCTAATTTTGCATCATGAACTTGCTTTTCTTCTGTGTTTAGGAGTCGGACACTGAGCTGGCAAGCCCGACCTTCCTTCTTTGCTTACTGTTCTCGCCCCACCCACCTGTGAAGCATTATAGTAGTAACTGCCATCCTAACCTGCACACATGGCCTCCCGGCTGCACTTCCAGTGTTCGAACCCAAAGCAGTGCTTTGTGGGAAATGGAGACAGCCCCTTGCTTCTGGCAAGCCATTTCTCCGGGGCTGCACACAGCCAAGGCAACAACAGAAATCCTCCTGTGTAGCCTAATGAGAGACTCTTGGCCTGTGCTGCTGCTGCAACTAACTGACATGATTGCTCTGCCACGTTCTGCTACACTTCTGTCATGTGTGAAGGCTTCCGTGGACTGAGGAGGGACAGTCAACTGGCCTGTAAAAAGGATCTGTAACTAAAAGTATTCCCACCCTCAACTAAGCACTCACTGTCAATAATCTGCCTTCTGTATTTGTTCAGAAAAACAGCATTCCCAAATGCATGCAACACACACACACACATACACTTACACACATGTATACATACATACACACTTATACACATGTATACATTTACATGCACGTATACACACATACATACACATGTATGCATACACACATATATACATTTACAGACATACATACATACACACTTACACACATGCACGCATACACACACACACATACTTTCCACAGTAAAGTCTGCTCTCATGAACAATTACCAAAAGTAATTTTGCTTTTGCCCTTATGTTAAGTGCTTCACAGATGAGCATCTAGATTACATATGCTTCCCCGGGTAGTGGGGGGCACAGGCCACTTGTGTTGGTTTTGACAAGAGAGAAAGAGAGAAAGAAAAAGGGTTATTTTCTCCTCTCCCGACCAACTCTAGGTGGCCTTCCTTGCATTTCCACAGCCTGACTGGGCACAAGCTCTCACTCCTACTCAAGCTTCAGGAACTAGAATGGCTTACCTCCACAGAACCATGGACTTAGACAGCCATGCTCTCCAGATGCTAATTCCCACTTAAGTGGTACCCAAACGCTGTGTGACTTGGGGTTAAATGGTTTCTTCCTCCTCCTCCTCCTCCTCCTCCTCCTCCTCCTCCTCCTCCTCCTCCTCCTCCTCTCCATCCTCCTCCTCCTCTTCCTCTTCCTCTTCTTCCTCTTCCCTCTCCTCTTCCTCCTCCTCCTCCTCCTCCTCCTCCTCCTCCTCCTCCTCCTCCTCCTCCTCTTCTTTGTGGATGCCAATATAATGGCAAAGACCAAACATCTCCTTGAACAGGAGCTGAAACAGGTTTTCATCTGCAAGGTGTCATCAGCTCCAAAGAAGGAGAATCTGACCCACAAAACATTAGCCTTTTTTCCTATTTAGGAAGCTGTTACTGTAATTGATAATTATGACTATTTCAGCTTAAACCTCCCATCTACATTGATAACATGTTTTCACTGTGAATTAAATCAGGTAAATCAACTTCATAAGCACTGCTTTAATTTTCCTGTTTTCTAATAACTTAATACAGTATTCTAAATCTCATTAATTCCTATTAACATAACATGTAAAGGAGGGGCCTAATTATTAAATAAGCCATCCACATATCACGTATAAAGGGACATCTAATTACTTATTGTACTTAATATCAACATTCAGTTTTCTTGATTTTTATGGGTGTTAAATCATGTCGCTGTTTTATTTTTGTCCAAGGCCAGAAGGCGGCATTGGACCCCATAGGCCTGGAGTTAAGGATATTTTAAGCCGCTGTGAGTGCTGGAGGCCAAATCCTGATGCTCTGCGAGGGCGGCAAGTGCTGCCTCAGAGGAAAACGTTGAACTTCTACAATTGGTAGTTTTCCTCATCTAATTCGACAATTTGTTGTTGACATGAGATCTGCTCACACATATACACACATACAAATATTTTCTTGGCTATTTCCCAAGAGAGAATGTGTTCTTCTATAAAAGCACAATAAACCCTCCCAGCCAGCAAATTCACATTGCACATTCCTGAGTAACTCACCCCAAGACACGATCGGGGTTCCTCACATTGTCCTGATTGTGCGTCTCATGCCAGGGCCCGGTGACAGCCACTACTGTGAGGAGTTTTCCTGAGTGGATGGCTTGAGGCGGGAAGACCCACCCTAAATCTAGAGCACACTTCTGGCCTCTGTACTGGGACCACATAGGAAGACGTGGGAGAAGGAAGTCCTTGCTTTCTGCCTGCTTGTTGTCATTCTTACCGGCAAGGTCATCATCCTGAGGCTGAGACATTCCTTTAACAGGATGGTATTAAAAACTACTTCTTTGGTATTCCAAAATTTACTGAAGGCTAGCAAATCTCCAGGAATTCTCTGGGACTCGGCACCAGATTGGGATTGTTAAAACAGGCATATGGACTGAACAACTACTGGTTCGTTCATTGGCCTTCCTACTGGGAGACAGCCACTGTTGCACTACTTGGACCACCGGCTGCAAGCCACTCTAATAAATCTCCTTTGTGTGTGTGTGTGTGTGTGTGTGTGTGTGTGTGTGTGTGTGTGTGTGCATGTGTCTATGTGTGTGCATGTATGTGGTGTGTGTGTGTGTGTGAAAGAGAGAGAGAGATGTCTGTGGTGTGTGTGTGCATGTGTGTCTATGTGTGTGCATGTGTGTGGTATGTGTGATATGTGTGTGGTGTGTGTGTATGTGTGTGTGCTTGTATGTGGTGCATGTATGTCTATGTGTGTGCATGTATGTGGTGTGTGTGTGTGTGAAAGAGAGAGAGAGATGTCTGGGGTGTGTGTGTGTGGTAAATCTGTATGTGGTGTATGTGTGCATGTATGCTGCATGTGAGAGAGAGAGAGACAGAGAGAGAGACAGAGAGAGACAGAGAGAGACAGAGAGAGAGAGAGAGAGCGCGCACAGGAGGCAGTAAGTTGTGTTGCAGACTGCTCCTCAACCGGAATTATCCAGTGTGTCCTTGTGACTGTTCACAGATCCTCAGCAGGAGCACTACTGAAGCCACTCTTCAGCTGCCCTGTCTCTGCTGGCATTGTCACTTGACTGAGGTGTCACCCAGGTCTCACCACTGTAAAACCACTCCCCTTCCAATAGGTATTTGAGAAATTATTTTGAAACTGTGCAAAGATCCTCATTAAATGATCATTTGTTTATAGCACTATGGGCTTACACATCTGTTTAATTCATGTCTGCAGTTTCTTATCTAGATGCTCAAACTGTCCCAGATTTGGGCCCTGGGAGCTACTCCAATTTGGCCCTTCTATCCTCTGAGCATAAAGCCACCATGCCTCAAAAACACTGCCTTCTTCCTGGCACAAGCCATGCCCCACAGTCACTGCGACCTCTTCCTGCCTTAAACCTGGGATCAGACATGTTCCCAAGATATTCTGTTCCCTTTCGGTGGAAAGTTGTTTTCCAAAATAGAGCCATTTGTGCCAGGTGAGTCTTGTGAATACAGATACACATTTGTTTCTATATTTTCTTAAACTGAAAGCCTTCCGGTTCAAACAGGTAATCCCGCATGCATAGATTCTCCCGGCAATGCCCCCTCACTCTGGGGTGCTCTGCCTTGACAGAAAGGACACTGCCTCCCTTAAATTCACTGTGAGTACACTCAGGCAACACTCAACATGACGACAGTCTTTACTGTCACAGCCCCTCCTGTATAGGCAGAGACCTCTCCTCAATCCAGAACCCATGCCAGGCAGATTTCCACCACATCTCTGCTGAGGGGCAATGTCAAACTGATGTCATTTCACTTACCCTGATTCGTGGTCACCCTCCTTGCTCAGCCCAATTTAATGAAAACTGGAACAGATTGTTCAAAGAGAAGAAGCAATACTTATACTAAGCCTGCAATTATTTTTTATTTGTGGTCTTAATGAAAACTCATCAGTAGTTCCAAGTTGGTACATTCTGAACTAGAATGATCTGGTTTGGCTCTGGAGTAAGAGAAATTGATTTCATTCCCTTCCTGAGTTCAGCTGTTAAAAGTTCAGTGGCAGATTTGAACTTTACGTATGAAGACACACACATTTAGACTTTAAAGATGAGGACACCCACATTTAGACCTTACATATGAAATCACCCACTTTTAGACCTTACATATGAAGACACACTCATTTAGACATTATGTATGAAGATACCCACATCTATACTTTACATATGAAGACACCCACATTTAGACTTTACATATGAAGACACCCATAAATATATTTAACATATGAAGACACTCACATGTAGACTTTACATATGAAGACACCCCCATCCTACCATACATGTGAAGACACCCACATTTAGAGTTTACATATGAAGACACCCACTACTAGACCTTATATTTGAAGACAACCACATTTAGACCTTACATAAGAAGATACCCACATCTAGACTTTATGTATTAAGACATCCACATTTAGACTTAACGTATGAAGATATCCACATCTAGACTTTATGTATGACAACACCCACATCTAGACTTTACATATGAAGACACCCACATCTAGACTTTAAATATGAAGACACTCACGTGTAGAAGTTACATATAAAGACACCCACATCTAGACTTTACGAAGGAAGACACCCACATCTAGACTTTAGGTATGAAGACCACCACATTTAGACTTTACATACGATGACACACACATTTAGAGTTTACTTATGAGGACACCCACATTTAGACCTTACATATGAAGACACCCACATCTAGACTTTATATAAGACAAGCATATTTAGACCTTACATATGAAGACACCCACATCTAGACTTTATGTATCAAGATACCCACATTTAGACCTTACATATGAAAACATCCACCTTTAGATATTACATATGAAGACACCCACATCTAGACTTTACGAATGAAGACACCAACATCTAGTCTTTATGTATGAAGACACCGACATCTAGACTTTACATATGAAGACACCCACATCTAGACTTTACATATAAAGATATACATCTAGACTTTCTGTACAAAGACACCCACATCTAGACTTGATGTATGAAGACCCACACATTTAAGCTTTACGTATGAAGACACCCACATCTAGACTTTACATATGAAGACACCCACATCTAGACTTGATGTATGAAGACCCACACATTTAAGCTTTACGTATGAAGACACCCACATCTAGACTTTACATATGAAGACACCCACACTTAGACCTAATATATGAGGACACCCATTTTAGTCTTTACATATTAAGAATCCCACAACTATATCTTACAAATGAAGAAACCCACATTTAGACTTTACATATGAAGACACCCACATCTAGACTTTACATATGAAGACACCCACACTTAGACCTAACATATGAGGATACCCACATTTAGTCTTTACATATTAAGAATCCCACAACTAGATCTTACAAATGAAGAAACCCACACTTAGACTTTACGTATGAAGACACCCACATCTAGACTTTATGTATGACGACACCCACATCTAGACTTTACATATGAAGACAACTACACCTAAACTTTAAATATGAAGACACTCACATGTAGAAGTTACATATAAAGATACCTACATCTAGACTTTACTATGAAGACGACCACATTTAGACTTTACGTACAATGACACCCACATTTAGACTTTACATATGAAGACACCTACATTTAGACCTTACATATGAGGACACCGACATTTAGACTTTACATATGAAGACAGCGACATCTACCCTTTACATATGAAGACACCCACATCTAGACTTTATATATGAAGACACCCACATTTAGATATTATGTATGAAGACACCCACATCTAGACTTTACTTATGAACACACCCACATGTAGACTTAACATATGAAGACACCCACTTTTAGACTTTACATATAAAGACACCCACATCTAGACTTAACATATGAAGACACCCACATCTAGACCTTACATATGAAGACACCCACATTGAGACATTACCTATGAAGACAGCCACATTTAGACTTTACGTATGAAGACACCCATATCTATATTTAACGTATGAAGAAACCCACATCTACACTTTACATATGAAGACACCCACATTTGGACTTTACGTATGAAGACACCCACATCTAGACTTTATATGAAGACAAGCATATTTAGACCTTACATATGAAGACACCCACATCTAGACTTTACGTATCAAGACACCCACATTTAGACCTTACATATGAAGACACCCACATCTAGACTTTACACATGAAGACACCCACATTTAGACCTTACATATTAGGACACACACATTTAGGCATTACATATGATGACTCCCACATCTAGATCTTACATATGAAGACATCCACATTTAGACTATACATATGAAGACAGACACATCTAGACTTTACTTATGAAGACACACACATTTAGACCTTACATATGAAGACATCTACATTTAGACATTACTGTGAAGTCACCCACATCTAGACTTCAGTTATGAAGACACCCACATGTAGACTTTATGTATGAAGACACCCACATCTAGACTTTAGGTATGAAGACACCCACATGTAACCTTTACATATGAAGACACCCACATATAGACTTTACACATGAAGACACCCACATCTAGACTTTACGCAAGAAGACCCCCATATCTAGACTTTACATAAGAAGAGACCCACATTTAGAAATTAGGTATGAAGACACCAATATTTAGACTTTACATAGGAAGACACTAACATCTAGAATTTACATATGAAGACACTCACATCTAACTTTACATATGAAGACACCCACATCTATACTTTACGTATGAAGACGCCCACATCTAGACTTTACATATGAAGACACCCACATATACACATTAGGTATGAATACACCCACTTTAGACTTTACATACAAACACACCCACATTTAAACTTTACATAGGAGAACATCCACATTTAGACCTTATATATGAAATCACCCACATTTAGACTTTACATATGAAGACTCCCATATCAGGACCTTACATATGAAGATACCCACATTTAGACTTTACATATGAAGACAGCCACATCTAGATTTTACATATGAAGACACCCACATCTAGACCTTACTTATGAAGACACTCACACTTAGACTTTACATATGAAGACACCCACTTCTAGACTTTATATATGAAGCCAACCACATTTAGACCTTACATATGAAATTACCTACATTTAGACTTTACAATGAAGACACCCATATTTAGACCTTACATATGAGTACACCTGCATTTAGATATTACATATGAAGACTCCCACATCAAGATCTTATATATGAAGACACCCACATTTAGACTTTACATATGAAATCACCCAGATTTAGACTTTACATATGAAGACACCATATTTAGACCTTACATATGAGGACACCACATTTAGATTTACATATGAAGATTCCCACATCTACATCTTACATATGAAGACACGCACATTTAGACTTTACATATGAAGACACCCATATTTAGACTTTACATATGAAGACACCCTCATCTAGACATTACATATAATGACATCCACATCTAGACTTTACGTATGAAGACACTCACATTTAGAGTTTATATATGAAGACACCCACATCTAGACTTTCCATATGACAACACCGACATCTAGACTTTAAGTATGAAGACACCAAATTCCAGACTTTACATATTAAAACTTCCACATCTATACTTTATGTATGACAACACCCACATTTAGACATAGGTATGAAGATACCCACATGTAAAGTTTACATATGAAGACACCAACATCTAGACTTTAGGTATGAAGACACCCACACCTAGACTTTATGTATGAAGACATTTACAAAATCAGTCAAGGCACAAGTGTTGTTCACATCAGTGATTATTAAGTATTTTGAAGTCACGATCACAACTTTTTCATTTGTAATTTTGACAATAAATGTAAATCCTGAGGCTAATGAGATGTCTCAATAGTCAAAAGTTTGGCTTTCAAATACAAGGAGGAGAGTTCAGATCCCCAGCACCCATGTAAAGACTGGGTGGGTAGGCAGGGGCACTACCCTATTCTGCACATGGGAGGCAGAAAGAGTTGATCCACAGAGTGAGCGGCTGACTACATTAGCCAAACAGGTCAGCTCTGGACTCAGGTGAGGCATATTCTGCCTCAGTGTAGATGAAAGGATAGATGCAGGAAGATAAATAGCATCTGACCTCTCTGTGCGTGCACACACATGAAAAAAATTTATATCTCCGTATATTTTTTTCCCAGAAAGGGTCATAGACATCTTTATGCCAGAACCTTGACCTGTTAAGTTTATTACTGGGCAGACAGTGATTGCTCTGACTCTGTAAATAACTGAATGCAGTATTTTTTAAAGTAATGTCAGACATGAAACCAGCAAAATGTTATTATCTCCTTTATAAACACTGCTGGGGCACTCCATGACAGCCCCATCTTTTAAGGGTTTCTGTCTGACTCAGAATAGCTTGCATATTGAGTCAGTCATCATAATTACAAAAGCAAATTTCAAAACACTGAAAGCTAAGTCAGTGTTAGGCAGTATGAAAATATGCTCGACATCACGCATCAACAGAGTAACGTACCTTAAAACCAAAACAAGATACCACTATCCTCCTAATGCTGCAGGAAGGCATAGCATGGGACAGAGCCCATCACACCAGAGGACACTAGGGGAAGTGGCCCTGCCTGGGAGTACAGAAGCTTGTGCCAATTTCACAAACAATTTACATTGTTTAGTAGTGGTGAAACTCTCTCTCCTCTCTCTCTCTCTCCCTGCCCCCACTCCCCCCCTCACTCTCTCTCTGACACAAGTCAGAATTTTATCCCTGGGGATAGAAAAACAAGAATACAAGTACGCATAGGAAGGAGTTTGCACGTGGAAACCAGCCAGGAGAGCAGAGGATGGCAGAAGGCATGGAGCCAGGCCCAGCCACATGCTGAGAGAACCTACCCACAGAAGAATGGCTGACTGACAGCTAAATAATAAGGTGATGCTGGGCTCAAAAATCAAATATTCAAACAGTTAAACATCTATTAACACAAATGTCCTTAAAAACTAAAACATATCTGAGAACATTTGCATACATAGTAAGAAGAAGAAACCCCAGGTCCAGGATTATAGCTACCTTTAGGGGACGACAGTAAAGATGGAACTGGACAGAGATCCCTAGGAGACCCCAAAGATATCTGGGATGCAATTTATATCTTAAATTCCTGGCAAATACACAGATATCAATTCTTATTGTTACTCTTTTAAAAATATTTTTATTGAGAATTTTAGACTGTGTATTTCAAACACATTCACTCTCTTCAACCTTTCCCCTTAATACTTAAAAATATGCAAAACATATTTTGTTGTCAAGTATTTAACTTTCAATGGTTTATTTTTGTGTATGTGTGTTGGTCTATGTGTGTGTGCCGCCAGGACCCTGGGGCTTGCAAAGCCAGAAGAGGGTGTCAGATCCCCTAGAGCTGGAGTTACAGGTGGGTGAGCCCCATCACCTGTGTGCTGGGGACTAAACTCACGTCCTCTGGGATAGCAGCGAGAATTCTCAACCATCGACCTAAGTACTTCATTTTTAAAGAACGTAAAGAGTCAGCTGTCTTCTTGAGGCTGCCTGGACCATGAGAATTCAAATGGTGATTAATTTTGCTGGAGGGGTAGGGTTTCTGAGGATTTTGAAGAGAATATTCTTGCCTCAATTCTAAGGTGAGGCCTTTCCCAAATAAGGGGTTGAGTTAGTTCACACTGTGTACACTGGACCTATCCCAGCATCCTCAGACTGAGTAAAAGCGGTGTGAGAAGCCAGAACTGTTTGGTCCTGACAGTGGCTCTTCCTGCTCCGTCAGTGTTGCCACACAAGTGCTTCACTCAAGCTCAGAGTGGGCATAGCGTCATGTTCTCATTCACTGTGGGTTTGGGTTGGGTGGGGAATGGGGCTGAGGTTTCAACTGTTGTCCAGGCTAGCCTAAAATTTACCGCTGGAGCCCAGGCTGACCTCTAAAATGGCAGAAATCTCTCTGCCTCAGTCTTCTAGGTGCTGAGGACAGATCATGGTTCAAAGCTTCCTAAGAGGAGGAAATCCTGCAGGAGTCAATGTTTTCCCAAGGTCATGGCACAGAAGCACCTACATCCAAATCTCCTAAGCTCTAAATTCACTGACTTGCTAACCACTGTGTCATCACCGTCCCCAAGGAACAGCACACAACTACGTGGGTGTTGCTGGCGTGGGTGACAGAACCACAGGGCATGAAAATCTCAGTCACCACTTCAGGACTCTCCCGATATAAACAATCAAAATGGTCGTTCAAAGAATGCTTTCCCCATTCTGGCAGTTCCAAATGAGCTGAGCAAGTTCCCTGTGTCCCAGAGTGCTAGCTCCCGCTGCACTGAATCAGCGACACCTTGTGACAGGTTCGGACCCTCAGCACCCAGGTCACCACTTATCATCAAACTGACCTAGCTCAAGGACAGTGAATTCCTGCTTGCTTCTTCATGTCCATCCCAACCTCCCCCTTGTTTCCATTCTCCCACGTGGCTCCTGGGTACTTTCTTCTGCCCGTCTGAAAACTGCCAATGCCTGAGGCCTGAGTCGGGGGCACACAATGTCCTCTTTCAGGCTCTACCCAGGACTGCTATTTTAGTTCCACTTAAACAGTGAGATGCTGTGAAGGTTGTGACTGCTGAGACATTTATTTGTCGATGATTTATTTTTAACACACACACACACACACACAAAATCATGTTAAAAAAATAAATGAACTCCGTCCTGGAGTGGGGTGGTTATGGAAATTGTTATTTTCTGCTCTCTGGACACTGGTCACTTCAAATCAGGAAATGAAGCCGCAGCTTGCTCTTCTCAAGCCGGCAAACAACAAAACTTCGAAGAGAGCAGATCTAGAGCTCAGGAACCGTCTTTAATAAGTTATGTTTGAAATCGTAACTATACCTTTTCTCCCCTTCCCTCTCCTCCGTCCAATACTTCCTCTTTCATGTACTCCCTCCCTTGCTCTCTCTCAAATGTATGACCTCTTTTTCTTTAATTGATATATATATATGTATAATGTATATAATGTAATTGATATATATATGTTCTTGTTGTTATACATAAACACACATACAAGCATACATATAGACAGATATATCAGGTTCTCTTTTGCCTCTCACTGTGTGAGCAGGTGTGTGAGTGTACATATGTGAGAGTGAATGTGAGTGTGCTGGTACTTCACAGTTCCTGTCATCCTAGGTTTGGGAGCCAAGAAGAGCATTGTGTGGAGTCTGAAATACAGAGACATATGAGACAGGAGGGGAAGAAATTACAACATGCTTAAGAGTGCCACAGCACATAAAGTGCTGCATGTTAACTGATCAGTTCACTGACATGAGTTCTGTTATACATACATGCAAATAAATATCTCTGTGCACGAGTAGCTACAGATGAGCTGGCACGGAGCGGTGTCAATACGACACGGAACTTTTACTGTCAACCCTGCAAGCAGAATGAAGATGCTGGTGAGGAAGCCGGGGATCCACTGTGCACACTCGGCTTTGCGTGGCTGATACTAGAGGGCTGGGGTCCTACGCTAAGGTTAAACAGCAGATATTTGAAGGAGTCTGTGCACACAGCTCTCTTGTCAGGTGCTTACAGTCTTCCCAGGAAATGAGCACGGCTTTTCCTCACCCTTGCCATCTATTCTGCTGTAGACTCTAGACTTCAGGGTCAGTGCCCAAGTCATGGGCTGGTGAGGCTTTCCTTGAAGCTCTTACCCAGGGTGCAAAGCACTGCACCACACAGCACCCAAGTTCTACATTAACATCCAAGATTCTGCTTTTGTTTTTAGTGGCCTAAGGTTTTCTTGTGTTCAAAATGAAGTAACTTGTACTCCGGCCTTGCTGGGGAAAGAACAAATCTTCTCTAAGGGACTGCTTAGGAACTGTCCATACTGAAACTGAGATAGTCCAACCCCAGTCCCAAGTCATTCGGTGAGGCAGGACGCACTGCTGTGGAGGAGAGCCAACACGGGTTCCACACACGGCCGTGAGCTCTATGTCCTCTGCAACCTGAGAGAACACAGAACTGCATGGTTGGCCAGTAGATGCTGGGTCCCCTGTGTGCTAACTCTCTTCACAGATTCCATTGAACATCAAAGGCACCTTTCAAGTTCAAAAGAATTAATCAAAACAGCCTCAAGGTCCATGACCCCATGAAAGGAGCTGCTTTCTTGGCAGAGGCCAAAAGGACCCAAAGGCAGGAGGCTGTTGAGAATATGGGACCTCTTAAGCCCTGCCCTGATGCTCACAGACTTTTCTGCATAATGCCACCTTCAGGTAAGGTACCAGCATTGAGAACTGCTGTGCAAATGATAATTCACTCAGATTTTTGATTATTAGTATTGACTTATTGGTTGGTAAACCATCCACTAAGCACTTTTGTTCTAAGTTCTGAGGTTAAAGAATTGACTGTACCAAAGTCTCACACAAATGCGATAGCATGGGTCTTGACTGTCCCCCAAAGACTTGTGTGTAAGGATTGCCTCTGGAGCTACAGGGAGATCATGGACCTTTGCTACAAGAATAGGATGCCACCCTCTCCCTTTCCCTCTTTACTTCCGGTCTACCACAAGATGAACAAGATTTCTCCTTCCACAATGCATTGCTACTGCAAGCCAAAAGCCAATGGGAGGGGCAACCAGAGACTGAGTCAAAACTCACCTTTCCTATTTCTAAGTTGTTTTATCCGAGATATTTGTTATAGTGACAGAAATGTGTATAGCACATGAGAAAAATAAATCAATGTAAATGTTTTAATAGGAGGTATTAGTGCTCAGAGAAAACAAAGTAGTGTAAAGGGAAAAGGAAGAGAGAGGAAGAGAGAGACAGAAACAGACAGAGACAGAGACAGACAGACGGAGACAGAGACAGACAGAGACAGAGATCGAGCAAGTCCTCTCTAAGATTCTATTGAAGTCTCACCTAAGCCCAGAGGTCTGGAAAAATTTGGAAGTAACAGTGTTGTGTGAAGTTAACATTTAACATGGTCAGTGAATAACTTTGATTTTCTGAACCCAATGTCTTCAACCCACTTGCTGGAATGAAGAAAGTCGAAAGTCCCCCTCTGAAAAATAGCCAGAGATTGCCCAGGATATTGTTAGCTGCTGATAACTTAGGTATAGCCATTGGCTAATACCTGCTTTGCAAATATCACCAGAATGAATCATTTTTAAATTCTTACTCTGTCATTTTAAATTAATTTCTCTACCATTTTACCAAAAGGTCAATGAACAGAGAGTTCTCTCTCTCTTTCTCTCTCTCTCTCTCTCTCTCTCTCTCTCTCTCTCTCTCTCTCTCTCTCTAACATTTGTACTTATTTTTATTTTTTTATTTTATTATTTTTTTCTTTTAAGAGTAGATTTGTTGAGTTCAGGTAAAAATTATCCATTAGATTTAGTAAAAACAAAACAGAAAACAAAAACAAAAAGGACACCCAAACAAAATAACCCAGAGCAACAACAAAAACCAGTCAAAGTCAGTGATCTTTGAACTAGATCTCAACTCATCATGAAAGGTTTTCCTTCATCTAGTTGTCTGAGGTTAGAATATAATCTGTTAAACATAAAATACTTAATTTTTTTGCTTAATGCATTCTAATGGTAATTACATTCCTGTTGACAAATTGATAACTTTTTACTGATTGATACTCTCTAGCCAAAGGTTGGTAAACTCTCAGTTGTCTTTGTGAGTACAGAGTATCAATGGGAAGAGTTGAAGTTATGAATAAGGTTGGTAAGCTTATCTATTTTTCTAAATTGTGCATGAAATTTTATCTAGAAAACTTATTTCTAGGAATTTATGTTGACAGAAATATGTATGTACTGTGGGATATCTATCACAGTATTATATACAATGGTGAATTATGAGAAACATGTCAAAATTAAATACAGAAGTAATAAATTATGAAATTACTTGTAGACATTTCTATAATAATTAAGATGCTATTTTCTAGGCTAAAACTTTAGAAGCCAATATTATCATCATCTTATACTTTCACATTATAAATATCATTAAAATAAATTAAATCACTTTGTAAAAACATTATGCAATTGGAAATTATTTCTGACAGATTAACTCTCACAGTTTTATAGGCCATTCATTTTTTCTTCTATGAAATGACAAAGGAACGTTGACTTCAGTCAAAATAGCACACAACCTAATCTCATAACTCACACGTTTAATGTTACTTGTTTTCAGTAGGCTTTGAAAACCTTACTACTGTCAGACTCAATTAGAAATAAGTTGACAACTACTGACTAAATTCAGAGAAAATAAATATTAGTCTTCTAAAATATACAGGACTCACCTCCCTAATGTGACCATAAAATTCAAATACCTCCAATGTTCTCCCTTGAAGATATGTTAGCTTCACTCTGAGCAAAGAGCAACATTCCTTTGCATTTCCCAAGGCCATTACACTGAGATTCATCAGATACCTATAACATATGCTGAAGTTACTCCTTAAATATTTCTATTTGACCAGAATAAAGTGTCCTTCCTTATCTTTTTGGTAACTTTTGGTTGAAAGTTGATTTTGTTCGATATTAGAATGGCTACTCCAGCTTGTTTCTTAGAAAATTTGCTTGGAAAATTGTTTTCCAACCTTTTACTCTGAGGTAATGTCTGTCTTTGTCACTGAGGTGCATTTCCTGTATGTAGCAAAATGCTGGGTCCTGTTTACATATCCAGCTCTTAGTCTATGGCTTTTTATTGGGGGAACTGAGTCCATTGATGTTAAGAGATATTAAGGAAAAGTGACTGTTACTTCCTGTTATTTTTTATATTATTTTTATGTTTGTGTGGCTATCTTCTTTTGGGTTTGTTGAAAGATTACTTTCTTGCTTTTTCTAGGGTGTAGTTTCCCTCCTTGTGTTGGTGTTTTCCATCTATTATCCTTTGTGGGCTGGATTTGTGGAACGATATTGTGTAAATTTGGTTTTGTCATGGAATATCTTTTTTTTTTCTCTGTCTATGGTAATTGAGAGTTTTGCTGGGTATAGCAGCCTGGGCTGGTATTTGTGTTCTCTTAGGGTCTGTATGAGATCTGCCCAAGATCTTTTTAGCTTTCATAGTCTCTGGTGAGAAGTTTGGTGTAATTCTGATAGGTCTGCCTTTATATGTTTCTTGACTTTTTTCCCTTACTGCTTTTATTATTCTTTCTTTGTTTAGTGCATTTGATGTTTTGATTATTATGTGACAGCAGGAATTTCTTTTCTGGTCTATATGGAGTTCTGCAGGCTTCCTGTATATTCATGGGCATCCCTTTCTTTAGGTTAGGAAAGTTTTCTTCTATAATATTGTTGAAGATATTTACTGGCCCTTTAAGTTGGGAATCATCACCGTCTTCTATACCTATTATCCTTAGATTTGGTCTTCGCATTGTGTCCTGGATTTCCTGGATGTTTTGGGTTAGGAGCTTTTTGCATTTAGCATTTTCTTTGACTGTTGTGTCAATGTTTTCTATGGTATCTTCTGCTCCTGAGATTCTCTCTTCTATCTCTTGTATTCCGTTGGTGATGCTTGCATCTCTGACTCCTGATCTCTTTCCTAGGTTTTCAATCCCCCTGGTTGTATCCCTTTGTGATTTATTGTTTATGTTTCCATTTTTAGATCCTGGATGGTTTTGTTCAATTCCTTCACCTGTTTGATTGTGTTTTCCTGTATTTCCTCTTTAAGGGTTTCTAGCTGTTTACCTGTGTTCTCCTGTATTTCATTAAGGGAGTTATTTATGTCCTTTTAAAAGTCCTCTATCATTATCATGAGAAGTGATTTTAGATCCAAATCTTGCTTTTCCAGTGCGATGGTGTATCCAGAACTTGCTATGGTAGGAGAACTGGGGTCTGATGATGCCAGGTAACCTTGGTTTCTGTTGCTTATGTTCTTGAGCCTGCCTCCTGCCATCTGGTTTTTTCTAGTGTTACCTGCCCTCCCTTTATCTGACTGGAGCCTGTCCTTCCTGTGATCCTAGTTGTGTCAGAACTCCTCAGAGTCCAGCTGTCTCTGGGAACCTGTGATTTTGGAATTCTGTGATTCTGAGATCCTGGTTGTGACAGAGCTCCTGGGAGTCAAGGTGCCTCTGCAACCTTGAGATCCTGGTGTGACCAAGCTCCTGGGATTCTGGGATCCTGGGAGTGTTAGAGCACCTGGGAGTTGAGCTTCCTCTGGGTGTTGTGGGACTCCTGAGGAGTTTGTGCCCAAGGTCTGCTCAGGGCACTGGCCCAGACCAGAAGGAACCCGTGCCACTGGTCCGGTGAGGTTCCTAGATCCCGCTGGTCCCAGTTACTCCTGGTGTTGGGACAGATATTGAGTCCTCCTCACCTCTGATCCTATGATCCTGGGCGTGTTAGAGTGCCTGGGAGTGGAGCTTCCTCTGGGTGTTGTGGGACTGGCTGAGGAGTTCGTGCTCAAGGTCTGCTCAGGGCACTGGTCCAGACTGGAAGGAACCGGTGCCACTGGTCCTGCGCGGTTCCTGAGTCCTTGGATCCCACTGGTCCCAGTTGCTCCCGGTGTTGGGACAGATGTTGAGTCCTCCTCACCTCTGATCCTGTTATACTTATTTTTAATTGTGTACATATGCATGTGCCTGTGAGGGCAGGTACCCTTGGAGGCCAGAAGGTGGCACTAGATGTTCTGGAGTTGATACTATAGGTGCGTGTGCCGCCCAGTGTGGGTGCTGGGAACTGACCATGGGTGCTTTGCAAGTACTCTTAACTTCCAAGCCATCTTCAACCCTAGCTTCCATTTCTTACATCTAAGGAGGCTCCTGCATTATTCTATACAACTGTTATACACAACTATTATATACAACTGTTATATACAACTATTATATACAACTATTTATATACAACTATTCTGTACAAGCTTCCTCCAGAACTTAGGTTGTTACAAGTTCCCTGATGGGACACCTATAAAGATCAAAACTATTTTAAGATAATAATTTTATTTTTGAGGTATTCCCATCCATTCTTGATTTTACTTCATACCTTTCTTTATAGCACTTGTGTTTAAATGATTCCAGTTTGTTTCTCCACCAGTGTTTCATATAATATATCATCCACAGTGCTAGTATCCGAGGCTGATTTTACAAAGCCATTTTTAAGACAATAAAGCAACTGCATCCACCTTCTCTCTCTCTTCCTCCACTCATGTTGGCTCCTTATGTTATCTGTGCATTCTTTTACTCTTGGCCTGGGTGAACACTGAAGAGGCTCCAGGACTTTGTGGTAACTTTTAAATCATAAAAAAGGCTTGATCGCGTCAAGTTCACAAACAGAACAGACAGCACTCACTTCTGCAGCCCAAGTGTTCAATTTCATATCATAAAAACATCAATCTCACTTAAAATGGCACTTAATAACTTATTTACTTAAAAACAGCTAGACTGTATTTTGTGAATATCTTGAGAGCCATCTTCAGAGTAATTCTGATTACTGTTAATTATTGCCTTGCTGGCAGCTTCAGATTTCTGTCTTTTAAAATAAGATGAGACTCTTCTCTATACCTAACCTTGGAGACAGATCCAATTAGAGATCTCTGGTCAGAATGAGAGGAAAGTGGTCCAATCAGCAATCACTCATCCGGATAAGCAGAAGAATCTCTGGGAATCCACACACAGCTCCCTGCAGGGCTTGTGATGTGAAAAGATGAAACATTTAAGTCTTATGCTCTCTGGATGCTACTACATCCTTCCAGGGGGCTCATTCGCACCTCAGACTCTGTGGTATACAGCCAGTACACGAGTGCTGACTGAACATGAGCAACAGCACTTATAAATCTGGGCTGTGCATGAGAGACAGCTGGCCCTTGACAGGCCCCTCAACCTTCTTCTTGAATTGTGAAGACCTCCCTGGGCACCTGACCTAGATCTGTATCCAACAGCTTTCTTCCCTAGGGCCATGCTTTTAATTGCCAGATGGAGATGCATTCAGGTATGACAGAGTGTGAGCATTGGTGGATAAGGGAACATCAGAAGATGCTCTGCCCTTTATTGAAATATTCCAGACAGACCTTGCTCATACAGGACGAAGTTGCCAGAACAACTAACATGTTTTTCATCATCAGATAGGGACAATGTTTACAGCTAACTCTCATATTCCAGTGAACAGCAAGAGGAAGTGATTTCCAGGGTTTACCGAGTCCAGCCTGGTGTCACCCTGCAGACGGACAAGAGTTATTCTGGGCCGGGCAGTAGTGGCGCATGCCTTTAATTCCAGCACTTAGGAGGCAGAGGCAGGTGGACTTCTGAGTTCGAGGCCAGCCTGGTCTACTGAGTGAGTTCCAGGACAGCCAGGGCTACACAGAGAAACCCTATCTCAAAACAAAACAAAACAAAAACAAAAACAAAAACAAAAACAAAACAAAACAAAACAAAACAAAACAAAAAAGAGTTATTCTGGCTCCTGGTGACATGGATCTCAGTTGATCATGGCATGGAACACGTGGTGGCAGGAGCTGCTTCTTCAGTGGGGAGAGTGTGAACACAGCACGTCACAGAGCAGTGGACCAGAAGGTGCAGAGCTGGACCAGGGACAAAGGTCTGCCCTTGTGGTCTAACTCCCTAGCAGACACACCTCTGAAAATAGCACCAGATGCTGGGGTGGGGGTCCGGGGAGAGTCAGTCTTTACAGTATGAACTTACAAGACCTTCCATACTCACACCGTAACACCTCCTTGTGTCTAGTGTGGCGGTCAGCTGCAGACAGACCTGGGGCACTGGGAGAGTCAAGGTAGCTGGGGTTCTAAGAGTACAGGAAAGGGGTACAGTGTGGAAATGAACTCTGGGAAACGACATAAGCCCCTTTGAGTTTTCACTTGACTGATTTGGGGAAACCTTCTAAGCCACGTAAGAACCATGTAGAAAGCACAAGAACACTGTCCATAGCTCACAGAGGGTGAGCCCAGTGTTCAACTCCAAGGCCCCAAAGGAAGCTTCAATGTCCTACAACAGAGCAGTGAGGAGTGGTCTACCCCAGTCACCTGGAAAGTAATTAGCCACGGATTAAATACTGCTCTAGTGTGTGAGGATCCAAGAGTATCTCAGAGCATTCCTCAGGAGTCACCACGGAAACACAGAAGCAGCAGCAGGCATCTGAGGAGGCGCGGGCAGAGTGTCCAGGAGCAAGTGAACACTACGAAGTGTATCCTAGGAGAGGCAGGTCAAGTGCACAGCGAGAAGAAAAACAGTCAACGTGATCCAGGAACTAGAGGTGCTAGAGATAGCAGACAGTAGGAATAAATCAGTTACTATAAGGATAGCTGATCAACAGACAAATCCCATTAAAGAGAGATGCCAAAGCTAAAAAGCAGGCAATAATTGCTTAGAGACAGGAGATATAATACTGACATACAATATCCTGGAGGAAATTAAGAATGCCTTACATGTCTCACAAGAAAAGATCTTTGAAGCTCAAGATAAAACCATAGAAACCAAACACTAGGAATAAAAAAAACCAAACAAACATTGACAACATGTGATAGTTTCGAGTTGTCCGGTCTCGATGGGATTGGTGTCTCTATAGAATTGGGGAAAACAAATAGAAGTACGGAGGGAATCATATTCAAAGTCTTCCCAATTTGGTAAAAACTGCAAACACACAGATCTGAACACGACAAACTCCTGCCAAAACTGAGAAGAAAACCATACCACGACTCTCATGACACAAGATAAGGATGGAGGGACGAAGGCATTCTTTGAGGCTGAGGATGTATCCTACAGACAAGTGACACAGCACTGACGGGTGATTCTTACTGGGACGATTTGAGCTAAAGCTGGTGGAAGGACGCCTTTAAAATACTGCAGCAGAACCAGCCCGAAAGCTGTCACGTGGTGGGTATCTCTTACAACAGTGATGAACGCTTTCCAAGAGAGATCACAGGGAAGGAACTAACCAGACAAAGGAAGTCAACAGGAAAGGAGGAAGGGAGGGAGGGAGGGAAAGAGAAAAAGAGAGAAAGACCGACCAACCACTGGAAATAGTAACTACCTTGGTTAATACGAAGACTATCAGGGGCTGGGGCAATGGATGCCCTGTGAGTTAAATACTGGCTGGGCGAGCATGAGGAGCTGAGTTTGACCTAAAACACTGTAAAAACATGTCCCTTGGAATTAGCCGTCCTATAAACTGAAAAAAAAAAAAAATGTTCTCACAAAGTGGGTTCCATAGTTTAATAATCAAAATACTAGTCATTAGTATATTTAATCAATTTCCTTTTATAAGTACTTCTGAGAAGTTTTAGTAAATTAATTTCCAGTAGGGAATATTACTCGCAATTCTTTAATTTTGTAACAGTTTTCCTCTAAGACAGTTCTGTAAAATAATTTTAATTTGGAAAATGTTATCACAAGAAATTGTAGTGATTTAATAGTGACTATTACTGTGGTAAGAACTTTTTGAAATGATGCTTGTATTTCCATACTGCATGGGAGGTACTGGTGTGGGCAGGCATGTGCTGCAGTGCACATGAGGAGATCGGCGGACCGCTTGTGGGCATCCATTCTTTTCCCAGCACCACGTGGACTCTGGGAGCCGAACTCGGCATCAAGTTTGGCCATAACCACCTTTCTGGCTGAGCCTCATCACCAGCCTTCATTTGGGATTTTCTTCTCATGAACCATTAAAAGGTGCAGTTGATGAGGGCCGGAGTCGCGCTGAGAGCCAGGCAAGAGTTTGTGAAACCCGAGGTTTCAGCAACCACATCACTTATAAGTTATAGGTAGACAATATGGCCAGCATAAATGTGAGCCTCCCTCGCTCCCCCACATCCCTGCCAACACCCGCCCTTTCTCACTAACTTCTGTCGCTAGCCTCTTAAACACTCAATGCAGTTGGGATCAGATGGTGTGCTTCTTTCATGTAGCCATGTGCCCTCAGTCTTCCTCCACCTGTGCTCCTGCGCTGCTAGCTCGTTTTGTCTCTGCTGTTTGTTTGCTTGTTTTTAACATTCCACAGTATTGTGTATCAACCACGTCCACTCACCTATTGAGGAGCAAGTCGATGCCCACCGAGTGTAGGCATCAGCGATGGGGCTTTTATAAACATTTATATGCAGAGTTTTCAGTCATTTAAGTAGATGGTGAGGAGCCAGCAATCAGAGCATATCTTTAGCTTTGTTAAGGAGCTGTGGGCCATCTTAGAGAGCAGCTGTGGAGTTTTTCCACTCCCACCAGGGACAAGCAAGGATTCCTCCTCTTCCTGCCCCACGGCTGTGCACGGTGCTATGGATTTTAGGTCATAGCTATGCCCTGTTAATGTCTCCATTTGCAGTTCACTAATGACATGGGATGGTAAACATCATTTCATTAGGTAGGATATGAAAAAACACTGTGGAATGAATCACACGTGCTTCATCCTCTACGCTGAACGGCAGCACCTCGTCAGGGCTCTTGGTCAATACTCCTCCAACAACAAAGTGAATGTCTTCCAAGCACGGTGTCTGAGACATCTCAGTTCAAGAATCCATTGTAACGCCAATGGATTTTTGATTTTGTCTTGTCTCTAGGATGATGTGCTTAGATTGATACGTCTTGCTAAGAGCCATGTATACCATCATATTTCTCTAAACAACACAAATATTCCTTCTAGATTAGCATATGCTTGTCTCTAAGCATAACAATACATAACAAAAATATATTTTTCCATGATCTTCAGCTCATAAAACCATCAGTGACAGAGAGGTGACACAGTCATGATGGACTGTAATGCATCCGCCTGTGTCCAGCGAACCACATCCTCTTATCTGAGAGTTGAAAGACTCTTTAGAACTGTGCACTCTCTTCTCCAGGAAAGGTGGTCCAGTGTTGTTGAGGCAGGCGCACAGCAGCAAAAGGCACGCCAGTATCACAAGGAAGAGTCAGACTCTCAGCAGACTTGTTTGAACTAATGGTGGTAACAACCATTTTTAAAACACGCAGCCCTCGTTTCCAAGGCGTCTCCACAGATTCAACAGCACTTAACAGTCCTGACAAGCCCGTGGAGGAGAGCGAGCCAGCAGCCTATGGCACTGATAAGTGGCTGCTCTCTCTAGCAGGCTGCCATTGTTCTCTTCCCAGTCTCCGAGCTCTTCAGTCTCTTAGTTACCACAAAACACGCATCTCATAAATAAGAGCTGTGGATCAAGGACCTGGAGGGAAATGCTAATTTTGGAACTTTTTCCTGGCATCTCAAAAAGAAAAGCTATTCTCTGATTGGCAATCAAGCATCTCACAACTTCAAAGCGGTGAAAGAACTGGCCATCTCTAGAGATGAAACAGACCAGGATTGCCTTTCCATTTCTCAGAATGAGGCCTGTGTAAGTAAGAATTCTGAGATCTGTAAGAAGACTGCATTTTCCCCACTGGTTCTCCCATGATCCTCAGCTCCATCCTGCACTGCAGTCCTAGAAGATTATGGGAAATCCAGCTACACAAAGTAAAATGTGCTTCTTCCCGAGCACATAGGATGTATGTGCATGCTTGTCAGTGTGTGTGACTGTGCCATTCACACATACAGAGATGGACAGTATGTGTTTAAGGCCAGCTGAAAATGAATTTTAATACCCTTTGAGATGTAGCTTAATGTCAGTTTTAATGCTTGAAACTACCTTGATGACTACATTTTTCTAGTTAGGATATTCTTCAAAATTTGGTCTTTGGTTTTTCAGAAAAGTGGGTTCTAGTCCAGGATGCAATATTAGCAGGCACTTTATGAGCAGGCACCATGCAGGTGTTTCTGAGGGTTGGCACCTCACAATTGGTAGGCAGTAGCTAAGGTTCCTTTCTTGTCTGCCACAGTGTCTTCCTAAGTTCCTCTACAAGGTTCCCACTCATACCGTCTGCTCGGGGAACTTGTTCACTGGAATGTAACGGTCACTTTCTCCTATCACGCCCAACTGTGAACCAAACATAAATAATACCGTGTGCAAGTGTGTGCTGCTCAGGCAGCCGCACGTCAGGACGTCAGTCTTCATACAAGAAACTTGGACCTCAAAAAGCGAGGGCAGTTTGTTCTCAGTGAGAACCTGCGTTTTCTACTTATTTAAATATTTGAACAGATTTGCCACATGTATACAACTTAAAACATTTTTAGCCAACCCTTATGTTGTGAGAAAATTCTGGTTCTTTCTGCTTTTGTTTTTCCATTGAAGGGCATGTTACATACTCAACTGAAAAACGGAGAAACATTTTTTAAGTAATGAAACGTACTGCCTGTGTTTCCCTGAGTTTACAATAGACTCTTTATAAGACTTAGCTACTTTTATTTTTTTTGTATGACTGTTTTTGCCTCCATGTGTGTCTGCACCATGTGCACGTGTGTATATGCACCATGTACACGTCTGTGGAAAGAAGAGGGTGTCAGGAATCCCTGGAACTGGAGCTATAGGTGGTTATGAGCCACCACGTAGGCACTGGGGACTAAGCATGGATCCTTTGCAAAAGCAGTAAGTGCTCTTAACCAGTGGGTCATTTCTCCACCCTGTATGATATGCTCCCTCTATACGGCATCTCATTTAATCTAATTACAGCAAGCTGTTAAGAGCTGCATATACACCATCATTCTGGGCTGAGACTGAGCACAGTGTTCGAGCCTTCCAGTAGGGATGGCAAGCAAACCCCTGAGGTTTATGTCTCAGATACTTCAAGAGAAGACAGTGGCTTGTGGTGCATCGAAGGGCACTGGCCTCAGACTGGCCAGGGTGATTGAAATATACGAATTCACTCATCTGGGAAAAGCTGGCATTTTAAAGGAGTGATAGGTCAAATAACCTCCCCGACTGTAAGAAAGTCAGGTAAAATTTGCAGTTACAGTATTTCAAGTTAGGAAGTCTGGATGACTCCCCTGTGAAAACAGGTGGGCAGAGTTCTCGAACCAAAATACAAATTTACCATAACATTTTCCAGAAAGTTCTCAATTGGTTTTGCACCTTGGTTTTGGAAGAAAGGGTCTCCATGTAGTTCAGGCTGTCCTCAAACTCACTATGTAGCTAAGGATGACCTTAATGATCCCTAAGACACTCACTGTCTAGCTTTAATGCCGTAGTCTCTCCCCACCTCCTTAATGAAGGTTCAATGTCATCTATGAGTGAAATTCATCAAATCAAAGGTTGTAGTTTAAACAGAAAAGGACAGCATTTATGACCAATTTGTCTTCTTTTTTTTAATCTATAAATATCAAGAAATTCCAGTTAGTATAGAAAGTATTCCTTCCTCAGAGTAGGAGGCTCAAAGCTGTGAAAGACCCCAAGGTGGTGGGAATCAACTCATTAGACACTAAGACAAGCAGGCACCTCTACTCTCTCTCTCCTGCTAGCTCATCTCTCACTAAAAATATCTAGATTCTTCCCAAACTTTTCCTTTTCCTAGCTATTGCTGTAAAGATCCTCAAAAAAAATTTTTCTAGACTCCCAGGCACTCTAACACGTCCAGGATCATAGGATCAGAGGTAAGAAGGACACAACATCTGTCCCAACACCTGGAGTAACTGGGACCAGCGGGATCCAGGGACCCAGGAACCTCTCCTGACCAATGGCATGGGCTCCTTCCAGTCTGGACCAGTGCCCTGAGCAGACCTTGGGCGTGAACTCCTCAGCCAGTCCCACAACACCCAGAGGAAGCTCCATTCCCAGGTGTTCTAACACGCCCAGGATCCCAGGATCCCAGGATCCCAGGAGCATGGTCACACTAGGATCTCAGGGTCGCAGAGGCAGCTTGATTCCCAGGAGCTGTTCACACCCAGGATCTCAGGATCACAGGATCCCAGAATCACAGGGTCACAGAGACAGCTGGACTCTGAGGAGTTCTGACACAACTAGATCACAGGAAGGTCAGGCTCCAGTCAGATAAAGGGAGGACAGGTAGCATTAGAGATAACCAGGTGGCAGGAGGCAAGCACAAGAACGTAAGCAAAAGAAACCAAGGTTACCTGGCATCATCAGAACCCAGTTCTCCCACCATAGCAAGTTCTGGATACACCATCACAGCGGAAAAGCAAGATTCGGATCTAAAATCACTTCTCATGATAATGATAGAGGACTTTTTTTTTTTTGATACTTTATTTACATTTCCAATGTTTCCCCTTTTCTGGGTCTCCTCTTTGGAAGCCCCCTATCCCCTCCCCATCCCTACCTCTATGGAGGAATTCCACCTCCCACCCACCCGCCCACCCATCCCCCTATTCCCGCCTTGACATTCCCCTTTATTGGGGCCTCTAACACCCTCAGCCCAAGGGCCTCTCCTCTCTCCCTGATGGCCATCCAGGTCGTCCTCTGCCTCATATGTGGTCCGAACCATGGGTCCATAGATGTGTATTCTTTGGTTGGTGGTCCAAACTTCAGGATGACTGGGGGGGGGGTGTCAGGCCCATCGACACTCTTGCTCCCTCCATGGGGCTTCGAACTCCCTCAACTCCTTCAGTCCTTTCTCCAACTCCTCCATCTGGGACCTCACTCTCAGTCAAGCGGTTAATGTTAAGTGAAACTTGGGCATTCTGAACTTTTGGGCTAATATCCGCTTATCAGTGAGTACATACCCTGTTCGTTCTTTTGTGACTGAGTTACCTTGCTCAGGATGATATTTTCAAGTTCCAACCATTTGCCTGCAAATTTCATTAAGTCATTGTTTTTAATAGCTGAGTAGTACTCCATTGTGTAGATGTACCACATTTTCTGTGTCCATTCCTCTGATGAGGGACATCTGGGTTGTTTCCAGCTT
>CM052700.1:3721605-3756654 GCA_028551405.1 Uromys caudimaculatus | reverse complement strand
TTACTCTACCATTATGTTCTTACAGCCCCATGAGGTGGGAACCGACACCTACACTTTGCAGGTAGAACCCCAGAGGCACAGGGAGGCTGTGGAGTTTGTCTGAGGTCACATGTCATGGGGCTCACACATTCGGAGCCCCACCTTATCAGTCTGGATCCAGAGTCTCTGCTTTGTCCTCGTCCGTCACCCCCCTGCCTCTGCTCATTATTTACCACCCCGGTGACAGGCTCAAACTACTCAAAGAAACTCAGACGATAACCCAGGGGGCACTCCATAAATGATTCTCTTTATAGAAATCTGCCTCATGGCATGGCTTCATCCACACCACTCAAAAAGCCAAGAGAGTCCCGTTTGATCGGGTGTTAACTGTTCCGGGGCTGTCACCGAAGTCACAGGATTCAGTTAGCAGAAGTCCTTCCAGGGTCAAATGTCAGTGTGGGCAGAGTCCTTCATTATTTATCTGCACTTTCCTAACAGACTCTACTTTGTCTTCAAATATTGAGTGTTCCACAGATGCATATCTATCAGATCGTAGTAATAAGTGTGATCATTATATCTGCTGGTGTGTGAGCACTAGGTAGGATGGGCTTACGGATGAAGTCATTAACCCTTTGGGTGCACGAGCCATGGAGTCAGGCCTCCTCTAAAACACAAATGGGAACCCCAGCTCCCAGGCTGGTAGTTGTCTGAGTCCTTCCCAGGAATAACTGTCGCCTGTCACTTAGCCCAAGCTTCCATCCCTGGTCGGCTGACAGGAGGATTTTATGGCTTCCATCCCCGGTTGGCCCAGCATATCTGCTTCAAGAAGGGCAGTACTGAACACCTAGTGTCTTAGGTATGGCTACTATTACTGTGATGAAACATCTTGACCAAAGCACCTTACAACTTCCACATCATTTGTTCATTGTCAAAGGAAGTCAGGGCAGGAATCTGGAGGTAGGAAGCCAGTGAAGTGGCCATTGGGGAGTGCTGCTTACTGGCTTGCTTCCTATGGCTTACTCAATCTGCTTTCTTACAGAATATAGGACTACCCACAATGGGCGGGGCCCTCCCACATCAGTCACTAAGGAAATGCTCTACAGGCTTGCATATGGCCTGATGTTATGGAGGCATTTTCTCAGTTGAGGTTCCCTCCTCTCAGAGAACTCTAGCTTGTGTCAAGTTAACATAACACTAGCCAGTACACCTAGTATTAGCTTGCAAGCTCCTTATGGGATCAGCCATGACACTTGGGGACCTGTATGAGTTCAACTCCTCTCCGATTTACCCCTCTTTCTTCAGGGTGCCCACAGTAACCCCTACATGCAAATCTGCTGCGCGTAGTTTAATATGCAATGTTCCCACAGGCTTATGTGTTTGAACATCTGGTAGTGGTGCTTGGGGAAGCTGTGGAAACTTCGGGGGAGGGCAGGCTGCAAGATCTTACAGCTGAGCCCACTTCCTGTCTGCTCTCCGCTTCCACTTCTTCTGAGGCGCAGCAGGGAGGCTCTCCTCACTGATGTGAATGAAATCTAGTGCTGACCTCACTCAGTTCCCCACCCTTGAGGTCTCCATCAAATGAATTAGAAAGAGACACTCAGCACTGTGTGCAAGCCAGTCAGGGTTCATTACAGAGTAGGGTGGGACAGCTCCTAAGGAGGAGAGGGGTCAATGGCCACAGGGACCCTGCAGAGCAGCACACTCTGGGGGAGGTAGACAGAAGGAGACACAGTTGTACCCAGCTACACCTCTAGGCAGGCTTTACACTAGTTCTCTAGAACTCAGCTTTCCTGAAGGAACCGGGAGATTGACAGGCCCATTTGGATGAAACCTTAAAGGAAGAAGCAATTATGTTTAGTCTTCACCAGAAGGCCTCCACTAGTCAGTAACCATACAGTTCTTCAGCAGCACCATGTCTGCACCCTGGGCCAGAGCTGGGACTCAGATCCCATTCTTGTGCCCAGTAATCATGTAAACATGCAGACGAAAAAGATTTAGAGAGGGTCTCTCATTTGGGGTTGTCAGGGTCTCGGTCTGTCTGTGGTAGGCAAGCGGTTGGAGAACCCTGCTAATACGGTTGCAGACCCTCACGTCTGGATGGCTATCTGAGCTCGGCACAAATGGAGGCCTCCCTTTCTCAGTGGCTTCTCTTTCTCTGCCTGACCTTGTCTGGAGAGTGGCCTTGTCTGAAAAACAACTTTGTGCAGCGCTCTCTCAGGACACAAGTCCTTCCCTGGTTAGCTGCCTGCGTGACAATTAGGTACTATGTTATGACCAACTGGTCCTTTCCACTTGTACCCATAACAGACCTCGCACACCCCAGCCCTGGGACAACTAGAGTAGAGCTGTTTCACCTCAGCAGCCTGCGGAAGCCCTTCCATCATACTCAAAGCTGTCTGAACCCTGCCTGTTCTGCTCCTGCTCCCTCTGTCCTTACTGCCCAGTGGGAGACTCACAGCAAGCAGGAGTGGCCCTCATGGGTGGCGTCTTCTAAGCACAGGACAGCAGCGGGTTTCTAGAACACCGGTTGAGACGCGCTGCTGGAGCCATCTCTTCCGTACCCTCCTTTTGGACCACTGTGACTTTGTACGGCCTCACATTTGTTAAAATGTAAAGTCAGTAAACTTCAGAAAGGAAGATCAGGGTGAGATTCTTTTCTCTGTTTGAGATGGGGATATGTAGCTCAGGCTGGCCTGGAATTCACTACACAGCCCAGGCTGGCCTCTAATTCACAGAAATCCTCCTCCCTCAGTCTCCTGAGTGCTGGACTTTGGATTGTGCACTACATGGCCTGGTGTTGTAAGGCTCTTTAAAGGAAAATGTCACTATTAAGGAAAGTGATCAACTGCTTTCATGCTAACCTGACTGAACAGAGGAAACACTTGTGTGTGTCCACACACAGTCTAGGACAACACAAGAACAACACCCTGGCTGGGGGGACGAGTTGAGCATGTGGGTGAGCATGATAGTCACTTTAGAATATTTTCCTCTGGGGAAAAAAATGACAACCACAGTACCCAACGATGCATTTGTGGCATTCCATGAAATCCCCAATGCACACTAAGTCAGATGCTCTGCATGGCCTGCAGAACAACCGTGTTCAGAACGTGGGAACATCTAGAGTGGTGCTGCAGGTGGTCGCCACGGCTCAGGACCCCAGTGCTGGGGAGACAGACACAGGCAGGTCCCTCAGCTGTCTAGTCAGCTACCTTAATCATCAAGCCTTGGATCCCAGTGTGAGAAGTGGACGATGCCTGAGACTGACACGGAAAACTGCCTTCTGGACATACGCATGCGTGTGCAGGCATGCCCCTGACACACATACATTCACATTAATATACTTGCATGTGCAAGTGTGCCCCTGACACATATACATGCATATTCATACATGTGCGGGAATGTCCCCACAACTACATGCATATTCATACATGTGCATGCACAGGTGCTCCCCTGCCACATATACATGCACACTCATAAACACGCATGTGCAGGTGTGCACCTGACACATAAAAGAACAGGATGGGGAGACAGACTTCTCTTTTCTGTCTCTTACATATTATTTATTTGCAGTGCTATGGATTGAACCCAGGTCCTTGGGCATTCGGGGTAAACACTGCACCACGAAAACACGTATCCCACCCCTAATTCCTTAATTTTTAAAAATGTATCCTTTGTTAGTGCTTGAATATGGCTAAACATTTCATTTAACCTAAGAGATAACTACCTGTTATAAAAATAGTAAAAGGAAAAGGGAAATCCTTGTAAAACCTGAATGATTAAAAGTAAATACTGTTGACTACTAGTTTTCTGAGTTTGTGTGTGCGTGTGAGAGAGACAGAGACAGACAGACAGAGAGACAGAGAGAGAAAGAGAGAGCCCTAATAACATACTTAACATTCTTTCTAGCTGAACACACTGAGATCCCCAATTCAGCAGAAGTTTGAGCACAAAACAAAGGAGCCCCAAGGAAGGAGGCGGAGGCTGAGGAGAACCTCTGGAAGGGATGGGATCCGACGCAGTAGCTTACCACACACGTGTGAGAACTAGAGTCTGAATCCCAGGACCTAGCAAAGCCAGGCAGGAATGGCAGCTACCCACATTCCCATAATGGGGTGCAGAGACAAGGTACCCCCAGGGCCAACTGCCTAGAGAGACCAGCTGGGATTGCTGAGCTCCCAGAGAGGAAACCCTTTCTCAATAAATACAGTGGGGAGCAGTCAAGAAGACACCTGGGATCGACGTAGGACCTTCACATGCACCCGCACACATGCAAGCATGCATACACATGATATACACACATGATGGGCACATACAGATCAATAAGGAGCGAGGAGAAAACACGGAGGGGACTCTATAAAAATGCTGAACTCTTGGTGTTTGTGTGCAATTTGCCCTTATATGTTTTGTTAATGCCACACACTAATTTATCTTCTTTCCTTAAACCACTTCATAATAGTAGGATATGTTTTACATGTAGAGAGCACAAAGCCCTCTAGGATTATTATTTGCTTTTGTATTTCTGACAGTCAGAAATACTGTCCGTAACTCACCAATCTGCTGTAAGAAATAGCAACATAGCCACAAAGACCAGTGTCAGCAGATCACTGGTCACATGACTGCCAATGAAGGAGCCAGGCTCAGTACACCCTGAAGAGCTCAGCCCTATCTGCAGGAAGCACCTGTGCTCTACAGGGCTAGTGACCATACTGAGTGCAGGAAGTCGGAGACCAGGGGCAGGAAAACCAGCCTACCGCTGCCCAGTGTTCCAAAGTTTGTAATCTTTATCAAACGTTGAATTTCATTATTATTACTTATTTATTTATTATAAATCTTTGAGGAAGTCTAATGCAGTCTGGCTGGCTTCCAACTTTCTGTGAAGCCAAGGGTGATCCTGAACTCCTGATCTGCTGCCCCTCTTTCCCCAGGGCTTAGATTATAGGCACGGACTGCCATGCCCAGTTTAATGTGGTGGTGGGGGGTGGGCCTAGGACTTCATACATGCTCTAGACAATCATCCTACCAACTGAGTGCATCCCCATTTTTAAGAGAAGCCCAACATACCAATCTTTTATTTGAAATGCATTTTAAAAATGACAACCAATTCAAAAACTTGTTAAGAACCTGCCATGGGTCTTTCCTGTGGAGAACAATACACTTGGGACCAGTTTCAGCTTGGGAACTGTTTGTGTGAGACTCTGGGACAAGCTGGTCTCTAAGGTCTCTTTTTACTTAAACAGTTTTATGATTTTCATTAAGCTATGCTGGGGTTTAAATCACAGTGGCACAAATCCAATTAAAATTGCAGCTGCAAATGCCAGAACAAGACTCAAAGTCACAGGCACCTAGACAAAAACGGGTCCTGAGAGGAGCCAGTCATTACTCTCAGTAAAGTAGCAACAAGCCAGGAGGAAGATCATTAAACCTAACTCAGGAAATGGATATGTTTAGGCCCTGGCTAGAACTTTCTTGAGACTGGGGAATAACAGACTTTTGATATTGGTTGCTATTACTGACTGGAAGCTGCCTTCATTTTCTGAAATGGAAAGATTACTTGGGTGCTGATGATGTATAACCTTACATGAGAGAGAGAGAGAGAGAGAGAGAGAGAGAGAGAGAGAGAGAGAGAGAGAAGCCCTTACAGGAATTCACTGAATCCTGTCAAATCACTGGTCCCATAGGGTCAGAGGCACATGGCCTCCACTCTGGTATGATCCACAACTATGACTCTGCTGTCTTAAATTATCTCAAAGTATCCCCTGTGACTTAGCAAGAAAGTTCCAGAAAATATGAAGGCACATACACACATGTGATTTATTCACTTTTAGACCTTATACTTTCTGAACCTACTTTTCATGTAAAAAACAGAAATTGTTGAGAGAATTAATCAAAACTTCATATGCAAAAGGCTGACATAAAAAAAAGATACAGTAAAGGCTGATTCAGAGTGTGAACAACACATTAGTTGGGTTTGTTTTTTTGTAAGAATACCTCACAGGCCAGGGAGATAGATCAGTTAGTAAAATTCTCACAGCCCACATGTGAGGGCCTGAGATATATTCCCATATTACACCAGGGCATGGTGATGTGTGCTTGTTAGACAGCTCCAGGGACAGAGAGGCAGGAAGATCTCTGTGACTCACTGGCCAGCTGCCCAAGCCAACTTAGTAAATTCCAGACCAGTGAGAGACATTGATAAGAGATGTGAGAACTGGAGGCAGAGGCTGCCCTCTTGCCTCTACATGCACATACAGCACATGTACACACACACACGTGCACACGCACACATGTACACACACACACACACTCAAATATTCTGAACAATCCAAGTCCGGGTTTGTCAGAACACAGAAGATACAAAACGTTTGTAGCAGTCATTGGCTGGAGTTAGACTCTGAGCGAGTGTAGGAAATTACAAATAGCCCAAAGCTTCTCTTAGCTCTACTGCAGCCAGCTCCACAAACTGTGACCTGCGCCATGATGGTGCCAGATGTGTGGACACGTTGATCAGTAATTCAAGACACTGAGAAAATCCAAAGATACTCCTCATATGCACAGAAATATGCTACCTTAATATTTACGCAGCTCGGTGTGTCTCAGATCACCACAAATGCCCAATTAAAACATGAGCCATTTTATTCTACCACATTGTCAGGTTGCGAATTAAAGCTAATCGATACAGCTAAGCAACGAGGCCAGCACATGCTGTCCAAGCTCAGACTGTGCCAAGAATTTAGTTTATGGAAACGGTACACTGTTGGTCACAGCTGCTGGCCTATCAGACCTTCCTCACTGATGCCTCCATGAGACTGACAACCAGACACCAGACTTTGAAATAATAACCAAAACAAGATGCAAGAATGGTTTTCTAGAAGACAATTAAGGTCAGGAAAAAAGCTCTGGTTGGTACATCCTGTCACTTTGTTTTGGTGATAGAGAATCTTTTCAAAATGAGCCATCATTTAAAACTTCTGACACTATGGATTGATGTTTGTGTTTAGGAATTGTTTTGGTTTTTATTTGTTTGTTTGTTTGTTTTTTAATTTGGAATACAACACTTCTGGTTCAGAACATGGCTCTTTAAGACATAGATCTGGCTGGGAAGATTGTTGAGCGAGTAAAGACCTAGCTTTGCAAGCATGAGAGCATAAATTCAATACAAAGCCTACATTAAAAAGCCAAGCATGGTGGTACATCCTGGAACCCAGCACTGACAAGGGGAGACAGTTGGGTCCCGGTGTGTACATCAGCTGACTAAGACTACCTGGTGATTTCCAGGATGTTAAGACTCTGTCCCAAAACTGAGGTGAATAATGAATGGCTTCCAAGGTTGTCTTCTGGGTTCAAATCACAGGCACACATGTGTGCTTACTCTCCCTCTGTCTCTGATGCTGTCTTTCTGCCTCTCTCTCTCCCTCCCTTCACCTCTGCTCCCCCTCTCTCTAAGTAAATAAAAAGCATGCATCCAACCTTTACCCCACTATTGCTATCTCCCCAGCCTAGAAGTTGGGGTACAGATTGCTTGAAATACAGGCTAACAGCTGTGTTTTTTCTGGCATTCCAATGCTCTGAATATAGGTCTTGGCAACTGAAATCCTAGCTTGCAAAACTGCCATGAAGTTCTTTGGGAGTTTATCAATTTGTGTTTAGGGACTTTTCAAATAGAAAAAATAAATTATTAGTGTTTTCATAGGCAGTTCCAAACTCCAAACTGTGTCAAGGGTAACATGCTTGAAAGGCCAAGGCAGAATGATGTAACCACAAGAGAATGCCATAACTCTACCCAGGCAACGAGTCACATGATTTCAAATGTTGCTAAAGTTCTATATGTTTATGCACAGGATATGGTGCTTTCTTGCACCTTGAAAATACTGAATGTAATTTCAAACTAGACATGTAAGGCCTTGAGAATGAGAAATCCAAATGGTTGCCGTAAAAATATTCCATATGTTTCCTAGACTGGAAAGCCACCTCTCAGATGAGTTCAGTCCCTGGCGCACTCAGTATGTCTGTCCATATTGCCACAGGTAGGGGAGCACATAACGGGAGCACTCCCTTCTCATTGTTTAAGCAACTGGGACATGAAGGCTGTAAGGCCAAAGGCCACATGGGAATTCATCATGCACACATGCAGTTTTCCAAGCCTACAATCACTAATCAGTCATTCATTTGCACCTTAATTCGTGGACTGGATAATATTCAAGCTGCATAATATTCAAGCTCAGGCAAGGATAGGTACACTGTAACTGCTGAAACATTTGGAAGTGAGTGAGAGGAACAAGGTATATCCACAGGCTGCAGCAGCGCAGAGGTAGGACACCTTCCATCACCTCAGGCCCTGGGTCTAGCCTCAACACTGCAGAAGAGATTGTTGAGGTTTTGTGTGAGTGAACTTCCATGAGTGGTTACACCAGCAACAGGAAAGCAGCAGCAGCACAGCAAGCTGCAGGCTGGTTTGCTAGAGAAATTGGTAACTTAAGTCCTAAAGGAACTGTAGAGCCAGGAGCTGTGGGTCAGCAGGAAGAGCATCCACTCAAAATACCCCTGGGCAGAGCTTTTAACTCCATAGCTCAAAGTTTTCTCCTGCATGTTCTGAGAATCAAACAACAGATGGATGGATGGATGGATGGATGGATGGATGGATGGATGGATGGATGGATGGATGGACAATACAGAGATATCAGAGACTGGTGATAACTGGTTGTTCTTGGAGGTTGTGTGTGCTAAGACTGCTTTGGGATCTAACATTTTTCACAGAAGCGCTGGGTCACACCCCACAGCGACCACAAAGGGATGGAGCACTGTGAGGATTTAAGAAGAGTTAAGTAAGTGAGTACTTGGAGCTCAGTGTCTCCCCAGAAGCTTCTTTAATTCCAGACAACAAGTCACAAAATGCATATATATATATATATATATATATATATATATATTATATATATCCAGGGAGCTAAGAGTGCAACAAATGGCATGATCAGAAAGCATAGAAAGCTCTTGAGCTCTGTGGAGTCACATTCTTTGCTGGGATTTACTTGGCTTTATGGTAAGGTGGTAAAAATGTTCTTTTCCACAGAACCCAAGGGTGGAAGACATTGTGACTGTCCCGTTTCCAAATGTTAGAAGGGCCTCCCCTATTCTACTAAATCTTGCACGGATATATTACTTGATTTAATAGTAATTCAGGAGTAACGCATTCAAGAGTAATAAGCATTGCAAAGGTAGGTGCATTAAACAAGGAAACACTGTATCACTAGCATGGTGTTCTTAGAGATAATTTCCAATGTAAAATTGGCAGAATGTATAACCATCTAGGAGACACACCATCAGGCGTGTCAGTGAGGACATCTTAGAGAGGTTTAGCTGAAGACCGAAGACACACCCTGAATGTGGACAACTCCATCCCAAAGGCTGACAGACAAAGTGAAGGCAGCAGGAAGGTTCAGCAGGGAAAAGCACCTGCCACAAAAGCCTAAGGACCTGAGTTCAATCCTGAAGCTTATGTAAATGTGAAACGAGAGAACCAATTCCACAGGTCTGTCCTCTGACCTACACCCCATCCCAGGCACACACACTCGTACTATGGCACGCCCATCCACCCACATGCGTTACATAATACATACACACACACACACACACACACACACACACACACACGCACACGTGCGCGCACATACACACACACAATGTCATACCCATCCACCCACATGCATTACATAAAATGCACACACACACACACACACACACACACACACACACACACACTATGGGCACTATAAATGTCCACACACCTACATACATTACATAATACATACAAACACACACACATACACAATGTCATGCCCATCCACCCATATGCATTATATACACACATACACACACACAAACACACACACACAATGTCATGCCTACCCACTCATACCAGTCCCAAAACACACACTAGTAATTTTTAAAAGAAGAGGAAATGAACTAAGCACCAGCATTCATTTCTCTCTGCTCCCTGACTGCAGACTCAATGTAAGCAGCCAACTTACACACTGCCTCACACTCCACCTCACACTCTGCCTCACACTCCACCTCACACTTCCTCACACTCTGACACACTGCCTCACACTGCCTTACACTGCCTCACACTCCACCTCACACTCTGCCTCACACTCCACCTCACACTTCCTTACACTCTGATACACTGCCTCACACTGCCTCACACTCCGACTCACACGCTGCCATGACTTCTCTGTCATAAATGGCTGTATCCTCAAACTGTGAGGTGGAACAAGTGGAATGAACACTTCCTCCCCTACGTTGCTTTCCTGAGATGTCTTCCCAAGGCAAAGCCAGGCCACTAGTACAGTTGCCCACCATCCCCGAGCCTGCTCCACATACACTTGTGTTTCTTCAGATAAAATAACACAAAGGCCATGCACACTTTTCTCCTTGAAGGGCTTTAATTTCACAGCATATTTTCAATCTCACCAATTTCCAAGCAAAATCATTTCTCAGTTCATTTTTCTTAGCAGATGAGAAGAAAAACTAATCGATTAGCAATGCATTGAACATGTTATCTGTAAGAATTTGGTGATTTGCAGTAAATAGGCTAACCAACTGAAGTACCTAGAGTTCAGAACAGTGCATACCAGCCCACAAGTGTCAGAACAGCTGGGAACGTCACCGGTCTCTATTCCTGCTCTCTCATTTCTCCATGCAGCCCTGTGTACATACCTTACTCTATTAGTGAAAGCCCATCAACTCATTTATAACTGGGAAGGGACAGTGATCTAGTCAGCAAAGACTCACCAAGCATCTGACGTGCGCCAGGCAACCAAGTAGCAAGTAACAAAAAGTGTTCCCTGACAAAGGCCTTGGAGGGCAGTACCGCCTGCCGTCCTTACAGGAAGGAGGTTTACAGGACATAAAATGTTATGTCTCTCCCTCCTCAGTAGGGCACCACCTGGAATTATGCCTTCGTTTGTCCCCGTGTGCAGTGTGCGAGCGTGTGCAGCATGGGACTGTCTCGACACTACTGGATCTCCAGGGCCTGGAGCAGAATAGGCCCTCAGTAAATCCTTTCTGATGTAATGGCTAACTGATAAAAAAAAAAAAAAAAAAACAATACTGCCAAGAAGGGCGATAACAGCTCTGTAAGCCACGTCAGAAATCCAGCCTTCATCCCATTGCCAGAGGGAAGATTAGGATGGTTTCCCACAGGAGACTGGCAGGATCTGATGTCACGCATGGCATGTGAGTTTCCCAGAGAAAACTGACTGGGGTGTAGAAGCCGCAGGCAGGACGTCATGCACACACAAGACTACTTCAAACCAATGGTACTCAACCAGAGGTTTAGAAGGTAGAATCAAAGGTCTCAGGGACGATGTCACAGAGGAAGACTCAACACTGTTGTGGGAGGTGTGGAGACGGCTCAGTGGGTAAAGTGCTTGCCCTGACGCACAAGGACAGAAGTTAGAATCCTGGAACCACTGTAGGGGGGGGAAATCCAGCATGGTGGTGTGTACATGCAATCCTAGTGTTACAGAGGCAGCGACAGGTAGATCCTGGGCTCTGTGGTCAGCTTCCCAGCCTACTCAAAAATAAATACGCAAAATAGGGAGAGGGGAGATGTGGCTGGTTCCTTGAGTGCCTCACACAAGTGCATGCACACAAACACTGACCTCTGAGCACCTCACATAAAACACACACACACAAGCACACACACAGGTCCAGGTCTGAATCCCTAGCTGACGGAGTGATGCTAACATGCATTATGCATCAAAACAGTAAGCACCAGAGTCTGTGGATATTCTTGTGAAAGATCAAGAATTCCAAACTGAGCCGCTTGTGGCAAGGGACATCTTAATCCCAGTATTCTGGAGGCAGAGGCAGGTGCATTTCTGTGAGTTCAAGGCCAGCCTAGTCTATATAGTGAGTGTCAGGCTAGTCCTGGCTGCATAGTGAAAGCCTGTACAACACTTAGAAAGCAGGGCAGGAGGGACAGGCATAGGAGGCCAGCATGTGCTACACAGTGAGACTTTGCATCAAATCAGAAAACACACACACCAAAATAACCAGACTTCCAAGGTGGGTGGGCGCACCTCATGTGCCTGCTCCAAGGTGGGCGGGTGCACCTCACGTGCCTGCTACAAGGTGGGCGGGTGCACCTCATGTGCCTGCTCCAAGGTGGGTGGGTGCACCTCATGTGCCTGCTCCAAGGTGGGTGGGTGCACCTCACATGCCTGCTCCAAGGTGGGTGGGTGCACCTCATGTGCCTGCTCCAAGGTGGGTGGGTGCACCTCATGTGCCTGCTCCAAGGTGGGTGGGTGCACCTCACATGCCTGCTCCAAGGTGAGCATGTGCACCTCACATGCCTGCTCCAAGGTGGGGGTGTGCGCCTCACGTGCCTGCTCCAAGGTGGGTGGGTGCACCTCATGTGCCTGCTCCAAGGTGGGCATGTGCACCTCACATGCCTGCTCCAAGGTGGGTGGGTGCACCTCATGTGCCTGCTCCAAGGTGGGCGGGTGCACCTCATGTGCCTGCTCCAAGGTGGGTGGGTGCACCTCACGTGCCTGCTCCAAGGTGGGCATGTGCACCTCACGTGCCTGCTCCAAGGTGGGTGGGTGTACCTCACATGCCTGCTCCAAGGTGGGTGGGTGTACCTCACATGCCTGCTCCAAGGTGGGTGGGTGTACCTCACATGCCTGCTCCAAGGTGGGTGGGTGCACCTCATGTGCCTGCTCCAAAGTGGGTGGGTGTACCTCACATGCCTGCTCCAAGGTGGGCATATTCACCTCACATGCCTGCTCCAAGATGGGTGGGTGCACCTCAGGCTCACGCATAGCATCCAAGTAAGAATGCCACCAGATAATCTGGAAAATGAGTCCGACTGAACCTGTGTGTTAGCCCTGAACTCTTCAGCAAGTTGCCGTCTAAACACACTTCTCCTCTGCAGTCTCGGGATGCTTGGTGTGCCGCCACCGGCGAAGATTAGCCGCTGTTGGCTGCACCTTCCTGGTGTCGGACTAGTCTTCGAGCTGAATCGCTGAACTCTACTGACAGGGGCCAGGCCTAATATAATCTCCAGCCGAAAGTGGAGAAAAACTCATTGTGAAGCCATCTGCCCTGAGATCCTGTCCTGGTTTCTAAGCCAAAGAAATCAGAGTATTCTGAGAATTTAAACAGCGTCCCCAGTGTGGGCAAGCTCTCTTGATACCTGGCCTGCATGCTACTTTGCTGCGCAGAGCCAAGCCCTTAGGCAGCTGCACAAGGTATATTACCAAGTGGGTCCCCAGGCCTTTATCTCCACAGGAAATAACCAAGCAGACGGTCACCACTCCGGGCACCCGGCAGTCCACTGTTTTCGCTAATATTTTCCCTTCTGTATACTTTGTTTTCAGCCTTACATGAATTTCCCAGTCCCTGTCCTTTCTTTCTGTGTTCTGTGGGACAGGGTCTCCTGTAGCCCAGACAAGTGTGGAGCTGTCAGGGATGACCTCTGACTCCTGATTCAGGTACTGGGAATCCAGGTGTGGCCGCCATGCCTCTTACACCACGCTGCAGATGGAGCCCGGGGTCTTATGCACGCTAGGCAAGCGCTCTGTCAACAGAGACAGTTTAATCAGAACTTTATAAGCAAACACTCCAAGGAGAGACTGGTTGGAGTAGGCTGTCCCAGGGGAGGGAGCAGGCCAATGCATTGTGTTGTGAATTTTAAAGAAAATTATATGCATATGTATGAGGCGGGTGGCATTCTGATAGAATAAGGTGACCTTATTTCCTTCCCAGAATTGCGACGGTGAACTGGATCTGCATTTCACAGTATTTCCTTACATGCGCCTCTAGGAAAGCCCACAGAGGGGGCGTCAGATACACAGTGACACAAGGTCTTTGGGGACACAGACCATCCAATATTCCACACAGGTGTGGGAGAACACCTGGGTTCTGTAGTTTCTGACATAGTTGGAACGGTTTGGCTGCAGCTACAGCAATGCTTAGCCACAGAGACACGTTCCGATACTCCATCGGGGAGCATAGCTACCGCAGCAGTTTCTCTGTTTATCAACTGTTCACCTGTCCAGTATCAATCGAACCCAGATTTTATCCTTCATTCCAGATTTATCCTTATATCTTTATCATTCAATCAAACCCTCCCCCAGGGCTCAGTATGCCAGTATAAGAAATTGAACAAACACCCACCTCCCACTACTGTGAACCTGGATTGCCATCATCGGGAGAAGCTGCCCAAAGGAGCTTCTCGGAGACCTGGATGTGTAAATGAGCTCAAGCTCTGTGGAAGTGATGGGTTTCTCCCCCGCAGGACATCCAGGTTAACAGAGTCAAACACCACCACCAGCTCTGTGAGGGGGACTCACTCCGGGCTTCACACACAGCTGAGTGAAGCTTTCAGAGCAGGGTAGGGAACGCATGGCCGGCTGTCAGCCTTTACCCCGCCCCCAGCGCCTGCTCCTGACTCTCAAAGCTGGCGCTCCACCTCAGCTTCCCCTTTGCTCTGCAGCCATTTACCTCTGTTTACTCATCCAGACACCAAACGCTCAGCTGTAAGCTTATGCTGAGCTGGACCCAGGGTCCGAGACATCCTACCCATCCAGACACTCGGTTTCTGAATCCTGGTAACCTTGGTGACAAAATATAAAGAGGCTTGCAACTGGCAACACTGACACTTTCAAAAGGCGAAACATAATACCATTGGGGGGGGGAGCAACTTTTCATTATTCACGGAGCCAGAAAACTGCCTGTACTCTTTGACCCAGAAGATTGACTCAGTTGTCTAACAGAAGCGAGTAGAGAGATACACGGTGTTCATTCTGTGGCTGTAACAAACACCATGACCAAGAGTAACTAACAGGAGGAAAAGATTTATTTGGCTTCTATTTCCAGACCACAGTCTGACACTGAGGGAAGTCAGGGTAGGAACCCAAGCAGGAACTTGAAAAAGCAGAGCCCATAAAAGGAAGGTTCCTTATTGGGCTTGCTCATGCTCTGCACAGCTAAATTTCCTTATACAGCCCAGGATCACCTGTCCAGAGAACAGTGCTACCCATAGTGGGCAGAACCTTCTACATCAGTCACTAACCAAGACAATCCCCCACACGCTTGCTCACAGGCCTATCTGATCTGGGCAACCCCTAAATTAGGGCAAGCTGACAGTTAACAGGTAACCAGGACACGTGGGAACAGGGGTGCCTATGACCTGGAACACGGTTTAGATGGTAGAGTGCTTGCCTGCCATGCAGGATACACTGGGCTTGATCTCCCGCACCACATAAACCGAGCATGGTTGCACAGGCTTATATCACCAGCACTTTGGAGGTAGAGGCAGGAGGATCAAAAAAGTCTTAGGCTGTCCTGGGCTGCATAACAAGTTCAAGGCAGGCTGGGATACATCTGACTCAAGAAATAAATAAAAGTTTTTTTTTTTAAATCTGCAGCTATGGTTTCTCCATCATGACAGACTATACCCCCAAGCTGTGAGCTAAAACAAACACTCTATTCCATAAAAAAATTAACAAGGTATGGTGATACATCCCTGTAGTCCCAGCTACTCAGGAGACCAGAGGATGAGCACAATCTGAGCTTAACAGAACCACACACATTATTGTATGGTAAGATAATTAAATCTCAGTAAGGTGGTTTTAAAAATCTTGTTTGATCCTAGTTACATAAAAAAATCATAAATGTATACACACAGAGATGAAGGACAGCTAATGTCTCTTGCAAAGTTGTTGATTTCCATTTTGTTATTCGAAAGTTCAAATCCATTCTTGGTTACAGAGAGTCAAGACCAGCGTGGGATATGGAAGTTTATGCCCCCCCCCGAAAAAAAGCCACAACATGCTATAGCCTTCAATTCAATTATGTGCAGTAGGATATCCTGAGGAAGGAAGGTATGCCCACTGAATACTGATCCCCGCCACGCATAGTGCATACCTATAGTCCCAGCACTGAGGCAAGCTAAGATAGAGTTCACCTTACACCACCCCTGGCCAGCCAGAGCTACATACCCAAACCCAGATGACTCCTCACGCAGATTCTCAAACGGGTGCTGGCTTCCCACGATGTACATAACAGGTGCCCAGAAACTCGTGCTTTTGGGAATAGGGCCATCTGCCTTACTCTCAGGCCTGGCCAGAGAGCTTTTCTGCACCAGGTGAGACGAGGCGAGGTGAGACATGGCTGGATGGCGAGGGGGTGCACAGCCGTAAAGCCCTCCCCTGGTCACGCATGCTCAGATCAGCGAAGTCTGAGCACCCCACTTGTCCTGCGCAAAGCCGGATGTCGGGGACGCGCAGACCTCCAGTCTGCAGATCCTAAGCGCACTCCCCTTCAGCCACTCCAGAGCCTTCCCGCCAAACCTGCATCCAATCAGAAAGTGCCACCGCTTCAAATCGAGCCACATCCAATCGTAAAAGGGACTTGGGTCCTAAGCCTGCCCCCAAGGCGCTCTGGACCAATGAGCATTCAAGGAGAGAGCGTTAAATATCCTGAGCAGCTGGCCTGGACCGTTGGGCGCACGAGCGGCGGTTGAGGAGCAGCGCTGAGGATCGGCTGAGGTGCTCTGCTAGTTCAGCATGGTGAGAGCAGCCTGGTGCCGGGGCGGGCCTCACGGGAGGGAGAGCGCCATCTCCTCAAGGTCTGGGGTCCCGTGAGGGTGAGCAAGGGAGGCGACTGGGAAGCCCGCCTCTCCTTTCCCAGCTCCCTGGCTGGGTGGGAGTAGCGGGGAAGGGGAGGTGTTAGATCTCAGAGTCCTGGCATCTTCTCTCCCAGGTCCCGGGCCGGGGTAGGGGGTGGGGTGGAGGTGATAGGTCTCAGAGCCTGGCATCTCCTCATGGCCCAAGCTCTCTCAAGAGCGAGATGCACCTCGGGGTGCAGAACCTGCCTGGAGTCCCAGCCCTGCAGCAGCTGATGAAAGAGGCACAAGAGTTCCAGCCTAGCCTCGTCCAACTCCAATCTCAAGAAGAGAGTGTAGAGATGGGTTTTTTTGAGAGGGAACTTTTGTGTTTTCCGATACCAGTGCCCTTGACTGAGAAAACAATCTGTGGCATGGATTCTAGAAGACTCTAGAAGCTACCAAGCTTTCTGGCCTAATGCTCACCATAGGAAAGTGAAAGTTACTGAGTCCAGAGGGCTTCAATTTGGAATTTTAAGACAGTCTCTCATGGCCCTTGCTGGTCCCGAGCTTACTGTGTAAGGGAAGATGCCCTTGGACTCTGATAGGCCTGCCCTCTGCCTCCTCTGTCAGGATCACAGATGTTTGCCACCAGCCCCACCCAACTTTACAAAGAAGTTTTTGTATTTTGTGCCTACTGCTGTTTGTCATGTTAGGTGGTTTATAAGTGGAATTGTTTGTTCCCATGAGAAGGTAGGTCTGTGGCATGCCACAATCCCAAACACTGCAGGCAGAGGTAGGAAACTTGGATGTCCAAGACTAATCTGAGGTAATGAATTTGAGACCAGCACAGGCTATAAGACCTTTAGGGGGGAAAAGTAAAACTGAGAACCTTTCTTAAGGTTTTGGTTTGTTTTAAAATGTGTAGGTGTGTCTATGTGAAGAATGTGTTCATGAGTGCCATTTCCCAGAGAAGCCAGAAGAGGGCAGTGAAAAGCCAGAGGCTGCAGTCATGGGCAGTCCTGCAAGAGGAGAGCGGAACAAGCAAACCATCTCCCCTGCCCTAGGCAGGCAACCTTTTAAAATACCCATATTCACATAAAAGGAATACCAGATCAGATCTAGGTCCTAATAGCCAGAATGTGTTTGTTTTTGTTACAAGTTCTCATAATTCATGTTAGCCTCAAATTTGTCTCCCTGCCTTAGCCTCCTATTTGAGCTGATTACTGTTCTGTATTCACCACACCAAGGCTTGATCATTATTTTTTTCATTTAAAAAAATTATTGAGAAGGCACTTCAGTCCCTTCCTTTTGTTCTTATGATGCAATCCTTGGCGTGCATGGAATTTGGCAACATATTCTAGTTTGCTTTCTGTTGCTGTGATAAAACACCAACTTTCAGGAGGAAAGGGCTTATTTGACTTACAGGTTATATAGTCTGCCATCAGTGGAAATCTGTGCAGGAACAGAGGCAAAGTAGCTTTGTGAGTTCAAGTCAGCCAGAGCAACACAGTGAGACTTGTCTTAAAACAAAAAAAGAGAAAACTGGCAGGAAAATAGAAAGCAAGGTTTTCTAGATGGGCAGATAGAAGACACAGGGACTACCCAGGCTAGGACTGGGTAACCTGGGACCTATTCTGTCTTTCCTTGTTAGAGTATATCTTATCCTTTAGACAGGCCACTGCTAAAACAACATTGTTTTGTTTTTCAAAGAATTACTGTGTCCTTGATGAGCTAGTTGTTGACATTGCATGGTGTACAAGTCTCAAACTTTAATAATTTGAAAAATAGCAAACATTTATGCTTGGGGCAAACTCCTACTTAAGAGTATGGTTAGCCTGGTATGATGGCTTACACCTGTGATTCTAGGACTTGAGAGGCTGAGGCAAGAGGATTGTCACTAGCAGAACAAGCTTCTCTCTCTCTCTCTCGTGTGAGTGTGTTGAGATAGGGTTGGACTTGAATCTACCAATCTTCTGAGTACTGGGATTCCAGAATCCTATACAGTCATACCTGATGGTAGCCAGTTTTGGGTCAGTTTTAACAGATAAAAGGAATGCCTGAGCATTCTTGGAATAAAGTTTGAAAATAGACACTGAAGTACTACACAACATTGTCTATGTGTGTCACGCAGTTTTGTGCTTCTGTTTCCAGCGTGAGTGTATCTCTATCCACGTGGGGCAGGCAGGTGTCCAGATTGGCAATGCCTGCTGGGAATTATACTGCCTTGAACATGGTATTCAGCCTGACGGTCAAATGCCAAGCGACAAAACCATTGGCGGCGGGGACGATTCATTCAACACATTCTTCAGTGAGACTGGAGCTGGCAAGCATGTCCCCAGAGCAGTGTTTGTGGACCTGGAGCCCACTGTGGTCGGTAGGTGCCTGGGACCTAGGTGGAGGCTTTCCTAGGAAAGTGGGGGAGTCTCAGGAAAGCCCACTGAGAATTGTATGTGCTGCATGATATGTCCTCTTAGTGATATGTGTGTATGCAGATGTTTCCTGGGAGAAACTGTTGACAGGTGTGGATAATGGAACTGAACAGCCCTTGCCTGAAAGACTCACAGGACATATGGTCTCCCTCTCTAGATGAAGTGCGCACCGGAACCTACCGGCAGCTTTTCCATCCAGAGCAGCTGATCACTGGGAAGGAAGATGCGGCCAATAATTATGCCAGAGGTCATTATACCATTGGCAAGGAGATTGTTGACCTGGTTCTAGACCGGATCCGAAAACTGGTAAGAGGATCGTAGAAGAGGCTTCATATGATGGTTGTCCTGTTCAAGAGGGTCCCAGGTAGTGGGGGAGTTATTTTGGCAAAACTGTTAGAATCAACAATCTATCATGAGTTTACCAAACTATCTTACTATATGGCCTCTGCTGAGATGCATCTATAGGTCTTCAGTGTATTCAAAGACAGTGTGTATGTATGGTAGACAGTGTGAATTTGCATTAGTCTGTAGAAATGGAAGTCGGAATGTGGCTTTGTCGGCACTGGCTTATGTACCCTGGTTTTACCACAGGCCGATCTGTGCACGGGACTGCAGGGCTTCCTCATCTTCCACAGCTTTGGAGGTGGCACAGGGTCTGGGTTTGCGTCTCTGCTGATGGAGCGGCTTTCGGTGGACTATGGCAAGAAGTCCAAGCTGGAGTTTGCCATCTACCCAGCCCCCCAGGTCTCCACAGCTGTCGTGGAGCCCTACAACTCCATCCTGACCACACACACGACGCTGGAACACTCCGACTGTGCTTTCATGGTGGATAATGAAGCCATCTATGACATCTGCCGTCGCAACCTGGATATTGAACGTCCCACATACACCAACCTCAATCGTCTGATTGGGCAGATCGTGTCATCCATCACAGCCTCCCTGAGGTTCGATGGGGCCCTGAATGTGGACTTAACAGAATTCCAGACCAACCTGGTGCCATACCCTCGCATCCACTTCCCACTGGCGACCTACGCCCCGGTCATCTCGGCTGAAAAGGCTTACCACGAGCAGCTGTCAGTGGCAGAGATCACCAACGCTTGCTTTGAGCCAGCCAATCAGATGGTCAAGTGTGACCCTCGCCATGGCAAATACATGGCCTGCTGCATGTTGTACAGGGGGGATGTGGTTCCAAAAGATGTCAATGCAGCTATTGCTACCATCAAGACCAAGCGCACCATCCAGTTTGTGGACTGGTGCCCAACTGGTTTTAAGGTAGGACTGGGTGCTAGGACAGTTATACCCACCAGTAAGCAACAGGGTCTGCCTCAGTCATAGCTTTGGGCAAAAATGGCCCTTTCTGTGTCAGACTCCAAAGAAAGCATGTAAGTTGCTAAGTGACTTTATGCTTTCCCAAACAATACTGGGTGTCCTTTCTTCAAACCATCAAGTACTGAACCCTAAGTGGGCAGATGAATCCTTCTCAGCCAACAAGACTGAGAAGGTGAGGATGTCCAAGGCACGGAGTGTTTGTTACCAGCCACTAGCTGTACCTTGCTCATGCTTCCTCCTAGTGGCACCTCTGGCTCAGCAGTGAAGAGCTGGCCTGTGGCTTGTCCATGTTAGGGGCTGTCTGTCCCTAAGAGTAGAGTCTATGTGGACACTATTAATCTCTTAGTTAGGAGGTGTTGGGTTTTGGTTTATTTTTTTTCATTACTATTTTGGTCAATATCACTGTGGTTTATCACACATTCTTTTACAACCATTTACTTGTGCTAGTATTAGTAGTAGCAGCTACTACTACTAGTAATACTACTGGTAGTATTAACTAGTTTCCATGTTTAAAAATTAAGTTTTAGCTTGGCATTCATGGTGGCACATGCATAGGATACCAGCACTAGAGAAAGTTCAAGGTCACCCTTCGTCACATAGTATGAAAACTATGGAAGGCTGAAAGCTGAACTGTCCCCAACGCTTACAAGGCTTTTAAAGCTTGTGTTATAAAACAAGAGGTCACTGCAGAGTGGAGGTATGCTGTGCCTCTTATATGGGCTGCAGACAGGAGCAAAGCATACATGTTCTTCATTAAAGTTAGAATATACTTCTTGATCAGGGGAGGGCCTATTGTATCTTTGTCCTTGCTGCTCCCAGCTGAGGTCTGCCTATGAACCCAGCTGCAGCCAACAGCCGTGTGTTCATGAGGTGTAAAAGGGTCTCCACCTTAGCATATTCCTGGAGGTTCATCTTCCTTTAGCTCCTCCATGTTCTCCTTGGAGTTTACTGCTACATGGGGGTTTTCAGTCGGTTTCCTTTCAACTACATATATAACATACTTTGGATAGATTTACGTGACATACCAGGATTATAGTATTCTCATTCTTTGTTGTACTGTGTGAGTAATTTGGCCATTGGTGGTTCAAGTAAGCACTTTACACTCTGTGAATATGTTGCTTTGTGAAGGTGAGTATTCATTCCCCAAAGTATTTATGTTTAAGCAGGGTCCACGGTTTACAGTAAACTATCATTTCTGAGGTCAATATAAACTTTACTATTTTTCTCCTTCTCTGGCAGGTGGGTATTAACTACCAGCCTCCCACCGTGGTCCCTGGGGGCGACCTGGCCAAGGTGCAGCGGGCTGTGTGCATGCTGAGCAATACCACTGCCATTGCAGAGGCCTGGGCCCGCCTGGACCACAAATTTGACCTCATGTATGCCAAGCGGGCCTTTGTGCATTGGTACGTGGGAGAAGGCATGGAGGAAGGGGAATTCTCAGAGGCCCGGGAGGACCTGGCAGCGCTGGAGAAGGATTATGAAGAGGTGGGCGTGGATTCCGTGGAAGCAGAGGCAGAAGAAGGGGAGGAATACTGAGTGCATGGGTCTGGCTGGCAGCCATCCATTTATGTCTTCCCCACCATTGAACATAAAGGATATATTATTAAAATTTCTATACTGAGGCATTTTCTTCCCTGTGTGCTGTACTGTCTAACAAAATTCCTCTCAAGATACCCGCCTTTTCCAAGTAAATTTCTCTGAGGAAAACATTTTTCCTAAGAAATGATAAATATGTAGGTTCAGTTTTAGGTTCTAACTAAGGACATTAGGATAAGGAACTTTATTTTATTTGTAAAGTACTGCTTGACTGGCACAGAAATGGCTTCCTACCCTGTCTTGGGTAGGGGTCCCTCTGGGCCTCTGGTGTGTGTCCAGGGATGGTTGCAGTGCACTGTCTGGCCCTTCGTTTCCACTGACAGCATTAGCTTTCTTCCTCTGCGCGTCGCACTGCAGTGGAGGTATTCCACAGCTGTCTACCATCACGTGTCCCCAGGGTGTACTGAGGTCTAGCTAACTCCGATTCCTGGTGTGGAATTAAGTGTTGAGAACTTGTATTGGTGGGTTCTTTTATGCAAGGGCCAAGTGTTTTCTTGGATGGCCCTTTTCTAGTCAAGGCTGCCCAGGATTGTATCTCAGCGCAAACCACAAAAAGCCTTTGAATGAGGAGAAGACTGTACCCAGTTCTCCAAATCAGAACTGTGTAAGACTGGCTTCGAAACAAAGTGGCCCAGATCTGAGGGAGTTTGGGGCCCAGTAAGAGGGAGAAGAGAAATGGGTGATCTGCCCAAGGCAGACTGTCGTGGTGATAGGCTGCCAGCTGAGACAGAACATGAGAACATCTAAACTCAAAGGGAGAGGAGAGATCCCTGGTCTCCACCTGGCAGGGGATACTACGGATGCTTGCCACCCATGATGCAGTATCGTGGCTGTTGTCTATTGACCAGGAATGGGCATGAATGTGGCCTAGATATGAATCCTAACCTGCTGCGAGCAGCAACAGCTCCAGAGAGTATGGGGCCCTAGGGCCAGAAAGCAGGAGGAGGCAGAACTGGGGCTCAAGTCCCCAGCTGTTCCTTCTCCTCCCCTCTTACTGTCTGTTGGCTTCTGTAGGGAGCTCAATTGATTCCTGGGTTTGTTAACCCAGTGCCCTAGATGTCTGCCTTCCCACCAGCTACCTAATAGTTCTAAGCCAGATATGTGCCCTGCCAGTCAGTCAAAATCTGGTTTCTGTGTTTTTTAAAATCTTGAATTCCATTCTTATTTAGCTGGGGCCATTTCCATAGGATGGCACCTGTGTGGAGGTCATAGGTCAACTTGCAGGAATTGGCTCTTTCCTTCTGCCATGTGGGCTCCAGTGGTCAAACTGAGGTCATTAGGATTGTCAATAAGTGTCTTTACCCAAAGAGCCATCTGGACTTTTTTTGTTTTGTTTTGTTTTGTTTTGTCTTTGTTTTGTTTCATAGCCCAAGCTGGCCTTTAACTCAAGATCCTGCTACTTCCAAGTGCTGGATTACTGAACTACCCTTCCTGTGTAAACCTGACACTTGTAATAAAGCCCAGCTTTGTGGCTCACCTTTCCTCTCATCATGGATAATCTAGGTTTTCCCACCTCCTTCCAAGTCCTTAACCCTCCCTCCCTCCAGCCTGCTCAGAATCACACATGTGCATGTGGACACACACACACACACAGGATGCTGATTTCCACCTCTGACTTTGCTGCTCTCAGCAAAGGCCCAGCTGTGCCCATCTCTCCACTCACTCAGGTGTATTCTGGTAAGCAGAAGCACTTTGAATGTATTACTCAGAATGGATGGACATTTCCTCTCTGCACTGAGCAGGGAGCTCTTGAAGGGCCAGATGTCCTGAGTGGATACCCAGTCAGCGCCCACAGCACCCTTATCCAGGGCCCTTCGTCCCATGGAGCCATGCCTGCTGAGTTGAGACCACAGGGCTACCCTAGCCATGTCATCCAAAAAAGAGGAGTCCCCTGCCCCCAGGTGTACTGCTCTCTGGTTTCTTAGGGCTTGACCCCACCCTTTCTCACCTTATTTTTTTTACCTTAGGTATCTATTTTAACTGACTATCCTCAACCTGTTTCCTGAGTTTTAAATAGCTGATAATTTTAATGACTAAAAATCTCCCAGGGTTAATGAGATTTAGGTGAGAAATAATAGGGATGGGTGTGGCGAGATGGCTTACAGCGGCGCTTCTGTGGTACATGCTATGGCCAGTTTCCTCCATAAATTAAATAAATAAATGCTATTACATCCTGAATCGTGAAATTCTTGAGAATAGTCAATTGTGGAGAAAAATCATATGACAATGGAGTTCAAAAACAAATGAAAAATAATGATTTATAATAGGCAGCCTCTGTCTTAGGAAGTCTAAGAAGCTAACAGAACAGAAATGGGTCCATCATGAGAGCAGAAGTGAGAGTGTCAGTGGCTGATTTACTCTTCTAGAATGTGGTAAATTGAGTATATCCATATTGCATGCACGGGGGAGAGGATGGATGGAAGGAATGAACAGGAAAAAACAAACAAACAAAAAACAACAGACCAGTGCAGAGAGCAGTCCTGAAGGAAGACGAGTGTGGAAGCAACACAAATGCCCACACCTGTAGAACCACATGGGTAGGAATCTCTTCTTACAGGTAGGTGTTGAGATCCGTGTAGCTAAGGAGATGTACTTGAAGATGAATCCCAATAAGTGTTCATGATTTAGGAAACGTTACTTTCTAGAAGCCTGACTTTCTTAACAAGAATGATGCGTCTACACAGTAGAATAGAGATAATTAGCAGGAATAATTAACAGTGCTAATGTGCAAGAGCCACTTTATGGGGCATTAGGATAACGTAATTTGCCTGTTTGCTAATGAGTGGTGGTTTTTTGTTTTGTTTGAATAAAACTAGAAACTGTGGGCACATTTAATAGTGAACTTGCAGAAATTCAAACTTCCCCCTCTCAGTGCTGTAGAAGAGGTTCCCAGACTCTGAACGTGGCTTGAGCTAAGCGAGCCGTGACATTCCATAAAACAGCTTACCAGCCAGCCACCTGGGCTCTGACAACTTCTAGCCTCGCACAGACACACATACAGATCCATGATTAAAAAATAAATCTTTAAACATTTTTTAAAAGAAAATGAGGCCTCTGTTCCACAGACAGGGAAATAAGCCTTTCCTGATGCTGCTACAAGAGGTCATTCTTAGGAACGTTCCCTTTCTGAGGAGGGTTCCTTCAGAAGTCTCTACTCTGTTGCCTCTTTTCATCAGGGTTTAAATCATGAGTTCTTTTTTTCTCCCTGCATGACAGTGATTTGTGCATCAACAGAAGCACAAATCCAGAAATTCAGAGGCAAAAACAAATGTCCCGAGAATGTAATTATTGTTGCAGTCACCCTTAATTTAGCTAGCAATCTTAAATTAGGCCAATCTCCGTTACAAATACATTTTAGGGAGATGGAGAGTTTCCCCAGCAGTTAAGTGCACTTGTTGCTTTTGTAGAGGACCAAGGTTCAATTCCCAGCACCCACATGGCAGCTCATGACCTGTTACTCCAATCCCAGGGGATCCAGCACCCACTCCATACATGCACATGTTGCACAGACATACACACAGGCAAAACACTTACGCACATAAAATAATCTTTTTAAAGGATATCTTAGGGGAGGAGAGGCAGCTCAGCAATTAAGAGCACTTGCTGCTCTTGCAGAGGACTCAGGTTCAATCCCCAGCACATAAATGGTGGCTCAGTCACCCAGAGCCCCAGTTTCACGGGGGCTTCATACCTTCTTCTGACCTCAGATACCAGGCCTGCACATGTGCATATACCTATATATGCAGGTAAAATACATACATATACAAAAACATTAAATCTTAAAAACTATTTTAATATAAAGAAAACCCAGGGTGTCTTTAATTCATGAATACTTGTTTTGTACTACTTTTCCCATAAGACTTCATGTTTCACTAGAAAAGGGTGAATTTAGCATATATGTCTGCCCTACCTATTGTGTAGTAATAGACTAGCAAGAAATATTTGGAAGAAGTGAGATATAATTTGGTTGGTAGAGTGCTTCTCTAGCATACATGAGGTCCTGGATATGGTACCCACTACCACATAGGCCATAGACGGTGATTAACGAAGACCCATAACTGACCGAGGTGCAAAGACTAAGAGACTAGAATGCTTAGCCTGAAATGGAACATCTACACTGTGTCCCTTCTCCGAAGACTCGGAGATGACTGCAGAAGGGGATGGAGAGATAATGAGAGCCAGGGGCACTGAATAACTCAAGGATACAGTGTCATCTGGATGTAACAGGACAGCTGCACATGTGAAGCAGTTATGACAGCATGCATACATCCTGCATATGCTCAAGCCAAACCAGATCCCTTCATGGAGAGGGACAGGAGAGCTATCAGCAACCAGTAGTAAGAGGGGAAGCCAGCTTCCTTTAAGGATAGTACAGCTTGTAAGCTGACCATCCTACAATGGAAGGTCACACATCCATGAATATAGAGGCAGCACAAACTGGACTTGAGGAAAGCAGAACATAAAGGGGTGTGGAAGTAGACATGAATAGGTGAGTATGGTCAAGGTCAACTCACTGTAGGAAATTCCCCAAGAACTAATAAAAGGATGTGATTTAAGAACTAAAGAAGGGGGCTGGAGAGATGGCTCAGCACTTAAGAGCACTGACTGCTCTTCCAGAGGTCCTAAGTTCAAATCCCAGCAACCACACAGTGGACCACAATCATCTGTAATGAGATCAGATGCCCTCTTCTGGTGTGTCTGAAGACAGCTATAGTGTACTTACATATAATAATAAATAAGTAAAGCTTAAAAAAAAAAAAAAAAAAAAAGAACTAAAGAAGGAAAACAGGAAAACGGATATGGACATTTTCTTTGATATAGTAGAGGGCCAATTGCCAGACTGTAACGTTCCTGTTACCCTCAAACACTCCTGCGAGTAAACCCTCTCCCATGCTCCTGTAAATAACCCAAAAGGACTCACTCACCAAGCAAGACCAATGGAGTGTTCCTCTGGTATGCCATTGCCTGGGGTGGGATGGAGGGGAAAAGCCACTCAACAGTCAGGATGGCCCTTTGGGAAAATCATAACATCTTTCTGGTGAGGTGTCCTGGGGGTTGACCAGCAGAGGAGGTGCATTTCTACCTTCCCGCATATTTAGATCCACAAATAGAAACTAAGCAATTGTTTTGGAAACAAGAACAGCATGTATATGAAACTCTCAGAGGTTTTCACTTAAACCTGTTTTAGAATTATTTACTTCAAGTTATGAGAGAATTATAGTGGAAACCAATACCCTGGTTTAACTTTTTAAGGGCGTCTGTTTTCATGAGAATTCTTCTGTCTCTGAAAGCAGTGACCCTTCTTAGCCAGGGCAACAGGCCAACTAACCCCAATTTCTTTTAGCAGTGGTCAGGGGCAGGACACATCCTACAGAGACCTTAGGAAAGATTGTCAAGGGTACTCTGGGCCTGATGACACTAGCTCGGCAGTAAGCTGTTTCATAGGTTCTAGGCCTCTGAAGCCTCATTTCCTGGCTAGTTAGTGAGCACCCTGCCCTGAGCATGGATGACCACTCCACACACCTTCCCATTACTGAGTGAGTGATTTGTGGTAACCATGACTACTGACAGCTTTGCTCACATGTTATCCTTGGAAACAGGGAATCTATAAACCCAGGAGGATTTTGCTGGTTGAATATTTCTAAATATATTTGCCACCTGGGGAGAGTAACAGCTTTGTTTCAGGAGAAATCCTGGAAGAAGAGAGATACAGGGTGGGTTTTTTTGTTTGTTTATTTGTTTTGTTTGTTTGTTTTGTTTTGTTGTTTTTTCCAATTGAATAGCAACTGATTTTCCCCAGGTATCTGAGTCTCGCTTGCTGACTTTTAAAAAATTACTCCCGAAAGCATCCTGTTATCCACCTTAACTCCACTCCTCTGGCTCGCAGAGCTGCTGAGTTTCTTCATGAATGGCAGCACAGGGTGTATTTCATAGGCATTTTTGAAGGTGCCACTGCACAGTAGACTAAAGTCCACTCATGTTCAGCTGTTGGCAGGTAGGGAAGTACACTGTGGGGAGGCAGGCTCAGGCTATCCCCACCCCCACTGCCCAGGAGAGCCTTTGATCCTGACTAACATCACACCTTACACAAACTCCCTAGAGCCATGCTTCTCAGCCTTCCTAATGCTGAGACCCTTTAATACAGTTCCTCCTGTTGTGGTGACTCCAACCATAAGTTTATTTTCATTATTTTCATTGCTACTTCATAACTTTAGTTTTGCTGCTGTCATGATTTGTAATGGAAAGATCTAATATGCAGAATATCTGGCATGCAACCCCTGTGAAAGGGTCATAGGTCATGACCCCACAGGTTGAGAACCACTGCCCTGAACAATACACTTCACTTCTATTCCATCTACAGGCAATTCCTATCAGCAGGGAAACTTGGGTGGGTCCCTTAACTTAATGTCATAAATAGCAGAGCTGCCTTTTCTGCCAACCGAACAACCACCATTTCTGTAAACTATAAGGCAGAGAGAAAAGTCTACAAGCATCTAACCTGACGCTTGTCAGATGCCAGATTGGACCATCACCATGACAGGCAGAGAAGGCGGGAAGTGCCAAGTGGCAAAATTTGAAGGAGGTTTCAGTTAATAACAATTTCACTATACCAGTTAACTATTGTAGGATACAGTTATTGAGAGACCCAGAAGGATGCTGGCGGTTTCTACACTTCTTACTCTATAGCACTGGTTCTCAACCTCTGGGTAGCCCCACTTTGGGGTTGAATGACCTTTTCACAGGGGTCGCCTAAGACTATCAGAAAACACAGGTATTTAATACATTACAATTCATAAAAGTAACAAATTACAGTTATGAAGTAGCAATGAAAGTAATTTTATGGTTTTGGGGGTCACCACAACATAAGGACTGTATTAAAGGGTCACAACTTAGGAAGGCTGAGAACCACTGCTCTAGGGGGTTTGCTCTATTCCCAACCAGATTTTGCATTCCTCATGGGCAACAGTAATATCTTGTTCACTCACAGAATCAGGCTAAATTGTACGGTCTCTGTTCTTCCCATGAGCCCTGCATGGGCTTTTAGTGTGTGTGTGTGTGTGTGTGTGTGTGTGTGTGTGTGTGTGTGTGTGTGTTTTCACATCATGCATGTGTCTACAGAGGCCAGAAGAGGACATCAGGTCCCCTGCACCTAGAGTTGTGAGCCATCCAGCATGGATGCTGGATACTGAGTTCTGGTCTTCTGCTAAACCAGTGAGAGCTCTTAGCTGTTGAAGTCTTTCCACACACATAACCTCAACTTCTGTTCCTTTGTTTAATGAAATAGAAGTGGCCATACTCTGACTCTTGACTAACTGGGTCTTTTGTGATAGTGTGTATACCACTGTACCCCTGGGTTGGGTTAGCTGTCTGGTGATTCTGAGTCTCTAATATTGGTGACTGTGAGAAGGAGAGGCATGCTGAGTGACTTGAGGTGGAGAAAGGTTAAGTTGCTGGACCCCTGAAATAATTAAATACAGCAGCATGCTGAGTACCACCCGAGGCTCCCGTGATAGGGTAAGGAATTCTATCTACAAACCTTCAGATCGATCGTAACACCCATTTCAAGTCAGATGGTTGTTTTTATGATATTAATCAGATCTTATCTCTCTAATTATGTATAGCTCAGCAATTAAAAGTATATAGGTTTGCATCTGGACACTTTCCAATCACCACATTAATAGAATTCCGGTGATTGTTTTGTGTTTCCATAATGCCAAAGACTGATGTGTTCTGAGGGCAAGGGTAGAGTAGGGCCAAGAGCCAGCTTCGGTCTCACTGCAGACCTGAGCTTGGCCATGTCTGGCGCCCTGTCCCCTTTGCAGCATGTCCTGACCAGGGTGACTTACATGTGCCACTGAAGAAAAGGGCAGGAACAAAGCGGGGGAGCTATGTTAGGCACCAGCTCAGCCTTTTTGTAAAAGAAGTTGCTGGGTGCCGAAGCTGAAGGCGTCACAAACTCCATCCCAGCCTGCCTGTGACACCAAAGAGTGAAGCATGCTGGGAGCTTTCAAGTCATTTCATATTTCTTTCCTGACTTCGGAAGTTGTTAAAAAATAATTTATTATCAACTCAAAAAAAAAAAAGATTTGACCAGACTTCAAAAATGTGGCTAAATATGCTATGTTTTATGGGGTGTGTGTGTGTGTGTGTGTGTGTGTGTGTGTGTGTGTGTGTGTGTGTCACAGGGACATAGAACTTGGGACATCAGGCTTGGCAGTAAGCACCTTTACCTGCTGAGCCATCTTGCTGGCCCCTTCTTTACAACATTTTATAGCCAATTTATTTGTTAACAAGTTCTTTCTTTTAGTAATTACAGCAGATCATCTGATACAATTCTACCTCAGAAATTGGATTTTCCTTACAAAGTATTGTCTATGTTTTTCACTATTTAGTTCATTTTTGTAATGCTAAGGATCTAACTTGGACATTCTCACATGCTAGTCAAGTACTTTTCTGCTGGGTTATACCTCGGCTCTGTGTAGTTTTGGTTTTTAGTTTGTGTGTTTTGTTTTGATTTTGAAACATGGTCTCGCTTTGTAGACGTGGCTGGCCTCAAACTCACAGTGATCCTCCTGCCTCTGCTTCAAGTGCACCACCATGCCTGGCCTGTTAAGATTTTTTAAAACCTCCATTTCCTTACCTGATACCCCACAAACATCTGTGACATATACAGCTGTGTCTCATGAGGCTGAACTGGCAATGTACTGTGAATAACACTTGCTACTTCTGCTTCCCTGACTGTAATTCAAAGTAAACTCATGTCCCCCGTACCACTTCATGGAGAGGACAAGTGACTAAAAACACCGAAAAGAAAATTAAAGCTGTAATTGCCCTTGTCCAAATGCCTGAGTGTCCCCTGGGTTCTTAAAGGCAGCAGGGTCCAGTAGGGCCCATGGGAAGGAATCTGGAGTCCCATTCTCTGTCATAAACCGAAAATATCAACACAATCAGCTAGCCTCATTATAGTTAGGACAAAACACTAAGCGGGCCATGGGATCCTCGTTCTAGCTGTTGGGGGTGTCCCCTGGAGACTTCCCTATAGACTCCTACCTGGGGTGTTATGTCCAGACCCAGCTTGATGGTATCACAGAAAATGATGATCTGATAGTCTGAAATGTTTTCACTAATCTTTGTGTATATATGTGTTTGTATGTATCTATATGATATTTATACACTCTGTGTGTGTGTGTGTGTGTGTGTGAGAGAGAGAGAGAGAGAGAGAGAGAGAGAGAGAGAGAGAGAGAGCATAGAAAGTGAAGGCAAATCTTGTTTTCCAAACGGTGGTAAATGCAACAAAAATCACACCAGGGCTGGCAGGATGGCTCAGCAGGTAGAGGCACTTGCCACAAAGCCTTAAGGCCTGAGTTTGATTCCTGGACACTGATGAATGGCCAGGAGGGCGTGGCAGCAGGAACATTGGTGCTGTGGGAGAGGCTGTGCCAGCAAGCCAACTGGTTACATCGCGGAGCCAGCTGGTTACGTAAAGAGGCAGCTGGTTACGTCATGGAGGCTGCCCGGAAGCAGAGGGCTTTAGTTGGAACTGGGCATGGGTTGTGGCTGTGGAGTCCCATCTTCCTGCTCCTTGGCTCTAGCCAGGCAGGCCCCACATCCACAGCACCAGCCGAGGACCAACACCTGATCTTGTGGGGGGACCTTTCACACTCAAGCCTCGGGGAATACTTCACACACTAACCCTGAGTCGCTGAGTTGAGGAATGGATTTAGAATGGCGTTTGGCACAAATGTTAACCATGTTGCCAGGAGGGTTGGGGTGGAATTAAAATCTATGTGCTATTTCCTCAACGTCTTTTTCTACAAAAATTGTTGTTGGAAGTTCTACCTGATGCGATGGTCTATATGCTCAGCACAGGAAGCTTTTTGCCTGGCGGTGAAAGGTCACAGCCATATGGGGGTTCACTGATTTTTATTTCACACAGAAACTATTGGTTTTCATTCTGATGTACTGTGACAAGGTCTGAGAATCACAACCCCTCGCAGCCCCCCAGCTCCACCCTGACTTCCCTGGCCCTGTCTACAAAATTAGCACTGACCTCTGTCCAGCTCTCAGGGAACAGAGGTTAGAGTGAAGTAAATAAGCAATTTACCCTAATTAGCACCTGATGAACAACTGAGGGAGAAGGGTAGCTAGACTTTTAGCAGGTGCCAAGTCATCAGCAGTGCGTGAGCATGTGTGCACACACACACACACACACACACACACACATGCACAAACATACGCACACATGCATGCACTCATACCCGCGTGCGCGCGCGCGCACACACACACGCACACACGCACACATGCACAAATATGCATGCACACATGCACACACATACACACACGCGCGCATGCATGCACATGGGCACGTATACACATGTGCACAAACATGCATGCACACACGCATGCACTCACACACACACACACACGCACACATGCACAAACATACGCACACATGCATGCACTCATACCCGCGCCCGCGCGCGCGCGCGCACACACGCACACATGCACAAATATGCATGCACACATGCACACACATACACACACGCGCGCATGCATGCACATGGGCACATATACACATGTGCACAAACATGCATGCACACACGCATGCACTCACACACACACGCATGCATTCAAGCACATGGGCACACACACGCACACATGCACACACACGCGGGCACGCACACGCTGCTCTCCTATGAGGAAAGGCCATAGACCCCACCATTTCTGTCAGCACTTTAAGCATTCCACATCTTAAGGAAACTGCTGCTCTGAGCGCCCACCATCTTTGTTTCTCCTCTCTGCCCTTCATGAACACAAACTGAGGTGCCTACATTTTGCTGGCTCACCAATTCTGCTTGGTTTAAGTTGTTGTGAGCACCTATCAGAAAATTAAGGAAACATTACCAAGGGAAGAACTAACAGGGTTTCTCTAGGGGAGAATGAGGGAAAGAGGAAAAGAAAATCTTGCTTTATCACAAAAACTCCCAGCTGAGACCCTGTGCTACACTATGCTTCCTGTTACAAGCATGGAGTCCAGGGTGGCTTTGGAAGACTTCTGAGGAACAAAACCCTCTGAGAAGATTAGCTTTAAGGTGATGGGAGCCAGGTGAGCACATCGACTCTTTGATCTGTAACCACAGTTTCTAGAAAATTTAGTTCTGTGTCAGACTGAAACCCAGGAGCCCACAGGTAATGTGACATATCACAGAAAGGCAGCATTTTGCTCTCTGTCAAAGAGATGAATCTATTTCTTACTCTGATCCAATTTAAAATGTACAGCCATAGTTTGGATCCTTAGGAGAGAAAAAGCTCAAGAGCATCCAGTTGAAGACAGAGTCTTCAGAATCTCAGGGTCCCTGAGGAAGGGTGCTTTGTGATATCTCCAGTAACCTCACAGTTCTGACTCTGCGGGATGATGACCCAAACCACTCTGAAAACTCTGTTTATAAAACAGAGAACATCTCTTACCCTGTAACCATGCCTGGCCTGGAACTCTCTCTGCAGGCTAGACCTCAGACACACAAGAGACTCTCCTGCGTCTGCCTCCTGACTGCTAGGATTAAGACATGGGCCATCATAAACAAGTCTCACAGAGAATTTCTCAGGCTACCTGGCTCATATCCCACTTTTATTTTTAAGTACATTTTACAAATGATGTATTTATCCAGAAATATACTTTACTTTGTATGGTGGTTTGAATAAGAATGGCGCCCACAGGCTCACGTTTTTGAATGCTTAGGGAGCGGTGCTATTGAACGGATCAGTAGGTGGGGTCTTGTTGGAGGGTGTATGTCACTGGGCGCGGGCTTTGAGGCTTCCAAAGCTCAAGCCAGGCTCCGTCTCCTCTCTCCCTCCTCAGTCACTGTCTCTGTTGCTCTCTGCCTCTTTCTCTCTCTTCCTCCCTTTCTGTCTCTGTCTCACCCCCACCTTGCCCCTCCCTGCTGCCTGTAGATCCAGATTGTAGAACCCTCAGCTCCTTTTCTGCCTGCATGCTGCCTTGCTTCCTGCCATGATGATAATGACACTCTGACACTCTGACACCTCTGACACTGTAAGCCCACTCTATTGAACTGCTTTCCTCTGTAAGAGTTGCCATGGTCATCGTGTCTCTTCACAGCAATAGGACTGACTCTGACACTCTGAGTTAAGTGAGATAGTGTGAGCCAACCTCTGCTGCTTGGGTCAGCACGGAGAGTCTTGTCTGTGCTGTCCTGTGAAGGATCACACACCTTTTCTGAAGGAGCAGGGGGTGGCACAGGAACACAGGTTTATACACAATGCCTGCTCTGATGAAGCGTTTTGACTCGGGGACATGAACTGATCACCTACGGAGTTCATGTGTGTGGAGGTTCATGTGGAGTTCATGTGTGTGGAGGTTCATGTGGAGTTCATGTGTGTGGAGGTTCGTGTGGAGTTCATGTGTGTGGAGGTTCATGTGGAGTTCATGTGTGTGGAGGTTCATGTGGAGTTCATGTGTGTGGAGGTTCATGTGGAGTTCATGTGTGTGGAGGTTCATGTGGAGTTCATGTGTGTGGAGGTTCATGTGAAGTTCATGTGTGTGGAGGTTCATGTGGAGTTCATGTGTGTGGAAGGCTGACAGCTGTGCTTACTCAGCGGTGCACTCCCCTTTCCAAAGGACTCCATTCTAGTTTCGTCTCTTGCTGTGTAAAACACTGACCAAAAGCAACTTGAAGAGGACAGGGTCTATTTCAGCTCACCCATCATAGCCCACTGTCCACCATTAAGGAAAGCCAAGGCGGGAATGTGAGCAAGACAGGAGTGTGAGCAAGGCAGGAGTGTGAGCAAGGTGGGAGTGTGAGCAAGGCGGGAGTGTGAGCAAGGTGGGAGGGTGAGCAAGGAGGAAGTGTGAGCAAGGCGGGAGTGTGAGCAAGGAGGGAGTGTGAGCAAGGCAGGAGTGTGAGCAAGGCGGGAGTGTGAGCAAGGCGGGAGTGTGAGCAAGGCGGGAGTGTGAGCAAGGCGGGAGTGTGAGCAAGGCAGGAGTGTGAGCAAGGAGGGAGTATGAGCAAGGTGGGAGTGTGAACAAGGCAGGAGTGTGAGGAAGGAGGGAGTGTGAGCAAGGCAGGAGTGTGAGCAAGGCGGGAG
>CM052700.1:3686193-3721505 GCA_028551405.1 Uromys caudimaculatus | reverse complement strand
AGTGTGACCAAGGTGGGAGTGTGAGCAAGGCAGTAGTGAGAGCAAGGCAGGAATGTGAGCAAGGCAGGGGTGTGAGCAAGGCAGGAGTGAGAGCAGGGAGGAAGTGTGAGCAGGGCAGGGGTGTGAGCAGGGCTTGGGTGTGAGCAGGGCGTGGGTGTCACCCGGGCAGGGGTGTGAACAGGGTAAGAGTGTGAGCAGGGCGGGGCTGTGAGCAGGGTGGGAGTGGGAGCAGGGCAGGGGTGTGAGCAGGGTGGGAGTCTGAGCAGGGCAAGGTGTGAGCAGGGCAGGGTGTGAGCAGGGCAGGGGTGTGAGCAGGGCAGGGGTGAGATCAAGGCAGGACTGTGAGCAGGGCAGGGGTGTGAGCAAGGCGGGAGTGTGAGCAGGGCAGGGGTGTGAGCAGGGTGAGAGTGCAAGCAGGTCGGATCCTGAAGAAGAATCCACAGTAGAGCTGGTGCCTGCTGGCTCACTTCCAGGCTCACATTCAGCTACCTTCCTTTTATTTTTTAAACAAATGTAATTTATTATTATTTTTTATCATATGTATGTGTCAGAGCACATGACCACCTGTACCTCAGGGACCAGAGGCCTTGAATCTCCTGGAGCTGGGGTTGCAGGCGGCTGTTAGCCACCTGATGTAGGTGCTGAGAACCCAGCTCAGGTCCTCTGGAAGAGCAGTAAGTCCTTGTAGCCACAGGCATCTCTCCAGCCTGCAGCTGCCTTGTGTGTACAGCCCAGGTTCACCTGCCCAGGGCTGGCACGACCCACAGACCTCCCCAGAGGCCACTCCCATCAAGGCAAGTTTTCAGTTCCTTTACCCGCGTGTGTCAGGTTGACAATGAAGCCAGAGCAGACTCACGCAGGCGTCTATCTCACAGAAGATGCTTTTCTTCCTGAACCAATACTCGTTTGCACGTGCCTAAAAAGCAATGGAGTTTTGTTTTGAGGGGATTTGTTCATGCCCATTATCTACCTCATGTAGATACCTATATATCAGGCCGTAGGCCAACGGGTGATGATGATTCAACGCTGAATGAACCCAGGTCATGGCAGGCAGGTTGGCCACCTTTCAGGAACCACATACACAGGGCAGCGTTAATTTTGGATAAGTGGCAAGTCCCTTGAGCAAAGTCTCTGTAAGAAGACAAGGGAGCAGAAGTCAAGAGGACTTCCTGGAAGTCACTATAAAAGCCAGGACTCAGACTCTACCTTCTAAGCGCTGGGATCGAAGGCGTGTGCCGCTGCTGCTGTTGCTGCCACCGCCACCGCCATTACCACAGGGCTAGGGAAAACTCTTAAATGGTGGTCCTACCACAGACTCTAGGCAGGCGTGTGGGAGAATGCAGGTGGGTAAAGGCAAAGTAGTCAATGGAGTTGCCGGAAGGCACCGAAAAGTACATTTTAAAAGTTTATTATCCATGTGTGTATGTGAGATACACGCATGCCACCGTGGAGATCAGAGGCAAAGTTCATGGAGCTCAGCTCAGGTCTCCAGGCATGTCCAGCAAGGACGTGATCCACTGAGCCATCCCCCAGCCCTCGTTGTGTAAAATTTGAAGGAGCAGACACCGTCGCTTCACTGTTCTTTACTCTTTGGTCTTTCAGTGTTCTTGGGCCTCTGCCAGCTGCCAGGCATTGCCACTTTGACCCGAGAGCTTTTCCCAGAACTGAAGGACAATCTGGCTACAGACATCACACACTGGAAGCCCCGGAATGGAGCAGCCCTCAGAAGCAGCCCTGAGCCAGTGACCCTCAGAGGTGCCCTAGCTTGCCTTGCGGGGTAGTTCTGAGGCCAGCGTTTGCATGGTTTCCTGGCATTTCCCCTAAGACTAGGCTCTAGTCACTCTGTGATTGCCAGCTTAATAATGCACATTTACAGGCAGGCTGCCTCCCTGGGTCATTTTCATGCTGTGGCATTAATGTCTAAGTAGCTTCCTTGTACTCCAATCATATCGCAGTCTGCTGGGGTGGGGGTGGGGCTCAAATCAAAAGAATGAAACCCGTTCTGTAGGAAGGCAACGTTAACTTCAAGTACCGTTTTTAAAAAGAAACTTGTGTATATGTGTCTCTGCAAATGTGTGTGCATGTGTGTACATTTGTTGAGGGTGTGCTTCTGGGCTTGCATTTTCTCAGCCAGAGTGGAGAACCACAGAAGCTATGCCTTGTACATACCTCCTCAGATACTGAGGTGGTCTGAATGAAAATGGCCCCCACTGACTCAGAGGCGTTGCTAGAGGTGTGGCCATGTTGGAACAGGTGTGTCACGGGGTGGACTTGGGGTTTCAGATGCTCAAGGCTGAACAAGCGTCACTTTCTCTTCCTGCTGCCTGACAATCCAGATGTAGAAGTCTCAGCTACCTCTGCAGCCCCATGTCTGCCTGCATGCCACTAAGCCTCTCACCATGACAATAATGAACTAAACCTCTGAACCTATGAGCTAGCCCCAATTAAATGTTTCCTTTGGGGCTAGAGAGATGGCTCAGTGGTTAAGAGCACTGACTGTTCTTCCAGAGGTCCTGAGTTCAATTCCCAGCAACCACATGCTGGCTCACAACCATCTGTAAGGGGATCCGTTGCCCTCTTCTAGTGTGTGTCTAAAGACAGCTACAGTGTACATATAAATGTTTTCTTCTGTAGAGCTGTGGTCATGGTGTCTCTTCAGAGAAACAGAAACCCTTACTAAGGCAGTTTGGGCAAGCCCATGCATGCTCACCCCCATGCTGGAATGCTGACTGGTTTCATCTTATGAGGGTCTTGTTCAGGCGGCCACTGCTGCTGTGAGTTCATGAGGGCAGCAGCCGTTCAGTCAAGTCCACAAGACACTGTCCTTACACACACACACACACACACACACACACACACACACCCGGACTCTGCCTTCCCCGACCTCCGACCTATACAATCTTTCTGCCACCTCTTCTGGGATGGTCCCTGAGCCCTGGGGCAGGGATGCAATGTAGACATTCCGTTTAGTCAAGCACTCCTGTGCCTTATTCTCTGCAGTTCAGGTACTTGTGAGTTTCTGCTTTAATTGCTGTCCAGTACACAAAGGGACTTTGACGAGGTCTGAGATCTTGTACTTAATCTATGAGTAAAGAGGTACAGATTTAGAGGTCACTTTAATACTTTGTCCATTTAGAAAAATAATTGTAGTGGGTTCATCCCTGGGGTCTATGAACTGTCCAGCCATGGGCTCTTGGGTGAACTGACAGTAACAAGCCTGCACTTCTCCCTGTGGAGCAGGCCTTCAATCCGCCCAGAAAGTATTTGGTTACTCTCATAACATCTGGACCACTACTGCACCAGTGGGCATAACTCGCCACACTGGTCAACTGTACAGCTCACAGGGTTCTCATCTGGTAAGACTGTTGGTCCTCAACCTCCGTAACCAAGACTCCTTTATAACGCAGGACTTCCTATCTTCCAGGAAGGTGACATTGCATGCTGTCCTTTGGATCACAAATGCTTCTGCTGGTCCATGTGCAGACTTAGACCCATACTTGGCACTGTTGAAGGGAGCGAAGGTTTTAAAAGATAGATGTCTTCCAGTCATAAAGCCATGCCCTCTGAGGAAATGGGCCCTGCCTGCTTCCTTCTCTCCTTTTCGTGTCTGGGTTACAAAGAGGCTGCCTTTGTTTCAACACAACTGCCTCTCCACAGGACCAAAAGGAATGGAGTCAACCAACATGGATCGCTGTCTCCAAACTACGAGCTAAAATACGCTTTTCCTCTTGAGAAATTGATTGACTTTTATAATATTTATTATTATACTTTATTATGATAATGGCTCATTAGTCTATTTTTAACTTTTCTGAACTTAGGACAACAGTGGAGGAAATCCAGATCTGTGACACCCGTCCATTGCCTTTAACTGTCTCCAGCCTCATGACACCCAGAGGCGACCATTCTAACTGCCTTCAGCTAGAGCTGCAGATCGGACGTTGTTCAAGGTTACAGGTACTCTTCCAGAACACCCAGAAGAAAAAAAGAAACAGTCTGTTGGGAGTCCTGATTCCATGGCAACGATGACCTGTCATTGTCCTTGTTTGGTAAAGACAGTGTCCTCTGTTGTATAGGGAAAGACCTTTTTTGGAAAAAGGATCTAGAAGACAACCATTTATAAACATCCAAATGCCCAGAAATGCACCTCTGAACACTGGTCTCTCTTACTTCATTTGTGAAGACTTTTGACCAGAAAGAAAGCAGATTGTTTCTATAAATAGTAACAGAAGCACTGCCAAGACTCTGCTATTCCAACTGAACCCCCAGAATTAGCTTTTCTTAGATCCGAGGTCGCACCAGATAGCAAACGTCTGTGTAAATGGACAGAGCAATAAGTTCACAGGCTAACTGTGGGGCTCACAAGGCACCTATGCAGTCTTTTAAGATTGCCTGTTGGCAGAAGACAGGATTGTTTTTTGTTTTTTTGTTTTTTTCTAGAAGCATCTATGAAAACCAGCCCTCTTCTTTAACAGGAATTCCAAAAGTTATAGTCTACTATAAAATCAAAATCATCTGGGAGTGAAAATCTGTTCTCTTCCAGAAAGTTCCTTCCAACTTTAACCATGCACTTGTGCAACCTCAGACTGTAATGGCAGTGTTCCGCGCTGATATGCCAATAAAATAAATCCTCCTGATAAAGGTTCTGTTCTGGAGACTTGGTGATTGTTGTGACCCAGGTAGCAGTACGTAGAAGCAGATACAACTTTCCCCATTGAGAAGGAAGAAGAAAATATCCCCGTGTGTGTGTGTGTGTGTGTGTGTGTGTGTGTGTGTGTGTGTGTGTGTGTGTGTGTTTTACACAATCAGGCAATATACTGGCTGGTTTTGTGTCAACTTGACACAAGCTGGAGTTATCACAGAGAAAGGAGCTTCAGTTGAGAAAATGCCTCCATGAGATCCAGGTGTAAGGCATTTTCTCAATTAGTGATCAAGGGCGGAGGGCCCCTTGTGGGTGGTACCATCTGTGGGCTGGTAGTCCTGGATTTTATAAGAAAGCCAGCTGAGCAAGCCAGGAGAAGCAAGCAAGCCAGTAAGTTACATCCCTCCATGGCCTCTGCATCAGCTCTTCCTTCCTGACCTGCTTGAGTTCCAGTCCTGACTTCCTTTGGTGATGAACAGCAACATGGAAGTGTAAGCTCAATAAACCCTTTCCTCCCCAACTTGCATCTTGGTCATGATGTTTGTGCAGGAATAGAAACCCTGACTAAGACAAATTGGTACCAGCGAAGTGGGGTATTCCTGTGACAACCTGACTATGTTTTGGGAAGGACTATGGAAGGACTTTGGAACTTTGAGCTAGAAGAGCCATTGGGATGTTAAGAGCTCTGTGGGGTGTTCTGTAGGAACTTGGAAGATAATGTTGAGAACAGTGCAGAAGATGGAGGCCTGGCTTGTGAAATTTCAGAAGGAAGATTAAAGACTCTTATTAAGGCCATTGCTAGTTTTATTTAAGATTCTGTGGTTTTGGTTAGCTGGGGCTAAGGAAATCCGCTGTGATTAACAAGATACCAGCAATACTAAAGCAAAACCATTGCATTGCTGGGACTATTGATGCTGGTTAGCTGGAGCTAAGATATTAGCAGTGATTAAGAAGAGACCAGCATCATTGGGGTGAAATCTTCTGAGAAGTGTTTTCTGAGAGCACAGAGGCTGCATTCCAGAGATAACCAGGGTTGTATCTTGTGCTGTAGCTGGACTTGGTAATGTGTAAGAGTCACCCAGGTGGTACTGGTTTTGAAGGTATGAAGGAGTAATGAAGAGCAGCTGAGGCCTGGAAGGCCCTTGGTGAAGGTGCAGTCTTTGTTGCAATTGACAGGACTGAAGGGGTCATGAAGAGCTGCTGAGGCCTGGGCACTGTGAGAGGCTGCGGAAGGCCATTGGTGAAGGTGCAGCCTCAGTTGCATTGACAGCCCAGGACTGAAGGGGTCATGCAAAGGAGGTGAGGCTTGGCACCATGAAGAGAGCCTATGAGAAGCTGTTGGTAAACCTAGTTGCAGCAGAAGATAGCAGTGTTTTGGGGATGCCAGTACCATGAGATGACCACCAAGAATAGCAGCTGCAGTGGACTACAGGCATCTGCCCTGTGTGCTACAAAGGGCAGAGCTGGAGAAGTGACTCAAGCCCTTGGAGGAATCCAGAAGATCTTGAGTGGATCCCAGACATTGGATGGTTGGAGTTTGATTTTGCTTTTGATTGTGACTATGGCCTGATATTTTTCCCTCTTGAAGAAAGAAGGTATTTTAGTGGAGCCCACAGTTAAGAGACTTTGAATTTTTAAAAGCCTTTGAATTTTAAGAGATTGGATGTTTAAAGGGGACTGAAATGTTAATAAGAATTTGCAAAGACTGTGGGACTTTTAAAGTTATTTAGATCTTGGGGATGAATAAGAAAGTAAGGGTTGAGACTTAATAGTGATGTGTTTGTGTGTCAAGTTGACAAGGGGTCAATTGTACTGGCTGGTTTTGTGTCAACTTAACACAAGCTGGAGTTGTCACAGAGAAAGGAGTTTCAGTTGAGAAAATGCCTCCATGAGATCCAGGTGTAAGGCATTTTCTCAATTAGTGATCAAGGGCGGAGGGCCCCTTGTGGGTGGTACCATCTGTGGGCTGGTAGTCCTGGATTTTATAAGAAAGCCAGCTGAGCAAGCCAGGAGAAGTAAGCAAGTAAGTAACATCCCTCCATGGCCTCCGTATCAGCTCCTGCTTCCTGACCTGCTTGAGTTCCAGTCCTGACTTCCTTTGTGATGAACAGCAACATGGAAGTGTAAGCTCAATAAAACCTTTCCTCCCCAACTTGCATTTTGGTCATGATGTTTGTGCAGGAATAGAAACCTTGACTAAGACAGGCAACTATAGTGATGTCCCTTTGTACAGAACTTACCTTGAGGGGGCATCAACTATAAAGAGTGGAAATAAATAAACCCTTCCTGTTATGGCAGAGAGGATCTATTCTTACCTTGTTTTTTAGGAACTGGGGGGTGTGGGGGGGGGAATATATGCTATTCCACTTCATTTGTGAGTCGAGGGAAAGCTATTTCCCAAAACTTTCTTTTATTTTCTCCCCACAAATATGCTAGATGAAATCGAATCAGCTCTGCTTCTGACAGCTCGGCATGTAACCAAATGATAGTTGGGCGAAAAAAGAAAAATAAAAGACTTAGGAAAAGATTCCTGTTAAAATACTAGGGGAAAGAAGAGAGAGAGAGAGAGAGAGAGAGAGAGAGAGAGAGAGAGAGAGAGAGAGAGAGAGAGAGAAAGGCCCATCTCATTGTGGAGAAGAGGAAGGGACTAAAAGAGAGTAGAGTGTGGTAGTGAAAGGAGCCATCCATGCGCCATCTGGAGGAAGGAAGACGCTTGAGTGACAGTTATACAGGGGATGGGCTTCAGACACTTGAGTGACAGTTACTCAGTGGATGGACTCAGACGCATGAGTGACAGTTACAAGAGAATGGACTTCAGATGCTTGAATGATAGTTACACAGAGAGTGGACTCAGACGCATGAGTGACAGTTACACAGAGAGTGGACCTCACATGCTTGAGTGACAGTTATGCAGGGGGTAGACCTCAGACACTTGAGTGACAGTTATGCAGGGAGTAGACCTCAGACACTTGAGTGACAGTTATGCAGGGGGGTGGACCTCACATGCTTGAGTGACAGTTATGCAGGGAGTGGACCTCACATGCTTGAGTGACAGTTACTCAGTGGGTGGACCTCACATGCTTGAGTGACAGTTACGCAGGGGGTGGACCTCACATGCTTGAGTGACAGTTATGCAGGGGGTGGACCTCAGACGCTTGGGTGACAGTTACGCAGGGGGTGGACCTCACATGCTTGAGTGACAGTTACTCAATGGGTGGACTCAGACACTTGAGTGACAGTTACGCAGGGGAATGGACCTCAGACACTTGAGTGACAGTTACGCAGGGGGTGGGCCTCACATACTTAAGTGACAGTTACGCAGGGGGTGGGCCTCAGACACTTGGGTGACAGTTATGCAGGGGGTGGACCTCAGCTTGACTTGCTGTCCGATGATTCTGTATAGCACAGCAGAGTGTCCCCTGACAGGGCAGTGTGGGGGTCATGTCCGTTCCCTCACTTCAACAGCCACCTCCTGGGAAGAAGTGGATAGAGAAGTCTGTGTCTTCCTGCTGTCCCTTTCTTAATTACCCCTTCCTCTATCTCCTTCCTTCCTTTCCTTTCTCTCTCTCTCGTTCTTCCTCTCTCCCTCCCTCTACTTTCTCTTTCTTCCTCCTTCCCTTCCATTATTCTTATGATGTCGAACAAAGCATAACTGAGCAGTCTCAGAGAAGTAGCGATTCCCTACACTGTTGCATAGGTCCATGTTTCCAGAAAGGATTAACTGAGGTGGAGGACTGTCGCCCTCAATGGGAGTGAGGTAACCTCGTAGACTGGGGTTCCATGTGAATTTGAAAAGAGATAAAGTCTGGGAAGATGGCTGAGTGGGTAGAGAGGTAGACCCAGGGGTTTACTTGGCAGCCAGTCTAGCTGATTGTCAAGGCCCAAGTTGACAAAGACCCTGTCACAAAAAGTAGTATGAAGAGCAACTGAGGAAGATGCCAGATGTCAATCTGTCCCTCAGGGGCACCCACATAAGCAAGCACACCTGCTCACACATGCACTCAGCACTCACAAGCAAAGGGGGCGGGAGAGAGCCAGCCGAGCGCCAGCATTCACCTCTCCTGCTTACTGTTCTTCTGAGAATGAGAGCACAATCTCAGCTCCACCACCATCCCATTGCATCTGTGATGGACTGAAACCCCTCAGACCGCAAGCCAGGCTCAATCCTTCCTCCCTTAAGTCACCTCTTGTCATGAGTTTGGTCACAACTGTGAGAAGAGTAACTGATACGCTCGATACCTTTGAAAAACTCTATTTGCTGAGTATAAACTGAAAACATCTTTCTTTTTTCTCCCAGTAAGTGTCTCTTTAAGTATTTCAATGGATTCTCTCTTCTTTCCCCAGTAAATAATTGCCTTAAATTTTTTAAGCCTATTTTTAACTATTAAACAAGCATCAGTCTTTACAACATGGATCCACTTGTTCTTTAAATGTCTATGCTTCTGGACTCCAGTTTCTCCTTTTCTCGCCTTAGTTTGATCTAGTTCATTGTCTATGAACAGAGACAGAGCTAGCCTTGGAAAGCAATGTTTTGCTCTGCCCCAGCAGGCCTCCTCCCTCCTCCCTTCCAGACACTGGCTCCTCCTGTGCTCCAGTAGTTTGAAGAAGCTGGGTAGAGGCTTCCTTCCTTGAGGGACAACATTGTGGTTCTCTGTGGTTTGCTGTTTCTCTGACATACCTCTGTCTTTATTATGAATCACAGTGGCACACGTTGTCTTCTGAGGAAAACAACGTTCTGTGCAGGAATAGATGATGGGAACTTTCAGATCTGGACCACCGAATCTAGCCAAATCATTCACTCAGCTCCTACCACCAGAAAATTGGGTATTGCAAGGAAAACTTCTACAGGAAGACAGCCTGGGTTATCCCAGGGAGACCATCTTTGCTGCTCCATGGTGGGTGTCCACACCAGGATGGAGCCACCAGCTCACCCCACCAGTCTGTCTTTGCTGACTTCACAGTACTTCACTGGATGCCGAGTGGGCCTAAGAGCTGTTACAGAAGAGTTCTGGGACATCTGCCCCTACCCAGCTCTCCGCAGATGCTCTTGGCTATGACCTTGCTGCCACCCTTCCTTGCCTCAGGAGGTGCGAGCTGTGGTTGCAGAAGGAACAAGCTGCTCTCACAAGGATGGCAGTTCCTTGTGGCAGCTTTAAATCTCTCAGATCTTCCATTTCGCTAAAGGGCATGGCCTCGGAGGATGTGTGGGAAAAATGTCTGGTTATAGGGAAATTCTCAATACTGGCTCTTGTTACAACACCCTGGAGGGAGGTGGTTGGCCCATCCACTTCTGTCATTCAGTACCTGGAACCCCACAGGGACAGTGACATTTGCCATACTGCTACGTATGGCCAGATCTGCATGAGTCCTGAGCAGCAGCCTGGCTGCCTTCTGACCCAGCCCCACTAGAATGTCATCTTATGGTCATCGTGGGTGTTTCCAGAGAGATTTCACTGAGGGGGCAGGGTCCACACTACTTCCCGGCTGAGGCCTCAGAGTAAACTGAGGAGGAGAAGTGGCCTGGTCTCTGCTTCCTGTTCTGCTGAGACATGAGTTGGATTTATCAACATGGAGTCTATGTTTTAACCTAGGAATGGGTTAAAGAATGGCTGAAAACATTCTGGGCATTTGTTCAGCACCCTAGTCGTCCTCTCTGGTCCTTGTCAGAGCCAGATACATTTCCCTCATGTTCGTAACTTGCTTTCCTAGCTCAGTTGATCTAACATGCAGAACAGATAGCAAAACACACTGAACAGTGTCCTGAGAGTCAGGGTCCGTCTCTGTGAGGCCGTGGGGCTGGTACCCCAGTGCCTCTCAGCATGGCTGCCCCCTTGTTCAACTAACATGTCTGCTATTCCAGCAGAAGGTTATAGAAGCATTCCTCTGTCATAACCCTGGTGAAAGGCTACCGTGTTCTCTCCATTCTTAACTAAAAGATGGCTGCTCCCCACAGGCCACAGATTCTTTTTAGTCTCCTCAATTGTGCCAAGTAGCTAAGATTTCCAAGTCGTTCGACAAAACCTACCACCAAGGTCCCAACACTGTCACCCCAATTGCTTCTGAAGTAAATACACAGGATTGTCCTTGCTGAAGAAATCAAAATAACCTCATCGATGCAGGAAGAGCCTAAGGCAACAGCAGGCAACTGCAGGCCTCGTGGGAACCAGAGAGCGCAATGAGGCCTGGGAGAAGATGCCCATGGGTGGAGGATGACCTTGCTGGTGACAGGGAAGGCGTGCAGATCTTAAACACATGGCCAAGCAGCACTTCCTAACAGAATCACCACCACGGAAACCTGGGGAAGGAACACCTTCCCGTGGTCACCAGGGGGCCGCCCAGGGGTCACAGGGGTCACCATGTGCCTTCCAGCCCTCCTCCAGCCTCCACTTAGTTGTAACTCTGTTCAGAGCAGCTTTATTGCCAATGTTCAACGTTCTGTCTGCTTCTGTGAAAACAGGAAACAATGGATAAACATTCGTTTGGAAGTAACTTCAAATTTCTAAAACCATGGAGGTCTTATAATCAGACTTCTCAGGAGATGTGACTCCAGTTTTTAGTGTGTGTGTGTGTGTGTGTGTGTGTGTGTGTGTCTGTGTGTCTCTGTGTGTGTGTCTGTGTGTGTGTCTGTGTGTGTCTTGGTCTGTGTGTGTGTCTGTGTCTGTGTCTGTGTGTCTGTGTGTTTGTGTGTGTGTGTCTGTGTGTGTGTGTGTGTGTGTCTGTGTGTGTCTTGGTCTGTGTGTGTGTCTGTGTGTGTGTGTCTGTGTCTGTGTGTGTCTGTGTCTGTGTGTGTGTCTGTGTGTGTGTGTGCGTGTGGGTGTGTGGTGTGTCTGTGTGAGAGAGAGAGATAGAGACAGAGACAGAGAGGTCGGCATCCATATTTGATTCTGAGTGTATGTACATGAATGAGTACAAATAGCTGTGTGGGCGCAGGCCACAGGGTGATATCAGGTGTCTTTCACTATCCTTATTTTTGAGTCAGGATCCCTCAACTAAAACTAGAGCTCACAACTCTCCAGACTGGCTCTCAGGCAAGCTCCAATGATCCTCCTGTCTCCACTCTACCGCCCCCCCCCCCGCCAGCATTGGGGTCACATCCAGCATACCCAGTCTATATGTGGGTTCCGGAGATCCAATCTCAGGCACCCATGGCTTAGTGACAGGCTCAGACTGAGTCCTCACCCCACTGCTTTCCAGAGGCATTTAAGGGACACGTTAACTGGTTTATCAGGCTAAAGACAGTGATTTTTTTTCTTGGACTTTTGCCTCTTTTTATCCACATAACCAGGAGATGAAGAAATAAAGTATAAAGCAGGTGGTTTTTTTCTATCTGGGCCAAGTGATTCAAACTTTGGTTTGTTCAGGGGACACTTGAACCCCAGGCACAGAAGGAGGGAGAACAGCCTTCCAGACTTGTCTCCTCTGCCAGCCTTCAGCACTGAGATGTATCCAAGTCCCTCATTAATATACAAGAAGCACATAGTCTCTCATGAATATGCAAGCAGCACACGGCTCATAATATTTGCCTAAGTGGATCAGTAGTAATGCTACATTTCCCAGTAACCTTTTAGCAGGATTCTTCCCCAACAGCAACAGGAAGACTCAACTCCCCGGCGGGCATTTTTTGTTTATGCACTTTATCCTACTAAATGAAAAGAATCTATAACGTAGCAGTTGATGGAAATCTCTCTTGGGGAAGTGACGTCACTGCACAGGGCAGAGGGGGAAGTGACGTCACGGCACAGGGCAGAGGGGCTTGGCCTCCGCCTCCATGGAGCAAAATCCTGCTACAGCAAATGTAAAGTCCAGGCTGTAGACAAAGACCACGCGACCACGCAACCACATGAGGCTGCCTTGTATTCCTGGGCTAGCAAACTAGCATGTATGCAGTGAATAGCATAACAAAATGAAGCCACTGGGGTGTAGTTTCAGAATGAGAGTTAGACAGGGTTTGCTTATCCCACGGCTTGGTCAACCATCCCGTTTGCCCAGACATAAGAGATAACATATTTATTATTGTGGGATAGATCACTATAGTTGAGCAGCTTACACTAACATCCATTTATTATCTCAAAGTTCATACAACGGGGTGGGAGGGGCCGTCTCGGCTAGATTCTCCATGTAAAGTCGTAAAGAATCAAAATCAGAACGGCTGAGTTGTGGGAAGGAGGGGGCAAGAAGAATCTGCTCTTGAGTACAGTGTTGACAGAATCCAGTGCCTTTTCCTGAAGGACTGAGATGTCCATCTCCTTGGTGGCTGTTAGGCAGAGGTCTCTGTCACTTCCCAGACACCACCTCAGTCCTCATCAAGGGTCACCTCCTTCTTCAAATCAAAGCATAAAAGATGTGTGTGTGTGTGTGTGTGTGTGTATGCACCCTACAGTATAGGTGTAACATGTGATATATGTGTTCATGCTATTGTATGTGTGTAACATGTGTGTGTATGTATGTGTGTGTGCATCCTACTGTATGGGTATAACGTGGTGTGTGTGTGTGTGTGTGTGTGTGTGTGTGTGTGTGTGCATCCTACGGTATATGTGTAACATGTGATATATGTGTGCATACTACTGTATGTAACATGTGTGTGTATGTATGTGTATCCTACTGTATGTGTGTCACAAGTGATGTGTGTGTGTGCATCCTACAGTATATGTGTAACATGTGATATATGTATGCATACTACTGTAACACACGTGTAACACGTGTGTGTATGTATGTATGTGTGTGTATCCTATTGTATGTGTGTCACAAGTGTTGTGTGTGTGTGTGTGCATGTGCACGCACAAAATCAGAGCCTTGCACATACTGGACCAGGGCTTTTCTGTGAGCCTCACCCCCAGACCTTGCTGGGCAGACTCTCCGTGGTTAAGATTGCTTCCTGCTCTCCCAGGCTGCCTGAGATCAGTTCCCAGCTCTCACATTACATCACCTCTAACTCCAGCTCCACAAGACCTGATGCCCTCCTGTGGCCGAAAAGGGCACTGAATTAGCGTGCATGCACACACACACACACACACACACACACACACACACACACGCACACACACACACTATCCTTCTACGCCACTGCTTCACATATTCTGAGTTTTAGATACCCCACTCATGTTTCTGCATTGCCTACTGATTAATATGTTGATATAGCAGTTACTTCATTTGCTTGGATTTTGTCCTGATGTTAGAGACATGGCTGACTGGGGCCTCCTTCTCATATAAGAGTATTTCGAGTTTGTATATTTGTCCTTTGGGATTGGATTACAGATGGTTGTGAGCCAGCATGTAGGTGTTCGGAATTGAACCCTGGTCCTCTGGAAGAGCAGTCAGTGCTCTAGCCACTGAGCCACCTCTCCAGCCCGTGCACAATTATTCTTGTGAGTTTTATTCCCCTCTTCTCTCCTTTCTAACATCTCTCCTTTCAGGTTGAGGAACTTTCTGGTAAGCATAGTTTCTGGTTCCTGAAGACTGTCAGTTTCATAAACCAATTTCAGTAAATGATTGTGCTGTATATTGAATAAATCATTTTAATTTTAATTAATAATTGATACACTTAAGCAAGCAGTAAAGTAAATTCTCCTTGCTCATTATTCTTAGCTGAAAAGAAGCACTGACCTGTCCTGGCTTGCTAAGCAGGAATTCGAACCTCATAATTTCTTTGAAATGGGGAAACTTTTATCAAAGCAGTAAACTATTTTTAAAAACAAACTTTACAAACATAAACCTCAGCATAATTCTATGCATGTGTTTGTGGTAATGTATAAATAGGTTTTTTTGCCAAAGACTAAAATTGTTATTTTTTTTTCCATTCTCTTTCCTTGTAACTGTGTATAACTTTGTGTGTCTTGGATTTGGTTTGTGCGTGAGTGTAGTACCTGCAGAGGCCAGAAGAGGGTGCTGGATCCTCTGGAGCAGAGTTAGAGGCGCAGCGAGCCTCCCAGTGCATGGCACTGGTTCACTGGAAGAGCAGGGATTGCTCTTAACCACTGAGGATCTCTGTATCTCTTAAATAATTTTAAATTTTCCATTCCCTACTCCTCAGGGTTAGCTGCAATCCCACATAACAGATATGAACAGCATGACAGCGAGGAGATCGTTATGGCTAGCATTTTCAGGCTCGCCACAATCAGCTTGCAGAGTTCCACATAGCAACTTATCCCCAGAGGTTGTGTCCACCAACAGCGTCATTCAGACCTTCGCCCTGGACTTCACCCTGTGAATCACTGTCAAGTCTTCCCCCTCCATCTGGATTCAAAATAAAGTACTGTCGCCAGAAATTCTCAGTGACAGATAGCTTGCTTCAGCCTCTGGGTCTCCGGAGGGAGAGGGGGGAGTGCCGGCAGGAGCACTGCATAAGGCAACCTCACCCAATCAGCACTCCCAGAACCAATGGATAAGGAGCCTGCCCCTAAGTTCAGCCAACAACAAGGTGGTCTGTGCCCCGACCTGAGGTATGGGTAGGCCATACCTCTCACCATGATCAGCTTGGGAATAATTGCTTTTCAACTTTCTTATCAGACAAGCTGGTCAATATAATAGAATACACCTTTTATGATTTTTGTGAATTCTAGATCACAGTTCCTTAAACTGTGGATCATGATGGGGTCATGCATCATGAAAAAAGTCTGACTGAAAAATAAAGAGTTTGAACACCCCAGAACCCAAAATTCAAAATCAAAGGTAGCTGCTTTCTCTGAGGTGGTTCTACTGCTCGCTGAACTGCAGCCTTGGTTCGTTTTGCACTGAGTATGCTTCTTTGAAGCTCACAGATCCAGAGTCCAGTTCCAGCTTATGAGGGGAGCTAATTTGGGACTTCCTCCCAGGAGGCTGTGCGTCTTCACAGAGCTGTCCAATCACAGTCTACCATGATGCTCAGACAGAGACGAAAACGTGGGTGCTTTGCAGGCAATTCAAACACCGAGTAAACAAATCCGTCAACAGCACGGGAGTGGTACTGTTTGAGGAATCGTAACTACAGCAAGCTACCTGAAGCCTGCTGCACAGGAGAACTGGCCTTTCCATGGTCATGTCTCCCAGATGTGCTCCCATAAACAGGATGTCGAAAGAGGAGACTCCCTACAGTGTCAGATACACCCGCTCCGCTCCCAAATAAGAGGTTCTGCAAACTCCTCCAAGGTCTCCTTACCCAACCTGGAGGGAGGGAGGGGCAATTGCAATTCAGTGCATAGGTGGGGTTCAGGGGACAACTTGTGGGAGTCAGTTCTCTCCTTCCAGCATCCAGCTTCCAGAGGTTAAATCAGGTCATCGGGGCTTTACCTGCTGAGCCACGTGCTCAGCCCCATGAGCCTTTGCTTCATGTCTTCCTGCTCTGCTCCTCTCATGTGTGTGGCCTTTCTACGCTGGTTTCTTCTATTGCAGTAAAACTATTACCAACACCTAGCCCTGTCCCATGACTTCTACCTACATCAGCTTTCATTTTCTGCCGCTTTGTCTGGCATAGCTAATAAATTCCATACTCGTGTGGTCGATAACATCCAGACAACGTCTTTCAGATATATGTGCTAAAGATATGCAAAAGGTATTCGTTAATTCATGGTGTTTATTGCACAACACAGAACAAATAAGTATCTGCCAATATTTAATTAAACATCAATGATGTTTTTTTAAAAAATGAATTACAGCGAACAGCAAATACAAAAAAAAGCTCACATAAGGAGAATTGGGGTTAGAATAGTCTTTATCAAGACGATATCAATCACACTGATTATGGTTATGGTAAACTTAAAAATTACATGTCACTGAACATGTCTAAGAACCTCTGTCTTTCTGAGGATGGACGAAGCCTATGGTGGTGGTTAGGCACAGCCCACAGAGGCGTCAGGTACAGCCATGCACCAGTGTCTTTTGTACAAAATCTCCCTTAGCATTTTAAACTTTGTTGTATTCCTAAAGCCCTTTACGGACATCAGGCAATACAAAAAGAACATGAAAGGAAAGAAAAATCAAGAGTTACCAGGTAGTAACACACTTCCCCATCTTCTGGGTTACTGGGGAGTCCTTTCCAGTTCATCCGAGCTTCAGACAGTCTGACTGGGATCTGTCAGTGCGGCTGGGCTGAGGGCTGCGTAGATTACCCAGGCTTCTCTCTGGCGTCTGTGAGGCAGCTCCAGAGCTGAGCAGACTGTGGGGACTCCAGACTGCCGCATGGTTTGTAGAAAGTGTGGAGCTATGGAAGGAAGCCGGTTGTGGCTGCATGCTATTGGAGGGCATATCTTGGTCCTGGTCCTTCCTGTTAGTCCTTTGCTGCTGACAGGAGTTGAGCAGCTGTCCTCTGCCATTATGGTCCTGCCTCACATGGCCCTAAAAGCACTGGAGCCTGGTGAACATGGACAGAAGCATAAGGTTTTACTGCTTACTTCCTTCTTGTTCTAGTCACAGCAACAAAAACTCTGACGTGGTTGTGACAGGGCTTTTCTCCAAATCCTGTTACTGCCACTTATTACGGAGTCACCAAGATGGTAAGAGGTATCCCTATATGCTGAGGCCTTGTAGCGTCTACACAAGATGGACTAGATGAGACAAACCCTCAGGCGTAAATGGGTGCCTTCTTGAGATTTCTCTCTCTCTCTCTCTCTCTCTCTCTCTCTCTCTCTCTCTCTCTCTCTCTCTCTTTCTCTCTCTGTGTCTCCTCTTCTCTCTCTCTCTCCTCTCCTCTCTCTCTCCTCTTCCTCCTTCTCTTCCTCCTCCCCTCTTCTCCCTTTTCCTCCTCCTCCTCCTCCTCTTCTCATTTTTTTGTTTGACTGGTTTTCATGATGCTTCATTGGACAACGGAGAACAATATCCTCGCTGTCCTTGATCACGGCAGACAGGGAGGAGGGGAACTGAGAAACACAGCTACAGGCAGGACTTGTCAAAGAAATGGGGGAAGCTGCCCATATCCATCTATTACAATCCTAGCTTTAATAAGAATAAAAAGGACGCATTGTTCTTTTGAATCCCAGGAAGAAAGGGGGGGGGGGAGCTTGAAAAAATGAGTTTCGTGAAGTCAAATTTAATTTAAGGAAATGCATTGGAAACTAGCTAAGATTCACCATGGTGTTCTCTCTGTTTTCTCGCAGAAAAATATTTTTATCCTTTGCCCTTAATCTCATCAAATGACACTGTTCTGTCAAAAAAAATGATGATAAACTTGGATAGAGCAGAGGAATACAGACTGAGACACGTGTAGCATTTTCAGTTCTAAAGGAAATCCTAGACAGAGCCAAAGACCCATGGCTAGACTGTGTGGGTTCGAGACCCAGCCCTGTCGCTTGCCAGCTGTGTGGCTTTAAACGAGTTACCTGACCTCTCTGTGCTTCAATCTCCTCAACTGAGAAGTAAAGGTAACATCACCCAATCAAAATTATGTTAGATTACATGAGTCCATAAACTTAGAACACCGGATGAGTACCTCCACACGTTAACCATTAAGTTGTTGGCTGCCTTTCTAACCCCATTTCAAAATAATATTCAATTTGGTGCAACACTCATTTCTTGTTTAAAATTAATTCTGGGGCTGGAGAGATATCTCAGTGGCTAAAAGCACTTGTTGTCCTTGCAGAGGACCTGGGTTCAATTCCCAGCACCCACATGGTAGCTCACAACTGTCTGTAACTCTAGTTCCAGGAGATCCAGTGCCCTTTCTCGTCTGCGTGGGCACACACGTGGTACACAGGCATACGCATAAGCAAAACACTCATATACACATATATACAGTAGAATCAGTAGATCTAAAATAATTTAAAAATTAATCGGAAGCTCAGCAGTTAGTGGAGAGTGACAGAAAACTTTACGAGTGGAATGTTAAGCCACAAAAAAATGTTTGTGCACACAGGGATGTCAGAGGTTGTCCCAGGCTTGTGTGAGTGAGAACTGGAACTTGGATTGCTCAGCTGGGCTCTGCAGTTGGTCTTCTATTCTCGGGTTCCTTGTAAAAACAGGAAGGGCTGCTCAGCTCTGGGCATGGAGCCTGGGTAGGGAAGGAGAGTGGGAAGAGATCTCCCCTGAAATGTTCACCAAGTTCTTAAGAGGGTACAAAATGCCTCTCCCTTCACCTATGCAGCCTGCTGTGAACATTGTTGGTGTACTTATGTGCACGGTGTACTTGTAAAGGTCAGAGAGCAGCCTTGGGGAGTCAGCTCTCTCCTTCCGCTTTCTGTGGCTCAGGGCAAGATTGTTAGTTTTGATTAGATTTGAAAATGTGAAAATCAGCCTCACTGAGATAAACAAGCCTACGTGATCCCCAAAGCTAGCAGTCATCTTAGCTATCATCTATGTATAGAGGTGTGCACAGTAGGCACAAAAGGAGAAAAGTGTGCCCGTGGTTTGTACTGATGACTGAACGCAGTCCTCTGCCACGCGTGGGTCATCTCCGAAAGCGGTTCCACAGTGCTTTGTTGTCTTTGATAGACAGGACTGATAACTTTCTTTTCTGTTTTCAAAGCTGCCCATAAAAACTCCAACCCACAGTTCCACCCTCCAGACTCATGATTATAAATTAGTAGAATCATAAATAAAAAGGGATTTCAAGTGGAGGTTCTTAGGTGTTGGTTTTCCCAAGCATGATTTTAGAAGCCATGCTCAGTTTCCAGAAATGAGGCTATTACTTATTCCAGATGGCTACTTCGATTTCGTGACGACAAACGGTAGGGTTCATTTTTTCCTAAGTTTAAAAATATTTATTATTTTTACTTTCTGTATGTGAGTTTTTTGTCTGTCTGTGCGTGTGTGTGTGTGTCATGTGCATGCCTAGGGCTCACACGGGCCAGAAGTGGCCATCAGATGTCCTGGAACTGGACTAACAGGTGGTCATGAGCTGCCACATGAGTGATGGAAACCAACCTTGGGTCTTCTAGAAGAGCAGAATGTGCTCTCAGCTGTTGAGCCATCTCTCCAGCCCCACTTTCCTGGTAATAGAATTAACTCTGGTAACACAAAATTACCATATTTACTTAGACATTGAAGCAAAGATAATATCCATCTAAATTTCAAGGTTCTTCTTCAACTACATGTTTATTATTTCTTTGGGGAGTGACTAAATAAACATTTAAATATTAAATAAACCCTGTTACTAAATCCCTAATCAGGAAAGAAAAGCACACCAGAACAAAGACCTGACTGGCGCACCCAGCACTGGCCTCTGCAGGCCTTCACTATGGCCCCTGCAGGACCTGCCTATTCAAACTGAAATCCTTACAGTAGACCAGAGCCCAGGAGAAGACTGAAGTGAGCATCTAGGTCCCGTGGTGCTGACCACTTTCCCAAAAACTGATCAGGAGCAACTACACATTTTAAGAGGTTTCTTTAAATAGTATCTGAAATCAATTAATAAACTCGGCGGCACGTTCAGAGTCTGGATGTGCTTTCCCTCACTTAGCATTTCAACCGCACATAATTGATCGTCTTCATTACTTACCCAGAATATAATAAGACAGTAAATTCTTACAGGGAACACTTCACCTATGTGAGTCCCTCAGGCAAGAGCTGCTGAATTTGCATCAGTAGCATTCATTCAGATGTGAAGGAGACGCGGCTCTGATCTAAAGCAGAATGAGATTCTTGAGCCTCCAGAATGCTGTGTGCTGTTACCAGCATCATTTGATTTGACACCTTTTAGCCATTAGGGGACAAACTTACCAGGTCAGTGGCCATAGTAAATGATCAAGTGAGTCCTTTCTTCCATTCTTTTTGAAAATTAAAAAATGTTAATTTTGTTACATCTCTCCCTTCCCTCCTTCTGAACCCTCCATACCCCCCTCCTTCCTCCTCCTGGCCTCTCTTTTCACCAATTGTTATTGCATGGGTGTATGCACATATGTCTATATTCCTGCTCAGTCTGTAAATGTCACTTGTATATATGTTTCAGGGCTGACCATTTGGCATCGGAGAACCAATTGGTGTGCTCTTGCCTGGAGAAGATTATTTCTCCTGCTCGCAGCATGCTTTGGTTCCTATGGTTCTTTGTGTAGGCTGGAGGCCTTCTTTTTGTACAGTACTTATTTTTCCTGGCAGTTGGACATGCTCTGAGTGTGTGTGCGTATGTGTGTGTGCGTGTGTGTGTGTGTGTTCACTCACATGAGTGCAGCTACCCTTAGAGACCACAGGTGTTCGATCTCCTTAAGGTAGCGTATGTAAATGTGCGTGATGAATTGATGGGTCTAATTTAAAGTATGGCTGGGGCTGGATGGAAGCCATTTCATTGCCATGGCATTGTAATAAAGCGTTTAAGAGGCAACAGTGAAAGCTATTGCTTGCCTTTAAGTATTTGTATACACACATACTTCATATTTGATTATAAAAACGTTAGGCGATTGGGGCTGGGTGATTGGCTCAGCTGTTAAGACTGTGTAATGTTCTTCCAGAGGACCCAAGTTCTACCCCCAGCACCCAGGAGATCCAATACCTCTGGTCTCTAAGGGTAGCTGCACTCATGTGAGTGAACACACACACGCACACTCACACACTCACACACAGAGATATGCACAAACACAGAGAGAGAGAGACAGAGACATAGAGACAGAGACAGACAGAGACAGAGACAGACAGAGACAGAGACTCATGCCTTTACTTAACACTCAGGAGGCAGAGGCAGAAGGAACTCTGCAAGTCCCAGGCTAGCCAGGAGAACATAGTGAGGCCTTTGTCTCAAAAAACAAATCTACCAAATACAGAGGTTTAACTTTTTGTAGGAGAAAAAACTTAGCAGAACTCTTTTGTATGCAAAATGTACCCGAGTGGCCAGAAGGCAACCCCAGCTTTAAGCCCAACCTCAGCCGATGGGGACTAAGGGTGGGCTGCTGCTGAGAGCAACCTTGTTCTCTTGGAGCATCTCTGTGAACCAACAGCCACGGGGCAGGGGCAGGCTTGGCTTCTCCAGCTGTGCTTGGATCTGAACTTTAGAGGGATTCCCCAAATGTCCCAAACTGTGATTATGATATCAGGGACTGACCCACATAGTGTGACATAAAAACAGACAGACACACCCCACATTACAAACTAGATAGGATCTGGTGCTGGCAAGCAGCAGACAGTATGTCCTGGGATTCCATGTGCAATGGGAGGAAGAGGAGGAAGAAGAAGAGGAGGAGGAGGAAGAAGAGGAGGAAGAGGAGGAGGTGCAGGCAGCACAGCGGGCAGAGCCTGAACTCTGTGTGGCCAGCTTCAGACCTTATAAGCTGAGCAGGGAATGCAGTCTGCATTTCTGCATCTGCTCCCCTTGCCTGGAGCCTGGAGTTAATCAGATAGACTGCATTTATCTTGCAGGGTTATTGAGTTCCTGACGCATAATTAACAGCTTGGTGCTGAGTAAGGAGAAGAGGAGGCCCCAGAGGACAGAGCTGGGAAGGCCAGTGCAGGGGACAGGGTGGGCAAAGAAACAAACTGCCCCTTAAAGTCACCCACGCTGCCACAGCAGTTGGCTGGGCGCAGGCTCACAACCACACCGATGGGCCACTTGTCAGCTGTCTTTCAAGATTTGAACATGTGGCAACGTACAAGATGCCACTGAACCGATCTCAAGACCCGCCAGCAAGTTTTAATCATAACTAAAAAGCAAAATAAAATGATGCTGGTTTGAAGATGCTTTCCCTAAATTGTCCGGTCTGGCTCCCTTTCCCTTGGCAGAATTTCGTTTAAACATCTCAAGCTGTAACGGGCTCCTAACTTCAAGAATCTGAAAAGAAGTCATTTCCACAACTTCTTTGATGAACTGTAGTGTATCATGATCTTTACCTTAAAATATCAGACCACAGTGGGCCAAGGAGCTGGTGGAGAGAGTGCTTCCTGGGCCAGCGTGAGGGCCTGAGTTTGGATCCCCAGAATCCTAAAGGCTGGCCAAGCATAGCAGCCTGTGGCCCCAGCATCCAGGAGGCAAAGACATAGAATCTTGGAGCAAACTGGCTAGCTAGATGAGCTGGAACAGTAAGCCACAGGGTCAACAAGAAACCCTGCCTCAGTAAACAAAGTGGAGAGCCACTGAGAAAGAAAAAAGTGCAGAGTCAGCGGGAAAGACTCCCGACATCTACATAAGGTTTTCACATGCATGCACACACATGCACACCTGCATACATACAACCATGCATACATGCACATGCACACACCAGATGCAGAAACACATAAAAAAGGATAAAACATCAGACTGTACAGTGACTGTTTCTAATGCCTGCTGGGACTCTACTTTCCAGCCAGTTAGCTTCCTGAAGGAATTATTTCGGGGGGGGGGGGGATCCCACATCATTAAATTAAATTCTTGATGGGAAAAAAAATATACACTATCATGAAAAGTTAGAATTCTGCACGAAACATCACATCTACAGTGTTCAGACTGGAGACAGGAGAACCAAATCTGAGTTCCCTCCTTCCCACTGTGGTGGCAAAGGCAGCTTCCTGTCACCTCTTCCCTCAGAGTCACTGGGTTTTCTCTATTCAGCTAACTGCCCACTATGGTCACCTTGGAAGCATGTAAAATATTCTGGCATCTGGCTCTTGTGAAAAGATAATAAGTCAGCTGGTGGCCATGGGCTGCCCCACCTGCCAGACAAACATTCTTCCACTGAGCCCTGCCTCAAAGCACCTGGGTGAGAAAGTACTTGGATACATTTTACAAAAATAGAAACATTTGCACTCTTGATTTTCAGTTTAAAAAGATCAAGTACAGAAGTGAAGACACATCTCTGAGGTTACACTGACTTGAATTCTAGCTCAGGTCCCAGTAACTGTGTGGCGGCTCACAACCACAGTAACTCCAGCTTCAGGGGATTCAGTGCCCTCTTCTGGCCTCCTCAGCTACTTGCAGGTTCATGCTGCACAAACACACAGAGAGACATACTCTCAGGCATGTACATAGGAATATTTTTAATCTGCATGACTAAATTAAAATTTCAACCACAACTGATTTGAATGCAAACATAGCTGACTCTTGGTGAGAACAGCCAGGAGTACAGGGGGGTGACGGGAAAAGGGAGGAAGCTGTCTCGGCAGGATTGTTCAGTGAGCCTTAAGTGTCCGTCGATATGATATAGATATATTCTGTCTACACTGGTGGGTGGCAGGAGAGATCATTCAAGACTTGTGCTCAGTGTCATAATATAGCTTGAGAGGCCCCTCCCCTGTTACCCTTCCTGAAGGTTGTTCTAGAAGATTTTACTCTCCTGTTTGCCTCTGGTTGATTTTAGTCAATATCATTGTATAGTGCGGATGTTTCTGTTTGTTTTCTTTAACGTTTTACATTTATCACTTACTTGGCTCACAGAGGAGAGCATGTGTGTCATGGCATGTAAGTGTTGTCATGGGACTAGAACTCGGGCTGCCAAGCTTTGAGAGCAAGTATCTTCAGCCACTAAGCCAGCCCCGTCTTTTTTCTTTTTTTCTTTTTTCTTCTGCTTGTTTCTGAGATAAGGCTCTTGCTATGTAACTCTGGCTGGCCTTGAACTCGTCATGGTTTCAGACTCACAGCAATCCACCTGCCTAAGCCTCCCAAGCTGAGCTCGTAGGCACATGCCATAACCCTAGCTCAATATTTCTAAATTAAAGCAGTGAACACTACCTGTTACACTGGCCATCAGTGCCCTTTCTCAGGGGTGAAGACTGTCACAGGTTCTTGCAGACAATTCTTTTTTTTTTTTTTTTTTTTTTTTTTTTTTGGTTTTTCAAGACAGGGTTTCTCTGTGTAGCCCTGGCTGTCCTGGAACTCGCCTGTAGACCAGGCTGGCCTCGAACTCAGAAATCCACCTGTCTCTGCCTCCCAAGTGCTGGGATTAAAGGCGTGCGCCACCACCGCCCGGCTTTGCAGACAATTCTTATACAGATGATTTAGTGACGATGAAAACATACAACCACACCCATTCTTGTTTCAGTTTTACCAAAGTGCACCCTGCTGGGCATCTAGTTTTCACATCATCTGTTTTCATCCAGCGAGTAGGTCAAACCCGTTCAGCTGGCGGGCTCCAGCAGACGGCCAGCCGAGGACCTGTTGCTACAGAAGCTTGATCTGATGGCTCTTGGCGCACACCTGAAGAGCCATTGTTTTTGCTCTGTGGCCGCTTCAACGCCAAATATGTCTGTTGTCTCCACCCTGTTGTAGACTGACTGATGTATACCTGTGGCTTCCCTTTGAGGTGCATCTTCCCACTGTGTGGAATGTTACACCCTCCCTCATGTTGCGGTTTCAATTATTAATTACTAATTTGGTGAACATAGAGGACAAGCTGTTTTATAATGATGCACCCACCGAGGCTCGCCGCTTCACCTCAGACTGTGTGTATCCAAGCTGCAGGGGAATTCATTTATATTTACTGCCGCTGTGTTTTGCAGGGGTTGGTGTTTGTAGGGTTTTTATTGCTGTGAAGAGACCCTGACAAGGCAACTTATAAAGGAAACGTAACATGGCTTACAGTTTTAGAGGTCCAGCCCACTATCATCATGGCAGGAAGCATGGCAGTGTCCAGGCAGGCATGGTGCTGAAGGAGCTGAGGGTTCTACATCTTGATCCGCAGGCAGCCAGAAGGAGACTGTTTTCTGCACTGGGCGGGGCCTGAGCATAGGAGATCTCAGCGTGTGTCACCTACACAGTGACATCCTCCTTCAAGGCCATACCTCCTAATTGCGCCACTCACTATGGGCATCCAACCACGGGAGTCAGTGGGGGCCAAACCTAACCTAACCACCACAGTGTTCACGAGAGTCTCTGAGAACTGCTTTCAGATTTCCTATCTCTCCTGGAAGCATCCTGATCTCTTCTGGGATTCCTGTTGCTTCCTCCATAGTCTTATTGTTTGGGTGGTCAGCTGACCTCTGGGGAAATCACATTTTCTCCTCCCTGATCACAGCATCCATGGCGCCCAGCCCAGCTCCAAACCTCCCAGAAGTTGCTCTGTCAGTCAAACATCCCACAAACTCCCAATAACAATGAAAACATGTGCCTGTCTAAGAACTCACAGTCTCTGGAGATGTTCCCCTAATATTTTATATCTTGTTGTTGTTCACAATTTGCCACTTTCCCAGCTTTATTAACCAATTAATCCAACAAGTATTTCTTTGGTACTCAGGATCCAGGTTGCTAGAAATCAATCCATTTGTTTATAAACTGTATTGTCTTTGTTACTATGTGGCTTACTGTTTCCTTTGTTTACTTTAGGCTGATAGCTTTATCATTAAAGTATGTTGCAAAGAACCATGACCTCACAGGAAGAGTCTGAGGATCAGCAAGTAGATCTGACAGGCTCTGGCTGGACTTCTCCCTCAGCCCCAGGCTGTGGCTGGGAGTCTCCCTCAGCCCCAGTCTCTGACTGGGCGTCTCCCTCAGCCCCAGTCTCTCGCTGGACTTCTCCCTCAGCCCTAGTCTCTCGCAGGACTTCTCCCTCAACCCCAGGCTCTGGCTGGGGGTCTCCCTCAGCCTGGTCTCTGGCTGGACTTCTCCCTCAGCCCCAGGCTCTGGGAGTCTCCCTTAGCCCCAGGCTCTGGCTGGGCGTCTCACTCAGCCCTGGTCTCCGGCTGGGAGTCTCCCTCAGCCCTTCCATCCAGTAACAACTCCCATTGTCCCATTCACTACCTCTTCCACACTTGCCCGGTCCAGAGCAGGAAACTGACATGTCTGTCTCTCACACCTTAACACTCTAAGGGGAAAGTCAAAGCGATAAGCTGAACAGAAACAAAGGAGGTGAACTCTTGATGCCCTCCCCCACCTCGACTCTCAAGCTCTGGATCTGGGACAGCATCATTCTCGCCTGGAGGATTGTCGTAATTTCCTGCCTAGTTAGGAAGGTTTCCACTAGTGTAACTCAGGCATGCTTGCCTTCCTGAAGTTCTACCTCCCCATCACCCACCTGCTTTCTTGTGAGGCCTTTGCTATGTCTTCAACTGTGTTATGAGAGGGTCTTCCGATCATGGAAATGCCATTCTTGACAGATTTTGTTTTCATTTACATTTATTTATTTATTTATTTATTTATTTATTTATTGTGCATGCACGTGTGTGTGTGTGTGTGTGTGTGTGTGTGTGTGTGTGTGTGTGTGTGTGCGTGCGTGCGCGCGCGTGCACAACCTTCAAAGAGTCAACAATCACCTTTCTCCATGTGGAAAACATGGGTCTTGAGGCTTGGGTGGCAAGTACCTTTCCCCACTGAGGCATCTCACCCACCCCTAGAAATGTGTTTAAATAATGATACCGATGTTCAGGTCAATGTGTAGCTCCCTAGGACGGTGTGGAGCTTAATGGTCTAACCTTAACCTGCTGTTAGTAAGCTTCCTGCCTAGAGGAGGCCTACCCTTTCCCCTAAAGCCCCAACAACATACCAGTGTGCAATTCCACAGGGAAGCAATGGGTCACTTACAGGACATAGACGAGGGTGCCGGTTGGATGCCTTTAAAGCAGACACACTGAAATGTCTGCACCCCCCACACAGCATGACTCCCAGGGCTGTGGAGAATGTCTGCTCCCCCAATCCTACCCAACCTGTATTCTCTAACCCCTCCCAGAGACCCAGAGGCTGCATGCAATTAGGGCAGAGGTCCTGCAGCTGCTGGGAGGGTGGCTGGAAATGAGGGTGAGGTCCCACGGTCCTTCCCGCAGCCTCCTTCCAGAAAGGATGTCTACAGTCAACAAGCCCAGCTGTGGAGATCCCCCGCCATCATGCCCAGCCTGACTCTTGAAGACGGCAGCAACTTAGCCCTGTGGACAACCCTGGACAACACCTGCCTGCCTTGATGCAGCCTAATGACTGTTGTTATGTTGATTGAAAGTCTTCCCACCCGGAACGTCCAGTGTACATTTGTAAGGAAACAAGAAAATGCTTCTTCTCAAGATATTTAAAGTCTGTGACAAATAAAGTTAAGCATAGACATCTGAACAGACAGATCTGACCTTGGTATTAATGATACAATTTAAATTTTCATTTTATCATTGCCATCACCACCACTACCATCATCACCACCACCACCACCACCACCACCACCACCACCACCACCACCACCACCTCCAGCACCATCACCACCACCACCATCAACACCACCACCACCACCACCACCACCATCACCACCACCACCATCAACACCACCACTATCACCACCACCACCATCACCACCACCACCATCACCACCACCTCCACCACCAGCACCAGCACCAGCACCTCCACCACCAGCACCAGCACCAGCACCACCTCCACCGCCACCACCGCCGCCATCACCACCGCCACCACCATCACCACCACCACCTCCACCACCACCACCGCCATCACCACCACCTCTACCACCACCACCACCATCACCACCACCACCACCTCCTCCACCACCACCACCGCCACACCATCACTATTTTGGACTAGGTCCTATGTATTTATAGTCCAGACCGCCTCGAGCTCATGGAAATTCCCCAGTGCAGCCACCTGAAGGCCGGAATTACTAGTGTGTGGCACCCTGTCTAATTTATAATCTTCAACTAAGCAAATATGCAGCCCTTAGGTGACTTGCCGTGGGGTGCCTTCACTATCTTTAAAAAAGCATAGGGGTAGAAAAGTCACAACCAAAATTGTTAGCATGTTTGCCCTCCTTGAGACTGGCAGAGGACTGGAGGAACTAAGCGTCCTCTCAGTCCTGGGGATTTGCCAGAAGGACCGGACAGCAAAGACCTGCAGAGCCGTCCGCAGCACTGTGTCCCCTGAACCCACATGTGGTTTGGGTATCATGCTGAAATTCCCAGACATGTTTGGTATGTGTGTGTGTGTGTGTGTGTGTGTGTGTGTGTGTAAGAGAGAGAGAGAGAGAAAGAGAGAGAGAGAGAGATTGTGTGTGTGTATCTGTGTGTGTCTGTGTGTGTGTCTGTGTGTGTGTGTGTGCGCGTGTGAATGGGGACTGAGTATTTGTATATGTGTACATGTATATGAATGTATGTATGGGTGTGCAAATGCATGTAGGTGTGTGCGTTTGTGTGTGTGAGTGTTTGTGTGGCAATGTGTCAGTGTTCTGCGTGTGGGAGTGTATGGGTAAAAGTGTGTGTGTGCGAGTTGTGTTTGTGTGCGCATGCACACATCTCTTCCCAGGCTTCCTCCTGGCTTGTTCCCCAGCCTCCTGCGGTCCTTCCCTTTATTTTAAAATTAAAATGATCTGTTCCTGCAGCTCACACCTCCTGCTTTGTGCTTTTCCATAGCAGTCACCAAAGCTTGTCCCTTGCCCATCCTCTGTGGTTGGGAAAGTGCCACCGGGGCGGGGACTTTGGTGACATTCTGTGTGTCTAGTGCCCAGAACAGTGATACACACGGGAAAGTAGCACAGTGGTTATTTGCGAGATGAGAGAGAGGCTGGCTCAGTGTGGCTGCCCCTCCAGCAATCACAGCATCGGAAAACCGGCTGACTGGCCAACAAATCACCACCATAGAAAGAACCCCATGGCTACTCATTGTCTTTTCCAATGGGAAGCCTCTGGCAAAGTCAGATAGAGTCTGAACTGTTTCCATCAACACAGAATTCTGCACATGGTGCTATAATTAGGGCTCGGCACAATCTATAGCCAGAGTGACAATCTATAGCCAGTCTGCACCTGACGCTTTGTGACCCTCGGGCTGTGTTTAATTCTTCAGCGTAATGCAGAATCTGTGCCTATTGGAATCTGCCACCTCTGTCTGGTAGCGGCACACCACCTCTGCACATTCGTGGTGAGAAAGGACAGTTCTGAAAGCCATTCCCTCCCTTGGCTTTCTACCAATGTCCCACTGTCCTCTCAAAGTGCCCATAGCAACCACAGTGACCATCACACTGAAAGAAAAAATCAAATCACTCTTTAATTGCCTTAATTTGGGGAAGATTTTTATGGCTGTTTCATTTTGTAACATAAGTGATTGTTCCTTATTTTACAATAATACAGAAACACAGTCAAAAGAGCAAGACCCCATTACCTGTCCATGGTCCCACTCTCCAGGAGTCCCAAACATTAGCAGCTCAACACATGATTTCTGCAGGGAGACTTTTACGTTAGATGTAAAGATGACTGGTTTTTCACTTCATTTGCCCAGTTGCACAGGAAACAAATGTTGATCCATAATGATGCAACAAGTTTAATAATTTCAATAAAATTCATGTAAAGCAAAACATGGTGTCAAACTTTATCTTTCAAAATTCTGTATGCATATATACTCCAACTGTATACAGGTGTTGTGATCAGTGGGCAGAAATAATCTGCCACTGAGAGTGCTATCCTTTTGGTTGAGTGTCTTAGCACGCACGGGCAATAGCAGGTTTCACTGTGACATTTGTACACACATAGCACTGTGCTCTGCTCAGCTTCAACCCCAGTGCCTCCTCTTTTCCTACTCCCACTGGTTCCCTTCCTCCCATAAATACGTTTTATGTCATAGATAGATAGATAGATAGATAGATAGATAGATAGATAGATAGATAGATGAGGTATAGCAGTTGATACAAATTTCGCATGAAGAGAAACACAGTATCTCTTAGTCTTCTCTCTGTAGCCTTCCATAGCCTCCCTCAATCTTCTGCTATTTCTCTTCTCCTGGTCTCTCACAAAATCACAGGGTGACCAAAGAGACAGGCATAGATAAGGATCCACTGTAAGGACCTCGGTCACTCAGCAATGACAAACACATGATAAAGGCGCTGTATAAAATGAACAAGTCATTTTATTCATATGTGGAATTCCTAATTCAAAATGATCTCTTAATTCCTTTTTAAAAAGGAATGTTTCATGTGCGGTTTTGAGTGCAACCAATAAATATTTACTGGTTGAACCACAGTCGCCCCTACAAACCAACCCCTGTCTCTTTGCAGGAAGCAAAGTTAGTGAGCCTCTAGTTTCTCAGGCATGGACTCCACAACTGGATTATAGCCAGCAACTTCCATGAAGTCACTCGAGGATCACCGTGGAGTCCACATCATGGGGCACCCTTGCCCGGGACTTATGCATAGCTATGACAGCACACACTGTGCTTTGTCATAGACAGATAGAGATAACAAGTGTCTCACTCACAGCGATGTTTAGCCATTTATAAACATTTATAGCCTTTGACTAGACACCTTCTCCATTACATGCTTACATGGGCACAGGCTCCTGTTTTTGCCAAAGCAGTCCTCAGATGGCTTTTTCTTCTGTGTTTGGGTAAACAGAACAAAAGAAACAAACTATTCAGTGTGATAGTTTTTCTCTGAATGAACAGACTTTTAAAAGTACCTGTTTGTTTATCATCGTGTGTGTGTGTGTGTGTGTGTGTGTGTGTGTGTGTGTGTGTGTGTGTGTGTATGTAGTATGTACATGTGTGTGCACAGACTCAACGTGTGCTGCTCTGGGAGTTGAGTCTCCACCTACCCCTCTATGTGGCTTTCTGCGACTGAACACACGTTCTCAGGTTTGCATAGCAAGCACTGTAAGCACTGGGACCATCTCACTGGCGAGAAATACACTGTTCATCATTTGAAATGAAATGTAAGTTCATTTGAATGAGTGCTTGGCCTGCATGCATGTCTGCGCCATGTACACGTGGTGCCCCTGGACTCCAGAGTGTCAGGCCCTGTGGGACTGGAGTTACAGATAGTTGTGACCTGGCATGTGGGTACTTACGTTGAACCCGAGTATTCTAGAAGAACAATGTATATTCTTAGCCCTGGAGCCATCTCTCCAGCCCCCAGAAACACACTTTCTTTAATTGGCAAAGAAAGAAGAAAGGAAGGAAGGAAGGGAAATGAGGAAAGAAAGCTGTGAGAATTCTAGCTTAGAAGAATCCCAACTAGGCTTCCCCCTAGGTGGGCTCCATGCACCCCAGAGGCCAACTGCAGATGACAGCAGGGCAGAGAGCTGCGCTCTGCCTTCCTGTGATAACCTGAACCTGCTGAGAATGTCTCACGGTTCTGCACATTCCTCCTTCCAGCAGGTGACCCAAAGGCCAGATGTGGACTGCTCGAACGGTGGCATAGGGTAGCTACAGGAAATAATTGCTATCTCCCTTGTGAAAGTTGACTTAATGGACTATAGCAAGTTGAAAGAGTAGACCCACTGAGGCATGCCCATTTACAGACAAACATACGGACACAGATCTAAGGAAGCACTTCTGTCTGCTGTCTTCCTAAGCACTGACTGCGCCTCGGTCCACTTTGCACAGCGATCACCTGTACTAATTTACAACATCATTATTCTCCAGGATTGCCAAGTCTCACTGAGGACAGCATAGACATGAGAAACAAAGCTTGACTCTCTGCCGCTGCCTGTGCACCTGCAGTCCTAGGGCTCAGATCCAGGTTGTAATAATTAGAGCCCAGGGCCCAGGGCAGGCCATGGCTGACTGATCCGTTCTTCTAAGCACTCCGCCATCCTACGGAGCTTTGAGTGCCAATCACTACTAATCTCTAGAGGATTCAAGTGGACTTCCCATAAGCACTAGAGTGGTGGAGGTTAACCACAGCTTGATAGAACTTGCCTTGTTTCCTGCCAGATTTGATCATTATTTCTAGAATATAAGTGGTTTCTTTTTTTTGGGGGGGGGGGCGTGGGGTTAGGGGAAGTTGAAGGCACAAAGACAAGAGTTTGAGGCCTAGAACCAAAGTAAAACAGTGGAACACGGCACCCAGGCTTATGATCTCAGAGGCAGATTCCAGGCCAGGAAGACCCTGTCTCAAAGCACAAGGTGACTGTGAGGAAAACCATCTGAGCTTGTCCTCTGACCTCTGACCTCTCCTCCATGTGTACAGGTGCATGCACGCATACTTGCTGTGCACTCAAGAGCATTCACACACACATGCACATATGCACATTTACACACATACACATACACATGCACACAAGTATGTTTACACGTACACACAGACACACAAACACACACGCACACATACACACACCAGTTCTTCCTAACCAAAGGACTAAAACACATAGCTTAGCAAGACAGAAAAGCTTCACGTATTAACCACTAATAAATTTGATAAGCAACTGAGCTAGTGTCCACTGCTCCACATTTCTTTATGTCTATATTCACAAGCTGAGTGGGAGTTAAGGGGGATGAGAACACGATTCTCTCTGCCAGGGAGGGGATTTTATTCCTTTCCCAGAGTCAATACAGATCCTGGGTTGGTCTAGACTTTCACTCCACCCAGAAGTGCTGAGGGCCCCCTTTGCCTCCCACAGTGCTGTAGGTTGGGAACAAAGAGTAATGCCAGAAGAAAGCACTTGCCTCTTGTGATAGGGTGGAGCACAGCAGCCAGAGGGGAGCACAACTCCGACTCTTTCCTATCATCCATGACAGCACTGTCCCAGCCTGGGCACCATCTGATACTAGCGCCCTGAGGAAGCAGCCCCAGCTGCAGCACTAGGTAAAGTCCTGCAACCCGAACAGTATCCAGACTCCTGGCTTCATATTCTCAGTGTCTAAGATACAGCCGACTGCATGAGGGATACCTCAGCTGAGTGAGAGGAAACAATTGCAGACTCCAACACAGGGGACATCACAAATGTTGTCATTTCCTGAGAAGGACTGGACAGCAGCCACCATAAAAGCGTCCCCACAGTCACAGGAACAGCTGAAACAAACTGTTAGCATTAACACATTGACACTCTTAGATAGCATTGAACAAAACGACGTGACTTAGAAGATCGCCATGGGATGGGATTCCGATGGTAGATGCAATAAACAATCAAAAAAATGGTGAAATGGAAATAATGTGAGCTGAATGAAAGAGAGAAACAAGCTGCATGGATAAATGACAGACAGACAGACAGACAGACCAGCACGCAGAGTCCTCAGGTACCTGGGGGGAGAAAATGTGACAGAACATGTAAATTCATATCATTAGAATCCCAGAAGGATTCTGCGTCAAAGCACCCGAGAGAGATTAAGAACACGACCTCACAGAAATGTGTAGGCAATGCTCACTACAGAGATACTCACAACGCCTACCAAGCAGAGAGCCGGGATATCCAGGACTTGACGATAGACAGTGCATCGCAGAATGTTTGTCTGCTGGACTGCTGTTTGTGCATAAGAAGAATGGAGCGCTGATACATGCTATACACGAGGGACTTTGACACCGTGTGCTAAGCAGACACAACAGGCCTCACTTTGCGATGCTGTTCCAGTGAGGTGCCTGGAAGAAACGTCTGTAGAGGCAAAACCATAGGCTAGGTAGGGGCTGCATGTGGGGAGTGGAGAGAGCTCAGGGCGGTGGAAGCCTGACATGACTGTGGCTGCTGAGTGAGGGGCTCTCCCTGGCGTGTGGATGCTCCACTGTGGATTGTGCTGTGAGCTGAGAAATGCTGCTAATACACTAAAAACCATTGAGGTCTCTCATTTAAATTGGTGAATTGTATGTTATGTGCATACTTTAACACAGCTTTAACTGTCAATAGAAATAAAGACAAAAAACTAGCATAGATGGGTCATGGTGTCTATGAAACACATCCTAGAGCAAAATCATTTACCTGTATATGTTCGACTCCGTGTGAAGATTGTGCAGAGAGGGCAGAAAGCAAACACACTGGACTGCAAGGTTGGTTTCTGTGCACCTCTGTGCACTGGGTATGGTTTCCACGGTGACTGCAGACTTTTTTTAATAATTTATTTTTATGTGCATTTGTGTTGTTCCTGCATCTGTGTCTGTGTGAGGGTGTCTGATCCTGGAGTTACAGACAGTTGTGAACTGCCATGTAAGTACTGGGAACTAAACTCTGGAATAGCAGTCAGTGCTCTTAACTGCTGAGACATCTCTCCAGCCCCAAGTGATGATTTCTTAATTAATTTTTTTTCTCAAAACAAAAGCAATATCAGCTCCTGAATTTGTTTTTGTTCCTATGAATTTGGCTCACAGTAAACTAATCCATCTGTTTGGCAATTTGTGTGCACACTTCTAGGTTTCCGTGTATCTGTCTTCCATGTTCTTACTGTAGGAGGAACCCATGACTGACTACAGTCGGCCTGTCTCCTGTTGCTCACAGCACACCTCTGAGGTGATTTTCACTGAGTAAATGATCAAGACTGTTGCTAACTCATTAGACAGCTGACCCATGAGGGTGAGAGTCTGTGCATGTAAGAAAGCCATAGTCATCTCCATGAGATGCGTGTAGGAACAGCTGGGTCTGACAGGAAGCCTCTTGGATAATACACTTTGTCCACTCTTAGTGACTACTGTGATGGTTAGCTTTAATGATCAACCTGACACAGTCTGAGTCACCCATGGAGAGACTCCTCTACTCTCTTTCCCCACTTGCTAGAGAGCAATGTTTCTCAATCTGTAGGTTAAGATCCCTAGGGGGGGTCTAACAACCCTTTCATGGGGGTCAAATATCAGATATTTACATTACAATTCATAACAGTACCAAAATTACAGTTATAAAGTACTAGTAAAATAATTTTATGGTTGTGGGTCAGTACACAAGGAACTGTTAAGGAGTTGCACAGTGTTAGGGAGGGTAAGAGCCACTGGCCTAGACCTCTACTTTTCCCTCATAGTCAGAGAAGAAATTCCAGAACCTTGGAGACCCATCTCAAGGCCTGAACCGTTTGCTTGCCAGGAGGATTGGAGGGAAGGAAGCAAGTTTCAACTCACAGACGGCAAAGATAGGGAGAATGTGAGCCGAGGAAGTAAAATTTAGAGTTTGTCCTTGTTAGTGTTTGCCAAGGATCTGAAAGAGCAGGAGAATGAGGGAGGGAGGGAGGGAGGGAGGGAGGGAGGGAGGGAGGGAGGGAGGGAGGGAGGGAGGGAGG
>CM052700.1:3652793-3686093 GCA_028551405.1 Uromys caudimaculatus | reverse complement strand
AGGGTTTTACTGCTGTGAGCAGACACCATGACCAAGACAACTCTTATAAGGACAACATTTAATTGGGGCTGGCTTACAGATTCAGAGGTTCAGTCTATTATCCTCAAGGTGGGAGCATGGCAGCATCCAGACAGGCATGGTGCAGGAGGAGGTGAGAGTTCCACATCTACATCTGAAGGCTACTGGTGGAAGACTGACTTCCAGGCAGTAAAGACTAGGGTCTTAAAGCCCATTTACATGCCTATTCCAACAAGGCCACACCCACTCTAACAAGGCCACACCTCCTAATAGTGCCACTTCCTGGCCCAAGCATATACAAACCATCACATTCCACCCCCTGGCCTCTTTAGGCTTGTTCAAACACATGAGTCTATGGGGGTCATACCTAGCCATAGCATAATAAAAATACATTTAGTCAAACTTTCAAAGTTCTCATAGTCTATAGAACAATGTTAAAAGTCCAAAGTGTGAAGTTTCTTCTGAGATTCATACAATCACTTAACTGTAATCTTCAAATCAAGACAGAAACTAGTTGGGTAAACTCCAAACTCTGCATCTCCATGTCTGATGTCAAATCGGTCTTCAGATCTCCAACTCCTTCCATCTTTGCTGACTGCAACAAACTTCTTTTCCTGGCCTGGTTCAATTCCCTGTTAGAAGTATTCCTTAGCAGATAACCTATGGCTCTGGAATCTTGAAAATCTTAAGGTCTCCAAGGCAGCTTCAATGTTAAAGCTTCTTGTTTCAATGTCTGGGATCCACACATAATCTTCTGGGCTCCTCCAAAGGGCTGGCCTCACTTCTCTAGCTCTGCCCTCTGTAGCACTCTAAGCTCAGGTTGATCCACTCCACTGCCACTGCTATTCTTGGGGATCATCCCATAGTACTGGCATCTCCAATACGCTGGGGTCTTCTGCTGCAACTAGGCTTCATCAATAGCCTCTCATAGGCTCTCTTCATGGTGCCAAGCCTCAACTTCTTTGCATGACCCTTTCAATCCTTGGCCATCAACAGCAACTGAGGCTGCACCTTCACCAATGGCTTTCCATGGCCTCTTACAGTGTCAAGCCTCAGCTGCTTTTCATGGCCCCTTCATGCCTTCAAAACCAGTACCACCTGGGTGACTCTTACATATCACCAAGTACAGCTGCAACAGGAGGTACAACCTTGGCTATCTCTGGAACACAGCTTCTTTGTGCTCTCAGTAAACAGTTCCCAGAAGATTCACCTCAGTGATGCTGGTCTCTTCTTAGTCACCACTAATTTCTTAGCTCCAGCTAACCAACATCAATTGTCCCAGTAGTCCCTTCTATTTTTTACTCTAAAGCCAGAGCCACATGGCTGAAGCTGCTGTCTTCTGCTGCTTGCTGGGGCTAGAACCTGGCCCCCCTTATTCTATTACCAGCTTTCTGTTTTCTGACTCCCTCTCTGCCTAATTTTGGCTTTCCTGGAACTTGCTCTGTAAATTGACCTTGACCTCAGAGAAATATATGTCTCTCTCTCCTGGGATTAAAGGTGTGTGCCACTACACCTGGATTCAAATTTAGCTGGGTAGGATCTTGTCCCAGAGTCTCACTCCCTTAATCTGCTATCTCCTAGAATGCAGGATTCAGCTCCATTTCACTTCCTGGTGCCCCTTTGATACTCAAACCATATATTTTATATTTTTTCCTTTCTAAGCTTGCTCTGCTTGTTTAAAATGGTCTTCATCAGACTTAACCAGAGAACAAAGTCTATGATGGGAGTTTCTGAGATTTCCTATATCGATGCAATTAATCTGTCTCTTAATCTTAGTTTCAGGCAGACACTTCACACAAGGGCAAAAAGTAGCCACATTCTTCACCAAAATACCACAAAAACAGTCTCTAGGCCACATATTGAAATTCTCCACTGAGACCTCTTAGGCCAGGTTCACACAATTCAAATCACTCTCAGTAATGAAGTCTTCCATATTCCTACAAGGATAGCCCATTACGTCCCATTTAAAGCATTCCACTGCTTTCCAAAACCAAAGTCCCAAAATCCACATTCTTCCAGACAAAATCGTGGTCAGGACTATCACATCAATACCCCACTCCTGGTACCAATTTCTGTCTTAGTTAAGGTTTTATTGCCATGAACAGACACCATGACCAAAGCAACTCTTATAAGAACAACATTTAATTGGGGGCTGGCTTACAGGTTCAGAGGTTCAGTCCATTATCATCAAAGTGGGAGCATGGCAGCATCCAGGCAGGCATGGTGCAGGAGGAGCTGAGAGTTCCACATCTTCATCTGAAGGCTGCTAGTAGAAGACTGACTTCCAGGCAGTTAGGACTAGAGTATTAAAGCCCACGCCCACAGTGACACACCTACTCCAACAAGGCCACACCTCCTAATAGTGCCACTTCCTGGCCCAAGCATATACAAACCATCACATGTGTATCCTGGGGTATAGCTCTAGCCACTCTCTTTGTTCCCTCCAACTCCCCTGAGTACCCCCAACATGTCCCTCTCACAGCTTTATATCCTTTTTAAAAAAATAACTCACTAAGTTAACACAGTCCATACTTACGTGAGTGAGGGGTCATCCACTAGAGCAGGGCAGCACCAATGGGCACACCCTCAAAGAAGACTGACTCTCCCTCCACCAGCAGCTAGCAACTGCCCACAGCTGCTTGATTAGGCTGGGACCTTGTGAGCTTCCCTCACTCCATGCTGAAGTTTGACTGGCAGCCTATGCAGAGACTCATCACTGGTGGAAATGCTGAGGAAGGCCATGGTGAGTCTGAGCTAGCCTGAGCTATGAACAGCACAATCCTACGCACAAAACCAGTGAAGGCAGGAACAGGGCAGGGTGAGAGGCCATGGAGACAGCATCTGCTGAGCCATGAGAGCAACTCACCCACCAAGGGCACTGTTGACTGTTCCATAACTGTCAATCAAGGAAATTTACTTTGATAGACACAAGTAGGCATTTTTTGACAATCACTGTTATTTACATATGCAAATGTAGAGTGAAATACAGTGGCTAAGCCAGCTGTGATTTCACACTGCCTATTTCCTTAATGAGTGTTCAAAAGTCTGAGTCAATAAGCCTTCCAGTGGAACATGTAATAGCTTGTAATAACAGAGGGGCTCCTTTAATTATTTCAATTAAATTCAGAATTGGGATGGAAAAGGTCCTGATTTCCTCACAGGGTCAACAGTGAAACACTGAAGAATGTGCTTGGCTTTCGTTAGTTTGTAAAACAAGACATCAGCTCTGACCTGACAGCAGCTACTTCAAAAGGAAATATATGGACTTGTTTATTCTGCAAATGTAGATATATGCATGTAGCACAGAGAAACCAGCTTGCTCTGTATTGACAAAACAGCAAGCTCAGGGTGATATAAATCACCCTGCCCTCTAAATCATGGGCCTTTGGCTTTGAAATTAAAACAAGCAAGAATAACTGGATTTCTTTTGGTTTATCCTAAAATTACTTCCAAATAGTTTATATTTTAAAAGCTTTTAAAAATTCTAAATGATTTGCCGTTCTAGGGATTTGGAAGTAGCTGTTGGAACTAAAGCCAAACTCACCTGTGTGCAGGCAGCTCTGTGTGTGTCTAATTTATCTTCTTATAAGTCAGGTACGTTCTACTCTTGCAAGACAACTATTTTTCTAACTACTTATTGTTATTTTAAGTGTGTGTGTGTGTGTGTGTGTGTGTGTGTGTGTGTGTGTGTGTGTGTGTTCATGAGGACCATTGCCTGTAGAGACCAGAAGAGGGCATCAGACCAGTTGCAAGGCTCCTGACATGTGTGCTCACATGGGTTCCCTGATAAGGAAATCCAATTTGAGTCCTCCTCAAGAAAAGAAAGAGCTCCAACCAATGAGCTATCTCTCAGACACCAAGGTGAATATTTTAACCATCTGCCATGGACGTGTGCTCCAGTGACTCAGATGGCCAGCAGAGTGTCTGAAATCTCTACCTTCTATCCCAGCATTCCCTCAGAGCGTGTGTAATGATGCTGTGTCTTTATCAACCCCTTTCCCACATCTACAGATCACCTTAACTCAAAACCATGCTCTTTCTAGAAGCCTCTAAACATAATGGATTACACAGAGTTATAGAGAAAAACAAAAACAGCATCACTCTGGTTTACTCTGGTTTTCTTTATCAGTCTTTGGAACATCAATCACATCTGCTTGGTACTACTTCGGCTGGCACTTTGGTACGACTTCAGCTCTGGCACTTGCTGTATATTCTCCACATGCCTCTCTGTTCCCATCACAGATGCTGCCAATGTGTTTGCTGAGTGACTGGCCAAATAAACAAACGGCTGTTGCTACAGCTACATTTGCACTCAGAGCAGAGGAATGGAGCCTCTCTGTGCCTTTCCCTGACTGAATAAAATCATAGATCCCAAAGAAAACACTTTAGACTTAGAGTGAGTCACTGACTTTTGTACCTGACTCTCACAAACTACAAATTGAAAAGAAAGGAAACTGTGTCTCCGGAATTTGCTAGAAGCCTTTTGTTGTTCTTACAAAGAATTAATAGCTTCCAGGATTGTTAGAGTTGAAGGTTGGTCTGGGGAAGGTTGTTTTGTTTTAACATACCTGTGCATGCAACTCACACACACACACACACACACACACACACACACACACACACACACACACACGCCCATACCACCACCATCCTATGACCACATATGAAGGATTTTGAGGGTTACCACTTGAGTTAGCCTGCCCCCTTACAAAGGTGATGGAAGACCTGGAGTTTCGCCATTAGCCCACTTCACTCCTGTGGTTTTAGCATCCATACATATGCTTAGAACTCTCCGTCAATGGAACACAATCGTTGCCTTGAGCTCCACATTTAGTGCCTGATGAGCATCTAGACTTTACCAAATGCTCAACCCACTTAAGAAATCACCTCCTCATATTCTCACACCCCACTGAAAAACTCCCAGTTCTTCAGCAGCCACCAGCGGTGTCTCTTCAGTCAGTTGTCCCCTTCCCTTCCACTGGTCAAACAAAAAAACATGTGGGCTTAGTCTAGGCCTGTGTCAGAAAACTCCAGTCTTGGAATCTGTTCTTATAAGTGAAGTTCTTATTTTATTTTTGAAATATTAGTGTTTTACTCCATGTGTATCAGTGTTCTATAGCATGCACATCTGTGTGAGTGTGTGTGTGTGTGTGTGTGTGTGTGTAAGTGCCTACTGGGGCCGGAGCAGGATTCAGATCTCCTGTGACTCACCATGTGACTGCTGGGAATCGAACCCCTGTCCTATGGAAGGACAGTGAGTGCTCTTTCCTGCTGAGCCATCTCTCCACTGCCCTATAAATGTTTTACTGGAACACAGAAGTGCTCAGTCACTTGTCACCTTTGTTCACAATTGCCAGTGTCAATCATATAGTCCTTCCTACGTTATCCTTCACAAACAAAAAGGCTTGCTGGCCACTGTTTAAAGGACCCTATACCCAGCAGTGACTAATTTTGTCTCCCATATATCTCTCGATTATCTTACGGTGTCTTACATCTGAGCCCTGGACACCTCTCACCTTGACTTGGCTCAACCGCACCCCTCACTGCCCTAGAATGACACACTTAAAGCCTCCATGTTTGTTAGGCTGTTCAAGATAACTGTGCTCACGTCTCTCTTGCGTCTATCTGTCTTCTGAGCACAGATACTGACATGCCAGTTTTTGTTCCCAGCTATCTTTCTGAGAACATCTGTATGACAGAGGTCCTTAGAAGACACTGGGTCTCCCTTCAGGACAAAGAATAGATCTGTTTGCTTTCCAGAGTAATAAAGATAACATCTGCCTTCAGAGCAAAGCTTCAGCAGGCTTGGATGCATCCCTCATAAAATACTGATGATGGAGCTGGAAAGATGGCTCCAAGCTTAAAGACCACTGGCTACTCTTGCAGAGGACCCTGGACCACTTGCCAGTACACAACATGGCCACTCACAACCATCCATAACTCCAGTTCCAGGGCATCTTACACCCTTGTCTGGCCTCCACAAGCACCAGGCACACAGCTGGTACACACAGGTGGTACACAGCCATTCATACACACAGACCAGACAGCCATACACATAAAATAAAAATTTAAAGTAATTAAAACAAAATACTGTTGAAGCCAAACTTCGCGATGCCTTGACTCTGTTATAAACTCACCGTGTGTACAACACACACTCAGGACTACCTTCCCATCACCCGATGGAACTCTGAGAACAAGGTGAACCATTGTGAACTCAAACAAATCCTATGCTCTCTGGTTCTGGAGTCTTGTATCCTCTGTAGCATTAGAAAAAAATAAAAGTCAAACTTGTCATCGGACAAGAAGGCAATAATCCCAGATTCTTCATAATTCCTCATGTGTGTTTCTTTCCTGTCTCTTTCTATTTCTTGCAGGTTCAAGTCCATGTGCTACAGTCCAAAAGGCCCAGTGCATCATTCCGCTGGGCTAAAACCTCTGCGTTCAGTCCCTCCAGTGCTTAGTCAGGGAGCACAGCCCTCCGCATCCACTTCAGTGTCTTCCTGCCTTTGCTCACACCTGTGCTGTGACCTCCAGATCACTCACCCCCTTTCCCCTACACCAACCATGACCAATGGGAGCTTATCAAAGGAAGGGTGTATCTGGGCTTAAGTTTACAAACGGGTAAGAGTCCAGCATGGCGGGGAGGCATGGCGGCCGGGGCAGGAACCTTAGTGCTCACGTCTCCAAGCAGTAGAGAGAGGGCGAAATGGAAGTAAAGTGAGGCTCCCTGATCTCCAAGCCTGCCCCAATGATGTACTTCCCCTGGCAAGGCTGTACCCCTCAGACATCCGCAAACTGCTCTAAGTGTTCAGATACCTCAGGAGACCCCAAGCCCCTATACCACCCTTCTTCCTTGACCTTTAACCCTGCTTTCTCAATTAAAGCACACCTCAGGTGTTAACTCCTTCCGAGAGCAGCCATCCATGGCCGGCCTCAATACCCTGTGTCCAGGTTCATAGATCCCCTAGGAACAACTTGATGACAGCCCTTGCCATGGTTTTGAGAGCCTGCCTTCCTGTCACACACTGAGTAAAGAGACAGCGTCTTCTTCATCTTGATGCCCAAGCCCTGATTTGTCCACAGCACTTGTTGGTTCTGAAACAACTAATCAGTGCTGAGCTCTAATGGGTTGATTTGTCCCTCGGAGAGGATGAAAAAAATAAATTTCCACTTTTATTCTCAAGCCAAGAAAATTGTTTTTTTTTTTTTTGTTTTGTTTTCCTACTAAACATTTCCTTTTCTTTTGAAATATGATTCACTGAGACTCAAAGAACAGTCAAGTAAGACCTGAGACCATCCAAAGTGTTGCCTGTGCCCCAGACCTGTCCGTACCTGTCCTTCGATGACACAGACTCCAGCAGCAGGTGAGAAACACTGTGGCGAGTTCATCTGAACGCTGCTGCAAGCTCCTTTAATACCCTCCACACATACACACCCACCCCATTGGAGCCAAGAAAGCATCTCTTCTAAACAGCAGTTCCCGATTGACTGGCATTGTCTGTACCAGCAATCCTTGGTCTCTCAGGCAGTCTTCAATTAGGTCCTCCTGCAGGAGATGCCTTTGCACTAGACAGAAAACTGGTAAGGTCAAGCAGATTAAGGAACCCCGGCAATTCTCATAATTGAGAACGGTAGGTGTTTGAATCTGCTCCTGAGCCAGTTCCTGTCCTGGAGCACGTGACCATAACACCCCACTAAGAGGACATAGCAATCGGTCATGTAGCATAGAGCCTAGAGTTCTCCAGGCTGATGAGGTATCTAGATGGGCCAGCCCCAAAGGTTTAGCCAATTAGCTTCCCTTCCTGGACAGTCCTTCCTGTAAAAGATATTTAATCTCTGGCCCACCCTGGGTAAGGTGTATGTATCCATGTTTCCTCCATGAATAAACAGTTTGGACAAGTAAGGACTGTCTCTCTCATAAAGAGCTGCCGTGGGGGAAGCCTGTGCTGCCTGTCTCCTGCAGAAGGCCCCTCTGACCTCCTGACATTCACCCATCACTGCCCCCGCCCCCCCCCCCCCCCGTTCTCAACTCCTTAAAGTTCCCAGTGGCTTCTGGGTACACAGGAGCATGAGAACCACAGCCTCAAACCCAGCCTGTGCCATTTTTCACCAGGAGAAACACAAGCTAGGGCCCCATCTTTGACTGCATTCCATCTCCCCTGAGCGGGGGTTGGTGTCTTTCGAGCCAGGACCCTAATGGTGAAGAGGAAGAAAGGTAGCCTAGCACCCCTGTGTTTCATTTCCCCAGTAGCGTTCACACACCCCAGGAGGAAGGTGAAACACAGACCAGCATAAACAGGTGTGCCCTGGCCCAAGGACTCTGACAAATGGAGACAAACTCGGCCACAGCAACAGGTCATCAACTCTGTGTGTGTGGAGAATCTTTTCTAGTTGCTTGGTTGTAGGTTTGGGGATGACATCCTCAGTTTCTTCACATTGTCTGATTTTAAATGAAGGCCATGCTTGGGAAGAGCACAGAGCTCCACCCCTAGACACAAGCATGTTACAGACCTAGATCCACTGTTAGAAGAAAGTTGAGAAAAGGTCAGGTGTGGTGGCATAAACCTGAAATCCTACCACCTGGGTAGCCGAGGCAGGAGGATTGCTGTGAGTTCAAAGACATTATGGGCTACAGAATGAGACCCTATATTAGAAACAAGAAAGAAGGAAGAAAGGAAGAGGGGGAGGGGAAAAGAGGAATAGAAAGTTTGTCATCCTAGTTTGTTAAAAGTTTAACTCATAGTCTCATTCATGTACATGAAACAAGTCAAGGTGCAGGGGCCTCCTCCTCAGAGGAAGCGGGGCTCTGGGGAGGCCCAAGACCAACACTATTGCAGGCTCAAAGGAACACAGCAAGCAGAGTGAAGACCATGCAGGGCATTCCTAACCTAGCCCTGCCCTGGAGGGCTGTGACCTTTCTTGCAAACTGGCTTCGGTAGCCCCACGCCAAATATCCTTCCTGTTCAGTGTGCTCACATACATCCCAGTGAAGATCCCGTCCTCCATATCCCTAATCCATTAATGTCTCCAGCTAACTCCAGTTAGGAAGTTTAATTTGAGGATGCAACAAATTCTAGAAGTGCTGCCTTCAAAACCACCGTTAATGTTTTTAAGAGGCGCGCTCGCGCTCGTGGTGTAGAAGGGTTACATCCTGCCTTCACCTCAGGCTGCTTCACAAAACCAAGACTGTGAACCACCTACAAATGTGTGTTGCTTCAGGACGAGTTATAAAGGGTAGTTTATCTTTTTCTTATGCTTTCCTTACTTCTAGGGAAAAGGTGACATCAACTACCTAATCCATCAGAGTGGGAATAAATTAAACACTATATGTTCTTATGGATGGGGATGGTTACAAAGTTTGGATATCGCTGAGTGGAGATGGTACACACCTTTAATCCCAGCACTCGGGCAGAGGCAGGAGTCAGAGGCAGGAGGATCTCTATGAGTTTGAGGCCAGCCTGGTCTACAGCTTGAGTTCCAAGACAACCCGGTCTACACACACACACACACACACACACACACACACACACACACACACACACACTGTCTCAAAAACAAAACAAAACAAAACAAACTAAACAAAAATCAAAACTAACCAAACAAACAAACAAAAACCAAAAATAAATAAATTGAAATATCATATAGAAACACTGGACTATAAAAACTGAAAGACTAGAAGTCCCTGATCTGATTTTGTTAATTTATTTTTAATAATATTTTTATCAATTCTTTGAGAATTTCATACAATATATTTTGGTCAAAACCACATATATACTCCAGTTCTCCCTAGATCTGCACGAATCTCCCTATGTATTCAGCGTTATGTCCATTGTTGTTGTTATTGTTGTTGCTGCTGCTACTGTTGTAAACCCTCTGAGTCTAATTTGTGTGGCCCAAATATTCTTGTGTGTGACGCCATCCTCTGGAGGTGACTGACCTGCCAGGAGTCTCAGCACATCTTCCAGAGGCTTCTCTGCCCACCTCCCCTCGAGATTTATATATATATATATATATATATATATATATATCTTACATCTAATTTATTTTCTGAGATAGTAGGAAAAACTCTCGTTGTGGTTATGGCAACGATGGTGTATTTTAAGGGGATCATTAGTGAACACGCACAAGGACTGAATCGTTGTCTGTTTTCTTACATTAGCACTCTGGGAGAGTTCAGTATCATAAACACCAATCGATTTGCAGGGCATCAAAATTCTAAGCAAGCAGCAAAACAGCGGAGAGAATTTCTGCAAGACTGGAAAGCGTGGCTTTTCCAGAAGCCAGCGATGTAAACTTACACTGTCTGCCAAAGAGAACTGCCACAAAAGAGGTCTCTGGTACTCAGTCACCAGCTCAAATTTCTCCTCGAATACCAGGAGGATTAAATTAATCTGCATGAGCTTTGGTTGTTAATCCCATAACATTTATTAGCCCCTTTCCAGGGTTGTTTTAGAATCACTTACTTTTAGCTGTCAGCCTCACGGGTGCCAGAAGTTTTCACAGAACATCGATGTCCTGGTTGGGTAAGGGACAGCTGCAGCCTGGTTTGTTGTGGGTTGTCCCAGGCGCCCGCCCGGCTGTGCTGATGGTTACAGGGGAGTTCTAGGCAGGGTAAGGTTTCCCTGCGCACTGGTGTTGCTCTGGGCTTGGTCAACTGGGTTAAGCATGCATCACAAACAAAGTGTAACAGCTACTGTATCCGAACAGCCACCTTTGTGGAAGCCTGTGTTTTCCTGGAGCTTGTTTTAGTAATAGGAATCAAAATTCAGGTAGCATCCTTTTACAAAAGCTGTTAGCAATTGAGACTTCCGTAGCTGACTATGCTCTCATCCTTTGAGTCCCCCACTGTGCTATGCCTTCTCCTAGCCCCGGGCCTCACAGCAAAGCACCCTTCTGAAGGGGGCTTTCTCGCTGCCTTCCTTTCTGTGAATGTGACTAATTTATACCAGTCTTTATTTTTCAGATTATCACCACATCTACAAGTACCTCTTTGATCTTTGAAGGTTGGTCATTTTAAGATAAAGGTTCTGGGCCTAGAGGTACTGTATAGGAAAGCTGACTTCGAGGTCGGTCGTTCCAGGGCCTGCTATCATGGGGGCTTGTTCTCTGAAAGACTGACTTCGAGACCAGTCAAGGCCCTGCTGTTTTGGTGAATTGTTTTCTGACTTGTAGGCCTTACTTTTTCTCTTTACTACAGTCCTACCGTATGGCATACCTTATGTTCAGGTTGTAAATAGTTTTGTCTTATAAGTATATTTTACGTTTAAATTCAAGCTGCGTGCATCCATCGCTTTTCTTGTTATTGTAAGAAGATGCCTGACAAAACGCATCGTAAGCAGCGGAGGGTTTAATTGGACTTCCGGTTTGTTGTGAGGAGGAGAGCATGCTGGTGGGAGTGAGTGCCAGGCGGATGTACACATTCCACCCGTGGGATGGCGCCGCCCATGTTCAGGATAGGTCTTCCCTCCTGGCTTAAACCTTTCTGGAAACTCCCTCCCTGACATACCTGGGTCTCCTAGGAGACTCTAAAACCTATTGCGGTGACACTGAAGTGTCTCCATTTCCCAGCAGGGACATTCTGGAGCTGTTTGCTAACAGACTCTAAACCCTATTGCGGTGACACTGAGGAGTCTCCATCACCCCTGACATACTTGGGTCTTCTAGGAGACTCTAAACTCTATTGCGGTGTCTCTGAAGCATCTCCATCACCCAGCAGGGACATCCTGGAGCTGTTTGCTGACACTACAGTGTGTTCTCTGGTGCAGACAAAAAGCACAATATTCCCTCCTTCCTTCCAAGTTCTTCCCTAGACTGGATCCTGCTCACTAGGTTCTAAGGCATGCAAACAGACCCATAAGAGACTAGAAAATATCCCGTTGATAGCTGATGCTATCAACATAGCAGCCTGTTATTTTCATCTATACTCAGTGAGGAGGGATGCAACGGTAGCCCTTCTTCACTTGTTAGAAAAAATAATTAAAATAAATATGGCTGTCTATAATTAAAGAACTCGGGTTTTAATGTAAATTGAAAATAAGCATAAATTTCTAGGTTTTTGTTTTTGTTTTTGTTTTTGTTTTTGTTTTGTTTTGTTTTGTTTTGTTTGAGGCAGAACCTCTTTACATAGTCCTGCCTGTCCTGGAACTCACTATGTAGAAGAGACAAGCCTCAAACTCACAAACCACCCTCTTTTGCCTCCCAAGGGCAAGGATTAAAGGTATGTACCTCTACCCCCAGCCCTAAACTTCTAATTTTTAAATTTCAAAATGACCTGGACTTCTTGCAGTCTTAGATACCAGAGACTCATCTCATCCAAGGATAGTGAGGGAGGCAGCTTGGTATCTTGTATCAGCTGTCCCCGTCCACATCACGCACGTTTATCCACAGCTTTGTTGTGAAAATACGTATTTACCTAATATATATCATCTGGTGACTGTGGCTGAGCGGAGATCTCTTAGGTGGGGGAGGGTAAGAATTTCCCCTTTTTAATTTAAAGAGCTTTTTCTCATGTTCACATATTACATACACATTAATTTAAAATGTAACAGATCCCTCTGTGCTTCATAAACAAAAACTACAGTAGACCATGCAGTATGAAACCAAAAACAAACAAACAGCCAAGCAAACATGGGCTAGTAAGATGTCTCAGCAGCTAAAGACACTTGCTGCCAAACCTGAGGACCTGAGTTCAATCCCTGGGTCCCACATGGTGGAAAAAGAGGAGCAAATCCTGCTAGTTGCCCTCTGACCTCTACACAGGCACTATGGCATACACACAAACGCATGAGCAAGCATGTGTAATTTTAAAATTCTTTTTAAAGCTGTCCAAGGTATCTGTGGTGAGAATTAATTTACAGACTGTTGTACATTTATTGCAAGTTTAATTACTAAAGTATCCTACTTCTGGCTATGCAAAGGGTCTTTCTCCAGAACAAATCATCTTAAAGTGAAATTCCAGTGTAATAAGAACATTCATAAAAACACAGCCCTTTACCGTCTTAATCATCGCCTGCAGGGAGACTGGGGTCCTAGTCCAGGGTTTGGTGGACCACAAGAAACTGACTCCGAAACGGAGTCTCTGTGTTTGAATTCCACAGGACACTAGTAAAAGAGAGTATATAAGGAGAGTGGAAACTCTGAGAGACTCCCAACTGACAGTGCTCCAAGCCCAGATTCAGGTGGGAGTCCAGTTGCTGGGAGTGGCCGCTCGTTGGTGCTGGGCAGGTCATTTCCTAAGAATCTAGTGCCCAATGTCCCAAGTCCACTCTGCCAAACTGCAGACTGACTTCTCCAGAAAGCAGAAGCTAAGCTAAGAGAGCTGCGCATGCGTGCCACAGAGAGTCTGTGGGGATTAGAGAAAACTCTGTGCAGGGGCCTCCTACCTAGGCTTGGCGGTAGGTCCCCAGGCTTGCGGATTGTGGGCGAGCGACTTTCCTACAGGGCATCTCACTGACCCTCTTCCTTTGTTCGTTTGTTTTGTTTTTATTGTTTGTTTAGTTTTAAATCTTCCTTCCCCTTCCAAAGACACAGTAATGTGATTTCAAAGTCTTCCTTTTACGTTAGAAAACTTTGTTGCTCAAGCAAGCTTATGACTCTCTCATCTTTGTGTGTCCTAGCATTTAAAGAACATTTTCCTCACAAGCGCTTACGGGAGAGTTCCTTCTGTTTTAAAATTGTAATTTTTTCTAAGCTAGATACCTCTGCCTTCCTGTGACCTTTTAAAAATCATTTTCTATAGTTTCTGTGCATCAATTTCAACTCCCTCCCTGGGTTCTACATATATTCTGGATATTTTCTTTCTCTTTTCTCCCCTCCTCCTTCTCTGCCTCTTCCTCCCTCTCTCTCTCTGTCTCTCTGTCTCTCTCTCTGTCTCTGTCTCTCTCTGTCTCTCTCTCTCTCTCTCTCTCTCTCTCTCTCTCTCACACACACACACACACACACACATTATTTTCCCATGTTCTTCCTCACTATTATTTGGCTAATGTACGATGAAATGTCCTCACAGTGACGGTTTCATACACACGCACCATTCGGCTTTGTTCTTATTTTCTCCCCGTGTCCCCTCTTTCCATCCCTTTCAAAAAAATACACCCCCCCCCACTATGTAACCATGCACGACCATTTTCTTCTTCACAGAGCCATTTGACTTGATTCAATCCAACAGCCATATTGAATAGCTGCACACAGTAAGGCGGGCGTAGCTCCGCGAACGCTAGACTGAGGCACAGGACAGGGAACAACAGCCCTGTTAGAGAACAGAGAGCGCTGCGGGATAATGTGCCAGTTGAGTGCATCTCATTTCATCTTCTAACGGCACCATCAATTAAGTTCTATTTTTATCCTCACTTCGCAGTAGAGAGAACTCAAGCTTGTAGGAATTTATATAAGGATCCAGGGCCAGCAGGACAGCTCAGTGAGTGGAAGAGCATGCCTTGCGAGCAAGCCCGAGAACCTGAGCTGGGTCCCTGGAACCCCAGAGTCCACAATAGGAAGAGAGAATTGACTTCTGATAGTTGTTCTCTGACCTTCATATGCATGCCAAGCCATGGGTACATGTCCGCACGTGCGCGGGCACACACACACACATCACACATACACACACACACACACACCAATAAGTAGATGGAATAAAAAAATCTTTTTTTTTTAAAGAATTATGTATTTTATGTATGGGTACACTGTAGCTGTCTTCAGACACACCAGATCCCATTACAGATGGTTGGGTGCGAACTCAGGACCTCTGGAAGAGCAATCAGTGCTCTTAACCACTGAGCCATCTCTCCAGCCCCGGAATAAAAAAATCTTAAGGAATTCCAGAGGAGCTTTTGGTGAGGGGGTGGGGGTGGGTCAGAATGCAGGGAGGAAAGGCCGGACGGTGAGGGGTGCGCTTAATTCAGGCTTGTGGTGAAGGGAACCACGGGATATGTGAACATCTACATGCACTGGCTGTATAGTACAAGACTGAAATCTGGAGTTCAGAGCAGAGAGGCCAGGTGGTCTAGCGACAGTGACATTGTACGTAGTTGATGCAGACATTGTTTAGCTTGGCAAGTGCCATTGTTCTGTATTAAGGGTGGAGAATATGGGGAGTAGTGGCCCCAGAGAGCTCCGCTTCAGAGGAGGGCAGACATCAGACTCCCCAAAGAGCCCCGCTTCAGGGGAGGGCAGACATCAGCGGTCACCTTGCACTTAGAGCTTCACAATGGAAAGGGGTTTCCAGGGTTGACATTCACAAAGTGAAGACCTCTTAGCCCTGAAGGGGGTGGGGATTCGATGACCCTGAACTGAAAAGGTGAAAAGGAAGTCTGAGAGCAGAGCTCAGAATTCAGTGGGAAGGTCTGAAGGAAAAGAGGAAAATGGGCACCCCAGCGAACCCATGTGGGAGACTCGGGGAACCCGGGTCAGCAGTGGGAGACACAGGGAACCCAAGTCAGCAGTGGAAGACACAGGGAACCCAGGTCAGCAGTGGGAGATGCAGAGAACCCAGGTCAGCAGTGGGAGATGCAGAGAACCCAGGTCAGCAGTGGGAGATGCAGAGAACCTGTGTCAGCAGTGGGAGATACAGAGAACCCAGGTCAGCAGTGGGAGATGCAGGGAACCCGGGTCAGCAGTGGAAGACACAGGGAACCCGGGTCAGCAGTGGGAGACACCGGAAACCTGTATCATCAGTGGTAGACACAGAGAACCCGAGTCAGCAGTGGAAGACACAGGGAACCCGTGTCAGCAGTGGAAGACACAGGGAACCCAAGTCAGCAGTGGAAGACACAGGGAACCCAGGTCAGCAGTGGGAGACACAGGGAACCCAAGTCAGCAGTGGAAGACACAGGGAACCCAGGTCAGCAGTGGGAGATACAGAGAACCTGTGTCAGCAGTGGGAGACACAAGAGTCAGCAGTGAAAGACACAGGGAACCCGTGTCAGCAGTGGAAGACACAGGGAACCCGGGTCAGCAGTGGGAGACAATGGGAACCTGTGTCAGCAGTGGGAGACACAGAGAACCCATGTCAGCAGTGGGAGATGCAGAGAACCTGTGTCAGCAGTGGGAGACACAGGGAACCTGTGTCAGCAGTGGGAGATGCAGAGAACCTGTGTCAATAGTAAGCTGTTGACTTGTCTTTTAATGCGTCCTAGATGGGGGATATATGTCAGATAAAGGTGATACAAGTTCAGCCCTGGCTTGCCAAGCACTCACAGTCTACTTCAGAGACAGAAGAGTCACAGAAAAACTGTTGAGAGCAGAAATACAAACAACAGAGAGCCATGGGAAAGGAGAAGGCTCCTGAAGAAGCCGAGGGTCAGGGAAGCTGGAGACCTTGACCAGCAGATAATCAACAGAGATGGAACAGCTGTGGACAGCAGGCGGTCCAGGAAAGACACTGTGTGTGTTCCTCAGTGGCGACTGCAGGAACCCAGGGCTGACAGGGAAGACCCTGACAAGGTGGACAAGGTGGAGCTGACTTCAAAGCAAAAGGAGCTCTGATTGCCACATCACAGGATCCGAGCACTTTCTCATAACACCCAGGAAGGTTTTAAGTGAGCCACGTATCCAGAACTGTATCACCAATGTTGTGTTGTTTGTTTTCGGTGCTGGGTTGAACTGAGGGCACACGTCAGCAGTTCTATCATTCATCTATACCCCATGCCCCTATTCGATTTCTTTCTTTGAGAGATAAGCTCTCCCCAAGTTGCCCAGGCTGGTTTTGAACTTGTTGTGATCCACCTACAGCAACTTTCCAAGTGGCTGAGCTTGCAAGGCTGTAGCACCCGGCCCAGCACAACAGTTGTGCTTTATAAGAGAAAAGAAACTGGCTTGAAGGGAGCCACTCCAGAGCCGAGGGGCCACATGTGAGGACACGCTCCTACCACATGTGGCTTACCCTAGAGAAGGTGGCACAGCAGGACAGACACAGAGGAGGGAATGTTCCAGAGAAAACTAGAGACAGTGGAGGGGACAATGAACAGGGCCAGAGCAGACTGCACTAGGTCAGGGATGGGCAGAAACTGAAGGTGTGTGCTCTATTGAGCCTATAGTTCAAACGAAAGAAACAATCTTATACAGAGGCTGTGGGGTTCACTGAAATGTGGGTCCACCTTATACAGAGGCTGTGGGGTTGATTGTAATGTGGGTCCTAAGAAGAAAGCGCTGGACCTCTTTCTTCTGTGCTTACTCAGAGTGTGTGTGTCTGTCTATCTTTCTGTCTGTCCATCTGTCTGTGTATATCTGTGTGTGCCTCTGTGTGTGTGTCTACCTGTCTGTCTGTATCTGTGTGTGCCTATGTGTGTGTCTGTGTGCCTGTGGGTGTGTCTGTGTGTCTATGTGTCTGTGTTTGTATCTCTGTGTCTGTGTGTGTTTCTGTGTGTGCATGTCTGTGTGTGTATGTCTATGTGTGTCTTTGTGTATGTGTCTGTGTGTATCTATGTGTGTATGTCTATGTGTGTCTGTCTATGTGTGTCTTTGTGTATGTGTGTGTATCTATGTGTATATGTATGCTTGTGTGTCTGTGTGTCTCTGTGTGTATCTGTGTGTCTGTGTGTATGGTGTGTTTGTGTGTCTGGGTGTGTGTCTGTCCATGTGTGTCTGTGTCTGTGTGTATCTTCGTGTTTCTATGTATGTGTGTCTATGTGTGTCTTGTGTATATCCATGTCTGTGTGTGTTTCTCTGTGTGTGTATCTGTCTGTGTGTGTCTGCATGTGTGTGCACCACATTGCATATGTAGATGCCAGAAGACACCTCGCAGGAGTCAGCTTTCTCCTTCTACCATGTGGGTCCTGGGAAATGAACCCAGGTTTTAGGCTTGGTGGCCATCACCCTTATCTGCTAAGTCACTTCACTATTCCCTAACGTCCCTTTCTTTAATTGAAAATTCTTTGGTGGGAAGCACGTGCATGCCACACAGCCTACACGTGAAGGTCAGAGGACAATGTTTGGGATCAATTCTCTCCTTCCATGATGTGGGTTCCAAGAATCAAACTCAGACCATCAGACTTGGGGTGGTGGTGAGGGAAGAGCCTACATTGAGCCATCTCAGCCGTCCGTCTTGAAAGCTTTCTGGTTAAAATACAACAAGCTTATCTCTGAGATTCTGACAACCAAGGGCAACAGGTCCAAGTGCCTGATACACGTTACATCTGTAGGGTCAGGAGAGGAGTGGAGTTTGGCAGTGTGGACTCCATTGAGACTAGGATCCCATTAAACTATGATTCCATCGCTTATAGGGTCTGGCCTAGCGTGGGCGGTGCTTGGGAAGGTTCCCGTCAGTAAGGAAGGTATCATGAATCTGCCTGGCACTGTGAGGCGGACTGTGAGGGAGTTCATGGCACACAAAACCCTGGAGGAAGAGATCAAGAGACTTAAGGGATGTTGGGGAAGGGATACATGACGGCTTAGTGGGTAAGAGGGATTGCTACGTAAAACTGATGGAGTGCATTCAACCCTGGGACCCCTGTGGAAGGAGAGTCCCGACTCCTGAGAGTTGTCCTCTGACCTCCCTAGCAGTGCATGTCTGTACTCACACATGACACACACACACACACACACACACACACACACACACACTAATAATTTTTTTAAAAAATAATTAAGGACAGATTTAAGGATGTTGGGAAAATAAGGTTGAGTTTAGATTACATGAAGAAAGGCATCAGTGTGAGAAGAGCAGAATGTCCTAGAGACAGCATGAGATTGTGGCCTGGAAAAATTGAGATGACTGATATTGAAAACCGGGCATTGGAGTGAAAGCAGGAACAGGCACATGGGAAAGAGGAGCAGCTGGGTGGGCTGGGGATGGAAGAGGTGTGAGATTCCAGAGGCTTAGCTGTCCCAGTCAGGGTAAGGCTGAGCACTTGGCCTTCAGAGTGGAGCAGGACGGGGGTCACTGGAGTAGAAGATGGCTAAGCTTCCTCAGCCTCAGTCTCAGCCATCCCATGTGCTTTACAGAGTTCCAGGCAGCACCAAGTGCAGATGGAGTTTCATCTTGTTGAAAAACAATGTAACTGCGTTTTCAGAAACAGAGGGGGGAGTGACTCACAGCCCTGCCTCCCACACAACACAGTTCTCAATTAGTTGTGTTGCTTTCTGCATGAGGCACAAAGTTGCACCCATAAGTTGTTTATTTCTGCACACATATACACACACGAGAGAGAGAGAGAGAGAGAGAGAGAGAGAGAGAGAGAGAGAGAGAGAGAGAGAATATGAACTTGTGTGTGTGTGAGGGTCTTGTCATATAACCCAATGAAGCCTGGAACTATTGGATCTTCTCATCTCAGCTTCCCCCACGTGCTTGTTTTCTAGGTGTGTGCTACCCATTCATCTTAGCATGTTTTAAAAGTTTGTTTTATTTGAAATTATGTGTATGTGCGTGTGTGTTTGTGTGTGTGTGTGCGTGTGCATGTGCACACTGGCATGTGTATGTATTGTGTATGTTAGTGCAGACCAAGGAGACCAGAGAGAGCATTGGGTCACCTAAGCTGGGGTTACAGGTGGTTGTGAGCTGCCAGACCTGGGTCCTGGGAACCAAACTCAGGACCACCATGTAGAGCCTAGAGATCAAATATGAGTTGTGCCATGCTTGGTGGTACCTTTACCTGCTGAGCACTGACCATCTCACCAGCTCCAGATTTTGTTTTTGCCTTTAATATGCCTTTGGATTTATTCTTTCCAGGAAAACCTGCAAACATTCACAAATATAGTTAAATGAAAGATTACTCCAGTAAATTAATCTTTTGGCAAACCGAAAATGCATCATTTCTAACCTAGGGAAAGGCCAGCAATGTCAGCTGGGCCTGCTAGAGAAATGAGAACCTCTGAGTCGATGCTATCCCTTTCTAAGTTGAATGTATAGCAGGGCATAGAGAAGCTTTTCCAGTCTGTGTGCATGCAGGCCCAGTCAGTGTTCTATCACTGAACCTCACCCTTTGTTGTTGGGAGTGGATCTCGGAGACCGGCTGCTATTTATTCTTGTGCTACAGAATGTGATTTGTGATCAGACCAGTGTTGTAATAGCCCCAACTTCAAGTGGCTGAGGAATGCAGTTGAAGCAAAGTGAGGAGCTAGGCATTGTGGGACATCCTTGTAATCCCAGGATTCAGGAAGCAGAGGCAGGGAGGCTGAGAGTTTGGGGGCAGCCTAGGCTACTTAGCAAGGTCCCTGTCTGAGAGAAAAAAGGCAGAAAGGGAGACATGGGTAGAGAGAGAGGGGATGGAGAGAGGAAGAGGAGGAAAGGAGAGAGAGAGGAACTTGATCTCTGTACAAAACACTTTGAAATTACTATTTGAACCCCCTGCTATATAATTGCACTAGTTACTTATAAAACGTGCATTATAACATGAAAAGACTTACATTATAATGTTGAAAGGCCAGATAAATCATATGTGAGCCACGACTGCAACCAACATCAAGCACTGCAGCTGATGCAGAGCAAGCATTGTGTGGGAGGCAGGGCTGTGAGTCACTCCCCCCTCTGTTTCTGAAAACGCAGTTACATTGTTTTTCAACAAGATGAAACTCCATCTGCACTTGGCGCTGCCTGGAACTCTGTAAAGCACATGGGATGGCTGAGATTGAGGCAGAGGAAGCTTAGCCATCTTCTACTCCAGTGACCCCCGTCCTGCTCCACTCTGAAGGCCAAGTGCTCAGCCTTGCCCTGACTGGGACAGCTAAGCCTCTGGAATCTCCCAGCTCTCAGCCACACAGTGGTTCCTCTTTCCCACTCTGGAGCCTTCCGGCTTTACCACAGCTACTTTTCAACTCTCCCATCCCTTCAGCTCTGCCCCCATTCTAAAATGTCATTATTCCCTCCCTGACAGCTCCCGATCAGCACAGGCTGCTCAACAAGACTGACACAGCTTTTCACATTTCCTTCTCTGAATTCCTAACTGGGGTTTTTCCTCCATAGGTTCATTACACCTGAACTGTAAGCCTGAAGGTAAATTCGAAGGCATCATTGGACACTCCTTCCAGCAGAGATTGAGAGTTTCCTATGCCTCACGCCTCTTCTGCACTCACTGGCTACAGCAGTCTTTCAGTTACTATGTGCATCAGGGAAGACTACATTTACCAGATTCCCTTTCAAAGAAATAGATCACCAAAGAGATATGCTCAGTGTAGGTTTTGAATGTGAACGGTCCCTGTAGACATATGTGTTCACACACTTGATCCCCAGTGGGTGAGTCTGTTTGGGAAGGTTGTGGAAGCTTTAGGAGGGGTTGCCTTACTGGAGGAAGCGGATCCCTAAGGGGACAAGGCTTTGGGGTTGTATGGTCTAGTCTTTCTTCCTATTTTCTCTCTGCTTCCTGACTGCTAATGTGAACCTCAAGCTCCTGCTACTGTCTGTGTGACCCTTAAACTGTGAGCCCAACCAAGCCCTTCCTAAGATGTTTCTTGTTAGGTATTTGGGGACGACAGTAAGAAAAGCTATATCAGGTGGGCTGCTGGGCAGGCCTCCCAGAAGGCAGGCTTCTGGGAAGACAGACTTCCGGGAGGGTGGGCTTTCCCAGGGCTCTCCCAGGACCTTTTTTGTGTCTTTCTCTGAGCCGTGAGCATCAGCAGGAATGTGTGACCATCAAAAGTTGGCAGAGACAGAAGGCGGGATATAGTAACCAATAAAAAAAGGACACAGCTTGCGTAGGCCCTGCAAGCTGGATTCTCAGAAGAACAGTTTAGTGGGACGCCTACTGCTGGAAGGGAAGCCACAAGCAATCGGTGGGAGAAGAAAATAAATACCAGAACTCTATGGGAGTGAGGTACTACAGACCTCAGCCCGCCTGACTGCATTCAGCTGGAGGACAGTCATCCCTCCTGTTCTGAGGATTGTCCTTTCAAACACACCAGCCATGTTCAGGCCAGGTTTCAAGATCAGCAGAACTCCGCACACACCGTTAGTAGGACCGGAATTTTCTTTTCGCCATAGGTTAGCCCTCCTGTGGAAGGGTGCTGAAGCACTTTATGAGAGAGTTGCATGTCCCAGCCCTGAGTCCTCACTCCCAGCCCATGCTGCCTGCCAGCATCTGCAGCGTTAGAGCACGTGAACTTGCTCTTCCTGGCACACTGCAGGGTTTCCCTGGGCCTGGTGGGAGGGCACCCGAGTTGAGTCGGTCTTTGCCTGGTGGCTGCCTCCTCACCGTGCTCCGTCACAAAAGGCTTTATTGTGATGTTTAATTAAACAGTGTCATAAATGGGACACACTCATCTTCCCATGGCCCCAGTTCCAAAAGCCACACTGGTTGCTCGTCACTTGTCACCCAGAGGCAGTATTTAGTCATCTGTGTGTGGTTAGTGTAAGAAAAAAGGTGACTGCAATAAAAACTCTTTTCTCTATTGTCCCCAGCACAGATCCTAACATGCCTGAAACTGTCAGTGAACTGACCCTGCTCAGTTCCTCTGTTCCCACGACTCGGCTCCTGTCTGAGTCCTTGGAACATTAGAAAGTTTACTCGGGTTTCTTCTGCAACCACTAAGAATCTTAGCATTAAGCTAATCTTTCAGTAACACAATTCCTTGAGTCAAAGCCTCAACCTGCATGCCCACTCTCCGTCTGTTTTGATTTTGACAGCTTAACCTGACTTTCACAAACCTTGACCTGTTTAAGGAGAAGACAAAGAGAATAGGTGGAATGCTGGGCATGACCAAAACCAAGCTGACGCAGCCCGTGGAGGCTCCTGGGAGACACGAACCGACAGCCGGAGAACAGGAATTGCTGCTCAGGGACCCAGGAACCCCCTACCTGGGTATGCACCCACAGACTGAAAAGATTTTCACCCATCACGCTCCAAATTGTTATTGTATCTATTTAGTCTTGTCCCAGCCTGGCACCGGGGAAAAAGACTCGTCGGGTACTTTGAAGGCACCCAAAGCCAAACATTTTGGCTGTGAAGGACCATGATTGAGTCATGGGGCCCACTGAAACGTCAGCATGCACAGCAGACCACAGGAACCCAACAGAACAAGAAATAAGCTACTCTGTGATTTTGGGGCCAGCCCGGGACACCTACAATCTTATCTTAAAACAAAACAGAAGCAAAATAATGACATACTTGCATCAGAAACCAAGGCTCCTGAACAGCATAGGAAACAGATAGCACGGAGAATGAAAAAAATATTTGTACACCATACGCCTGCAAAGATTGACTCCTAGCCAGAACTCCCAAACCCCAATGGGAAACAGAAAATGATTTAAACATGGGCAACAGCCTTAGAGAGTTCTCAAAAGATGGTCACATCCCACAACGATGCTTGATGTCACAACCATAGAAGAAATAAAGATCAAAACCAAGAGGAGGTATCTCATGATGATTAAAAAGAAAAAAAAAACAAAACAAAAAAAAAAACAAAAAACAAAAAACCTCCACCAGTATCAGAAAAATTAGAAATAACAGCTACTGGCAAGGAGGAGGAAAAAGGAAATCTTTACACACATTGATGGAAATGTAAGTTAGCATAGCAATATAGAAACAATGAAGACATTCCTCAACAATTAAAAAGCAGAATACTATATGATGTGGTGTTTCCACACCTGCCTATGCACCTAAAAGAGAGAAAAATAAAATAAAATAAAATCAATGTGTTAATGAAACGTCTGCCCTCACATGACCATTTTGACATTATTCTCAATGGCCAAGAACTGGATGCAAGCTAACTCCATCAACTGATAAGGAAAATGTGGTATGTTTTCTGGGATACTGTTCAGACATATAAGGAATGAGATTTCTTGCCATTGGTAGCAACACAGGTGGACCTGGAATGTGCTCAATGAAGTGGTCCAGGTACAAAGAAAGAAAAGGCTTCACTGAGTGGAATCTAAGAATGTTGGCCTCAGGGGTAGGGAAGGTTGGTCAGTGGGTGTTGTTACACTTGGGAGCAAGCATTTCTGGGGTGCTACTGCGTGATGCAATGACTGTGGACCATGATGATGGGATCGGGGGTGTAGACTGAAAGTAATAACCTAGCTGCACAAAGCTCTGTGTTTGATCTCTAGAGTGGACTGAGCCAGGCCTGGTGGTGCATACTCATGATCTCAGTGCTCAGGAAGTGGGGAACCAGAGTGTCAAGGCCATCCTCAGCTCCCTAGTATGTTTGCAGCCAGCCAGGGAAATAGAAGATCCTATCATAAAACAAAGCAAGGTGAATGATCATATGTTGTATATTTCAAAGTACTAGAAGAAAAGGTTTTTGACTGTTTTCATCATAAAAATGATTAATATTTGAGAAGGCAGATGTTTAATCTAATGAATTAAAGATTAAGTGATAGATACATGTATCAAAACACTTAAAACTACCCCCGTTACTTTGTACCATTGGGTTTTATGTATCAATAAAAACTTGGGAGGGCCTTGAGTCTCTTACCTTCCATTTTAGGTGGGATGGGGAAGAGCAATGGGGAAGTCTAAAGGCAAGGACTCTTGACTTTGGATTATGGGGGGCTGTACACAGCTGTTTGTTGCATAGTCCAGATCTTACAGCAAATGAAAAGTTACCCATTCTGCTGTAACTGAAGTTCCTACCAGCTGTGAAGGGAAAATTAACCACTCTCCACCGCAAAGATTAGAGGGTGTTCCTCGAAGACAAAACCCAGTCATTAAAGTTTTCTAGTTAAACAAAGACTCTGTGAGTTACTGTGGATGTGTAAGCAATTAGTGCCACCACACACCAGGCCCACACAGTGGACTGCAGGAGGAGTGTGGGCAGGCACCTAAGCAAACCCTCCTTATCCAGGCCTAGGCTCAAGATCTCTTCTTTCAAGAGTAACATCAGCCCCAAGGTGCTCCATGTGAGACTGGAGGGCTCCAAACTGTCTTAGAAGACCATTAAGGGACGTTATCTGGGTTAGGATACAGACAGGAGCTCAGTCCTTCTATAGCTCACTTGTTGGCTGTGGGTCTTGGTGATTCAAAGCAACAATGAGTGAGGAACAGCCCTCATCTGAGAAACAGAGAGGGAGAACCAACTACATAGGGGTCTCGTGACCTCTAGGAAGAATGTCTACAAGGACCTGGCATCTAGGAGGCAGTTGATAGTTTATCAATCTTGCTATAAATGTAGCAAATCACTGTGGTTCTACACACATATACAAACATATATACACATACATACAAATATATACATACAGACATTCATACAAAAATATACATACACACTTGTATATGCACACATACACAACCACACGCATGCATACATACACACTTGCATATATACATATATGTACATATACATGACCATACACATGTGTACATACATGTACACACATATATGTGCACAGACATATACACATAGCAGGGGGAAGGTTGAGAGGGAAAGAGTGGGCCTGAGAGGGAGAGAAAGATGGAGAAAGATGCACAGTTTTGTGGTTAGAAGGAATAGAAGGAAGCCCATAGAGCTCTGTGTCCAACACTGCATCATCTCCTCGTTACAGCTCTGTACTATTGAGCTCACCTAGCGTCAGCTGCCACTCAGAAGGACATAGGACTTATCTTCTCAGACAATGGACAAGAAATTTTCTTGGGATGCATAGCAGACAAATGTTGCTCCCTCATTACAGCTTACACACCATTCTCTCTAACGTGAGCAGCTTTCCCAACCCTTTCTTGAAAGTCTTTTAATCTTCCAGGCCACTGTGACTTGGGATCTGTGCGTGTATGGCGTGGGCTTAGGGAGCACTTCCTGGATTCCTCCCTCTTTTGCTAGAAGAGCTGTCTGCTGGCTCACAGCTGGCCGGTTCCTCGGTGCCTCCCATCAGACAGGGAGCTGGCTCCATCTCCTATGGCACACCCATATTCAGTGGCTATTGGAGATCGAGGCAGTGGTCCTGCACCATCCCTCTATTTGGAAAAGGTCATCTGGCCCTAGATGTCTTCTGGAATATGCTCAGGCCTCTGCCACAGCCTCTGGCATTTTCTGGGCCCTGGCTCCCTCATAGGTTTCTGAGATGTGAACAGTTAACGTCTGTACGTGGATCTGTCCCCCTCTCAGAGCCTGTGCCAAGGGAAAGGCTGCAGCAGTGACCTTGCACAGTAACAGCCAACCCCGGGGGCCCAAGATACCAATGAAGCTTGCACAGTTCACTAACTGTGTGCACAGCTGCTCAGAAGAACTTAGCAGGAACCTCAGAGAGGGTAGGCGGGAGTGCCTGCTCACAGGAGGTTGGCTGAAAGCCTGAGTTTATCTCAGAACATCCTAGTGGAGGAGGGAAGCTCCTGAACTCCAGCTGATGGTCTCTGAGGAACCCCACCTCTGCCATTTGCAGGTTATCTGACCCAGGGCAAGTCTCTCAATTTCTGTGTGACTTATCTTCCTCCATAAATTGAGGAGAATCTACCTCACATAAATGTGTTCAGATAATAAACTCACTCGACTTGTTTAATGCGCTCAGGTTACTTCTACCTCGTAATGTGCCCTTAAGGAATGGGGGCTTGTGCCACCCAGTCTGTGTGTTCACATTAGTCAGGTTCTTTTTTTTTTTTTTTTTTTTTTTTTTTGGTTTTTCAAGACAGGGTTTCTCTGTGTAGCCCTGGCTGTCCTGGAACTCATTCTGTAGACCAGGCTGGCCTCGAACTCGGAAATCTACCTGCCTCTGCCTCCCAAGTGCTGGGATTAAAGGTGTGAGCCACCACTGCCCAGCTCAGTCGGGTTCTTTTGATACTATAACAAAACTCCCAAGGGAGACAACTTAATGAAAAAGGAGTTTATTTAGCTCATGGTACTGAAGCTTTCTAGTTGTTCACTGTAGGAAGAACATAGCACTGTGCACAGCAGGGGAACATGCTACCTCTGAAACAGCACTGAGCACATGGCCAGCCCACAGTCCCCAGTGACATGATAGCCTCCCAAAAGGCCTTATCTCTTAAAGGTCCATAGCATCTCCTGCTACCAACTCCCTGGAAACCAACCCCTGAGTTAGCTTAACCCTGACAAGAAAGTCTCAGTGAGCAGTTGTCCTGATCCAATTGGCCTGTGGGCATGTCTATGGGGAATTGTTTTGAGTCTTAATTGATGTGCAAGGATCCAGTCCACTATGGGCGGCGTGATTCCCTGGGCAGGTAGTCCTGGGCTGTATAAGAAATCTGGAAAACATGAGCCTGTGAGGGAGTCAGAAAGCAGCTTTGTTTCATTGTCTCTTCAAGTTCCTGTTTTGGGTCCTGCCCTGCCCTCCCTAAGTGATGGATGGACTGTAGCCTAATAAACCTTTTCCTACTCTAAGATGCTTCGGGTCAATGTGTTTTAATACGGCAACAGAATGAAACTAGAACACTGGTTATAATTAATCCACAGCAGGACAACAGCAGAAGAATACAGTATCAAAGCAAAACATCAGTTAAGCATCTTACCTCCAGGTTTGAGGTAGCAAGTCCCCTGAACACGAAGATGATACTGAAGGGGTAATATAAGCCCCCCTTTGTCTCCATTCTGAGGACCAGGCCTGATTTCAAAAAATGCCATAAGGTACCAGCTTCAAGAATAGACCATAAGTCCCAGAACTGGGTGATAAGGTACCAGCTCTAGAAGTAGACCATAAAATCCAGATCAAGATCATAAAACCCTCTCCCAAAGAACAGCCTGGGGATAGCCACAAAAATGGGGAATATCAGAATGGGCCATCTGCACTGGGTAGCCCTATTCCATCACATGGTTGAACATTCGTGACATAAGAATGCAGACCACGGCTCACACATGATTAAACGTGTTGATGAAATAGGAACGCAGACCACTGATCACCTGGGATCCACTAGCACCCACCAATGAAATTATAGATTACCTAATCCTTCTAGAGAGTTTCCCCAGTTCCCTATAAGAAGGCTGCGTGCCTTTGTCTGGGGTCCCCATTTTGGAGAATGGTTGACCCCCGCATGATGGATGTTTCTGTAGAATAAAAGCTCTTTGTGCTTGCATACTATCTGAGTATGGGGCCTTTCTTCAGTGATTTTCGGACCCTCTCAACACATTTAACGTTTGTAACTGAAACTATATCTATGCAGGACACCTCAGAAAGAATCAAAGCTAGTGACATGGACAGAGAGCTGGAGAGGGGAAGTTGAGTCCCTTTGAGCTCGTCAATGGCCTCATGCCCCTCTAGCCCTCACCTCCACGGTGAGATAGCTTTTCTCTAGAGAAAATGAAAAAGAAGCACCTTACATCTTTATAGGGTAGTAAGTCTGACATGTTTAATTCATGAAAGAATTGAAATAGAGATGACAATTCCTGCTGAGTGTGGACATTTAATCTTTCTTTAATATTAAATTTGAATAAAATATTTGAAGTTAACTAGCTTACAGATGAATCTGAGTTTACAAACTATTTCTACTAAAAATTCATCTGCTTTTAAAAAAAAAATCCATTATATATTGCATTTTGGGGTTTTTGTTTTGTTTTGTTTCCATCTGGTAGCTAATATAGTAGACCTTAGAGGATATGTGTTTTTATTCTCTTGAAAAGAAAAGGGGACTCATCTATGGTCATACAGTATTCCTAGATGTTTTATGGGGTTTTCATGCTCAAGGCAAATACCAGATAAATAAACACTCAGTGTTGGACTCCCATGTCTCTTGAGCAATGCAATTGAAGATGGGACTTTGGCAAGTCCGAAGGGATCTGAGCTTACATGACTCCGCAGTCTGCAAGAGAGAAACTGCCCCCCAGCCCTCACAACAACGACTGGACAGGTGCCGAGCACTCTGCATTGTGTATTTCTAGACTACATATGCATAGAAAGCAGAGGACAGAAAATGTAAGCCATTGTCTTCTTCAAACAATGCAGAAGCCATCTGTAGGGTGGGAAGAGAGGAGAGTTGAAGACTCTTGCTGGGAATCAAGGAAGCGTAAGCGTTGCCACCCAGTACAAAGGACAGGGATAGTGAGGTAGCTGGTAGATGAGATAGCAGATGAGATATTTTCAAACTCTACCCTTACCGCTTTACAACGGAAACCCTCTATCTAAGGCTTATTGTTGCTACTGCTATGGTCTCTAATGTTCTCAGGTCACATGCCTGAGTCAGGAAATAACATGGTGTGTGTATGTGTGTGTGTGTGTGTGTGTGTGTGTGTGTGTGTGTGTGTGTGTATGTGTGTGTATGTGTGTGTGTGTGTGTGTGTGTGTGTGTGTGTGTGTGTGTGTATGCAGGGGTGGAAGTCAGACTTGACACCCAATCTCCATTTCCTTTTGTTTCTTAGTTTATTTGTCTGAGACAGGGTGTGTCACTGAGCCTGGAGCTTCCCTTTTAGCTAGGCTGGCTCCCAGGGAGGTGGGATCAGGCTATCTCTACCTAGCAGTGTGATTTGAATATCTTTTGTAGTGCTGCTGGGATCTGAACCTGGGTCCTTGTGCTTGAACCACAAGCACTTTACCCACTGAGCCATCCCCAATCCTAGGACGGTCTCACTCTAAGCTCTGGGCTCATTTCTCTACTCAGACACATTCAGGGCCCTGCTATCTGCTGAGCTCCCTCACGTCATGGAGTATGAATAAAAGATAAAAAACAGATCCAGAAACACAGTCGCTTTCTGCCATACAGATGGATTATTGCTCTAACCAGAACAAACCCCCTCAACCGGCATCAGAGAGTCACACAGGCTTTGTTTTTATATTCATTTTGTTTATTGTGGGGAAGGAGGCTCATGCGTGTGCCACAGTATACATGTGGAGGTCAAAAGACAACTTGTGGATGTTGGTTCTTTCCTTCCACCATGTGGGTTGTGGGGACTGAACTCAGGTTTTCAGAATAACAGTCTCTCCTCAAGAACTTTTCCAAGGCAGGAGGCCAGCAGACCTCCAGCACACAAAGATGAAGAAATCGGTAGCAAGTTCAGGGCAGTGAACGGTGGCCCCCTAGAATTCTGTGGTAAAAAACAGAAGGATGGTGTGATGGTTTGTATAGGCTTGGCCCAAGGACTGACACTATTAGGAGGTGTGGCCTGTTGGAGTGGGTGTGGCCTGTTGGAGTGGGTGTGGCTTGTTGGAGTGGGTGTGGCTTGTTGGAGTGGGTGTGTCGCTGTGAGCATGGGTTTTAAGACCCTCATACTAGCTCCCTGAAAACCAGTTCTTCCACTAGCAGCCTTCAAATGAAGATGTAGAACTCTCAGCTCCTCCTGCACCATGCCTGCCTGGATGTTGCCATGTTCCCGCCTTGATGACAATAGACTGAATCTCTGAACCTGTAAGCCAGCCCCAATTAAATGTGGTCCTTGTAAGAGTTGCCTTGGTCATGGTGCCTGTTCACAGCAGTAAAACCCTAACTAAGACAGAAATTATCTCCCATGAGCCTCTTGTGACTCTGTCACCTTGTACCCCATCCTCCCCCAGGAATGCTATTCCCACAGTGGATCTCCGCAGAGCCCTATCTGAAGGGGTTGCTATGGCAGCAATGAAATAAAAGGTTTTCAAAATCACAAACCAAAAACCAACAAGAACAAGAACAAACAAACAAACATAAAACCAGATCTGCCTGGAAAGGAGTTTTGTACCTGTTACTTGAACACTGAACATTCATTTGGGCACAGGCAGAGGCCAGAGACTATTTACTTACAGCTACTGTATTCCCTGAGTGAAATGTTCATTAAAATTCTCCCTCTGATATTTTACTTCTCCATAAGCCACCAGAATCCTTTGCTTTCTTTTTGTTGTTATTGTTACCTGGGTTTTGTTTGGTTAGTGTTTGCTTGTTTTGTTTCATTCTGATTTTTGAAGCAGCATCTCACTATGAAGCCCTGGCTGACCTGGAATTTACTAGGTAGACCAGGCTGGCCTCACACTCATGGAGATCTGCCTGCCTCTGTCTCCCTATTGCTGAGATTAATGAAGTAAGCCACTATGATTGGATTGTTTATTTCTGAGACACGGTCTTACTGTGTGGACCAGACTGGCCTGGGTCTATGTAGCCCAGGCTACCCTCAAACTCACAGTGACTCTCCTGCTCCTCTTTCCAGAGTGCTGGAATTATACCATGCCCACTGTGGTTTATTTATTTATTTATTTACTTATTTGGGGTTTTTTTTGTTGTTGTTTTTTTCATTTTTTATCCCTGTGTTATTAGGACCCACAAGGAACCAAAGCTGAGTCAGTAGGGCTCCTGCGGAGCTCAGTCTGTCGTTTAGTTACCACTGTGTGGGCTTCATATTTGCACCATCATGAAGGGAGAGGAACCTGTAAGTGGTTCTGCTTCTTAGTAATTCCAACCCCTAGGGTGTCCATTTATGGTATGCCTGTGGGGAATGTAACATTAGGAGCCAATTTTTCCTCTCAGAAGTAGGAAATCTGCATGGAGTTTCTAAAGAGAACTCTGAATGTAGTTCGTTCTGGAACACATAATTACTTCACACTGAAATCAAGAAGTCAGGGCCTGATTGTCCTCACAGATGTGCTGGCAAATTACAGCCCTTGCCTCGCCACCGCCATCAACCCAGAGATAACCTTTGCTGGGTGCTTAAAATAATGATTCCTTCCTTGGGTAAATCAATGGGATTGTGGGTAAAATGTAGCACTGTGTGTTTCTTATGATAACCACTGACACGGCTTGGGACCCAAGGAAGTCTTCCAGTGAGATTAAAATGCTACCATAGGTACTTGCAAGGATAGGCATGTGCACGCACACACACACACACACACACACACACACACACACACACACACGTGCACACATATGCACAATTTTTTTCTTTCTCTCCCTTTTTATTAATTTCATTTCCCTTCTCAAAATGAGATTGAGATCATTGGTGCTCACTCCTGCATTTTAAACATAATATATTAATACTTTGAGGATTTCATACATGTGTACAATATATTTTGTTCATATTCACGCTTCCATGCTGTCTTCTAGCTCCTCAACCCCCTCAACTCTCCTACACCCTCGACTTCAAATCCACTTACTATAAAAAAATAACCCACTTAGTCCATTTGTGCTGCCTTATTCTCTTGTATGTTGTCAACACTGGCCTCCGGGGGACTACACCCTTAAAGAAAACTAACTCTACCCACCCCAGTAACCCTTTACTGTCAACAGCTTCCGCTGCTAATGGTGGGGACCTTGTGAGACCCTCCCCCTTCCATACCAGCCTGTTGACTGACTTGATTTTGTACAGGCCTAGAGAAAACCACAGCTGTGGTGAGTCCAAGGGTAGTGGTGCTTACCTCTAATTCCTAGAGAAGAGGCAAGAGGCTTGCCACGGCTGCATACAGAGACCTTGCCTCCAAAAACAAAAACAAACAAATAAACAGAACCGTTTTTTTACTGATTGAATGTTTGTTTGTCTGTTAGAGGAAAAGAGTTATCTTTCTTGACACCCACCACGGTCTCTGCTACATCTGTCCCAATGAATGGAGGCCCTTCTGGACAGGTGTCAAGAGTGTTCTAACAGTGCAGTGATTTAAAGCATTAATTCCCTTCTCTCCCTGGTATACTGCTGTGGTTTGGAAGAGAACTGGCCCCCCATAGGTTCAGATCCATTACCACAGGGCCCCTGACTACGTATTGTTAAGGAAGGAGCCTTGCTGGAGGAAATACAGAGACAGGCCAAGAGAGAGAACAGGCTCACGCGCTGCTTTGCCTGCCTCTTGTTTGCGGTGAAGAAGGTCTTAGCTGAGCTTCCTGCTCCTGTGACCCTGTGACCCCTGACCACACCTTCACTACTGTTAGTCGCTCCCTAAGGAACTGTAAGCCAAAATAAACCCTTCGTTCAGTAATTCGCCCGGGCCATGCTGATCTGAGAGAGCAACCGAAAAGCAGCGAATCCACACATGGCATTGGATCACACCTTCTCCATGAGGGTTTCTCTTCCTTTTATTTCTGTTTGAGAATTTGGTCATCTTTCCACACACAGTAAGTGACACATATCTCGGACTCAGCAACCAGGAGCGCTCTATGACCAGACTCAGGAAGGACAGACACATCAGGTGGGTTTGCTTACAGAAGCATTTTGAGGTAAAAACAGACTAGGAGGGAAGTTTTGTCAAACATTCCTGATATCTTCATTACACTTTATAGTTGTTTTGGAGTCAGGTGAACCTAGGGGGCTCCCAATAAGAGAAATACAAATTTAATTACTGTTACAGATACAGGGCCATGCCGTCCTCTTCCTCCTCCTCCTCCTCCTCCTCCTCCTCCTCCTCCTCCTCCTCTTCCTCCTCCTCCCCTTCCTCCCCCTGATGCCCCTCCTCACCCTCCTCCCTTTCCTCCTCCTGTTCCTCCCCTCCTCCTTTTCTTCTCTTTTTGTTTCAGAGACAGAGTCTCATCTTGTAGACCAGGTTGGCCTACAACTCAGAGATCTATTTCTGCCTCCCAAGTGCTGGGATTAAAGGTATGT
>CM052700.1:3635894-3652693 GCA_028551405.1 Uromys caudimaculatus | reverse complement strand
CCTACAACTCAGAGATCTATTTCTGCCTCCCAAGTGCTGGGATTAAAGGTATGTACTACCACGCCCTGCCTTGATTTCTGACTGGGGGAGCGTTTGGAGATGGTGCCTTCGAGGGAATTTGTCAGTTTCATGTTTGTTGATATTACATGAGCGCCCTTCAAATGCTGGTGCTAATAAGAACAGAGAGACTGTTTGGATGACTAAGAAACAGTTGGATTTGTTGGATCTACAGTGATGTTCCCTTGAAAGGAATAACATTATTTTATGTATGTACATGGCATGACACACGTGTGGAGGTCAGAGGACATCGTCGTGGGGCCAGTTCTCTTTCTACCTTGACATGGGCTCCAGGGATTAAACTCAGGTCATCCAGGCTTCTTGGATCTTACCCACAAGGTGTGTCCTTTTTCATTTGTGACACTAGTCACCACCACCACCAAAATGTTATCCACTTTATAACCTTCTCAAAGAGCTGAATTTTAATAGTTCTCCTTAGTCTTCCACTGTTCATATCTCTCTTTGTGTTCTTCAGCTTGATTTATTAATTCTCATGATGTGTGTGCACCTGTGTGTGAAGGCCAGCGATTTGGATCAGGTATTCTTCCTCAGTCTCTGCCTACCTGGAGCTTGATGACTGAGCTAAGCTGGCTGACAAGTAATCTGCAGATCCTCCTGTCTCCACCTGCCGGGAGCACACGTGTGCACTATAGCCCCTGGCTTTCCTTGGGTTTGGGGGATTGAACTCAGGTCCTCTTGTTTGCGCGGGACACACTTCATCAGCTGACCCATCTTTCCCAGCCTCAGTATTATTATTATTATTATTATTATTATTATTATTATTATTATTAGATTTATATTTTATTTGTGGGCCTGTGTGCATTCATGATTTAAGCCCTTTAATTTCTCCTTCAGCGCTCTTGTGACTTTCTCACACAAAGTACTCCCTGATTTTCCCAACTTGACACACAGATCATCCAGTCTGTGTTAAATGCCAAGTGCGCAGGATTTCCCGGTGGTTCCTGACTTGCTCAGTCCCTGCTCTGGTCCAGCTGGTTCCGAGTTTGAAGCTATATGTGTGATCTTACTTTGTGGGCCGTGGTGGTGAGTGGCATCTGAGTCCTGCACCATGCTTCTTTGCCATGTGCCCTCATGTGTCACCTCCCATCCCTTTAGCGGTCTTCAGAGCAGTCGCCTGGACGCTTCTACCTGATCCAGCAGAGGAAGCACAAACCGTGGTGAACTTGATAGGAAGTCGAATGGACTTTTGGTCATGAGATTGAAAGACTGCCAACATTCAAGTAGGGGTTTAGCGGACGTCAGTTAAATCATGCGCGGAGTGGAATTCTGTAACTCAGGAATAGGGCACTGAAAATACGTAATGGAATTTTAGTCCAATTTGAGAATTAACAGGTTGGCAGAAACATGGCAATGAGGACTCTAGGTAGTCAATCTCTCCTTTGACACAATCCCAGGGGTGCTAACATTACTCCTGTGTAGAGGTGGTTCTGATGCTAAAGTCCTGTTCCTCAATTGGTTCTTGACCTGTCAGTAAAGAAACCATGAGCCAATTGCTGGGTGGAAGGGATAAGCGGGACTTCCGGGTCCCTGGAGGCAAGCGGAGAGATGCAAGGGAGGAGAGTTCATCACTTGCTTCTGAAGGAGAAAAGCTGACCAGCCATGTGAGATCTCAAAACAGAGTGGCCACACAGGCTGCTCCTACAGGCAGGCAGGCAGGAATGTTTAGCTGGGGTTAAATGTACTGAGGAACAAAAGTTTAGGGCAGGTGGGAGGTGTGGAGCTAAGAACATTGATAAGGGCATGCTTTTCCAGGCGAGAGATAGTAGCGCCCAGCATTGTGTCAAAGGGCAAGTTGAAATTGAACGATTGTGTGTCTGTCTTTTATCCGTAGATTTAAGGGAAGGTGGGTAGGGGCTGGTAGTGGAGTCCGTTCCTGAAGCTTAGGCGGTGTGTCAAAGCTGCATGCTACACTTCTGGTCTTCCCATCTGCCTCCCAGGGCAGGCAGCAAATGGCCTATGGGCCAATACTCCCTATGACAGGAGGATTACCAAAGAGCCAACAATGAGTATGACGCAGAGGCGGGCTCTGTCCTCATCTATGATCACAGTCACAGTCATCACTGGCCAGCCCTCCAGAATCCAAATAATACTATTGACTATTTAATACAGCCCAACCTCTTGTCTGTGGTTCCAAAGCCTGGAGACGTGCTGTCGGTGACCTAAATATGTGAATTAAAATAAGTGAAAGTTTTTAAATTTTAGAGACACATGCCAAAATAGGAGTGGATGAAATGGTATTTTTATAAAAATAAAAATTTAATTGCTTCTTTATTGAAAGAATGCATGTATCCTGCACAACTTGGTCCCAGAAGCCTGGCTGGGGTGACCCAGGGATGACAGACTCCGGAACAGAAAAGCTGGGACCATGTGGGCTGTGCTTTCTGAAGGAGGGCACAGACTGCGGTCTGGAGCAGCTGGTGTATTATGAACAGCACAGGAGAGTTAGGCCGTCTCTGTGGGAGGTCTCCGTAGAGGACCAGTCCGGGTGGCAGTCAGCAGCAGGAGGAAGCTACACTTGCTAGCCTTTGTACAGAGTAGTCAATCATTCATAAACTCACTTGGACACAAAGAAGACTTTCCCAGTCCACTGAGCCCCACCCAGGAAAGCTTTGCCCCTCATATAGGTGTGAGGCATCCGGGTCTTGACATGGCAGTGTCCATGTGAACAACACACATTCATTCAGACTTCATCGGATCCCCCCATCTATTTATGCAGCGCTGGGGATGGAACCCAGGGCTCTGTGCGTGCTCGGTGTGTACTCTGCTCACTCAGCCACATCCCCAGCCCTAGCCACGGGCTTTAGACAGGTCATTTCATGGAGCACAAACAGACCAATTCACGGGGAGCACAAACAGACCAATTCACAGAATGTTTATGAACATTCTCCATGGAAGTCCAATAAAGTATATGTTCTTCATCAGGGTCTAGAGTTGGTCATCAGTGACCACAGGGGGTCAAAGGTGGGGCTGAGGAGTTACTTTGGTGGAAAGCACTTGCCTAATGCTCCAAGCCTTTGATCTCCAACACTCCCCTGCCTGCTAACTGGTGCTTCCACCACCACCTCCTGCACCACCACCACCGAGAAAGAAAGGCAGACCACTGGCTGGGCAAATCAATCAAGGGTTGTATCTGGGCAAACTGAAAAGCAAACCTCAGCCCTAAATTCTATCTCTAGGTTGGAAGGAGCAGTGACCTTTCTCATTTGTAAGATTAACATCAAGTTCTCCAATTCCATGAATTTATTAATATGGACAAAGCAAGCCGGGCAGTGGTGGTGCACGCCTTTAATCCCAGCACTCTGGAGGCAGAGGCAGGTAGATTTCTGAGTTCGAAGTCTACAGAGTGAGTTCCAGGACAGCCAGGGCTACACAGAGAAACCCTGTCTCGAAAAACCAAAAAAAAAAAAAAAAAAAAAAAAAAATATGGACAAAGCATCGTCTACATGCACATGGCGGATTTGTGGACCAGCACAGTTCCGGTTGGCACCATTTGGTAGAAGGCAGTTCTAAGGCAGCAGGTGTGTCCACCGATGATACTCTCATCCTTCACAGCTCCAAATCAGCAGACGAACCTCTGGTCTTCACGTTAAATTATGTGTCCTTATAGAGTGTGGTGGTTTGAATATGTTTGGCCCAGGGAGAGGCACTATTAGGAGGTATGGCCTTATTGGAATAGGTGTGGCCTTATTAGAGGAAGCATGTCGCTGTGGACATGGGCTTTAAGACCTTCACGCTAGCTGCCTGGAAGTCAGTCTTCTCCTGTTTGCCTTTGGAACAAGATGGAGAACTCTCAGCTCCTCCTGCACCATGCCTGCCTAGACACTGTCATGCTTGATGATAATGGACTGAACCTCTGGGCCTGTAAGCCAGCCCCAATTAAAGGTTGTCCTTATAAGAGTTGCCTTGGTCATGGTGTCTCTTCACAGCAGTAAAACCCTAAGATATAGATCTTAAAAATAATTTTCTTTTTAATAATTCAAGTACAATTCAAATTTATGGATTAATGCTGTTGAGGCCACCTCATGCCATTAATTAAAAGAACAGTGATTCGTGGTGAATTTATGGAGACTCAGGTTTTGTGGAGTTTTTGTTTCATTTTGTTTTGTTTTTGTTTTTTAATGCTTTTTTTTCATTTTAAGATATATTATTCTTGAGATTAAAAGCTGCTGATTCATAATCAGACTGACTTAGAAATTTGTCTAAGCCAGGGAAGGACAGGAGGTAGAGGGGAAGGGGACTGGTTTAACTTTTACGAGGAATAAAATGTCCCAGAATCAAACCTCGGGGTTGTTTATAATCAAAAAGGCAGCAGGGATGAGTTTGGAAATAACAAAAACACAAAACGGCCTTGCTGGCATCTGCCCTCTGTGTGGGGCGGTTTTCTGAGGAGGGAGACTTCTCTCCCAGGTTTGTCCTGGGAACATGGTGTTTACTACTAATGACATTTCAGGAATGCGCTGTCTGTGGTGACAGAGTCAGACACACTCAGCCCTGAGGAGGCCTGTGTGGCATCTTGGCTGGGATCATTGTGTTGTGTTCTGTCTCCTGTGACCTAGCAGTTACAATTCCACCTCGCTCTTAACGGGAACAGGCAAATACTGAGCTCAACAGCGTCTCAGCCCTTAAAATGAGACTGAGCTATCTCTTAGGACAGCGGCTGGGAACACAGGCAATAAAGCTGTCTTTCCTGACAATGCTGCTATGCTGCCCGCATTCCCGTGTGCAAGCCGACCATCCTGCTGTGTGTCTAGCAGCCCTTTCCCCTTGAGTCTAACCCACACATGGAAACAGATCAACCTGTTACCATGGATACTTAAAAACATGGCCAAATGATTAAAATTCTTGTCTAAATCATTGCTGTGTCTGACCCAGTACTCTGGCCTTCTCCTTGGGAAGTGACGCCCCAGGGAGGGGGACACAGCATCTGTAGACCCCTGTCCTCTTGTCCACTGGTCCAGCTCTTATCATTTATCTGCCTGGGCCCAATGTCAGGGATCTGAAGCCATGGATCCTGCCGTCCACACGCTGTACATGCCAATGGCCCCCACCCCCAGAATCCCTCTATGCTTCTCAGCGATAATTACTCTGACTTCTAAGGCCTTATTAACTTCATTCTTTATCCAGACCAAATGTGAAAAATCTCTTTGACTTTTGCTTTTAGCCTAAGCAAAATGCTTGCCCCAGAAAATCAGTTCAAGAATGAATTTAAATATAAGACTTAATTGGACTCTTTAGCTTTGTTTAACTCTATGGGCATTGCACATGTTGCCAGACGTTATTCATTCAACCAGATTTGCCCATGTATGTCACCCTGACTAACAGGTACATGAAGGAGAAGTGGTTGTGCTACCCTTCAGAGACTGGTGGCCAGGTCACAGTGCTGGATGGTGACACTGGCCACACAGAAGGAAATGACCCAGCTGAGCACAGAGCAGGTCATCCAGAAGTCAGAGGCAATGCCTGAGGTGGGAGGAGGAGAGGGGGAGGAGATGTGGACAGAGGGAAGGTGATGCAGCTGTGGACGTGGACCGAAGAAAATGTCATCCAAGCAAGGTGCTTGACACACTGGAAAAACTGCCACAACTGTTGGCCAAGGCCACAACACTTTGAAAAATCCTCCATTTTAATTAAATGGTGACAATTTCACCCAATCACAGTAATTAGCATTCTCGAAGTTGTTTTCCTCCATCCCTCCCCCTGCAGGCCCCCACAATGCCTGTCAATCCTCCGACATTCCTTCCTTACCCGCTCAACATTCTTTGGTCACTCCTAGCAATGGCCAATCTTCAGTCAAAAAGCTTTCTCTTTGACCACATCTCCTGTCCTTCCATTCTCTCCCTCAACCCCCTCACCTCTATCCCATAATAACCCCTGGTCTGTAAGCAGACTCAGAACACTCAGGCTTCCCAACCTAGAGGCTATCCCTCAGCAGAACGGCTCAGATGTGACCTAGTCTGCTGTGTGTCTCTTCCTTCAGCCAACTTTTCAATAATAATATAAATCACATTTAGACATTCTACTAGTAACAGTGCACGTAAACCATTGCTGCAAATAACATTTAAAGACCAATAACGTTCAGTCAAATACATTAAAATTGTTGTACCTAGCCTATGACTAATTGTATTTCCAGGGATTTTCTCCAAATAAGGGCAAACATTACATATACCTGTCCAAAGTCTACAATAAAGGTGCCACGTGTCAATGATGTTTTCTGACATTGAAATGACTCTCAGGATTCATTTCACCTCACAGTTTGATCAGAGCTATTCTGCTGTGCATGGGATGGCAGGCAACGGGCAGTCGTGTGCAGCCGGGAGCCTGTAGCATCTGCTGGCTCACATCTTGGCAGACCAGGAGAGTGAAAAGACTGGGCCCAGAAGCAAGCCTGTGCTACAACCTTCAAAATCCAGTGACCCATTTCTTCCAGATCTAGGCCTTCTCCAAAGAGCAGCCTAGCCAGGAACCAAGGTTCAAACCCATGACCCAGTAGGGACATTTCACAACCAAATTGTAACTGCTCTTAGAAGGTACAGGCATGGTAACCCAACTATAAAGAACTCCATGTTAACAGGGCTACGGACGTATTTATACAATGTATTTTCTAGTAATGAAAGAGGAATACAGTATGAAAACATGTAATATGGACAAGTCCCACAACCTCCCATTGAGAGAAAGGAGCTAGGGCCTAGAGATTAACCTCGGTGGTTCAAAGCACTTGCAGCTCTTGTAGAGGACCCGAGTTCAATTCCAGGCACCCATATCAGGCGGCTCACATGCCACCTGTGACTCCAACTCCAGGGGATCCAACATCTTACTGCACTCATGCACCCACACGTGAATGCAAAAATAATCAAAACCAAATCATTTTTAAAAGCAGCTTGGCATACACCCAAAAAAGGGAACTTTGGTTCCGTCTACGTGAGGCTTGAGAAAAACCCTATGCACTGAGAACAGCAGGTTAGGTTGATTTCTAACAGTGATGCAGACTGACCAGGGGAACAGTGTAAACGCCTAGCCCGAGGAAAGCAATAGAGATGTAGGCTGTAGGTGTGTGCAGGGTTAAAACTCACTCAAATGTGTGCTCAAGACTCCTGGCGGCTACTGTGTTTCTAACCTAAAATGATGAAACTCAATACCAGACGGTAAACCTCAGGTCTCCCGAAGCTACTGTCTGTGTGTTTTGAGCCTGCAGAAAACTCATCCCGAGTTCTTTGCCGTTGAGGGAAGAAGTAAGACATTCAAAAAAACATGAAGACAGAACAGTGCTGTTCAACATAGTGGCCACGAGCCGTGCGCGGCTGCTCGAAACTCGCCACGTGACGGCACCGGCTCAAGCATGCGCTGTTTAACGTGAAATGCAGAGGAAGGATAACGTCTTTTGTCTATGGCCTGAAACGGTGTGGATACATGATAAGAGTGTCTCAAATGCCTTCCTTTTTTAAATGGGGAAATAAATTTATGTGTGGTTCATATTTGTTCATTGGGCAGACCTGGATTATCATGTGTCTTTAGTAATGGTCTAGAAATGGAGACCTCATATCCCATTGGTCCATCTATCATCTATCTGTCCGTCCGTCTGTCTGTCATTCGTACACATCCATCTATCTTTTCTGAAAGGCTCTAGAAACAAACATGGGCATGCTCGATAGCCACATTGTCAGCAACATTCTACATTAAAAGGATAGATATAGGACTGGGGAGATATCTCTGTGGTTTAAGTACTCACAAGTGTGAAGACAGTTTAAATACCTAGAACTCACAGAAATGCCAGGTAGGCATGGTGACCTGACTGTAATTCTAACCCCTGAAGGCAGAGACAGACAATCCCCAGAGCAAGGTGGGCAGGAAGACGAGCCGAATCAGATCTCTGGGCTTGACTGGGAGAGCTTGCCTTGTTGAATAAGATGGAAGATGATCCCTGAGGTCAACAACGAGCCTTTACATGCATGAGTACACAATGCATGTGCTCTATGAGAACTGGTGTCCACACGTGCACACGTGCATGTGCAACACACACATACACAAAAAAGAAGGAAAAAAGAAACCTGAAACAGATAATGATAACACGAAATGTAGACGCTTGAAGAGGTGGTTTAGGATACATACAGAGTCCGGGGTATTCTATTTTACGACAAAGAACTGTTCAGACAAAAGAAGTAAGTATGCAAATGATCACTTCCAAAGGGTAACCTGAGCATCCAATGACAGTACCAACAAACTACATCCTATCAAGTAACTCAAAAAGAATCACATGTCTATAATCATATCAATACATACATGCAGTGCCTGAGTCAGAGGCTTGGAACCATATTGCATTTATAAGGGACCCAGTGCACTCTGGCTTCCACAGAAACCTATGTGTGTGTGACACACATAAACTGGTGCAGGCAGACACAATCACATCAATTTTTTAAAAACCACAAAATATTATTATAATTTTTATTTGTGAGAGTATTTTGCCTAAATGTATGTCTGAGTACCACTTGCATACCTGACGCCACAGAGACCAGAAGAGAGAATAGGGTTCCGAGAACTGGAGTTACAGATCGTTGTGAGCCTCATGAAGGTGTTGGGAATTGAACCTCGTGATCTGCAAGAGCAGAAAGTGCTCTTAACCACCAAGACATCTCCCAGGCCCCCCAAAACAAACATTTTAGAAAATAGGAAAAAAATAATATTATCAATGAATAAAAAAACTTATGGGTAAAAGTTTAATGAAAAACAAGATTATTTACCTAGTCTTAAAACATCTCTCCTTATTCTAGTTATAAAGGGAGTTTTTTTTAGGAGACAGAAAGTTTTTATATCCCAAGGAAATTGGCAGCAATAATTAAAAATACTAGCTATTAAACGATCAGACTTGATCAGGCAGTAAGCAAGAGAAATGCAGTCAGGGAGTAATATTCTCATGTTTCAGGTATGCTTACCACTGCTGCATTTTGGAATACTAAACTAAAGTCATGTCAAACAATCTCTTATAAGCCTTGCATTGACAGTTTTAAACATATTTCATGGAATTTTAAAAAACTATAAAATGGGGCTAATGAGATGGTCAGCGGGTAAGACTGCTCACTTGGGCATCGCTGACTGTCATAAACTCTGCGCTGGGCGAAGAGATGGGCAGACCTAAGAGCTAGCTTACTGTTTGCCTAGCTTGGATGGAATTCTGAGCTTCACATTCATCGGGTCAGGGCGGGACCCTGTCTCAGGTGATATGGTGGAGAGTCTTGCATCCTGCTCTGGGCTCCTGATGCCCACACATAGGTGTACATACATACACACATATACATCACATGTGCTCTCACCACATCAAACACATGCACACACAAACACACACACAAAAATTCACACATTCAAATGCACACACAAACCCATATTCACACATTCACACACAACACACAAATAGAGACATTCACGCACACACACACACACAAACACACACAAAACATACCCATACACACAGACACATATACAAAAACACACAGTAACACATACTCATGTGTACACTCATTCACACACACACACAAACGCACACTCACACAAACTCACACATACACACAAACCCACATTCACACACAACACACAAATACAGACACACACAAAAACATACACAAAACATACTCATTCACACAGATACACATACAAAAACACACAGTAACACACACTCACATGCACTCAGTGCACTCATTCACACACACACACACACACACACACACACACACACACACACACACACACCTTAAATAAAAACACAGCATATGAGCGAAGGTAATGAAAACGTCATGGAAATAGGACAACAGGAGAAAACCTCAGTGTCCATTAGAATGAGTGTCCCCCATCATCTCAGGCTTTTGAATGCTGGCTGCTGTCACTGTTTAGAAAGACATAAGAGGTGTGGCCTCCCTGGAGGAAGCACACTATTGAGGAAGGGTTCTGAGCTTTCAAAGACCTAAACAATTTCTAGTTTGTACTCCCAGTTCGTTTCCTGCTTGGAGTTTCAGACATGAGTTCTTGGCTGTGTCCCCACTGCCATGCCCACTGTGCTCCCCTGCCACAATGCTGATGGACCCCTATCCCTCTGGGACCCAAAATAGCCCAAATAAACAAACCCTTCCTTCTAGAAGTCTCCTTGGCCATACTGCTTTATCGAAGAAATAGAAAAATAACTCATGCCATTGCCAGTAGAAGTAGATATTCTCAGGTTCATATTAGGGAAGGGTTGAGTTCATTGTTCTGCTACCATAACTCTACGTGAAAAAGAAAGAAAGAAAGCGACTACCTGCATTTAAAGCAGAATAATTAAAACCAAATTACACAGACAGTAATTGGATATTTAGCTCACATTATTGCATGTCAGTCCCATATTAATAACTCTATAATTAAAAGCAAGAGAGTCAGTTAAAACTTAGTATTATTTGTATAATAATAAAACCTCTTTCCCCAAAGGGCTTGAGCTGCTTGCACACAAGCCCAGGTTATCAGAATGGAGCACACAGACTGCCCCTGGGTGGTTGGCAGCTTGGGATGTGGAGATGCGGCTTCCAGAAGAACTGAGTTCAGTTCCCAGCACTCAAAACTGCTTGCAACGCTACTTCCAGGGGATCCAGAAGATCCATTGCCTTCTTCAGGCCTTGGGGACACACACACACACACACACACACACACACACATAGCATACACACAAACACACATACATATTATATAGTTTTAAATTTTTCTCCAAAGGATCTTGAAGCTAGAGAGACTGCTTGGTGGTTAAGAGCACTTGTTGTTTGGTTCCCAGCACCCACATGGAGACTAACAACTATCCCTAACTTCAATTCCAAGGATCTGATGACTTCTTCTGACCTCAACATGGTAAAGATTAATACATACAAGCAAACCACCCCCTATACACACACACACACACACACACACACACACACACACACACACACACTAAAATATTTTTCAAACCCCACTGTAAGGATAGCGAAGTAATGCACATCACCCTCAGAAGGTCAAGGGTCCTTCTGAGGTTCACATGGTCCAAACAATGTCTGGCAGACACAACGATGCCATAGTTAGATAGGTACTGTCTCCAGAAGTCTCCTATGTGTAAGGCTTAGTCCTCAGTTTTATGCTATGAGAAGGTTGTGGAGCCTTTAAGAAGTAGGGCCTAGGGGGTAGATTTAGGTCACTGAGATCATGACTCTGTGATTGGTAGTAGAACCGTGTAGAATACAAACCCCTGGCTATGCCGGTGTGGGCTTGTCTTGTTTAGGTTAACTGAGGTAGGAAGACCCATGGTAAAACTTTGGTAGTGGTGTTCCCATGCTTTGGGTCATGGACCAGTACAATGGAGAGAGTCTTTGATCAGGATTCCTCTCCTTACTACAGAATCGATGTGAGCAGCTGCCTCAAACTCCTGCGCTGTGACGTCATCCCCATCGTGGAGCGCCCGCGCAACTGAAAACCAAAACAAACCCTTTCTCTCTTGAAGTTGCTCTTGTCTGGGTATTTCGTCCCAGCAACAGGAAAAATAACGGCGACATCAACTTCCATCCCACTTTCACATATCGAGTTCATGGGCAAGCTTAGTTTCGCTTCGCGATTCCGGCAAGGGATGCCAGAACTCAAACGAACCTTCCCTGTGAAACCACATCATAATAACAAAAGCGTGACACAGATGTAAAACTCCATCCCCTGGATAAAATCTGTTGGCCCTGGAACTAAGCACAAAGTACTCAACTTGAATATGTAGAAGTGGTAATAGTTAATAGGGCAGTGTTGAAAAAGCCACTCTAACATGTGCCTCCCGGGCGCTTAACAAAAGTCCAATCTGAAGAGCATTCACTGTGCTCTGAGCTCTCCGGGGACAGAGTGATGGGGGTGCGGGGAGGTCTCACACCCTGGAACTCCTCAGAGAGCAACTGCACCATCACGGAGTCTTGGATGCTGTATGGCTCTGAAAACTCCAGGGCACAGGAACCGAAACCTTTGATAGCTCATGGGTGGGACTATTAGAAAGACAAGTCTGGCCACGCGGTCTATTTGCATACAGTGATTTTGCTCAGTTTCTTGTTTTCCTTTCTGAGTGCATCTGCATTTTCTAAAGGCTAAATTAATAAACACGAGTATATAAAAATTAAAGGGGCGGTGCTGGGAAGGTGGCTCAGTACTTACAACGTTTGTCTTGGAAGTGTGGTGGCCTGAGATTCATCTCAACACTCATACTAGCAGGTGCCTGTAATCTCAGGGCTAGTGGGGCAGAGACAGAGGTTCCCCAAGGCTTGCTAGCAAGCCAGCCTAGCCTAGTGAGGAGGGCCCCAGGTTTCAGTCAGAAACCCTGTCTGAATAAAAGCAAGCCGGTTGGCTCCTGAGAAATGACACTGTTGATTCTAGCATCCACTACTGATGTATGTGTGCACACACACTCATAAACACACACAGAGGAAAGAATGTCTCATTATACCCCTCACCCTCTGCTACATGTTCATAATTAAAGCAAAATTACCAGGAAATCATGTATGAAATTTATACCAAGAAGTCTCTCCTTGGGATATCGACCCAACCACCTGCTAAACCACTGCCCAGGCCCAGGCTTGGGGGCAGCAGACACTTGGTCCTCAACCACGCTCAAACACAGGAAGCTCCTTCGCTGGCGTCTTCTTGCAGAGAAGCCTGCCTGGCTTTGTCTTTGTCTTTTTCCTTTTTCCCCCTCTTCTTTAGGTATGGAAGGAATCTCCTGATGTGTCCCAGGCTAGTCTGGAGCGAGCAATCCTCCTGCCTCAGCTTCCTGAGTTAGGAGATTGCATGCACATACCACCACGCCCAGCATCATCTCCTACTCCTAAGTCTGTGATGGATTTCTTTCCAGAATCAGTCAAAGCCAGCAAGCTGTAGAACAGAACAATCTGCATGTAACCTACCTATAAGGAGGGGACATTTATTCCTGGTCCTGGCTGTCTCTTTTATCTGGAGACTTCAACATGATGTTCTTGGCCTCTTCACCCCTTTACAGAGTCTGTGTAGCCTGACCTTGCCTGTATACTTGACAAATGGCTACAGCAAAGCCCATATTCATGTTATCTCTTCCACATGTTATAAGCAGGCTGCTGCAGTGAGAGGCCTGTGCCCATCTGGCCAGGACAGAAGGATGAGTGTGCCCCCTTCTGAGATGCAATATTAATAAGCTCATAGTCACTGTGTCCTAAGCCACATTATCCCTGCGGTCACAATCAGCCACAAGCACCGTGTTTCCATCTCTAGCTGTCTTATTCCTGTCTCTCTCATAAGCAGCTTAGGACTGGGGGACTCTTTTTTGGCCTGTTGACCTTGAAATGTTACTTAACTACAAACCTCATTTCTACTCCCATCTGTCAGATCTTTCCGCATTTTCGTTTCTCTTTGGGGTGCTACCATTTTGTCGGTGGCGAGACTGAAGCTGCATCTCGGAGGCTGCTTTTCCATTCCACTGTTTTAATTTAGTGAAACATCATTTCCCTTCATTCCTTCCAGGAAGCTACCGTGGTAGTTTTAATTGTTAAAACCCAAACTAGAATCATCTGGGAAGAGAATGCCCGTGAGGGATTTTCAATCAGGTTTGCTTAGGGGCGTGTCTGTCAGAGCTGTCTTGATTCCATGAACTGAGGTGGGAGGACTCAGTCTGGAAGTGGGCGGCACCATTCCCTGGGCTTTGGTTCTAGACTGCATGGAAAGAGAGAACCAGTTGAGTACAGGTACGTGTACGTTCGTTCTCTCTCTGATCTTGACTGTGGATGTCATGTGATCAGCTGCTTCAGGCTCTAGCCGCCTTGACTTCCCTCACTGATGGACTGTGACCTGGAACTGTGAGCAATTCTCTCCTAAGTCACCTCCTATGGGGCGCTTTATCAGAGTGATAAATATATGATACTAGGACAGTTGGTGGCTTTCTTCTTCCTCCCATCACCTCCTCAGCACTTTCTTACTCACTCTTCCGCCTCCAGAAATTGCCCCAAATGAATGACTCTTAAGTGCTCACGGGATCAGCAGTAGCAGTGACTTCAGGGCAAGAAACGCTCAGGTCTCCACCCTAGGTCTCACTGGGGCAGGAACTCTGGAGGCAGAAGCCAGCGATCTGAGGTTCTGAGCCCTCCAGGGCACTCTGACACACAGTCAGCTTTGAGAACCGTGGCCCTAACTCACCCAGCTCCAGGGCTTGTGTCTGCATGACGCTTATCCTCTTCTGTGATGATCAGCCCATTTATTAGGCACATCCTCAGTTGCTTTACGCCTCCAGGTCCTACTATCTCCACCCCAAAGAGTAACTATTAGACCCTAAAAGGATTTACAATGCGGGCATATGAGTCTCTTTTGTATCACTACCTAATAGTTTGGCAACTTTGTAACTCTGTTTTAATTTAGTTTACCAGGTGTGTCTTGGATACAACCCAAGCAGCTCCTGTATAACACAAGGCACTCGTGGATCTGCGTGTCTTAGTGTTTTGTTCTTAATGAATAAATAGAAGATATTTTATCACAGGATACTATAGGTCACATTAATAAAAAAAATGGTTTTCACAGCACTTATTTTCTAACTACTTATCAGGCAGTGATTGAATCAGTTCCTCTAAATCGTCATCCATTTTGTTTCCCAGTAGGAGAGTAGGTTTTCTTGTCATGAGGATCAGGAAATTAGTTACTTTCTGGACTTTTTGCTTAATCTCTGAAAGAAATATTTAGTAGCATTAACAGTGAGGGGCCTGGGGTGACAGGCAGGAGGCAAGGTGGAATAAAATCTGAGAAAACAAAGATTATTTTTTATCATGTCAAATAAATCCAATATACAAACATTTGTATTTAATTTGCTCAGTGTATTTTTCCCACCTGCTCATACTCCACTAAGCATTATCTAATGCCCAGATATTTCCGATAATTAAATAGTTCAGGTATTATTAGCTACTTTCCATTGTTCTCCCAACACTAAAACTTAATTTTCAAACCAGCAACATTTGTAGACATTCATGGTTTAGTTATGATATCATAACAAACGGGTCATGTTTAGGGCAGTGTCACTCTCTGCCATTCCAGATGAGGCACCACGGGGGGGGGGGCAGAACAAGTCACTCACTTGAGTTGTAATGAAAAGCATTCAGTTTTTATGAGTTAGTCGGAGGCATGTTCTCAAGGGAGTGTTTCAGCACTGTTAGGCATTCACTCTGTTTCCGAGAGGGAGAAAAACCAGACCTAGTGAACTAAAGTCAGTGAGATGAGTCATCGCTTAGCTCCATTCCAAAGGGTTGCTCAGTTTCAACTCAGCCCCTCGGGTTCAGTGTTCCCCGGCAAAGACTTTTCTTTGTGGTCTGTCCCCAGTGATCGCACTCAGACATGACTTGTCTGTTCTCTGACATCCCTCAGTCTGCATCCTCAGACGAAGACTGGTCCCTTGTTGTATTCCTACTCTAAAATTTCAGTCTTGATGGTGGGTGATGACAGTTGTCCTACTTTCTGATTTTTCTGATACTTAATTCTAATTATTAATGGATTGGATTAATAAACACTTGAAATAATAGTGAGACATATCTCTGGTAGTATCTGGGAGATTGTTCCCAGAGAGGATTAACTGAGGGGGGCTAGGAGTTTGGACTGAATTAAAGGAGCACAGTAGAAAACCAGCCAAGCACCCACATGCATCTCTCTGGGCTTCCTGTTTTGTAGACCTACCAGTAAGGACTTCTACCCACACTCTTTCCACCATGGACCTTTGGCTGCCTCACTTTCCCCACCATCATGGACTATATCCCAGAAAACCGTGATCCCAAGTAACCCCTCACCCCCACCCTTAGCCCTTAAGTTTCTTCTTGTCAGGTATTTGGTCAGCACAAGAAAGGTAATGAATGAGTGGCATCTGTTCTGATTTCTAATGTTTGTATTTGCTCACAGGAATGGCATACTGGCCTCATTTGATGTGTTTGTTCTATCCCTAGTCCTAACTACTCACATTTCACCAAGTCCAGGCTCCAGGAAAGGTTAGGACCACCCTCTCAAACCTTCAGGTTTCCTTTAACTTTTCTAGAATCTTCTATGTTAATTCCAGCCCTCAGTTCTCTCAGTTTTCCTTGCCTCCTCCACGAGTACCATTTTTCTTTGAAAGGCTGCGAATCTTTCTGGAGCTCTCCTTCAGCAGCCCTTTTAGACGCTCCAGTAGTAGTTTTCAATCTGAGTCAGACCCCTTTGGGTCAAGCCTACCTGTTCACAGGGGTCGCCTAAGACCTTAGGAAAACACAGACATTTTCATTATGATTAACAACAGTAGCAAAGGAACAGTTACAAAGTAGCAGTGAAAATGTGCACGTTACCACACGTGAGGAGCTGTATTCAAGGGTCGCAGCATTGGGAAGGTTGAGCACCACTGATCTAGATGCTGGTCAATCGCTTCACAAGGATTGGTCTGAGACTAAGACTCCTGGCAAGTCCGGTTCTCTCCCTACCTTCTTTATTCCATGCACATGACGACTTTGCCATGTATTGTCCATCCCATTCTGTACCTCTCCTCCCTCATGTTTCTGTGTAATCTCACCCTTTCTTCCTTCTACTGCCTCAGAGGGACCTGGATTCCTTTTGTAATCAGCTTACTCTTCCCCATCAACCCCCTCCCCCACCCTCCCTCACCCCTCCTCCCTCCCACACCCTCCCCACCACACCCTTTGCCCCATCTGTTTTCCTTTCTGTCCTTTGAAGGCTTTTACCTGCAAATA
>CM052700.1:3603498-3635394 GCA_028551405.1 Uromys caudimaculatus | reverse complement strand
AAGTTTATTTGTCTCCTTGGTAACAGCCTCAGAAAAGCCTGGCAGCTTTAGTCAGTGGAGACCCAGGTTGGCCCTACCTCTGCTTTATCATAGCTGGCTTCTAGGCTGGCTCTGGTGGTTAGTCACCATGACAGCTGACTGGCATGGTGAGCTCCTAGCTGGGGCGTTCTTCACACAAAGATGAGGCACAAGATCCTTAAATCATTCACATTCTAGTGACAAATATCTGGTCACATAACCACACCAGGTCTCTAGAGAGAATCCTGAAGGTAGCTTTCTGTGTTTACACAAGAGAGGACAAGCAGAACGGAAAACTTCTGCTCTTATGCTCCACCGAGAGCAACTAGCAATTGCCAAGGATCTGAGAAGCTGGGCCAACACAGTGAGATACAAGAAACAAGCCGGTCCGTTTCTTTCCATAATGACAATATTCAGCAAGGCAAAGCCTGAGGCAGGCCTGTCTGACTTAATGTACCTAGGTCAGAATATTTTAGTTACCAACAGCTCAGAGGAGATAGCCAGCTTTAAAATGCACCATGTTCCAAAAGCTGGGAATTCATTTTCTCATAGAAAACTGGCTGGGTTCCAAAGTTGTTTCAAACAGACTAGTTTACCTCGTGTGGTTCATCCTCGATGTAAAATAAAAGACAATGTTGCGCTTAGTGCCCCAAATGGAAAAGCTGTTAAGTAGTAATCATTTGTGCCACAAGTTTTTAATAGGTGACGATTAGAGACCATACAGAGGGCTGTGGGGAGGAAACAGCATGCAGAGAGACTCTTCAGAGTGCAGAGGCAGACCGTGTTAGTTCAAAACCACCAGAACACTTGGATCTCTCCCTTAGGGTTTATCACAAGTCCAATGTGGTTGCTTCTATACCAACTGCCTTCTTAAACGTTTATCCTTGTACCCATCCATAGAGCAGGGTACCGTTCACCCCTCATCAGAGGACCTTCTGATGCAGCCGATGGTAGTTAACGCAGAGGCTCACAACTGGCCAAAGTGCAGAGAGTAAGCAACCATGGACGGCTCTGCCCTAAAGTTACATCTATCTTACCCCAGACCCCGCAAGGCTCGGGGACCATCTCAGAAGGAGGGGCTAGAAGAATGTGAGAGCCAGAAGTGGGGGAAGATTTGTGAAATAATGTGTTCTAGACAGGGTGCTTGGACGGGTGGAGTCACTGTAGCTGTGACACAGACGCAAGGCATCAGTCAATACTGCAGGGAGGAGAGGAGACAGGCTCGTCAGACCCCACCCTAGCTGAGCAGATTGGCAGATACCAGCAGCTGGAGGAGAGAGGGTCAGTTTTTTTTTTTTTTCAACTGGCCCCTGATAGGTTCCCCATGGTCCAGTGGATGCTCCTGCTATAGGGCAGCACTAATTAGATGCAGAGGGGGTGGGGAATGAAGTAGGGAGTGGGAAGTGTGCAGTGGAGTTGAAGGGAGAGCAATACGGTGCTCAGATGAGAGCTAAATGTATATTGTATTTATGTACCAAAGACTGTTTTGGGTTTGTTTGTTTGCTTTCTTGCTTGTTCTTTTTGTGGTTGTTGGTAATGGTAGTTTTGTTTCTAATGTGATTGCTTCTTATAACAAGTAGAGCCAAGAAACCAAATGCAGGAGGGGACTGGAGAGCTCCCAGCTGCCTGTCTGGTCTGCCTTTTCTACATGTCCGTGTGAAGAAAGAAGAAAGGACAGAATTCAGAGTGAAGAAAGGGAGCCAAGACTGATGCAAACGATCTCTTCCAGGCCAGGATGAGAGCGTGATGGGACTGAGCTTTTCCTAGTCTGGGACCACAGGGAGTTTGATTACTGCCTACACAAAATGAGCAAGGCAGCGTGTGAGGGGTGTGGAGAAGGAATGGCCACCCGGGAGAACAGTTCAGAGAGATGGCCTCTTCCATTTTTCAATCAGCTTCCAGAACACTCATAGAACAACGTTAGGGAAAGGGAAAACCTCAACACTCCAACTCAAAGACTTCTCACTGTAGTGGTTTATAAAATTAGTCTAGGGAAAGCAAAGCTTCCTCTTCCACAGGCCCAACAATGTACCGATGTCTTTGCATCTTTCAAATATACATTGGTACCCTTCTTGTGGTTTGCTTCAATTCACTGGGTAATCCCCCTACTGCTTTCAACTTGGCTTCTGAAGATGCCCGTTCTTGACGAAAATGCTTCTTGGGGGCCTCAGGGAGGTGAGTCCTGCCTTAAATACTGCACTATGGACGGCTGTTCTCTGTTGAATCTGGCTGCAGCAGACTCCGGTTTCTCTATTGACAATTGAGCCTTCTATAATCAGAGACCTAACAGTTGGGCTCCTCAGAAATGGCCTCCAGTTGCTTTCAGAGCTGTGCTGGATCTAACCATGCGTGGAAACCCACCAAGTGTCGTCAGGGTCAGAGACAACCAGTCTCTGAATCCCAAGGACCGAACAAAGATTCTTTTACATGTAAAAATAAACACCACCTCTTCCATTGGCTGCAAATTACTTAATCATATGCTCTCTATGGCTACAGAGAATGCTAAGACAACCCCAGATTCTCCAGGCAAGTTCTCTCATTTGAGCTATTATAACATTATTTTGCACAGAGATAAAAGTTAGTAAGATAAGGCATAAAAGTTGTATGAATTGAGAGAACAACAGTAAAGAAGGGTTTTTAATTATATTTTTTAAATTTTCATGTTTATGATTATGTATGTGTATATGTGTATATATCCATATATATATATATATATCCTCTATGTACATACCTGGTGCCTGAGGAGGTTAGAAGACAGTGCCAGATCCCCTGGAACTGAAGTTATAGATGGCTGTGAGCCACCGTGTGGGTTCTAGGAACTGAATCTGGGTCCTCTGCAAGAGCAGCCAGCACTCTTTAGCTGCTGGGCTGTCTTTCCAGGCCCAGGTGGGTTTTTTGGTTATTTCCATTCCCTCTTAGGTAAATTCAGATCCTAATTAGAAGATGCATGCTGAGCAGATTACTAGACAGTTGCTAGAACAATCTGAGGAAACTGTTTATCAATGGAATGCCCTCCTCCCTAGAGAATGAAGAGGTGGGCGCCACGGTCCCTAAATGCCATCCCAAAATAACATTTGATCCTGATGTTCCCAGCTTAGGTTGTGCTGTGACAAGGAACTTTATTGTCAGCTTCTGGCTCCTCAGGAGCAGAACACATGCATGAGCCATGTCTATGCGGTCCTCTGCACATTCCCCCACATAGCTGCTCCACTTCGTGAGCATGGCTACATAGGCAAATCTTTGAAATTCCATAGCGTTAGGCCTCAACCTGTTCATATATCTGGAAATGAGCACAAGTTGGACTATAGAAGGGTTTATGGCAGGTGGGTAAAAGTCAGCATTTCTTAGGAACTTGCAAAACCAAACAACTTTCTATCTGCCAAAGAGAGCAGTTTCCCCAACCTCTGGAAGGGACATATGGCTACCTGTGACACCTGTCAACATAGCAAAGCTAATTCCGGCCTCCAGGCTCCCTCGGTCCCTACTTACAAGCACTTCTTCTAAGTTATACGTTTCGAAGTCCAGCACTAGCCTGCTGGCCCTCCCCTCCCCCTCCTGAAAGCTCCTCACTCCTTATAACCAGGCTACTCTTGCTATTCTCTCTCTGTGTGTCCCCTCCCCCATTCTCTATCTCTTGCTATAATCTCCCCACTATGTGCTCTTGTCATGACCATATCCAGTTTGCTTCTCTTTCTCTCTGCTCTGGACTCTCCCAGATGCTTCTGGATATTTTCTCTCTTATTAACAATAAAAACCTTTCCCTGACAGTGGAGTACTGTGTCAGCCAATTCTTCACTGTGCACTTTCTCTCCCCCCCACACAAGCTCTGTTTTTTTTTCATCTTCAGTGTGACTTTTCAAGTTTCCCCACACTATCTGACATCCTAAGCCAACCTGACACAGAAAGAGGCCTTCCCAGTTAACAGAGGAGCCCTCCCTCATCACCCTTGTCCAGCAAGTGTCCTACCACAGGGAACTCTGGCTCAGAATAGTGGTGACACATCTGTGCTTAGATTCCGGCATAAAGCATTCTTTTTCACAATAAGGGTGATGACACACAGCAGAACCAGCTAGCTGGTTTTTCACTTTTCATTGCAATGAACCAAAAAGAGAAAGAACCCCAAACAAGCACATACAATGGTTTCAGTCTAATTAATACAACATGGCAGCTTCGAAGGGTGGGGGTAGAAATGACAGACATCTGCGGTAGCTGCAGTCCCCAGTCACCAGGGTGTGAGTCCACTCTCCCTGGTCCTCACTAAGATGCTTGGTCTCTGGTCTTGTCCCCTGCCCCTCCAATAAGTAAGGGTCAGTACCTCATATAAAAGTACAGCTTTCAAACAGAAGTCACGCATTTCAGTTGACCTCAGACATGCTGGAGTGTTCCTCAGACGTGATAGACGTGTTGGGCTGTTCATCTTTGTGCCCAGTTTGACTAGCTTGGAACTACCCGGGAGATACACCTCTGTGTGCCTCTGTGAGGCTATTACCGGGGAGGATGGATTAAGGCTGGAGATGTCTGCTGCACCCTCCCACAGGCTGGGACCGCCCTTGGATTCAAACTGGTAAAAGAAGTGAGCTGCATGTGAGCAGTGAGCTCTCTTTCTCTGCTTCCTGACTTCAGAAGCAATGTGAGCAGCTGCCTTATATTCCCGCTGCCATATTCCCGCCTCCATCCTTGCTGTGATGGCTCTGTTGGCTCACACTGGGAGCCAAGTTAGACCACCCTTCCCTACAATTACCTAATGTCAGGTATTTGGTTATGGGACTGACGGGTGACTCACAAGCCTAGAGAGCACACACTGGTTACTCTTCCAAGTACCCAGTGCTCATTGCCATCATCCCGTTTGCAGAAACCGAGGCCCAAACAGATCAAATTGCTCAATGTCAGCGCCAGAGCTTGCAGGATAAGCGTGCACTGTCCAGCCTGGTGGTGTCTTCCTCCTTCAAGGATGGGTTTCGGGTAGCTGGGAGGGATGAGAAGCAGCATCCTCAGGTGCCAGAAGTCTTCCTCCTCAGATATTCCGTCCTCCTAATGTCCGTCTTTCTCAGGCTCAGGCTTCCGGAGAGAATGCTGAAATATTCATGGATTTGCTTTTTTCTATTTAGCCAAAAATCTTACTGAGACACCTCTCATTCTTATCCCCCCTCTGGGCATTGGAAAGTCAGTTGGAAAAACGGAAAGAACAGTAGGATGTGCATGCTTCGGAGCGATGACAGTCCAATGCCCACAGCCTCCTAACCTTTTCTGAGCCCATGTGCTCTCTTCATTCATGCTCTCTGCTGCCTATATAACTGTGTCTGCTAGCAAGTTGAGGGATCAAATACAGCTGGTTTTCCTTCACATCTGGAGGTTTATGTTCTATTCATCCATGTCAACCCTACACTCTGTCTAAAATACATGCTTAAATGCATTCATGAATTCATGTGGTAAAATGCCTGTGTGCAAAAACTTCTTTTTCTACTTCCAGTGCTCCAGAAATACCTCAGTTAAAGTCCTCTGCCTTGACCACACAACCATCAGTCTCGCAGGGTTTCCTCTGCAGAGTTGAGAATACTCAAGCCTGAAATTTTAGCTTCCGTGTTGTATTTTATCTTTTTTTTTTTTAACTTACAAAACTTTTCTAAAACTGCTTCTTATCCCATTATTTGCATCTGCATAGTGTGGCCTGTTGGTCAGAAATGGATCTCACTCGTAGGGGTTTCCAGAGCCTGGACATTAGTGCTCTCTTGTTACAAAAGAGGAGGAAAGACACCTGTCCCACTCTTTGTTTTCAGAGTCTTGCATCCTAATAAATAGTGGGTTGTTTGAACTAGGATGTCCCCAGAGAATATCAAGTGGCAACAATTTTAAAGGCAAAAATGAAAAACTGTTTTCTTTGCCTTGAGAAGAAAAGTGTTTCCTTTGCTTGGGGCCCTTCCTGAAATCCTGCTGGGCAGAAGTGACTTGCTTCCATAGAGAGCCAAGCAGGAGTGTTCTGTTTTGCCTCTGCTTTATATGCTTGCATGACCTGCAAGTGTGTGAATGTCCCAGTGTTTTTTAAAGATTGCTTATTTTTATTTGATGTGTATGAGTATTTGCCTGAACGTATGTATATATGCCCCATATGTACATTGCACGAGGTGGCCAAGAAGAGGGTGTCAAAACCCCTGGAACTAGAGTTACAGGCTGAAGTGAACTGTCCTGCTGGTGCTGGGAACCAAAGTCAGGACCTCTGCAAGAGCACCAAGTTCGCCCAACCTCTGAGCCTGCTCTCCAGCTCCACTTTCCTATTTTCACTGCCCAGGTCAACAAGCAATATGAGGCAGCCATGTCTTGGGCTTTTGGTTTCGTTCATTCATCTGCTGTAAAGTTCTAGTGACTGACAGAACTCACAAGATAAGGCCATTGTTGGAAAACAATGCTCAGGAACTAACACAGATTCAGCACCCCCAATCCAAGATGAAGATTCTGAGTCCAGAGCTTCCTATGCTTGATGTTTTCTGATTTTTTCAGTTACGCAAACTGTCTCCTGTTAAAGCTGTTCAAAGTACCGTCTATGGTGATCTCCAGGCTCTGCATAGATACTCTATATGATGCCAATATGTCATTTTATATATATATATATATATATATATATATATATATATATATATATATATAATGCAAATATTACAGGTTCCCCCAAACTTGAAATAGGAAACACACAAGAAACTCACCCACTCTGTCCAGGAAATGAACGGAAGGCGTGAACTATGTAACAGAACCAGAAGCTGTGTGTTATGCACCTACAATGGCAGGTCTGTCCTAAAGCCTTAAGCAAACACCCCTGAGCAATGCAGTGGGAGACTTCTGGGGAGACACAACACACAGCTCTACTTACCCCCGAAAGGGAACCCGGGACAGACCGAGGTAAGGCCTAAATAAAAGTCCAACTTGATGAACCATTGAGTTTTTATTGGGGTTGCTTATAGGAGCAGGATGGCTCGAAAAGCAGCTGCATCATGGAGTGGTCAAAGCACAGTGGGCGTGGTCAAAGCACCGTGGGCGTGGTCAAAGCACTGTCATAAAGGTGTGCGAGCCTTTGGAAAAGACCAAGGACAGAATGTACTGAAATAGGAAACTTTAGTCACTCTCATTGGTGAAGACGTCTCACTTAAGAGCATCCAGATAGGATGATTCAGATACTTGGGACGAGAAATCGGATGTTCCAGGCCCTACTTTCTTTCCCCACATCCCTATAGCCTATCTTCCCAGTCAACATTTTTACTCTTCTATCTCTCCATTTATTAAGGGTTTTAACATTTTTACCCTTGTGTCTATGTCTGTGTGACTGCTTATGAAACATGTGCATTTAAAGTGCGTTTTTAAAAATGTTCCTTTTCTTCCTCATGACAACACATGACATGTTATAGTTATTAAAGCAGTCAGCTACCTGACACTGATTACTAACACACACCTGTGACAATTCCTTAACACTGTGGTGGGATGATAGCATTATGTCCTGTTAATGGCTCTTGTCAGGATAATGCTCACATTTTAAAATCTGTTGTGCTGTCCTGGCTTTTTGTTTTTCCCTCTATGAGCTGTAGACTTGGCTGATGGTGATGGCTGGGCTTCTGACAAGAAGGCTCTGGTCAGTCTAGCAGTGCTATAAGACAGATGGATTCCCTAGCTTGCAACTAATAAAACTATAATTAAATACATGAAGGCAAAGTACAACATAATTCAATCCTCCTGCAGTGACTCAGAAGTCATACCAGGGTCACCATTATGAAACTCCAGTTACAGTGTTGCAGGGGCACAGGGAGACTGGAGAGTGGCATCTGGCTTGAAAGAACGTGGCAGAGCTCAGATTTGACCATGTGTGTTTATGAGGCTGCAACTTCATAAACATCTGGTCCCTGATTTACTGTTTCCCAATATTCTGATCCTAAAATAGGCTCTGGTAGAATCGTAATCTCAACTACCCAAATCGTTCTCCAGCTCATAATGAAAGAATCAAGACTTTTTCATTTTCATGGGATTATCTTCTTAAGTAAATTCCATCTAAGGAAGGGCCCACTATTTTAAATCCCATTTTTGATTATATTTGAACAGGTTCCTTTTAGTTTAATCTGTTACAGTTTCTACTTGTCGCTTATGCTTTTTCCCCCCTGTGTTGTACTTTATTGCTTGACAAAAATACATTGACAATTATTTTCCCATCCTATTATTAGTGGGGGAGGGTCATTAAAACTAGTGTAATTTAGTAATTAAAAAAATTCTTTTGAGGCAGAGTCTTACTATGTATCTCTAGCTGGCCTAGAACTCACTATATAGACCAGGCTGGCCCTGAACTCTAAGATCTGCCTCCCTCGGCCTCCTAGTACCAGCATCAAAGGCATTTGCCATCATGTCCAGCACTGAATTTTAACTTTTAAGAAAAAAAACAAAACCATTTTTCAATGTTTCATGTTTCCTAGATATGAGAGCTATTGGTTTTTCTCCAAAGACTTTACATTGGTTAAGTACACCACCACATTCAGAGTTGACTGCAGCCTTTAGCCCATGAGGGAGGCTTTCCTGAGGACTGGTGAAATGCTATAGTTACTTGTTTAACACAGTGACAAGGGTAGGAGATGGGATTTCTTTTCCTTCTTAGTTACAACCACTGTTAAGGAAGAAGGGTGATGACTGAGGATCTCTAAATGTCCCCATTTATGTACTCTGAACAAAATGACTAAACATTTGAACTGATCAAATTAATACAGGAAAAAAACTATTATTTTCTTTTCAAAGCAGGAAGAACATATAGGAAAGCGAAAATTTACAACTGGCTCCCCAGTTAGAGTGCTGACCTAACATGCCTGAAACCCTGGCTTTGAGCCTCAGCATCATATCAAACCAGGCATATTACACATGCCTGTGTCCCCAGCACATGGAAGGCAGGGTCTGAAGGACCATCCTTAGCAATACAGCTGAAGCTACATGAAACCCTACAGAGCATTATTAACACTTCTTCAGATTTCAAAGGTTTCTGTCATTTACCAAGCGTAGTATCTTTCTAAATCAAAACCAGGAACTTTTTAGTCTACCATCCGCCTTCCCAGACTCCTCAGCTACACCTCGAGCCTTTACAGAGCATAAGACCTAAAGTCCCCCTTGCCCAGCCTCTTGAACACCACTCAGCTTTTCAGTTATGTTCTCTGGGAATCCCCTTTCCAGATAACAATCCATCATTCTTAAGCTGTCTGTACTTCTTATGCCCTTAATGCCAACACGTTGCAATTAGCTGCTGTATCTGTTGGAAGCTGGGATAGTAATAAAAGACCTGATACTTCTCTCTCACATACATCCAGAGATAAGTAGTTTGGGTTTTTAGATCAACTCTTCTTTTCATTCTTCTGTGGTCTTCTTTAGCAGGACTTTGAGCCTCTATGATGCCACAAGACTGTTGGGTGGCTACAGCTATCACATCCATGCTTTAGGCTGTAATAAAGCTTGAGGTAGCCAGCAGACCACTACCAGCATGCAAAGGAGTTGTTTTCCTAGACAACACTTGTCTATACATCATAGGGCTAACTAACCATGCACATCTGTAAAGAAAGGTATAAAAATGAAGATGTTTCAGCTAAGCACATGTGGAGAGCTCTTGGGGCCACTTCTAGAAACTTGGCAAGAATTTGACATTGGGCTAGGACAAAGAAGTAAGCTCAGGCAAGAATTTGACTTTGGGCTAGGACAAGGAAATAGGCTCAAGCTCCTGATCATCTTGATAAGTCCCTGAATACCACAGGACTTTGTTTATTGCCTTGTTTGTCCTTTGACCTAGAACTGACCTTATTCTTTGCATGTACTTAGAATGGTATAAAACAGACTGGAAAAAAAATAAACCTGCTTCAGCCTCAGCACTGGCTGGAGTAATGTTACAATGTTGTCTAATTGTCTTTTTCTTTTCAATCCTCACCCCCTCCCTTGAGACCCCGAGAACTGACTGAGATGGCATGGTCAAGCACAAAACAAGTTTTATGTTGTCAAGAAGATAGGAGAAAAGGATAATGAGATGGATAGCCACCAGCATCTGCCTCACTTTCCTTAAGAATGGTTTTAAAGTTTTTATTTTTATTAATGTATGTTTGTGTGGGCCTGTGCACATGGGTACAGTGCCCATGGAGGCCAGAAGAGAGCAGAAGATCTCCCAGATCTGTAGATAAAAATTTGTGATCCACTAATGTTGGTGCTGGGAACAGAATTTGGGCTGCTGCAAGAGCAATATATTCTCTTAACTGCTGAGCTCCCAACCTTCAACTCCCAAATCTCTCTTTTCAAAGCATGTTTCCTTAGATGGCGTATGAGTTCATGAGAGCTTGACATTGTATAGTGTTCATTTTGTAATCTCAGTACCATGACTTATTTAATTATTAATTGAAAGAATGTATATCTCACATGTTAGGAGGAAGAACAAAGAAAGGAGCAAAAGAAGAGATGTTACTAGTTACTCAGTTTAAATCACCATCTACTCATTTGTTACTAGTTGAGCTCCTAGTCTGAGTCAGGCCTAGGGATGATGGAGAAACACACCGGGACCCTGGCTTTAAGAAGGGACTAGGCTGAGGATGGCAGAGGACCCTGGGGTTCTTTAGGTAAACAATCTGAGGGACATGAATGAACCATAATCTGAGGCTAGAAAGTTGGAAGTTTACTATGACTTGAAGTAAAAGTTGAGGGAAAGGATGAAAGAAACCTGTGAGTTACACTCAGTTAGGTAACTGATTTCTGATAGCGCTACATACAATTTCATAAGTTACACTCAGGTAACTGATTCCTGATAGTGCTACATAAAATTTCATATGTTACACTCAGTTACTTAACTAATTCCTGACAGTGCTACATACAAGTTTCATTTCTCAATTGCTTCCTAGACTTCTTCACAAAGGGATTTCCTAGGACTTTGCCCCTAGTGGATTCTGACCACTGACACCCCTGTTTGGGGCTATGAATACATTTACCAGTTTAGAATGGGTTCACAACTGTGTTATGTAGCTGACTGTCTAGGTTAACTGTCAATTTGACATAGCTTAAGGTTATCTGAGGAAAAAAAAAACCTAGATTGAGGAATTGCCTAGATCAGATTGGACTGTGGGCATATCTGTGAAGGTATTGTCCTGATTGTTAATTGATATAGGTAGGCTCAGTCCACTGTGGGTGGCACCATTCTCTGGGCAGGTGGTCCTACGCTGTATAAAAAAGCCTGTAAATGAGCCAGCAAGCAGCATTCCTCTATAGTGCCTGCTTTCATATTTCATGCTTAAGTTCCTGCCTTGACTTTCACTGTGACTTGGAAGTGTAAGTCAAATAAGCCTATTTCTCCACTATGTTTCTTTTGGTCAGAGTATTTTATCATATCAACAGAGAAATAATCCTGGAACCCTGTCACAGGTTTGTGTTCTCTGGTGGGCTAGTTTGGGAAATGCTGTTTAGGCATGTACCATGTAAACTTGGTGAAACAAACTCCACTAGACATATACAAGAGTTCCCAGGGCTTTCTAGAGAGAGATGAACGTTGTCTAAGAACTGGGTATAAGTCTCCTGCTCCATCCAACCTTTAGAAGGAGCATAGGAACCATATCCTGTTAAGATTTCTAAGCATCAGGACTTCAAGATAACACATTCTTGTTGTTTTAAGCCGTCAAGTTTGTGACTGTTTCCTATAGTAGTAATAGGAAACTGTCCACAGAGGTGGAGGCAGGGCTGTTGTTTCAGGCTACCAGCTAGAACAGCTAGAGGGATTGGAGAATTCACTCAGGTAAAGCCAGAACCCTAACTTTGACACAGGAAAGAACTTCAGGGCAAGCTAATATAAAACAGAGATGGAATTTTTATTAAAATGCATTTTAACATAGATTTTAGATAGGAAGGGGGATAGTCAACAGAGAGGCATCCAGGAAAACAGAAAGGCACACTTGGGACAGCATGGGTGTGCACAGATCAAAGGAGATTTGTAATTTATTGTCTGTACAATAGGGTATTGTACAAAGCTCTGAAGTTTTCATTGTCAAAGAGCTGCTAAGAAATTTAAACGAGACACGGCAATGAGGTTCCTAAGGTGACCCTGACAGGCTTATATTTAGCCACACACTAGATGTCAGGAATGTAGAAAGTTGAGCTATCTTATCTTCGCTGTGAACAAAAGTTGGTAGTTTTGCTTATGAGAGTCCCCGAAAATATCCGGGAGAAAAGTGAGGGCCTGCCCAAGGTCATATGGATCCATTCCTGAAGCCTGATTTACTGGCATTTTAACATTTTTTTACTTGAAAGTGTTGTTGTATAAGATAAATATGGGCCCTACGTCAAAGACATTCACAATATCAATGTGTCCAAATTATTGATTCTCAGCTGTTGAGAGGCTTCACAGACTAAAGTGTGGGGCTCCTTTGTTGCCCATGTCCCATAGCCTCCCTTCCTGCCTTTCTTCAGAACTACTGAGTACTTGGAAATGCTTCACCAGAGGTAGCTCCTCTCCTCTTCCCACTGTTCTCCTTGTTGGCTGCTATCCAGAGTTGCCTCTTTTCTGAAGTCTTCCTCTCAAGTTGTTTTCTACCATCTGATTATGTCACAGAGTTTCAAGTGTTCTCAGTCTAGCTGGGTGCTTTTCCAGGAATAGACTCAGAAACAGGAAGTATGAGCTGTTTATCAATCCTTCCAAAGGCATTTGGTGACATCTCAGGAAATTCTAACAGGTACACGATCCTGGCTAAGAAAGCTCAAAACAATCTGTATTACACAGGTGAGGAAGAATGGGGCTAAATGGGACTGAGGCAGGGAACGGATCTCTCTGTTTATCTGGAACTAGGAAAAAATTCTGACTTTGCAGCTATCCCTAAGGTTGTATTCCAGTGTGGGGCTAAAGATGCCTCATTGGGTGCCTAGGTCTTAGGAAAGTCTATACATGGTGGACATGGTTACTCACAGTACATTAACTTCTATTCACTTCTGGTCACATAAGCACCGTTGTGGGTAAGTTAACTTGTTAACTTGTTCATAGTGAAAAATAAGGAATAGGATCAAACCTGACCAATCCTGCAAAGGGCACAGACTGGGCATTAAGATTTCCCACTAGCTTTGGCAATCAGGCAGGCGGCTGGTCCTGTTCAGTGGAGTGGAGGATTGACAGGAGGGGGAGAAGTTAGGGTTAGTCTACCTCAAGGCCAGAAAATCCCTTTGAGGAGATCCTAGCAGGGTTACGGGAGGACCTTGGTTCCCAAGTCACTGAAGTCCTGTTTCCTCGGATTGTCTGTTTAACTCCCAGAGAAAGTCTCTCACCAAATTCTTCAAATGTTGCTTTCTCGCATTTATGTCTTAGCTGGCATTCTCTTCTTCTTTCTACATGGTGGTGAAGGAGCTAGCGAGCTGGGGAGTAACTACAGGTCAAAACCCGAGGAGACAAATGTCTAAACAAGAAAGTCCCTTGAACAGTGAGAAACTTGACGTCAGGTTTTATATCCTTATTTTGATGATAAAAAGCAAGTACCCAGGCACTAAAGGGAACACTTAACAACTGGAATGCACTCTTGCCTCTCTCCCACTGTATGCAACACCATCTCTTTACAAATTAATAACTGTTGCTGAACATCGGGTGGGCATGTGCGAGCATTTCTAGCCCAAAGACTGAATTTTGTCCACTTCAGTCACTGCATGACAGGAACATAGTGAAAACAACACATGAATCTGCACTTCCAGGTCAATGTTCCGATGCCCTTTGCTGATTAAAAGCTATTTTTAAAGGTGTGTAGGTGCATGTTTTGAATCCGAGCCCAGTTCTCTCTAACTTTTGTTACTCACCTCTGATTCATTTGCCTTTTTTTTTTCTCTCTTTTTTTTCTTGTCTGTTGCCTCTATCATGGCCTGCTGCTTGGGGGGTGGGGTGGGGGGAATTGGTGCTGAATCATAGCTACTCAGAGGAAAAGCAATCCAAACCATGCCTTGGAGAACTGGAGAATGCAAGACTTCTTTCTCTTTTTTGACAGTTTCATTCTGTAACCCAGGCTGCCCCGGAACCAAAGTATGTAGCCCAGGTTGTTCTTAAACGTCTGGCAAAATTCCTGCCCCCCTCCCCCCAGATCCTTCTAATTTCTGTAATATATGATTCACTCTTTGGGGTCTGATATTGCCTGTTAGCATATACTGGCCTCGAACTTGTGACAATCCTCTTGCCTCAGCCTTTCCAGTGATCCCAGCTCTTTTAAAACCTTCGTTATATTCGATTCATTCACTTTATCTTTATTTCTCCTCACTTGCAACAGTCATCGCTGGTTGCTGTGGTGGACATAAATTCACAGTTATTTTACAGAAAAAGCCATTTAAACCAGTCCTTGAGGAGGTTGGGCCGTTTCTCTCCTTTCCTGTCAGCAGATGCAGAGCGGGCAGCTGCTGGGTCTCACTCGCCCGGCGACCCCAAGCCAGCGAGCGACTGGAGGAAAGGTTAGCTCAGCCAGGCTCCGGCCCACCGGCCTCAGAGCCTCCCACAATGCCGCACCGCGCCGCCACCATACGGTGGCTGCAGGCGGGGCCGGGCCGCTGTAATCCGAGCTGGTGAGGGGCTTAACTCCACTCCTCTCCCTTCAGACCTAGACCCAAAAGGGGCGGAGCCTCTGGCTTTCGGCCCTCCTCCCCGGCCCTCGCCCCGCCCCCCCAGCCCTCCATCCGGCTCTCTCCGGCTCTCCACCCTGCACTCCTTTGCACACCTACAGCCCACCCTCTCCCTGAAATCATATCCTCCGTCCTGCCTTCTCGGCCCTCCGCCCCTCCCTCACTGGTCCTAGGCTCCGCCTCCTCGGCCCTCCGCCCCTCCCTCCCTGGCCCTCGGCCACGCCTCCTCGGATGTCCGCCACGCCTCCCAGACCTCGTCCTCCTGCCCCGGCCGGGCCTCCGCGGCTGACTCGCGCTCGCGGCCCTCATCCCGCCCTTGTGCGGGGCTCCGCGGTCCTCTTGGTCCCGCCCTCCCTCCTCCGCCCTTCCTCCTCTGCGCCGCTGCGCACCGCCCTCCCTGCTCGGCCAGGCCGGCGTGCGCCCTCCCCGCGCGTCTCTCCGCCGGCTCAGCCCTCCGCGCGCCGCCCTGCGGCCCGGCCTCAGCCCCGGCCCGCCGCTCGCCCTCCGCCGCCGCTCGCCGCGGCTGCCTCAGCCGCCGCCTCAGCCCGGGCGGGCCGGGCCTCCGCTGCGGGCCGTGCACCGTGCACCGGGACGGCGAGGACGGGCTGCAAGCGCAGTAAGTACAACTTTCCCGTCCCGCGCCCCCCGCGGCCCCGCTGTCACCCCCGCGCCCTCGCTTCGCCGCCCGAAAGTTGGCCCTGCCTGGGGTCGCCTCCTTCCCGGTGTCCTTGGCGAGCGACTTTAGAGGCCACTTTTGTGGGCGAAGGGAATGCGCGGCCGGCCTTCTCCCTCTCCAGATGGAAATCGGATGCTCGCCTGGAGGGAGAGCTTTCCCTCTGGAAAAGGAAAAGTGGCGGTTGGTACGCTTCTGCATTTTGTCTGAACCGTGGCCGCTCTGCCTCCTCGCCCAGCCTCCCGGGTGGCCAGCTCCTCCGGGAAAGCGAGTCGCCCAGAGGCGGCTTGTAAAGTTGGCTGCGTCCTGCACCCTGGAAACTTGCAGAGGGCAGTCGCAGGGAAGCTCAACTTTAAGGGTCGGGGGCTTAGCGTAGGAGGCCGCTGCAGCCGGGCGGTGGGCGGCGGAGACGAGCTTGGGGCTGGGTTGCTTATCTCCGCATCGCCCAGCTGCCCGGGGTTGCGGAACCACTACTCTCCCAGCATCGAACGGCATCTTGAGCCAGTCGATCCTAGGTAGGGTTTAATCACAGTCCGTACTGTCCTAATCTTTGGAGGCACAGAAGGAAATATGCAGGACACGTTTCCTAGCTGACTCCAGCTTGTCAGGTCAGCCCTGCCAACACATCAAAGCCTTGCGTTAAAAAAATAAAAAATAAACTAAAAAAAAATCCCTCCAACCCGCTGACAGCAGGGACGAACACTTAGCTACCTAACTGTAGATTGGGGCTCAGCCATTTTTCATGAGATATGTTTTGTCCCAGGGAAGTATCTTAAATATGTAGTGATCTCTGCGTTTCTGCCCAGTTTTGGAATAAATGTATGTGTGTGTCTGTGGGGGGCATTTTAGGTAGTTTTTCTTTCTTCTTTAGGAGTCTTTAATCCGTGGTTGCCCTACCTTGGAGTCACAGAAAACCGGCACCTTTCCTGTTTGGTTTTTAAACCCAAAACCCTGTTCTTTGCTTGAGGCCGTCGGGAGGTGCTGATAAACACAGGAATCAGGGCTCCGGACAACTGCGCTATCAGTTTGGGAAGTGGTTTGTGCTTTATCCGTTAGTGGTCATGTTAATGGTTCTTGTGATTTTATATATTTCCATGGGGAACTTCCCCCAAACCTCAAGATTACATATGACCAATACTCTATTTAAGAAGACTGGACACGGTCTGATGATTCTTCTACTGAAGGATCAGATTCAACGCGTCGTAATTTGCAGTGTGGGTAATTAAATCTTTTCAAAAATCTCCTAATCATTCATCCCTCCCTTTAAAAGTCTCAAGATGGTACTTTCCGTACTTGACTCAATTGGCCATAATAGACTGAGATCTTTGTATGTGATCAAGCCCTGTTTCTGGGCTGCAGGAGCTTTGGGGGACAGTAGAGAGCCCCTAGAGGGAGCCAAGTCACAGGACTGACTGTGCAGATAGGAAAGGTTTTCAGTCAGTGTCGGTGTCCTGGAGAGAAACACAGCTCCAGAGGTGCCCATGCCATTCCGGGGTCACACTTCCTGAAGTCCGCATTTTTAAGAGCTATTTGGAAATTGCAGATTTAACATCCTACAGGGTTGTTGTGTCATTTTTTTCTTTGCATTTTTGTGTTTACAGTTTTTAAACTTATGACTTTTAAAATCATAACTGTTGATGCTCAGCTTCTTTAGCCTTTGTGTTCAGTGGCAAGTGTTAGTGCTTGACTGGAGTGCCTTGCATTCTGAGAAATGGTTCATTTCTTAAGAAAAGGTTTCCTTTTCTCATTGGACCTTCTGTTGTTACATATAACAGAAGTGAAACTATTGTATACTGCAGGATATCATTGCTCTTTTTGTTGTAGTTAATTTTGGCAGAGCAGCTTTGTCCATTTATAAAACGTTGAGGCTCCAGAAAATTTGCAAGTGTTCAAAACTTGGCAAAGTTCATTCTAGGTGGAGGTGGAGTGGGGTTGAGATGTGGATAGGAAACATTAAATTGTAAATACAGGATTCAAGTTAAGAAGTAATACATCAACTACTTGCTCTCCTTGGATGTTACTTTGTTCCAGCCCTAGATATTCTAATGTAGAAGTAGTTTGTGGTGTTCTGTAGACTTGGGAGGGATGCCTGTAGCAGCTATTCAGGCTTGTTAGCATCCAGGGAGCTAAGAATGGTCCTCTGTTTCTCTAGCTCTGTGATCTAAATTCACTGCCTTTAAAATGGGGATACAACTGTTAGCAGGAAGGCTATGATGGACAGGCACTTCAGATGTGCCTGGCGCATCTTTGTCTACAGTGGCAGCATCTCCTATTTCTCCAGAACTTCGTCTGTACCGGCTGATTTTGTGTGTCAACTTGACACAAGCTGGAGTTATCACAGAGAAAGGAGTTTCAGGTGAGGAAATGCCTCCATGAAATCCAGGTGTAAGGCATTTTCTTAATTAGTGATCAAGGGGGGAGGGCCCCTTGTGGGTGGTAGGTACCATCCCTGGGCTGGTAGTCCTGGGTTCTATAAGAAAGCAGGCTGAGCAAACCAGGGGAAGCAAGCCAGTAAGGAACATCCCTCCATGGCCTCTGCATCAGCTCCTGCTTCCTGACCTGCTTGAGTTCCAGTCCTGACCTCCTTTAGTGATGAATAGCAATGTGGAAGTGTAAGCTGAATAAATCCTTTCCTCCCCAACTTGCTTCTTGGTCATAATGTTTGCACAGAAGTAGAAACCCTGACTAAGACAGCCATCCCGACCTGCGAACTCTTCTTTGCCTGTTATGAACTCCTCTATCCAAGCAAGGTGTCTTGCTTACTCTGTACTCTCTTCTGTCCATCAGCTCTCTGAAAAAGTTGACCACAACGTACTGTCAATTTTTCCAGCAAAGTATCTCTCAAACCTGTCTGATGTTCAGTCTCTGCCATGTTGTTGTTTAGTTCAAGCCAGTCTGACCCCTCCTAAGCCTGCTGATCTCCTTCGCCCCTTCTTGCTTGTTTTCTTGCCAATAACCTGAAAAAAAAAAGTCACTTTTTCTTCAGGCTTTCAAGATTCCCAAGAATCCTTGGAGTGAGGTACAGAATCCCCAGCAGGGTTCTTGCCCTGTTTTTTAAGATCCCAGCCCCCTAACCCACATCTCCCAGCATGTAGGCCAGTTCCCCAGCAGACTGGCCTCAGGGCCATTATCCCAGCTCCTGAATAACTCTTCATCTTTAGTACTAGCTCCAGAATTCCTTCTTATGGAAGTCTTGTCTGAGAAGGCCACCATTTTCACTTCTATTAGACCCAACTTATTTCTTCCACCAGGACAATCATCCTTAAATTGTCACAATTTATAATTAGACTGTATTTTACTGTTTTCTCTCCCTCCCTTGTAGGCAATAGTGTCTGCTTTACTTTCCAGTCCCTAGTGTGTATGGTGGTGCTCAGTAAGTAAGTGGTGTAGGGGCATACTCTTCATGTATGCCCTTGTTTGAAATGGTCTCACCATATAGAACAGGCTGTCCTCGAACTCACAGAGATCTGCCTGCTTCTGCCTACTGAGTGCTGGGATTAGAGCACTCAGGCATCAGTATACCCAGGACATTTACGCTCTGTGATTGTTGTGTTTTGTGTCAGAAAAGCCAAACTAGCCTTTCCGTGTTCCAGTTTTGTGAATGATCTGGAACAGCCTTTAAGCATCAGGTAAAAGCAATGCATTTGCATTTTGTGGAAAATGCATGCTAATGAGATACTTTTAATTAGTGTTGCTCTTGTGATACTCTACGGTACACATTCTGCTTTCCTAACTACATTAAAACAGCTATGTTTTATTAGCACAGGATTACAGAATGGAAATAGGAATTCTGCTGTGCCTGATGTTTTGCAGTGTCACATGGTTGTGGGCCAGCAGATGATGTGATTGCTCAGTGCCAGATGTCCAAGGAGGTTGGGGAGACTACTGCAGGCAGAGGGGGGCCAGGTCTAAGGGTGCGGTGGTGTCCCAGCAGGCAGAGTTTGATTTGCATCACCAGATGCCATCTGAACTCAGCAGAGAGGAGCAACAGGACCCACCTAGAGGTGGGCAAGTTCTTTTCCTTTTTCACTAAAGCCTTTATTTTTTTATTTTTTTACTTTTTAGCAAAACTAGGCATGACCTTTCACAGCCAAGAAAGCTTGCAGTGTTGTTGACTGTTTCTGTTGTGTGCCTGCCCCACAGAAAGTCCTGACTCAGTGGTGTCTCTGCTGCTCACGCAGCAGGTGCCTCTGTTCTTACAACCCTTCTGCATTGTCTCTTGACTTTTTCTTAAGCCGGTGCCTTTCCTTCAGTTACTCCTCACCCTTAGAGCACATGTGACCCAGCTTCTTTCTTGTTGGTCAGGGAACACACCAAGGACTCTGGATCTACTGCTGTCCTCAGAAGGGAGTCCTCTGCACACAGCCTCTAGGTCCCTCTCTGTGCTCAGGTGGTGAACAAGAATGGTTACAGATACTTCTGAGCTCCTGTGACTTGCCCAATCCCACACTGGCTCAAGAGGAGGGCGTGGTTAACCAGGACATTGCCAGGAAAGGCTGCTTAGGTCTTCATACCTTCTTTTTATTCAGAGAAACTGGTCCCCTTCTTTTCTCTTCTTCCCACTGAAGATAGAGCTATGTCTTCTGTAGGGCCTTGTGCTTTACCTCAAGACTCAGACTTTGCTGCGTGAAAGAATAGGAATGTTTTTTTGGAGGGGGCTGGCATGTGACTTGCTTTGTGCAGGACCTCTATGCCCCAGGACATTTGCATCACCACTATAGACATTATTGTGGTTGGGTACCCTTGTGATTTTTTTGGTCTCTTAGGTGTATATGCCTACTGGCTACCTAGATCTTGGACGGTTGCCTGGAGTGTCTTGGCACCAATACCATTTATTACCTTTTAATTCCTAGCCCTAATGTCATATGCAGGTTGGTTTTAGCTGTTTGTATGTTTTATATGTTCAGGTTTTATCATCAAGCTCAACATAATTAATTTTAGGGCTGTCCAGGTTTTATGCATTGTATCTTACTTTTAGTAAGCACTCAGTTTTTACTCATATATACACACACACACACACACACACACACAGGTTGTAAGAAGAGGAAAGTTGTAATCACTTTCTTCCATATTTTATTCATGTAGATGTATGCATTGTCTTTCTTGTTGATTATCATTGGCTTCTGAGTGCTAAATCAAATTTATCATTAAGTGTAGTAATATTATTATTGGAAAAATCAGTTAAAATAAAATCCTTTCAATTATAAATATATATTCTGAAAAATTAGACTCCCTTTATTGGTTAGATATTAGTCAGAAGAGTAAAGTAAGAATTTATTCTTATTTTTGTTAACTATAGTTGAGTAGATTTATAATATATGCAGCTCTGTAATAGAAATACCACCAAGGAATAGGTTAGGCATAGGTTGAACTCTTAGTTAAAGCTTAGCCATGCAGGCAAGAGATTGTGTTACTGAATGTGTTAGAATCTGTCAGGAAACAAAATAGTTTATTGTATTTTAGCTTCCTTATTTTTATGTGTACAATAACTTTTCTTACATTTATTTACTTATTTTCAGTATGTTACTGTATTATCTGTTTATTTGCTTTGTGTAAATGTGTGAGTCTCACATGTGGAGATCAGAGGACAGTTTGTGAGAGTCCTCGTTCCCCTCCTGAGAAGGTCCTCAGCCTTGGTAGTGAGCTGGGCTCCCTGAGCTGTCTTGCCAGCCTTATACTTTACTCAGATAAAATTGTAGTGAACCAAGCTGCGCGTGCCTGACTGCAGTTTTACAGGCTTTGAGACAGGTATGTGAAGACCTTGCCACCGCCAGCACAATGGGCTTATCCATAGTCCTGTCCCCCCCCCAAGTGTCTCTCTCTGACAGTGACACTGTCCCAGCCTCCCCTCCTCCAAAACTCCCATCTGCTCGTCTGCTCTCCGTCCTGTGGAAGCTGCCTTTTCTAGAATCTGAGCTGAGTGGAATCATTAATGTGCTGATATTTGTAACAGTGGGGCAGGGGTGGCTCAGTTGGGAGAGTGCTTCTTGCCTTCATACACAAAACCCTGGCTCAGTCTCCAGCTCTGTATAGGCAGGACAATTAGAAATTCAGGGTCATCCTGGGCTGCCTGGACACCAAGGGCAGTTCTCAAAAACAAACAAACAAACAAACAAACATTCCAGATGCTGGCCTGCTGTTCAACTGTATCTCAATGTGCTTATCTGTTGGTAGACTTCTGGGCCCTTGCCTTTGGTTGTGAGCTTAGCTTTTAAAGAAAATGCCAAAATGTTTTCTAAGCACACTCTACCATTTTATATTTGGCTTCTGCTTTGCAAAGTTTGCCTGGCCTTGAACTGACCTTCCTGCCTCCACCTCCAGGGTTGGGGGAGGGGGCTAGGGGAGGGTGTTTATAAGCAAGTGTGCTCCGTCATTGCGCCTTCTCGGCTGTCTGTGGACGCACTCGTGTCTTGCTTGCTGCGCCTGGTATAATCAGTCTCTTTGTATTAAGTGTTCGGGTGTCCATTGGTGTGTGTCATTGACACTCGTCTAATGATTGATGTCAAACATCTCTAAATTCATTTTTATCTCATGTGTATCTATGTTTTGCCGGCTTGTGTGTCTGTGCACCATGTGTATGCCTGGTGTCCTCTGAGGCCAGAAGAGGGCGTTGGATCCCCTGAGGCTGGAGTTACGGATGATTTTCAGACACCGTACGGGTGCTGGGAATTGAACCCTGCTCTTTTGTGAGAGTAGAAAGTACTCTTAACTGCTGAACCATCTTTCCGGCCCTGTTCACATTCTTACTGGGTTTTAAGATTGAATTTTGGGAGGTTTTCTTCATTTGGGTACAGTTACTCATCAATAGATTTTCTGCCAGAGTGTCTCAGTCCGAGGCCTGCCATTGACTCTCTGCGTGGGGACTTTCTGAGAGAGAGAGTTTTATATTTCAGTGAAATCTAACCTATGAGTTTTTCCTTTTATTGGTGGTACTTCTATAATGTGGTACTCAAGACATCTTGGTTAACCCGAAGTCATCGCTATATTTTCCTATCTTTTCTTCCAAAAGTTTTATAGCAGCAGGGTTTAGATTTAGACCTATGATCTAGTTGGAGTTAATTTTTACACAGTGTGCATTTATGGGTCCAGGCTCCTTTTCTGCATGTAGAAATCCAGTTGTTCTCACATTGTTTATTAGAATGCTTTTGTCTGATAAATTCTCCCTTGCCCCATCTCTAAAGTCAGTTGTCTGTTAGTCAGTGGCTATTCATAGCCGAGGGAAAGCGGAGTCCAGCTCTTGATTATGTGTCTGGGGCATGTTTAATAACACTTCGGCCTCCTTACTGTGACCGTGCGGAAAGCCCCCCTTCTCAGAGCTTCCTTCATTTTATTTTATTTATGCTGTTACCATGATGCAGTCACAGCAGGTCACAGACCTGTTATTTCTCCTCGGTCAGAGTCTGCACCGCTCTGTCCTCCGTCCTAAATCATTCCTTTGGGTTTTTGTTTCCTAGCCTTATCTTTCCTTTCCTCTGTTGCATTTTACTGAGCTCAAGGCAGGCGCTAGAGAAAGTGTCCACTTCAGCTGGAAGCCTAGGGCAGGGTGGGGAGATGGCTCAGCTGTGAAGAGCCTCCATGCCCTCCCAAAGGACCAAGTTTCGCTCCAGCTGGGACTAAAGGGTCACATAGGACTGGGTGCCCAGACCTGTGAAGGCTTTGCCAGCCCAAATGCCGCCAGCTTTTGGCAACATTCACAGTCTGACCTATCTTCTGTCTTAAAATAGCTCTTCTTAGCTGGCGCTGTGCTGCCCACCTGTGGTCCAGAGGCAGGTGGAGCTCTGTCAGTTTGAGGCCAGCCTGGTATACCTAGCAAGTTTCAGACCAGCCAGGGCTACCCTGTGAGTCCTTGACTTAACAAACAGGCATCAAAACATTCTTCATAGTTGCCCCCTTTCTCCGTTCGTTCATTTATCAGAACAAGGCACGTATCTTCCACGGTGGAGATGTAGCAAAGAAAACGCAGAGAGCTCTTGTTGGTGTGGACTAATGAGTGAGAAGGTGGGTAGTAAAGGAAGGAGTCTGGCTACATGTTTCTGAATGTTTTAGCCTGTGGGCTCTGTAGGCAGTAGGCAGCCCATGGACTCTCAGCTCCTCTCAGGATGCCTGCTTATGAGCCTTTCTCTTTGTTTCTGTGTTCCTGAGAAGAGCAGAACTTACCTGGTTCTGAAGTTTAACCTAAGAGGGACAGTCTCTGCTCTACATTGCTTTTGCTCTGACATTCAAACATGGCTGCTCTTCCCCATCTGTTCTTCCGGAGTTCCAGATCCCTCCTGCCCTGCCACATGGCAGGTCTTCAGGGTCAGAGTGGCCACTTCTTCCTTAGCTCCTACCTGTCCATGGCCCACTGTGCATCGTGTTCATGCTGCCTGTCTCTGCCACCTGACTCTGACTGCCTTATGCATGGCATAAGTGTCCTTCCCTTTTTCCTTAGGCCCGAATTTATCGTCTCTCGTACAGACAGTGACTACTTACCTGTTCTCCATATCTGACATCGCCCTCTGAGCATTGCTGACTGGTGAGAGCTCAGCTCCGTCAGTGCCTGCAGGGTTAATTCAGACTCTGGGATGTACATAGGACTTCTTCTTTTCAAGCCTCTCCAACTGTAACACTGGTATACTCTGCAGATATACAGTGTGGAGAACACAGTCCCACATGACTGGTGCCAAGTGACATGCAGCACTGTTCCCTTGCTTGTCACATAGTGTCTTTCAGCTGCAGACAGACAGTGCATGGAGCCTGACTGGTAAGCAAAGCAGGGACTCCTTGGGGCACTGTGAAGGGGGCGGCTCCTCACAGCTGGCCCCTTCAGAGCTTTCAGGGATTATTTCTATAGGTCTTCACCTAGGACCTTACTCTGGTCTTACTCTAACTCTAAGCTCTAGTCTCCTGCCCTAGCATGGGTAGGTGATTGTCCTGCCACCCTGCTTCGTTGGTCCTTCCACACCTCACCATCCTGTGTGCTAACTGCTGGAGTAGGACCAAATTAAGGTGTCTGGCAGTGATGCCTAATAAGACTCCCTGTTTGTTCACTGAATAAAAGGTTCTGCCCCTCTTCCATGCAGGAGCCTTAACACCAGCCTGGCTGTGCTTGTTCCCTGTAGGGGTGCTCAGTTCCCTGGGAGCTAATCTTTTTTCCTTGCCAGAGGCATGCCTACTTCTCCTATTCCTTTGTGTGGTAATTTTGGAGCACTCTACTTCAAACAGGTGAGCTTCTGAGGGGCTCCTCTTGGCTCATTTGTTCCTGAGTTCAAAGTGACTAAGCAGGCTGTGAGTTCGCAGTCCCTTGCAGTTGAAGGAGTGTAGTAGACTCTTTGAAGCTTCATAGCTAGTGATGCCCTTGCTGTGGGTGTTCTGTGGGGTACCTTTTTCAAAAGTGGAGCAGCTTTGTCTGCATGAAAGTCTCCTGAGACCAGAGGCTTCTTCATAATATGTTTGTGGCCTTGCGGAACCCCTAAGTGGTCCCCAATGTCCAGCCTCACTCTTGGCTGTGCTTCAGGGGCTTTGGTGCACTCATCTGTGGCCTGCCTTTCTGTTCTCGGGCAGTGTCCTTGCCCTCTGAACTCACATGGGCCACGCTTCTGAGTTTGGCAGTGCTCATGGTCCTATACATTCCAAATGAAAGAATTTCCGAGTCTCTCTTTCTGTGCCCTAGTTCACCATTACTGATGGCCTTCATCCCTGACCCTAGAAGGGTCAGACCCTTCTAGGTGAGGGGTAGCGGCTCAGGGGATGAGGAAAACAAAAGTAACTTTCACTGCTCAGCTGCTTTTATTAGTTCTTTTGTTTCTGCAATCATGTCTGTTAGTACTTGAGCCGTACTGTGACTTTCATGGTCAGAGATGATGGGTTAACAATATTTGTAAAACACTTCAGAACGATATTTTAAAGGCAGCAGACATAGACGAGTGAGCATGAAAGCACCGCACAGGGGACTTTTCCATGCTCCCAGAGTAGCATCTGTTCCGGTCTGCAGCTAAGATGAGACAGCTCAGGAAAGAGGCTTCCCGGTCTGGTTCACGCTGTCTTCTCTGTGAGTAGATCATGGGGTTTCTAGAAAGCAGCATCCTGACATGTTGGATATCTGCTGGGTATGCATGTAGCTGGCAACTGTTTTTCCTTGGGTTCTTGGTTTGTTGAATGAATTCACTGTCTTGTCTCAAGCAGAACATGCAGCAAGTGCCAGATCAAGAAATAGGAAGCCATCAGCATCTGTATAATCCCAGGTTTCAGCTTCTATGGTGTCCCATTGTTCTGACCGTTTTGTTTGTTTGGTTGGTTGGTTGGTTTTGTTTTTATTGTTTTTTAATCTCATGAAAAACCTTACCTGCCCTCCCTAGTGCCTGATCGTTCACTTAGAGTCATGTGATGTGCTTGGGTGTGATTATAGACTGCACAGTCATGTTATTGGTGACTCTGAGTCCTGTTCCTTCATTGCTTATTTTCCAGTTTTTTCTGTGATGAATGTATATTTTGTAACTAAAGAACAATCCTGTGTGTGGGACTGTTTTATTGGTTGATTAGTTGTGTTTATTTTTAACACACACTTGTGCTTGGAATTGAACCTAGGGCTTCCTGAATGGTAAACATGTTCTCCCTACCCCCTTATATTGCCAGCTCAGAAGAGATAACGGCAAGTTTATACATGCTTGGAAAGTCACTTGCCAAGTAGACCAGACCATGGGACATAGGAGAGAGAACTGAGCAAACAGTTGGGGCTGTACCAAAGCAGTTGTGCTTGTGGCACATGTCTGCCAGGGTCAGAGGACAAGACCCTGCCTTGTTGGTTTAGTCTGTCATGGGACTGACCCTTTGATCCCCAGATTCGTTTATTCCTGGGTCAGTGAAATACAATGTTATCTCCAAGTAAACCGACTAAGGATTAATTTCAGGTAATGAGTCTGAGTTAAACTGTTCTCAGCAAGGCCTGAACTTCATTTGAAAATCAGTGTTCCTCAGTGTGGCTGCTGGAGGGGAGGGGTTGCCTCCTAGGACTCGAACGGTTCACCACAGGCCTCCTCAGAGTCTTTGTTCACACACACACACACACACACACACACACACACACACACACACACACACACACACACACGTAATCCTTGAAGCTCATATTAATTCTAAAGCAATCCTTACTGCCCTAGTGTGAAGTCCACGCATGCAGAAGTCACAACTTCTCTCCCGGCCAACTCTGTACCCTGGTTGCCTCTGCCAGGTAGTACAGGAGCTCAGGGACCGGCTCTAACGTGTGCCATTGGTGCTGGCGGATTGGGCAGTGCTGTAGCTCATCTGTGGTCCACTCACTGTATCTCTAAGTGCTGTGAAATCCATCTTATCTCAAGTGCTCTGTTGGGAGGAGGGCCGGGCATCTGAGCAATTCTAGGGCCATGGAGCCGGAACTAAACGCTTCTGGAAAGATAAGTTAGCCTGGGGAAAATTGAGAGTTCCCTCAAGTTTAAAAGGAAAATCTACTGAAGCTAGGCCTGATGGGAGAAGTCTGGGAGGAGTCTCATCCAAGTAGAACTGGAGGGTGGAGGCACGATGTTGAGAGATCACGGTCCCTGCGCCGTGTTTTCTGGGTCCATGTACTTCCGGGCTGGGAAGAGAGTGGCTCGCACAGGGTGAGGTGTAGTATTCTAGCCCTGGGGTAAAGGATAGCCTTCTAAACTTTGTTTACCTTTTGTTTGCTAGCTATGGTGGTGGTTGTTGTTTGTCCTGGCATTGTTTTAAACTTTATCTGATTATTCAGATTGTACCCTGAAAGTGTTGAGATTGATTAGAGTTAACTTGGCCTTGGAGCTCTGCTCAGTGTTTCAGTACAGTTTATCAGAGCTTAGGCTGCTTGTGTTTACTCACCAGGCATTGCAGCACACACTGATGGCGAGGAAGAACTGTTTGTGTTCTCTGTGTCTTAGAAAGCTCATCATTTAGCTAAAGTTTAAACAAAAACCCCTAGACTGACCTGGGTATGTGTGCACACCAGTAATTCCATCACTCAGGAAGCTAAGGGGTTAGCGCTTCTCTGTGCTTGCCAACCTGGACTATACAGTGTGTTCATGTCCACCCTGGGCTACAGAGAAAGACCCTGCCCCAAAAGGAAGGCTTGGGGTGGGTGTGAGCTCAGCGGTAGGACACTTGCTCAGGTATCTTGTGCAAGGCCCCAGTTCAGCTCCATAAAGTATAGAAAATACTTAAGCGTGTGTCACTCACAAAACTAAGAAGTAGAGGAGTGTCTTAGAAGACCGCACACACCGGAGTTAGAGGAAGAGGTGGGGATGTGCAAAGGTAGATGTGGTGGGAAGCCGGGAAGAATCACTGCAGCCTGAGGACGGAGTAGAGGCTGGTCCAGGACACACCTCCCTCCTGTCTTATTCTTGAGGACTTGGAACAGGCTGGGCCCGGCTGTAACCTGCCTCTACTCTCATTTGCAGTGCTTATCACTGATAGGTTTTCTGTCACTTCCAACTTTCCACATTATTTCTCTAACTCTGAGTGCCCGATCTGATGATTGACCTAGGCAGTTAAGAATCAAATGAGATATGAACATAAAATGGATGTGTGAAGAATCTTGGGAGATAGCGTAGTAGAGCCACAGAGTTCGGAATGATAATGTGAGCAGGTCCAGGTGCCCTGAGGGGTGTGGGCTTTGGTGAAAGGCCGCAGGCTTGGCCCAGGCTGTCTCTATTCCCATCTACCTGCTGCAGTGGCCCAAGCTGGGTGGCTGTGCCTCCCTCTGACAGTGCATACCTGGAAGACCCCTGGCTCAGCACAGCGCCCGGGAGAGCTGGGATTTCCAGATTGATGGTTGTTTTTCTGCTTGTTGCTCCTCCTGAGCTGGTTTTCCTTATGGGGGTTCTTCACATTTTTGCCACATTTGTGTCTGCACCTAACTTGGTTCTTACCTTTCATAGGCAATAGTCAGATCTGCTTGTTTATAGTTAGAGAAGTAGCTCAAAGCTGAAGTGAGCATCAGCAATGAATGTTGGAGACCAGACTGAGAGATCTTTCCTTTCCATACTGCTTATCAGGGTCCTTCTGTTGAGCTCCTCAGAGCCTTTCTTTCACATGAGCAATTCTCAGTTCCTACCAGTGAACAAGCACACCAGCCTCGGTGTGAGAGATATGTGTGTTTCACTTCTGCTAGACCTCATTTGTGTACTTTGAAAGGGCTGCAGCTGTGGCCATACCGTGTCAGTTGTGTGGAGAGCAGCGGCCTGGCTTCTGTGCATCTTGTCTTTTGCCTTCCCTCTGTGCTAGAAAGCCTGAGCTCTTAGTAATCTCTCTCATCCACCTGATCATTTGATTTTATTTTCTGGGAAAATAACCCAGGATAGCTGCAGTTCATATTGGTGACCTTTTTATCTTGCAGAGTCTGTTCCACTGAATGTTAGCAAGCAAATTAGGTATGTTGTTTAATGAATTTAATTGGCAGTGTGACTTGCCAACTTAAGTGTACAAAATAAAATATGTATCTGACAAAAGGCTGAGACTCTTCCTTTGCAAATGTATTTCCTGCTCTTTTCAGAAGTTACACAGTTGGTCCTTCACAGATTGTTTGGAAACAACCGGAGTCTGTACTGACTTTAAAGCCAGGACCACTGACCTCTTCCAGCCCTGGGACTCATGGCAATGTCACTATCTAAAGTTCAAAAGTACTTTAAGTAAAATAAGGGCTCAGCTTTGTGTAGGCTTGGCACTCTGGTGACACTGCTGACACAGTCCCAACTCTCCCTTCCATGGGGAGACCCGGGAGTCATAGGTGCAGTAGACAATGTAGACGTTTCTGGGGCTAGAAGGGAGGATTTTGTTTTGTTTTTCAGGACAGTTTCTCTGTGTAGCCCTGCCGGTCCTGGAACTTGCTCTGTAGACTAGGCTGGCCTCAAACTCACAGAGATCTGCTTGCCTCTGCCTGCTGAGTGCTGGGATTACCATTGCCCATTGTAAGGACAGATTTTATAGCTAATGCGACACCAGAGCTGGAGAGAGAAAAAAATTGAGCCAATATCATACTCTTCAACTGAAGCACACTGAAGAACAGAGGAAAGAAAGGTGCTATTTCCAGTTCTGGATGGAGATTCCCTAGAACGTGGTTAGAAATAAAGATTATACATTTGGCCAGCAGTGCAGACAGCCCAGCGTCCTTCCAGACATGTGTTCAGCACTGTCTGCCGACTGACCTCACATATGTGACAGCGGAGGACCAGAGCTTGTCCTGTAGCTGTGGGTGAGAGGGGGATCCAGCAGTTGGTTCAACTAGAAGAAGAACAGAACAAGAATCCACGACTCCCTAGGAATAGGGAGAAGAGTCTTAGCACAGAGATGACCATGGTGTCACGGAGGAATCACCTAAGATAAAGGCTAGAAGCTTTGATGATGAGCAAATTAGTACTGATCTTCCCAGAAAAACTGAGGAGTTTAAGTAATGGAGACATTTTAATTTTAAAATCTTTTTATTCATGAGTGTGTCTGTGTGTGCTGTGTGTGTGCATGCTTATGTGTATGTGTGTGCACACTTGTGTGTGTACATGTGTGTGTATGTATGGGTGTGCACGCTTGTGTGTACATGTGTATGCACACTTGTGTACATGTGTGCACGCTTGTGTGTGTACATGTGTATGGATGTATGCTTGTACACACTTGTGTGTGCACATGTGTATGTATGTATGGGGTGCACGCTTGTGTGTGCACATGTGTGCACACTTGTATGTGTACATGCATGGGTGTGTGCATGCGCCCAGTCCCTTGGAGCTGGAGTTGGAGGCGTTTGTAGTTTGCAAGTCACTCAGCATCGGTGTTTGGATCTGAACTCTGATAGTTATGATTGAGCTCCAAGTGTTGTAACCACTGAGTTCTCTCTCTAGCCCTGATACTTTTCCAATAAATGATCATTTTATTCATGATACCATATGAGTGGACTGCCAGGTGCCAAGTATCTCTATTAAATCACAACAACTTCCGTAAAACCAGAGCCACAATATTTGTCAAAGCCCATAGTGACAGCAGAGATGGAGCAGCGCAGGATTCTGAGTCAAGGGCAGCTCCCCACTCCTGGTTCTAAACACTTCATGCTGCAGCTTCTCTGTGCCAGAGCTGGGCACCTAGTGTTCCGGGCACCATGTGAGCGATGGGCAGAGACCATGCTGGAGACCAGGCAGCAGCAGATAGGATGTCTTAGTTAACTGGCAGAAGTGAGGAGCAAATGGGCAGGGTGGTAGGCAGAAAAAGGGATTAAAAAATTCTCTTGGAAAAGGTGACCTTCAGCTAAGGTTCACGGAGGCAAAAGCAAGGTGGTACGTTAGGAAATTCAGGTATGAAATCTGGAATTCCAACCTTAGGTACTTTGTGTTTTCATCCTATTTTCTGAAGCAAATAGGAAGTCCCCAGCAAGGTTGTGCTAACAAGGTTGTTGCCTGCAGATGAGTATGTGGCTTGGCTAGCTGGACCATTGTGCTGTGATTACATGTTCTCTTCAAACCAAGACCCCTTGCAGGCTATGTGAAGTAAAAGGACCGCAGCACTTGACCACGGTCTCAGTTAGCAAAGCATTTAGCTTAAAAAGTAAATGCTGTGACGGGGTGGGGCGGCATGTGATGGAGGGAGGCAGCTCCAGACCTCAGGGTTCCTTCTGAGTAATTCCTCTCCCAGACCACCCTGCTTCTTTGTGTGTAAGGTCTGTCATCTGGTTAAAAGGCAAACAAGTTATAACAATGTTCAGATTTCAGTATGAATTCCACAAAACAAAGGTTGTTGGGGTTTTTTTGTTTTGATTTGTTGTTGTTGTTGTCATGCTATTGATCTTTAAGTTAAATAATGGGACTTAAATAATAGGAAGAGCATTGAGTTGAATGAACTAGGCCAGGTTGTGCTGGGCCCTTTTTTTGTTAGACTTTCACGGCTCTACAAGCCTTCTAGGCTGGGGACATTTTTTAAGCTGCAGAATCTTAGCCGAGAACCCAGTGGGAAAGGCTGTTGTGAGTGAGTGAGTCTGCACTGTGAGGAGAAGCAGAGATGTGCAGGTCCACTCTGCTGTCTGGCACAACGCCTTTCATCCTGATGATAAGTTACGTGCTTTCTCTGTGTGGTGGTGATATGCTTTTGAGTTGCAGGTGAGGTGGAGTGAGGCAGACATTCTGAAGGAGCCCTATTCTTCTTGTAAATCAGTCCCTGAAGCAGAGGTTAGCCCTCAGGGCCATTCTGGCCCTCCCTGAGTGATCTTTGCTGTTGCTGCCTGCACCATTTGAACCATGATTGTTTTGGAGGCGTGATTTTCAAAGCTATCCTCCTGTTAACTCTAGCTTATGGTTATCTCTCCTGGGTTTGATTTGTGGTATATGTGGGCAGCACAGCAATGCTAGTTTCAAAGATATTCACTAAAATTCTTTGTGAGCATCCATAATGACTTCTAGATTAAGTTAATATAACATTCCCCCACCTCCTTTGAGACAGGGTTTCTTTTTTTTATTTTTTTTATTTTTGATACTTTATTTACATTTCCAATGTTTCCCCTTTTCTAGGTCTCTTCTTTGGAAACCCCCTATCCCCTCCCCCTCCCCGCCTCTATGAGGGAATTCCACCTCCCATCCACCCACCCACCCATTCCC